>CM038142.1:390141075-390806075 GCA_021437245.1 Aegilops speltoides
CGATGTTCATACTGATGCATAACGGCGACATATTTTTTTTCGTAATTGCACGACTTCAACTATTTTAACGTGTATTTTCATCTTTTCCAATTCGACTAGCTTATCCCATGCTTTGCAAGATGCTATGTCTTGGAGAGGATGGGTTTTGAAGACCATGAAAATTTCAAACCAAAAAATTATCCTAAGTACCGAACATGGTGTGGATTTTCAAGTAAAGCTGTACAATGCTCGAGTGTAACCCATTTTGGTTGCAAAATTGGGATGCATTTTGCAAGATGTATGGTCTTGATGAGGGTATGCTTGTCACCATGGATCTTGGTGATCCTACAATCGAGCAAGAGACACCTTCGATTTGGGTCTTTGTGGATACACCTCCAGTTCTTCCCTCATATGAGCTAAACATAGTTATTAAGTAATTTATATTGTTTATTTCAAAATATAATGTTGACAACTTATCTCCATTGACAGCTTATTTTCATTCTTCAAAGAATGTGCGGAAGATGGTAGACAGTAACGCATTACTATGAAGGCTCGAATTAACTTATCAAGAGAAAAATCATCCGGTCGGATTTTGTACTGATCTTGAGAATTACAATATCTACAATCAAACTCCTCAACATTATGGTCAATACGTGCCACTAGTGCACGTGTTGAACTCTGGTAACTACCATGGAGATACCCCGTAAGATTATTTTTACTATTACAACATCCGTGCATCTTTTGCACACTTCTAAAACTAGTACATCATTGCTAACTACAAAGTTATTATTATGTTTTTCAACCGATAATCCCGAATGATTGTGTGCCTCATCTGATGTATACGCGTGGTAGCCTTCATGTTTTGAACATACGACCAGGTCGTCATGCGAATCTCAACTGTCCATACCGGGTTTCTAAAAGAAGTGGAGACATAACAATCAAAGAATGGAAAAAATGTATGGACAGTCGTAAGGAGCTTCTTGGAAGCAATAAGCAGCGAAAGGCAAGAATTGGAGACAGGATGATCGCCATTCTTCATAATAGAGAGTCAGAGTCTATATTGTTTTATGCTATTTTACCTTAAGGGTGTTTAGGTCCTACCGACATCGATGATCATGTGCTAAGAACAATTATGTAGGGTTGGGTTCGATGACTATATATGAGGATGATGATCGTATGACTTATTATTAATAACGAGTAGAAGTTGTATGATGATGCATGATTAGTAGGACTTGTTATTATATATATATATGATGATGTAATGATGCAAAGCATGCATGAGCCTGTTATATCTGTGGGTGCAATGAACATAGCAGCAGCGTTGATAAACAAAGCATGCATGATGTATGATGCATAACGTGTACAATGTGTAGTATCGTAAAATACCAGCAAACGAAAAAGAATTAAAATGGAAACACAAAATTAAATGAAAAAGAAATCATAAAACTAAAAACCCACCAAACCTTATAGTACCGGTTGGTGTTACCAACCGGTACTAAAGGGCCTCGAGCCCGGAGCTGGCTCGTGCCACGTGGTTGCCCTTTAGCACCGGTTCGTGCTGAACCGGTACTAAAGGGGGGGGGGGGCTTTAGTGACCACAAATTAGTGCCGGTTATGTAACCGGCACTATAGGGCCTTACGAACCGGTGCTATTGCCCGGTTCTGCACTAGTGAAAGTACCCAGACTAAGAGAGTGCTAAACCTTTTATTGATTGGTGATGGTGATGGTATCATGGGAGATACTCTAGAAGATGGTGTTTGATTCGAGAAACATTTTGATACCTAGGTGTTGAGGGAATAACCAAAATTCTACTCAGAGTCCTGCCTCAATCCTACATGGAACACCACCTAGACGATCAACCGATGCCAATGGTAGTCAACACAATTTAACGAGCTCAACAAAAGTCCAAGCTACCCTCATGGGTAAAAGTAAGCCAGTCCAGTCAAAGCAAGTTTTCATGGTCAACGAGAGTTCTTCCGACATCGCCTTCCTCCTCACCCCCCTTCCGCCCCTTTGAATTCTTCATCTCATAAATCCAATTTGTTGGCGAGCATCCATGGATTTTGTGTGTGGTAGAAATATATGCGCCACTGATAACCCACAAGTATAGGGGATCAATTGTAGCCTTTCTCGATAAGTAAGAGTGTCGAACCCAACGAGGAGCTAAAGGTAGAATTAATATTCCCTTCAAGTTCTGTGACCACCGATACAACTCTACGCACACTTAACGTTCGCTTTACCTAAAACAAGTATGAAACTAGAAGTAATTTGTAGGTGAACTAGGATAAGTTTGCAAGAATAAAACTATGAGCACTTAGCTAGAATAAAATTATGAATAATTTGCAAGATAATAAAACTTAGTTGTTTAGTAGAAAGCTTTTGTAACACAAGAGAATGATTTGTCCCTAGGCAACTCGTAACTAGACCGGTAATCATTATTGCAATTTTATATGAGGGAGAGGCATGATCTAACATACCTTTAGTACTTGGATCATATGCAATTATGATTGGAAATCTAGAAAACATCCGCAACTACCAAATATCACTAAGGTAAAACCCAACCATAGCATTACGTATCAAGTCCTCTTTACTTCCATACGCAACAACCCACTTATCTATTTTTAGGTTTTTGTCACTCCCGCAACCGACAATAAGTGAATCATGAACATATTGCAAACCCTACAGCGGTAATCCCATATGCCTGCACGACACAGAGGGCACCATAGGACATCACCAGTATAAAACATACAACTCAAACCAATCACGATCATCAATCAACCCATAGGACAAAACCAATCTACTCAAACATCATAAGATGGCCATACATCATTGGGTAATAATATATAACATGAAGCACCATGTTTAAGTAGAGATTACAGTGGGTAGAAGAGGTATTACACCGCTGCATAGAGGGGGAGAGAGTTGATGTTGACGACGGCGAAGTTGTTGGTGTAGATCGCCGTCACGATGGTTGCCCCGGTGACGCTTCGGTGCCATCAGGAGAGAGGGGGAGAGAGCCGCCCTCCATCTTCTTCTTGCTTGGCATTCCCCTAGATGGGGGGAGAGTTTCCCTTCTGATCATTTGCCTCCATGGCTCCCGGAGGGAAGGAGCCCTCTGAGATTGGATCTCTCTCTCTCTCTCTCTCTCTCTCTCTCTCTGTTTCTCTTTTATTTCGCGTTCCTATTTTCTGGCCCTTCACGGTTTCTTAAATACTGAGAGATTCATAAATCTGATTGAGCTGAAATTTTGAGGGGATTTTCTTCCAGATATGATCTTTCTTGTGGCAGAAGAAGGGCACAAACTACCTTACAAGGGCCCCACAAGCCTGTCCGATGCGCTTTGGGGGTAGGGCACGCCCTCTAGGCTTGTGGGCCCCTCGAGCATCGTTTCATGTTGATTCCTTTTCCCAAAAATCAAATATATTCCAAAATAAATCTTCGTAAATTTTTATCGCATTTGGACTTTGTTTGATGTGGATATTCTGCGACACAAAAAAGATGCAACAAACAGGAACTGACACTGGGCACTGGATCAATATGTTAGTCCCCAAAATAATATAAAATGTTGCCAAAAGTATGTAAAAGTTGTAGAATATTGACATGATACAATCAATAAATTTTAGATACGACGGAGACGTATCGACCACCCAGTGCCTTGCAAAGAAGCTGCCACGTGGTTGTCCATCCATAAGATCTTACGAGTGTCATTCCTCAATTCTTGAATCATGTCTCCTCTTGCTGGGTATAAAAGACATTGCACTCCCGATTACTGCTCCTCATCTCTTCATCCTCCTGCCTCATTGCTGTTGGAAGTATGCCTGAGTGGCAATAATAAAAGTATTTTGTATTTCCATGTTCATAATTAATATTTATGTACTGTGCTATAACTAAAATGGTTTTGTATTCTACAAAAATCAAGAGGCTCGAGGGAAAATTCATGTGCGCTTGTAGAATTATAAACGATGAAACAGGAATCAGGCACTTTGCAGTCTGCCATGGCTGACGGCAAAAGCCTTTGCCGTCCGCCAGCGGACGGCAATAGTTCCGGCTTAATAGGCTACGACGAAGAGTTCTTTGTCGTCTGCTGGTGGACGGCAAAGATGGAACGCTCTTTGCCATAGGCCAACAGACGACAAAGAGGCTGGACGGCACAAATGCCAGGTTAGGTCCGTTAGGGGGTTTGATATGTCTCCAACGTATCTATAATTTTTGATTGTTCCATGCTATTATATTACCACTTTTGGATGTTTATGTTCTTTATTTTACACATTTATATCATTTTTGGGACTAACCTACTACCCGGAGGCCCAGCCCATATTGCTGTTTTTTTTCCTATTTCAGTATTTCGAAGAAAAGGAATATCAAACAGAGTCCAAACGGAATGAAACCTTCGGGAGTGTTATTTTTGGAACAAACCTGATCCGGAGAGTTTGGAGTGCAAGTCAAGAAGCCTCTGAGGGCCCCATGAGATAGGAGGGCGCGCCCCCTATCTCGTGGGCCCCTCGGGCAGCCACCGACGTACTTCTTCCTCCTATATATACCTATGTACCCCGAAAACATCCAGGAGCACCACGAAACACATAACCTTCTGTATCCGCGAGATCCCATCTTTGAGCCCTTGTCGGCACTCTACCGGAGGGGGAAGCAACCACGGAGGGCCTCTACATCAACATCCTTGCCCCTCCGTTGAGTTGTGAGTAGTTTACGAGAGACCTACGGGTCCATAGTTATTAGCTAGATGGCTTCTTATCTCTTTTTGGATCTCAATACAATGTTCTCCCCCTCTCTTGTGGAGATTTATTCGATGTAATCTCTTTTTGCGGTGTGTCCGATGAATTGTGGGTTTATGATCAAGTTTATCTATGAATAATATTTGAATCTTCTCTGAATTCTTTTATGTATGATTGAGTTATCTTTGCAAGTCTCTTCGAATTATCAGTTTGGTTTGGCCTACTAGATTGATCTTTCTTGCCATGGGAGAAGTGCTTAGCTTTGGGTTCAATCTTGCGGTGTTCTTACCCAGTGACAGAAAGGGTTGCAAGACACGTATTGTATTGTTGCCATCGAGGATAACAAGATGGGGTTTATATCATATTGCATGTGTTTATCCCTCTACATCATGTCATCTTGGTTAATGCGTTACTCTGTTCTTATGAACTTAATACTCTAGATGCAGGCAGGAGTCGGTCGATGTGTGGAGTAATAGTAGTAAATGCAGGCAGGAGTCAGTCTACTTGTTATGGATGTGATGCCTATATGCATGATCATGCCTAGATAATCTCATAACTATGCGCTTTTCTATCAATTGCTCGACAGTAATTTGTTCACCCACCGTAATACTTATGCTATCTTGAGAGAAGCCTCTAGTGAAACCTATGGCCCCCGGGTCTATCTCTTATCATATTTGCTTTCAATCTACTTTATTTGCATCTTTACTTTTTGCATCTATATTATAAAATACCAAAAATATATTTATCTTATCATACTATCTTTATTAGATCTCACTTTCGCAAGTGGCCGTGAAGGGATTGACAACCCCTTTATTGCGTTGGTTGCGAGTTCTCAGTTTGTTTGGGTAGTTGCGTGGGACTTTTGAGGAGCCTCCTACTGGATTGATACCTTGGTTCTCAAAACTAAGGGAAATACTTATGCTACACTTTGCTGCATCACCCTCTCCTCTTCGAGGAAAACCAACGCAAGCTCAAGACGTAGCAAGAAGGATTTCTGGCGCCGTTGCCGGGGAGGTCTTCGCTCAAGTCAAGACATACCAAGTACCCAGCACAAACCCATCTCCCTCGCATTTACATTATTTGCCATTTGCCTCTCGTTTTCCTCTCCCCCACTTCACCCTTGCCGTTTTATTTGCTTTCTCTTTCCCAATCTCCTCCTCTCTTTTCGCTTGCCGTTTTCTTGTTTGCTCGTGTGTTAGTTCTTTTACCTTGTTGTCATGGCTAGTCCTCCTATTCTTATTCTCACTCCTGAAAAATAAATTCACAATTTTAAGCAAAGGGAAAGGGAAAGTTTAAAAGATGCTTGGCATAGAATTTGCAATGCCCAATATAAAGCTACAAGGAAGCTTGCTACTTCCGTTCTTCTCCGCAATTTTTATGTAGGCATTACTCGTTGGAATATATGTGTTCTTGATATTACTACCGGAGGTGATTTTATGAGTAGCCATACGTTTGATGCTTATAATGCTATGTTAGATTTGTTTGGCCCACCACCTCTTTTGGTTAATGGAACGGTTTTAACTCTAGAACATGTGATGCAACGGCTTGATATTATTGAAAATAAAATTGCCACTATTGAGTTGATTGAAAATTTGGATAAAAAGATTCATAATCACATTACCCAACTTGGGTCTAAGGTTGGAGTTACTTTGAAAAACCTTAAGGAAAAGGAACCTATAGTCAATGAAAGAATAGATCTAGATTCTGTTAGAATTGATAAACTTGAGGATACCATTACAAACTTAGGTTCCGTGTTTTCTCCTATGAAAAACACTCCAAAACCCCTTACTAAGACTGCCAAGTTTATTTATGTTCCTAAAAATAAGGGTGAATCTTCTAGCAAGGGAGACGCGGATCTCAAATCCATAAGTGTTCTTCCAAATTGCCTCTCTATCGTTAAGGAACCTTTTGCTACCAATGAATTTCTTGAATTTTTTGCCTAAAGGTTTAGCCATTGCTAAAAAGGGAGAAATCCCTAGAGATCACAAGCGCTCTATTGATGAATTTAGTGCCAAAGATGGCACTCGTTAGATCTATCTTTGTTTTTATGCCTAGCTAGGGGCATTAAACAATAGCGCTAGTTGGGAGGCAACCCAATTTTTCTTTATGTTTTTTTTGCTCCTGTTTAGTAATAAATCTTGCATCTACCTTCTGGTTAGATGTGTTTTTATCTTTTAATTAGTGTTTGTGCCAAGTAGAACCTATAGGATAACCTACGATGATAGTTGATTTGATTCTGCTGAAAAACAGAAACTTTGCGCGCACGAATATAATTTTGTTAATTCACAGTAGCGTGATTTTGCGTTGATTCTTTTTGCTGCTGTTCAATATACAAATTTTCCAGGACTTCCTATTTTTTTTAGGATTTTTAGAGTTCCATAAGTTTGCGTTAGTTATAGATTTCTACAGACTGTTCTGTTTTTGACAGATTTTGTTTTTCGTGTGTTGTTTGCTTATTTCAATGCATCTATGGCTAGTAATTCAGTCTATGAACCATAAAGAAGTTGGAATAAAGTAGGTTTAACACCAAAATAAATAAAGAATGAGTTCATGGAAGTACCTTATGTGGTGGTTTTGTTTTCTTTCACTAACGGAGCTTATAAGATTTCCTGTTGAGTTTTGTGTTGTGAAGTTTTCAAGTTTTGGGTAGAGCTTTTATGGACTATGGAATAAGGAGTGGCAAGAGCCTAAGCTTGGGGATGCCCATGTCACCCCAAGATATTCAAGGATAGCCAAAAGCGTAAGCTTGGGGATGCCCCGGGAAGGCACCCCCTCTTTCGTCCTCGTTCATTGGTAACTTTACTTGGAGCTATATTTTTATTCGCTACATGATATGTGTTTTGCTTGGAGCGTCGTGTATTATATTAGTCTTTGCTTTTTAGTTTACCACAATCATCCTTGCTGCACACACCTTTTGGGAGAAGCCTATTTGATTAGAATTTGCTAGAATACTCTACGTGCTTCACTTATATCTTTTGAGCTTGATAGTTTTTGCTCTTGTGCTTCACTTATATCTTTTAGAACACGGTGGTGTCTTAATTTTGAAGAAATTGCTAGTCTCTCATGCTTCACTTATATTATTTTGAGAGTCTTTTAGAACCGCATGGTATTTGCTATTATCATAAAGTTGCTCCTAGAATGATGAGCATCCAAGTTGGGTATAATAAAAACTATCATAGAAAGTGAATTGGATGCTATGATCAATTTGATGCTTGATAATTGCTTTGAGATATGGAGGTAGTGATATTAAAGTCATGCTAGTTGGGTGATTATGAATTTAAAGAATGCTTGTGTTGAAGCTTGTGATTCCCGTAGCATGCACGAATGGTGAACCGCTCTGTGATGAAGTTGGAGCACAATTTTATTTATTGATTGTCTTCCTTATGAGTGGCAGTCGGGGACGAGCAATGGTCTTTTCCTACCAATCTATCCACCTAGGAGCATGCGCGTAGTACTTTGATTTTTGATGACTTCTAAATTTTTGCAACAAGTATATGAGTTCCTTTGATTAATGTTGAGTCCATGGATTATACGCACTCTTTCACCCTTCCACCATTGCTAGCCTCTCTTGTATTGTGCAATTTTCGGTACCTTACACCCACCATTTACCTTCCTCAAAACAGCCACCATACCTACCTATTGTGGCATTTCCATAGCCATTCCGAGATATATTGCCATGCAACTTTCCACCGTTCCGTTCATATGACACACATTACTTTTGTCATATTGCTTTTTGCATGATCATGTAGTTGACATCGTATTTGTGGCAAGGCCACCTTCATAATTTTCATACATGTCGCTCTTGATTCATTGCATATCCCGGTACACCGCCGGAGGCATTCATATAGAGTCATATCTTGTTCTAGCTTTGAGTTGTAAATCCATAAAAGTGTGATGATCTTCATTATTAGAGCATTGTCCTAGTGAGGAAGGGATGATGAAGACTATGATTCCCCCACAAGTCGGGATGAGACTTCGGACTTTACAAAAAAAAAGAGAAAAAAAGGAAAAAAAGAGAGAAAGGCCAAAAAGAAAAAAAAGAGAAAAGCCAAAAAGAAAAGAAAAAAATAAAATAAAAAATGAGAGAAAAAGAGAGAAGGGACAATGCTACTATCTCTTTTTCCACACTTGTGCTTCAAAATAGCACCATGATCTTCATGATAGAGAGTCTCATATGTTGTCACTTTCATATACTAGTGGGATTTTTTCATTATAGAACTTGGCTTGTATATTCCAATGATGGGCTTCCTCAAAAGTGCCCTAGGTCTTCGTGAGCAAGCAAGTTGGATGCACCCCACTTAGTTTCTTTTGTTGAGCTTTCATATATTTATAGCTCTAGTGCATCCGTTGCATGGCAATCCCTACTCACTCACATTGATATCTATTAATGGGCATCTCCATAGCCCGTTGATACGCCTAGTTGATGTGAGACTATCTTCTCTTTTTTTGTCTTCTCCACAACCACCCTTCTATTCCACATATAGTGCTATGTCCATGGCTCACTCTCATGTATTGAGTGAAAGTTGAAAAAGTTTGAGATTATTAAAGTATGAAACAATTGCTTGGCTTGTCATCGGGGTTGTGCATGATTAAATACTTTGTGTGATGAAGATAGAGCATAGCCAGACTATATGATTTTGTAGGGATAACTTTCTTTAGCCATGCTATTTTGAGAAGACATGATTACTTTGATTAGTATGCTTGAAGTATTACTATTTCTTTTGTCAATACGAACTTTTATTTTGTATTCACTTGGATCTGAACATTGATGCCACAATAAAGAAAATTACATTATGAATTATGCTAGGTAGCATTCCACATCAAAAATTTCTTTTTTATCATTTACCTACTCGAGGAAGAGCAGGAATTAAGCTTGGGGATGCTTGATACGTCTCCAACGTATCTATTATTTTTGATTGTTCCATGCTATTATATTACCCCTTTTGGATGTTTATGGGCTTTATTTTACACATTTATATCATTTTTGGGACTAACCTACTAACTGGAGGCCCAGCCCATATTGCTGTTTTTTTGCCTATTTCAGTATTTCGAAGAAAAGGAATATCAAACGGAGTCCAAACAGAATGAAACCTTCGGGAGCGTTATTTTTGGAACAAATCTGATCCGGAGAGCTTGGAGTGCAAGTCAAGAAGCCTCCGAGGGCCCCACGAGATAGGAGGGCGCCCCCCTATAGGGCCCGCCCCCTGTCTCATGGGCCCCTCGGGCGGCCACCGACATACTTCTTCCTCCTATATATACCTACGTACCCTGAAAACATCCAGGAGCACCACGAAACACAATTTCCACCGCCGTAACCTTCTGTATCCGCGAGAACCCATCTTGGAGCCCTTGCCGGCACTCTGCCGGAGGGGGAAGCAACCACGGAGGGCCTCTACATGAACATCCTTGCCCCTCCGATGAGTTGTGAGTAGTTTACCATAGACCTACGGGTACATAGTTATTAGCTAGATGGCTTCTTCTCTCTTTTTGGATCTCAATACAATGTTCTCCCCCTCCCTTGTGGAGATCTATTCAATGTAATCTCTTTTTGCGGTGTGTTTGTCGAGATCCGATGAATTGTGGGTTTATGATCAAGTTTATATATGAATAATATTTGAATCTTCTCTAAATTCTTTTATGTATGGTCGAGTTATCTTTGCAAGTCTCTTTGAATTATCAGTTTGGTTTGGCCTACTAGATTGATCTTTCTTGCCATGGGAGAAGTGCTTAGCTTTGGGTTCAATCTTGCGGTGTTCTTACCCAGTGACAGAAAGGGTTGCAAGACACGTATTGTATTGTTGCCATCGAGGATAACAAGATGGGGTTTATAACATATTGCATGTGTTTATCCCTCTACATCATGTCATCTTGCTTAATGCGTTACTCTGTTCTTATGAACTTAATACTCTAGATGTAGGCAGGAGTCAGTCGATGTGTGGAGTAATAGTAGTAGATGCAGACAGGGGTCGGTCTACTTGTTATGGACGTGATGCCTATATAGATGATCATGCCTAGATAATCTCATAACCATGCGCTTTTCTATCAATTGCTCGACAGTAATTTGTTCACCCACCGTAATACTTATGCTATCTTGAGAGAAGCCTCTAGTGAAACCTATGGCCCCCGGGTCTATCTCTTATCATATTTGCTTTCAATCTACTTTATTTGCATCTTTACTTTTTGCATCTATATTATAAAATACCAAAAATATATTTATCTTATCATACTATCTTTATTAGATCTCACTTTACATGAAGTGGCCGTGAAGGATTGACAACCCCTTTATTGCGTTGGTTGCGAGTTCTCGTTTGTTTGTGTAGGTGCATGGGACTTTTGAGGAGCCTCCTACTGGATTGATACCTTGGTTCTCAAAACTGAGGGAAATACTTACGCTACAGTTTGCTGCATCACCCTCTCCTCTTAGAGGAAAACCAACGCAAGCTCAAGACGTAGCAGGGTTAACGGCGTGCTTTGCCATCTGCTAGTGAACGGCAAAGACCATTACCCGTTTGCCGTCCGCCAGCGGACGGCAAAGTAGCGAAATAGGCCATCCCCTAGGTGCTGCCATGTGTCATTCTATGTCGTTTCTCGGCGAATGGCAAAGGTGCAACATTCTTTGCTGTCTGCCAGCGGACGGCAAAGTAACCAAATAGGCCAGCCAGTGACCCAGGTTGCACAGGTAGCTGCCACGTGGCAGCTTTGCCGTCTGCTGGCTGATGACAAAGCTCTTTGCTGTCTACCAACGGATGCTACCTCTTGAGCATGCGTTGGTTTTCCCTTGAAGAGGGAAGGGTGATGCAGCAAAGTAGCATAAGTATTTCGCTCAGTTTTGAGAACCAAGGTATCAATCCAGTAGGTGACTACATGCAAATCGCCTAGTACATGCACAAACAATAAAGAACCTTGCAACCAACGCGATAAAGGGGTTGTTAATCCCTTCACGACCACTTACAAAAGTGAGATCTGATAAAGATAATAAAGTAAATATTTTTGGTATTTTTGTTGTATAGATTGAAAAGTAAAGGTTGCAAAATAAAAGAACGGCAATGGAAATTGGCAAGTTCATGGGAAACTAATATGATGTATAATAGAAGATTATATGATGGAAAATAGGCCTGAGGGCCATAGGTTTCGCTGGTGGCTTCTCTCAAGATAGCATATATTACGGTGGGTGAACAAATTAGTGTCGAGCAATTGATAGAAAAGCGCATAGTTATGAGAATATCTAGGCATGATCATAAACATAGGCATCACGTCCGTGTCAAGTAGACCGAAATGATTCTGCATCTACTACTATTACTCCACACATCGACCGCTATCCAGCATGCATCTAGAGTATTAAGTTCATAAGAACAGAGTAACGCATTAAGCAAGATGACATGATGTAGAGGGATAAACTCAAGCAATATGATATAAACCCCATCTTTTTATCCTCGATGGCAACAATACAATACGTGTCGGTTCCCCTTCTGTCACTGGGATAGAGCACCGCAAGATTGAACCCAAAGCTAAGCACTTCTCCTATTGCAAGAAAGATCAATCTAGTAGGCCAAACTAAACCGATAATTTGAAGAGACTTGCAAAGATATCAAATCATGCATATAAGAATTCAGCAAGAACCAAATATTATTCATAGATAGACTTGATCATAAACCCATAATTCATCGGATCTCGGCAAACACACCGCAAAAAGTATTACATCGAATAGATCTCCAAGAACATCAAGGAGAACTTTGTATTGAGAATCAAAGAGAGGGAAGAAGCCATCTAGCTAATAACTATGGACCCGAAGGTCTATGTTAAACTACTCACACATCATCGGAGAGGCTATGGTGTTGATGTAGAAGCCCTCCGTGATCGATTCCCCCTCCAGCGGAGCGCCGAAAAAGGCCCCAAGATGGGATCTCACGGGTACAGAAGGTTGCGGCGGTGGAAAAGTGGTTTCATGGCTCCCCTGGATGTTTTTATGGTATAAGAGTATATATAGGCGAAAGAAGTAGGTCGGTGGAGCTACGAGGGGCCCACGAGGGTGGGGGCACGCCTACCCCCTGGGCGCGCCCTCCTGCCTCGTGGCCGCCTTGTTGCGTCTCTGACTTCAAGTTCGAGTGTCCCGGATTGCGTTTGTTCCAAGAAAGATCATCATGAAGGTTTCGTTCCGTTTGATATTCCTTTTCTGTGAAACACTAAAATAGGCAAAAAAAACAGCAACTAGCACTGGGCCTCCGGTTAATAGGTTAGTCCCAAAAATAATATAAAAGAGCATATTAAAGCTCATTAAACATCAAAAACAGATAATATAATAGCATGGAACAATCAAAAATATATAGATACATTGGAGACGTATCAGCATCCCCAAGCTTAATTCCTGCTCGTCCTCGAGTAGCTAAATGATAAAAACAGAACTTTTGATGTGGAATACTACCTGTAGCGACCCGACCTCAGACGGTCAAGTCTCTGTGCTCCGATGTCATCCCTGGATCAGTAATGCTGACACCACACATTACTTCGAAGGATTTATAACAGAGTAGCAATCACACACTTATTACATCATTTGTCCAAAGAGGACTTATTACAATAATCATGGCTTAAGGCCATCTAATAACGATAACAGCAGAAGACTTGGAAGATAAGTGAGTCCATCAACTCCAACGGCATCACTAAGTATAGAACCACGACCTAAAAGCACCTTACTCGTCGTCTGAAAAGTCTACAACATGAAAGTTGCAGCCAGAAACGGTCAAGACATGGAATATGCCGCAAAGTAACACATAGAGAATAATGAATGGTAAGCCTATACTACATGCATATATGGCTGGTGGAAAAGCTCTATGGTTACAGTTTTGCGTAAAGCCAGTTTTTCCCTACTGCAAAGGAATAAATTTATTTAACTATCATGGTGGTTGTTAAACATTGAGAATGGTTGACAGCATCCTCAATCCCAATTAAAAAGTACTCATTAACAAACCCATCAGTATTAAATTAGAGTAACATGTTGAGATACAAATGATAGTTGAAGTACTAGATACTCAAGATGTCCATAACCGGGGACACGGCTAATCATGATTAGTTTGTATACTCTGCAGAGGTTTGCGCACTTTTCCCCACAAGACTCGATCGCCTCCGTTTGGTTTCTCGCACTGCATGGTGTTTGAGAAACGGATGACCGAGACATAGTCTTTCGAAGCGCTAGCACCTTACGATGGGTAGACCGGTACACCTACATCCCCTACATCCGCTAGTCCACCACTATAAGAGTTCGCACAACTTAGTCAACTATGCCAGAGCCCATAATGGCTTGTGGCTGCACACGTAAGTTACTAGTATGAATTATCTTATGATCCCTTTGAGCCTGGGTGGCGGTCCATAGGAAAATCACACGGTACCCCTGGGATTTCCAAAAAAAAAAACAGGCAAGTCCTGGTAACCCCAGGTGCCTCAGTCCACCCAGATGTGTATTTAAGTTGCCACCTTAGATAAACCATTAATTTACAATCTCACATCTGTCATGGATATTCACTCACCCAATCCACGTCTACTAGCATAGCATGGCATAATAAGCAAACGTAGAAGTAACTCCCAAAGGTTTCATAAGTAAAACACGTAATAGGTACTACCTCATCTACTTCCCATCCCACAATTTAATTAGATCCTACTCATGCAATGTGTTTGAGGATTGATCTAATGCAATAAAACTAGGTAGTAGAAAAAGGTATGATCAAGTGTTACTTGCCTTGCTGATGATCCGCGAAACCTAGAGATTCGAAGTAACAAGCGGTGCACTCCGGGTGATCTATCGCAGACAAACAACAAGCATACAATAAGTACTCATATAATGCACAGGTAAATCTCGAATAAGAGATCTAACCAGAAAGTTCAACTTAAGACCCCTGGTTGCAAAAAGAATCAAATCGAATAAAGCGACGAAAGTCAAACGACAAAAGAAAACAACTCGGTTCTAGCAATTTGAAACTAAGTCAAATTTTACAGTAGAAAAACTTAGTTTAAGTTGATTAGTCGGAACGGCGGTTTTGAGACGAAACTCCAGGCACTTGAATCACCTGATTCCGATAAACGTGTGAGAAGATAGACTAGAAAGAAGATCGGATCTGAAATCGCTATCAGAAAAATAGCGGAATAAATCTGATTTAAAAGAAAAAAACGACGAACGATTAAACGAACGGACGTTCGTTAACCGAGGCAAACCGGTGATCAGGTTCGTTAGGACGAACAGTCCGGCGATCGCTCGCTAACAACAAAACGGAAATAAAACCTACGAGAAAAACCGATCTAGGGTTTCGGAAAGAAAACCGAAACGAAAAACTGATCTAGAAAACCTGGAAAAGAAAAACTGGAACGACTTACGAAAAACCGAACCGAGGGGGAAAAAAGTGACGCGGCGCGGGGCTAGTACCTCGAAGAGGCGAGGGGCTCCGTGTGGGGACCCCGACTCATAAGTCGTGATCACCGAATGCACGTGTACAGTGATCCCAGAGATCAATGCTCACTGAACACACAGAAGCTGAATAACAAGAGTCTTACATCCATACATATCGTCTTACACAAATTGTGAACATTATGGTCAAGTCTTACATGATAAAGCCTTAAGGGCTGAACATCAAATAAAACACAAGCAGCGGAAATCGTCGTCGATAAGTAGGACCCATGCCATTTGCCTTAACCCTACAGGCATTCTGACTGGGAAACGACCTAGTTCGCATGTTCGTCTCCAAAGAACTCTTCTTCGAACTCCGGTTCTTCCATGCCTGGTCAATTAAATAACCAGTGGCAAGCCAATGAGTACTTTGAATGTACTCGCAAGCAACCCATGTTTTGGTTCAAGGTACAACAATGCATGACATAGGTAAATTTTGCATAAAGCTAGTTTTGAGTGCATTGACATGTTCAACATCCTATAAAGCATGCATCAAGAGAATTCAAGTAACCATGAGAACTGGTCACAGATATCAACATAAATAGAGTGGGCACCAACCCATCATGAATAGAGTGGGCACCAACCCATCTCCAACATGTCAAGTCCTTCGACTTGACCCAAGTAGTTTCATCATCACACTCACACGGTTGAAAACCCTTGACATAGTTTAAGCAGCACCGCCCAACCGTCCTTGACCGTGGACACGGCTATTCGAATAGTTTTACACTCTGCAGAGGTTGCACACTTTACCCACTAGATCCAGGGAACTTCCGTGTCATCCACGACCCGCGGTACCTCAAGTACCCGGGGTAAGCACCCGATCACTACCTTTCCCTAGACGACACTAACATGGAGTACACTCGATTGGTAGTAATCCCCGTGCCCAACATTTCACATCATAAGGTTGTGGAGCCTCGCTCCCATATTCATCACATACCACAAGCACGGGGTACCAACGGTGTGTCCGGTGCCCTGTGAAAACAGTCATGGCCGCCCTACCTGGCACGACCCCGTCCCAAGAGAGAGCACCAACTCTCCCCCATCACTAGTAATGCGGGCTCCAAGCTAGTATCGGTCTAGGTACTCAACAATGCCCTTTCCCATATAAGGGTAGAGTGGTCGCGCATGTAAGGTTGGGACAGTCATCAAATCTTAAATCTAATCCGTTTTCGAAAACAACACACACTTGCCTCGGTACACCACTTCGTCATCAAGTGGTTACCCATCTCATCATCTCCCTCGGGCATAAGTGGCACCCGATGGGGTTTTCGAAAGTGGTTTGAAAATATTTTGTCTCCATCACCATGCATATCCCCGTCCCTTTTTGCATAGCACTACTTAGCATCCTATCTACTCCCACCGGCATAACCCTCATAAGAAGGTAGGGCCATGCACAATGCAAGTATCAACGAGAAATAACGGAGGCCACCAACCCACGTGGTTCACCGCCTCACCATGATTCCGAAGCAACAATAATAAGAAGCTATATATGACATGCATGAAAAAGGGGTTTCATAGTCATGGTCAAAGGGCTGCTTGCCTTGGTTGGCTTGATCTTCAAAGTCTTCAGGCCCTGCTCCTCCTTCTTCCTCAGCTACCTCCTCAAATTTGGGATCTAACGTCGCAAGAAAACAACGGGAAAATCAGACAATAATAAAAACAAAAAAGTCAAAGTGGTCAGAAAAATGTCAACTTATTTTTGTAAAATACTAGGAGGAAAGCTAGGAAGGGGACAACTTTTGGTTTTGGTTCTCGAGTAGCAGAATAGGAGATATGGGTTTTCAAAGACATATTTAAATGCTAAAAATCACATTTAAATATTTACAGTAAAGGAAAGGTTGTTGGATTAGAATGAAAGTTGCACCATTAAATAGGTTGCAATATTCTAGGAATTTAGAAATTTGAATCAATTCATTTGGACAATTATTTTGTCCTGTGGAATTTTTGGAAAGAAGATGTAAAAAAAAAAAAAAACGGCTGGCTGTACATCGGGCCGAGAGGCCACGGCAGCAGCAGGCCCAGAGGGGAAACCCAGCCCACGCGCCGCCACGTCAAGGCGAAGGCGTAAAAACACGCCTTCACCGACGGCGGATCGGTCTGCTGTGCAAGACGTTTTAAACCTCGATGGGTGGATCCCACCCGTCGTATGCGTGAGGTCGACGGGCGGCCCCACGGCGGTCGTCGTCTACCTCCGCCGAGGCGACGCGAAGCTTCGCCGCGGCGATACAAGGCACGGAAGGGACGCGGGGCTACCGCTGGACTGTGGTGGAGTCGCTGTTCGGTGGTGGTGGAGACGGTCACCGGAGTGGCTCGCCGCGCGGCGACGAGGTCACGCGGCGGAGGCGCTTCGGGCGTCGGTGGCTCCGACCGTTTTCGCTGCAAAACAAGGGGAAAGAGAGGGAAAGAATCAGTGACGCCTCGCGGTTCCAGATCGAGAGAGAGCTGGGGCGGAGAAGGCCTGTACCGCGTGGACGCCGACGAGCCGAGGCGGCGGAGCTCGAGCTCGATCTCGAGCCCGGGCGGCTCGAGGGAGGAAAGAGTGGTGCGGGAGGTCGATTGGGTGTGTGGAGGAGCGAAAGGGAGGGAGAGAGAGGCTCGGGGCCGCCTTATATAGGCTGGCCGAGGTTCACCGTAGGCGTGGCCTACGGGCGCCCGCGGGATCGGCTCTGGTGGCCGTTGGAGAGGGAATGGGGCTGTCCACGGTGTTCGTGGGGGTGGAGTAGGCGCCAGGAAGAAGGAGAGAGAGCGGGAGGCACTTGGCGCCGCGCGTGTGAGGCCGGGCATTGGCCGAGCCGGGCGGCGCCGGGCACGATCGCAGGGGGGGAGAGAGAGGAGAGACAAGGGGCCTGACGGTGGCGTGTCGCGACGCCGAGGGCATCGATCGGGCGCTGGGGTAGCACGAGGTGGTCGGGGACGCGGCGTCAACGGTCGGGAGCGCGATGACGTGCTCCAGAGCGCGACTTTGGCCGGCATCCGCGGCTTTCCCGCATCGAGCGCGCGTCCACTAGTGTCTGGGAGCTACAGTGGGTGTGGGCAAAACTAGGAAGGAGCCTTGGATGCTCTGGAGGGCAGAGGGGAGAGAGAGAGGCTGTGAGAGAGAGAGGAAACTGTTGTCCAGAGAGGACAAATGAGGTTTACCCCTCCTTTCTCATTGCTTCCTCAGGTAGAAAAGCATCCATGTCACAGAGGGGAACGAGGAGGGGTTGTGGTAAAAAGATAGGCTCAAGGAGATTAGTGGAAGTGGCCAAAATAGGCATTTTAATTATCTGCCAGAAGGTGTTTGATGGTGTTTTGGATAAGCTAATGACTTCCACTGGCCTTGGTACTCCATAGGGTGAAATGTCACATATAATTAGGGCCTTCCACCCATTTTGAGCTTATTTGGACAAAGTTGCCAATGTAACTCTTGCAAACCCTAGAAATGGGCAGAAATGGATTTGTGTAGATCCAGTGGAGTAGATCACTTCTCCTTGATGTACCACTTGGTGTGGTGGCCTTATTTGGTCATGTGATCAGGCTCACCAAAGTTGGGGTCATGGAGAAAAAGTTGGTAGCACAAAGTAGCTCAAATTTGATTCTGGTCAGAGAGGGTTTTGAGGCACTTTGACCAAGATTTCCTCTTCTACAACCTGTGCCATTTGGTCTAGATGCAAAATTAGACCATTGGAGCATGTTCACCAAGTTTTAGAACATTTGGACACATTTGGCAATGTAAAGTTGATCAAACTTCAGAATGGACAGAAATGGTTTTGAGGGGTTTTGATGATGTTATCTTGTTCTCCAAGTCATGAGACTTGGCAAGATCATCCAATATGTCATATGTGACATGGTAGAATTTCCTTGGAATTGTTGGAGAATATTTCCTTTGTAAATATTTCAAAAGCTTGAAATATCCAGGAAGGGTTTTAGAGGGATTTGACCAATATTTTGAACATGACCATGTGTTGAAACTCTTATATATGGAAAATATATGTCCACTGAGTCTCCCTGATTTTTGTCAAATATTTTTAAAACAATAAAATAATTTTTCCCTATTAAAGACCATTTCTGGCCTTAAGAAAAAGCTTTTAAATAAAATAGTAAAACAACTTTTAAAATTATATTTTTGTGGTTTCTGGGTATCCTATATCTAATAGGAGTCAAATATATTTTTGGAAAGATTTTTACTGCCCTTAATCAAGTACTTGCAGTGCAAACCTCAATTCAGGGGTTTTTGGAAAACTAATTTTAGAAAATACTTTCTGGCCAAATTATTTTTGTAAGAAAATTCTATATTGCACTATACGCATGGCATGGTAATTGGGCAGGAGTTTGGGGCAAGGAGATGAAATATAGAGGGTAGAGTAGTTGACTTTAAGAAGCACTTGAAAGGAAACACAGAGAGAAAACCAACTCCAAATAAAAGCCAAATAATGCAAAAAGTTTTTGTTGGTCCAAATTTTCATGCTTTGTTAATGAAAATGAAATGTTACAAAATGCAGGGTGTGACACTCATGGCGGTGGCGTTAGCATGGCGGTGGCTTATAGGCAAGGCTGGTGAGGGGCGGCGGTGTAGGGCGGCAAGGCTGGTGGTGTAGGCGGCGGCGGCGGCAGGCTTCTTGCTGCTTGCTTTCTGGAGAGGAGAGGAGAGGGCTTTGGTTTGATGTGCTAGAGGGGGGGTGCTTGGGTATTTATATTGGGGAGGGGAGGGTTTTGCTTGGAGTAGGGTACAAGAATTAAACTAGGATTAGGAATCCTAGAAACAAAAAACGGAATAAACGAAACCGGGTCCAAATCCTACTAGGATTTGTAAACAAAAAAGGAAACAGGCTGGCTCCTGGCTCCTGGCCTTGGGCACAGGCGCTGATGGTCGTGGCCTCTGCCAGCCGGCGGCTTGGCGGCTTGGTCCTTTGGCCCAAGGCGCTGCGGCATTTTTTTTAAACGGTTTCGCGCACAGAAAAATACAGAAAAGAAAATCTACCGGACTCCAAAATTTACAAAGTAAATTTTCCCCGACTCCTAAAAATGAGTCGAACAAAATGAACTTTTACTCGGGGCCTAAAATGCAATTTTGAAAATATGCATTTTTTTCCTAAGGCAAATAAACTCCGAGAAAATCCAAAATTTGATTTATTTATTGAATCCTCATTTTTCCTAAATTTTGGGAAAGTCATATTATTCCCTCTCTTAATTTTTTTATTGGAAAATTATTTGAAGATAAAATAAATAAATCCAAATGAACTCAAATATGAAAATTTCGAAATCTCCAACTCTCTCCGAGGGTCCTTGAGTTGCGTGAAATTTCTAGGATCAACAAAAATGCAAGAAAATATGTTATGCACGATGATCTAATGTATAACATTCCAAATTGAAAATTTGGGATGTTACAAACCTACCCCCCTTAAGATGAATCTCGCCCTCGAGATTCGGGTTGGCTAGAAAATAGGTGAGGGTGGTCCTTGAGCAAATCTTCTTCTCTCTCCCAGGTGGCTTCATCCTCCGTGTGGTGGCTCCACTGAACCTTGCAAAACTTGATAACCTTGCTGCGAGTAACTCGGCTGGCATACTCGAGAATCCTGACTGGTTTCTCCTCATACGTTAAATCATCCTTCAACTGAATTGCTTCAAGTGGCACTGTATCTCTTAACGGTACCTCTCCATCTCGGCGTGACATTTCTTCAGCTGAGAAACATGGAATACGTCATGAACTCCTTATAGTTCTTCTGGTAATTCCAACTTATAAGCGACTTCTCCCATGCGTTGCAAAATGTTATACGGTCCAATGAAACGTGGTGCTAACTTCCCTTTAACTCCAAAACGTTTCACTCCTCGAAGTGGGGATACTCTGAGATAAACTCTGTCTCCAACTTCGTATTCTATCGCCTTGCGTTTTGAATCCGCATAGCTCTTCTGTCTAGACTGGGCTACCTTGAGCCTATCGTGAATCAGCTTAACTTTCTGTTCAGACTCCTTAATCAAATCTGGTCCAAACAATTGAAGGTCTCCAACTTCGTCCCATGACAACGGTGTCCTGCACCTCCTTCCGTATAAAGCTTCGAAAGGTGCCATCTTCAAGCTGGTTTGGTAACTGTTGTTATAAGAAAACTCCGCATATGGCAAATTATCTTCCCAACTAGATCCATAATCTAGTGCACAAGCTCTTAGCATATCCTCCAAAATCTAATTGACTCTCTCAGTCTGTTCATCTGTCTGTGGGTGAAAAGCTGTACTGAATTCCAGCCTGGTTCCCAAAGTTTCATGCAACTGATTCCAAAACTTTGAGGTAAATTGGGTTCCTCTATCTGATATGATACTCCTCGGAACTCCGTGCAAACAAACAATTCTGGTCATGTATATCTTTGCCAACTTAGCACTGCTATAGGTAGTCTTAACTGGAATGAAATGCGCTATCTTCGTCAAGCGATCGACTATAACCCAAATCGAGTCATAGCCTGAATGAGTCCTTGGCAATCCCATGATGAAATCCATGCCTAGTTTATCCCACTTCCATTCGGGTATCGGCAATGGTTGCAACAATCCTGCTGGCTTCTGATGTTCTGCCTTAACTCTCTGACATACATCACAAACTGCTACATACTCCGCAATATCCTTCTTCATTCCGATCCACCAGAATGTTTCCTTCAAATCCAAATACATCTTGGTATTTCCTGGGTGAATCGAATAGGGTGAATCATGTGCCTCTTGCAGAATCAACTTCCTGATCTCCGGGTCATTTGGCACAAATACACGGTCCTCAAACCATAGGGTATCGTGCTCATCCTCACGAAATCCCTTTGCTTTTCCTTCGTTCAATTTCTCCTTTATCCCTGCAATCTCCTTGTCATTTTTCTGAGCTTCCCTGATTTTATCCATCAAGGTAGACTGAATCTCTAATGCCGCTACATATCCTCTCGGAACTATTTCCAAACATAGCTCACGAAGATCTTCTGCTAACTCCTTAGGTATTTCTCCAGTCATTAGCGTATTGACATGACTCTTGCGGCTCAATGCGTCAGCTACTACATTAGCCTTTCCGGGATGATAATGCAATCTCATATCATAATCCTTGATGAGTTCCAACCATCTCCTTTGTCTAAGGTTTAACTCCTTCTGCGTGAAAATGTACTTCAAACTCTTGTGATCCGTGTACACCTCACAATGATTTCCAATAAGGAAATGTCTCCATGTCTTTAATGCATGCACTACGGCTGCTAACTCCAAATCATGTGTGGCATAATTTAATTCATGAGGTTTCAGTTGTCGTGAAGCATACGAAACAACTCTTCCTTCCTGCATAAGCACTGCTCCAAGTCCTCGACGTGAAGCGTCGCAATATACCTCATAGTCCTTGGTCTGATCTGGCAAAATTAACACCGGTGAGGTAACCAATATTTTCTTCAACTCCTGAAAAATTGCCTCACAATCCTCAGTCCATATGAACTCGGTATCCTTTTTCAGCAACTCCGTCATAGACTTTGCAATCTTTGAGAAATTCTCAATGAATCTCCGGTAGTATCCTGCGAGTCCAAGAAAACTCCAGATCTCTCCAACTGTCGTTGGTGCTTCCCATTTGGTTACGGTCTCAACCTTTGTGGGCTCTACTGCTATACCTTCTCCGGATATAACATGTCCAAGGAATCCAACTTCCTTTAGCCAAAACTCACATTTGCTGAACTTGGCGTATAGCTAATGTTCCCTCAGCTTCTCTAATACCAATCGCAAATGTTCCTTATGTTCCTCTTCATTCTTCGAGTAAACCAAAATATCATCAATGAACACCACGACGAACTTATCCAAAAACTCCATAAAGACTTTGTTCATCAGGTTCATGAAATAGGCAGGTGCGTTAGTCAGTCCAAATGACATAACGGTATACTCATACAATCCATATCTTGTGGTAAATGCTGTCTTAGGTATGTCCTGCTCTCGAATCTTCAACTGATGGTACCCTGATCGCAAATCGATCTTGGAAAACACTTTAGCTCCTTGCAAACGATCAAACAGATCATTGATCATTGGTAGTGGGTACTTGTTCTTGATTGTTACTGCATTCAATCCACGGTAATCAACAACCATCCTTAATGATCCATCGTTCTTCTCCACTAAAAGTACGGGTGATCCCCAAGGCGAAGAACTTGGGCGTATATACCCTTTATCCAATAGCTCCTTAATCTGCTTCTTGATTTCCGCCAAATCCTGTGCGGGCATCCTGTATGGTCGCTTTGATATTGGGCCTGTTCCTGGCAAAAGCTCAATCAAAAACTCAATGTCTCTATCTGGTGGCATTCCAGGCAATTCCTCAGGAAACACATCAGGATAATCCTTCACTACTGGCACCTCTTCCTGCACAACTCCTGATAAGCAATTTACTTGGTTCCTATTTGATCCATGTCGGGATACATACTTGATCCTTCTTCCTTCTGGTGTCGTGAGCAAAATCGTCCTACTTGCGCAATCGATGTTTCCTCCATACATCGACAGCCAATCCATACCTAGAATCACATCCAATCCTTGGGATTCCAGAATGATCAAATCCGTCGGGAACACATGCCTTCCTATACTCAATGGCACTTGAAAACATCCTTGTTTAGCCATATACTCTGCTCCTGGTGAGCTTACTAGCATAGGTGTCATAAGAAGCTTAGTAGGCAGACTATACTTTTCTACAAATCCCCTTGATATGTACGAATGCGATGCACCAGTATCGAAAAGAACAAGTGCAGTAAATGACTTAACCAAAAACTTACCGACATCGCATCGGGCTGAGCTTCAACCTCCTCCACATCAATGTGGTTCACCCGTCCCCTGTTGAAAGGGTTTGGCTTCTTTCTAGAGCTTCCATTTCCACCTTGGCCTTGGGACATTCATTTGCATAATGTCCGGTCTTGGAACACTTGTAACAGTGACATGGCTCAGCCTTTCTTGGCTGGGGTTGATGGTGTGGTCCTGTTCGCCGTTGCTTCCTCCATTCCCATTACCATTCTTGTGGCCATTATGGTTGTGCGAACTTCCTCCTCCATGGGTATGCTGAAACCGAACTCCTGCTTAGGGGTATAGCGGGCTTCTGCTGGGCTCCGAGTTATACTTCCCTGTGCATACTTCCTCTTGCGATTCTCAATTTGTCTTTGTTTTCCTTCAATCATAAGGCGCGGTCTACCAACTCCGTAGTTATTGAATCTCGCTACCATCAACTGCATGCTTAACTCATCATTCAGTCCTTCCGAAACTTCTCCTACTTAGTCTGCATCGTAGCAACGCTATCCGGGGCATAACGTGCTAACTTACTAAAATCATCCACATACTAGCCAACAGTCCTTCCTCCTTGGCGTAAGTTGCGAAACTCACACTTCTTCATGGCCAAAGATCCTACTGAAACATGGGCAGTGCGGAAAGCTTGCTAAAACTGATCCCATGTGACAGTGTCTACAGGGTAAGTGGCTGTGAAATTCTCCCACCATGCTGCTGCGGGTCCGTCAAGCTGATGTGCAACAAACTTCACATTCTCACCATCTGTGCATCCTGCAGTGGTCAACTCCCTTCCTATCTTGCGGAGCCAATCATCTGCTACAATCGGCTTGGTGCTACTGGAATACACCGGCGGATTCAGCCTAAGGAAACGAGTCAAGTGGTCCGCAGGTGGTGGTGGTGGTGGGTTGTTGTTCTTATTGCCTTGGTTCTGCACCAATGTCTGAATCAAAGTATTCTGCTGTTGAATCAACTGAGTGATCTCTGGCGGGAAAACAAACTCGGGGTTGCGTCTCGGAGGCATCTGAAGGGTTTTAGAAAAGACGAGAATTAAGAATAGAATGAGGTCTATAGGAAAAACACTACCCAAATGCTCATGAGACAATTGCACACAAAATCACTTCATTCATTCAAACAAAAGGGCATACAACGGTCTAACTATCGCAAAAGTGCGTGTACTAATAATGTTTACATGGAGGGATCACTACTAATATATGGTGGTCATCTATTAATTTGAACCGGTGGAAGACTCCATGATGTCTGCTCCAGCTTCGTCTTCAAAATCAGGTTCTCTCGGATCCGAATCGGTGTCGTCGATGATGATGTAGTTGCTCGGACAGTCGACGTACTTGTCTTCATTCTTGAGCTCCAACTTCTTCTTGAGTTCCGCAATCTCGACTTGAGATCGCTATTTTGCCTTGCTACGGCTACGATATCGTCCATGTATTCCTTGCGTTTAGACTTCATCTCTCCTTCAAGTTCGATGATCCTTCCCTTCGCATTCTTCAACTCTATCATATCATTGCACATCTGGTTCTCCTGGCGTCGAATGTGCTGGTTTAACTCCTGGATGTAAGCTGCAATGGATCTGTCCTTCTTGGTGCTGACTATCTCCCAGTCTTCATTCCGGCGTCCGCAAATCTGGTAGATAGTGTCCTTGAGGTCTTCTTGATAAACTTCTCCAATGCGTCCCATGGTGATATGAGCTGCCATGCTCTTTCCCAGGCTCCAGGTTGTGCACTGAAAACACTATCTATGGGCTTGGTGATTGGGGCGAATGTCCTTTCCGGAACATGAGCTTGAATCTTCCAGCGCTCCTCTTCAGGCAGAGTGGCGTTGAAAGTCTCGGTGAAGCTTGGTAGTCCAATGTTCAAGTACTTGGCGACTTCCTTCAAGTGGGATCCAAAAGGCGTGCCTTCATCCGGTTGAGCGTACTTGATCTTTGCGTCCGTCATCCTAAAAGAGTAGAAAAGATGAGGAGTTTGAAAATGAGAAGAGAATAGTGATCTATGGCCTTAACTTAGTGGTCGTGTCTCTACGATCGGCGTGTGCTCGATACCATCTCTCAGAGCAACCCGACCTCAGACGGTCAAGTCTCTGTGCTCCGATGTCATCCCTGGATCAGTAATGCTGACACCACACAGTACTTCGAAGGATTTATAACAGAGTAGCAATCACACACTTATTACATCGTTTGTCCAAAGAGGACTTATTACAATAATCATGGCTTAAGGCCATCTAATAATGATAACAGCGGAAGACTTGGAAGATAAGTGAGTCCATCAACTCCAACGGCATCACTGAGTATAGAACCACGACCTAAAAGCACCTTACTCGTCGTTTGAAAAGTCTGCAACATGAAAGTTGCAGCCCGAAAACGGGTCAACACATGGAATATGCTGGCAAAGTAACACATAGAGAATAATGAATGGTAAGCCTATACTACATGCATATATGGCTGGTGGAAAAGCTCTATGGTTACAGTTTTGCGTAAAGCCAGTTTTTCCCTACTGCAAAGGAATAAATTTATTTAACTATCATGGTGGTTGTTAAACATTGAGAATGGTTGAAAGCATCCTCAATCCCAATTAAAAAGTACTCATTAACAAACCCATCAGTATTAAATTAGAGTAACATGTTGAGATACAAATGATAGTTCAAGTACTAGATACTCAAGATGTCCATAACCGGGGACACGGCTAATCATGATTAGTTTGTATACTCGCAGAGGTTTATGACTTTTCCCCACAAGACTCGATCGCCTCCGTTTGGTTTCTCGCACTGCATGGTGTTTGAGAAACGGATGACCGAGACATAGTCTTTCATAAGCGCTAGCACCTTACGATGGGTAGACCGGTACACCTACATCCCCTACATCTGCTAGTCCACCACTATAAGAGTTCGCACAACTTAGTCAACTATGCCAGAGCCCATAATGGCTTGCGGCTGCACACGTAAGTTACTAGTATGAATTATCTTATGATCCCTTTGAGCCTGGGTGGCGGTCCATAGGAAAATCACACGGTACCCCCGGGATTTAAAAAAAAACAGGCAAGTCCTGGTAACCCCAGGTGCCTCAATCCACCCAGATGTGTATTTAAGTTGCCACCTTAGATAAACCATTAATTTACAATCTCACATCTGTCATGGATATTCACTCACCCAATCCACGTCTACTAGCATAGCATGGCATAATAAGCAAACGTAGAAGTAACTCCCAAAGGTTTCATAAGTAAAACAGGTAATAGGTACTACCTCATCTACTTCCCATCCCACAATTTAATTAGATCCTACTCATGCAATGTGTTTGAGGATTGATCTAATGCAATAAAACTGGGTAGTAGAAAAAGGTATGATCAAGTGTTACTTGCCTTGCTGATGATCCGCGAAACCTAGAGATTCGAAGTAACAAGCGGCGCACTCCGGGTGATCTATCGCAGACAAACAACAAGTATACAATAAGTACTCATCTAATGCACAGGTAAATCTCGAATAAGAGATCTAACCAGAAATTTCAACTTAAGAACCCTGGTTGCAAAAAGAATCAAATCGAATAAAGCGACGAAAGTCAAACGACGAAAGAAAACAACTCGGTTCTAGCAATTTGAAACTAAGTCAAATTTTACAGTAGCAAAACTTAGTTTAAGTTGATTAGTCGGAACGGCGGTTTCGAGACGAAACTCCAGGCGCTTGAATCACCTGATTCCGATAAACGAGCGAGAAGATAGACTAGAAAGAAGATCGGATCTGAAATCGCTATCAGAAAAATAGCGGAATAAATCCGATTTGAAAGAAAAAAACGACGAACGATTAAATGAGCGGACGTTCGTTAACCGAGGCAAACCCGTGATCACGTTCGTTAGGACGAACGGTTCGGCGATCGCTCGCTAACAACAAAACGGAAATAAAACCTACGAGAAAAACCGATCTAGGGTTTCGGAAAGAAAACCGAAACGAAAAACCGATCTGGAAAACCTGGAAAAGAAAAACCGGAACGACTTACGAAAAACTGAACTGAGGGGGGAAAAAGTGACGCAGCGCGGGGCTAGTACCTCGAAGAGGCGAGGGGCTCCGGCGGCGGCGGTGTTGGCGGCGGCGCGCTGGTGGTGGTGGCAAGCGGCGGCGGCGGCGCCGGTGAGGGGCGGCGGTGGTGTAGGGCGGCGGCGGTGGCGTTGGTGCTGCGCTGCTGCTGCTGCGGAGAGGAGAGGAGAGGGCTTTGGTTTGATGTGCTAGAGGGGGGGTGCTTGGGTATTTATACTGGGGAGGGGAGGGTTTTGCTTGGAGTAGGGTACAAGAATTAAAGTAGGATTAGGAATCCTAGGAACAAAAAACGGAATAAACGAAACGGGGTTCAAATCCTACTAGGATTTGTAAACGAAAAAGGAAACAGGGCGCTGGCTCCCTGGCTCCCTGGCGCGGCGATCGTGCGCGATGGCCGTGGCCTCCTGGCCGGCCGGCGGCTTGGCGGCTTGGGCCTTTGGCCCAAGGCGCTGCGGCATTTTTTTTAAACGGTTTCGCACGCAGAAAAATACAGAAAAGAAAATCTGCCGAACTCCAAAATTTACAAGGGCGACGCTACGCGTCCGCCGGCGGAAATTTAAAAAGGATCCGTCGCCTTGCTGACCATTGGATCGATACATTAATTACCGTCCGATCTACCAACGTAACGTAAGCAACCACCCTTTGCAACAAGAGGGGTGTTTCTGCAACAGTCTGCTTGTTGCAATTACTCGATCCTGCATTTTTTATTTTTTGCAGCAGATATCTTTTTAGAAGATTCACCGCCTCGTGAGCCATTCGATTGTGTGATACGAGCCGTTCAATTATCTTGTCTAATTTCCCGCAACGATGCTCTTGTTGCAAGATCTGCTTTACACTGATTTCCTGCAACAAGACCTTTGTTGCGAAACCTCATTTTCTATAATTTCCTGGAACAAGACTCATATTGCAAAACCTTTTATTCTCTAATTTTCGGTAACAAGGTCTTTGCAAAAATTGCAATAACATCTTTCGCCGCGTCTAATTTTCTGCAACAAGATCTTGTTGCAAAATTTGCAACAGCATCTTCCGTCACGTCTAATTTTCTGCAACAAGACCCTTGTTGCAGAAATTGCAACAGGATCTCCTGCTGCGTCTAATTTTCCACAGCAAGACTTTTGTTGCAAAAATTGCAACTAATCTGTTGTTGCGTATGAGCTCGAGGAGGCGAGAGCCGTGGACGCTGGCACTCCTCCAGGACGGCGGCGACATCGAACGGCGAGCGACGGCAGATGCAGCTCCAAAGGCTGTTCCGGCGGCTTCCAGCACAGGCGTAGCCGGCAGGCAGCACCGTGGTGGCCGGTTACCAGCATCCACGCACCAGCCGTGGGTTGCTGCACCAGTCACCGGCCATGGAGCGCTTCTCGTCATGGACGAGATCAATACTTCGCTGGAAAGACACATGGCATGGGGGCATGTTGTGACTACAGAGCTAGATGTGGAGGATGAATGAGGGGGAAAAAGGGGAACGAGTGGCTCACGGTGAAGATAAGAAGGAAAAAGATACACGGTGATGGCTACATGGGACGCGTGGCGTGCATCTGAGGCGGCGGATGGAGCGCTAGAATCCGCCGGGTGATAGTTATCTTTTCCCAATTTACAAAGTAAATTTTCCCCGACTCCTAAAAATGAGTCGAACAAAATGAACTTTTACTTGGGGCCTAAAATGCAATTTTTGAAAATACGCATTTTTTTCCTAAGGCAAATAAACTCCGAGAAAATCCAAAATTTGATTTTTTTATTGAATCCTCATTTTTCCTAAATTTTGGGAAAGTCATATTATTCCCTCTCTTAATTTTTTTATTGGAAAATTATTTGAAGATAAAATAAATAAATCCAAATGAACTCAAATATGAAAATTTCGAAATCTCCAACTCTCTCCGAGGGTCCTTGAGTTGCGTGAAATTTCTAGGATCAACAAAAATGCAAGAAAATATGTTATGCATGATGATCTAATGTATAACATTCCAAATTGAAAATTTGGGATGTTACAACCTAACATAATTTTCAATGCAATTTCCTTTATTGTGGCATGAATATTCAGATCCGAAAGATTCAAGACAAAAGTTTAATATTTACATAAGAATAATAATATTTCAAGCATACTAACAAAGTAATCATGTCTTCTCAAAATAACATGGGTAAAGAAAGCTACCCCTACAAAAATCATATAGTCTGGCTATGCTCTATCTTCATCACACAAAATATTTAAATCATGCACAACCCCAGTTTCAGCCAAGCAATTGTTTCATACTTTAGTATTCTCAAACTTCTTCAATCTTCACACAATACATGAGCGTGAGCCATGGACATAGCACTCTAGGTCTAATAGAATGGTGGTTGTGGAGAAGACAAAAAGGAGAAGATAGTCTCACATCAACTAGGCGTATCAACGGGCTATGGAGATGCCCATCAATAGATATCAATGTGAGTGAGTAGGGATTGCCATGCAACAGATGCACTAGAGCTATAAGTATATGAAATCTCAACAAAAGAAACTAAGTGGGTGTGCATCCAACTTGCCTGCTCATGAAGACCTAGGGCAATTTTGAGGAAGCCCATCATTGGAATATACAAGCCAAGTTCTATAATGAAAAAATCCCACTAGTATATGAAAGCGACAACATAAGAGACTCTCTATCATGAAGATCATGGTGCTACTTTTAAAGCACAAGTGTGGAAAAAGGATAGTAACATTGTCCCTTCTCTCTTTTTCTCTCATTTTTTTTATTTGGGATTCTTTGGCCTCTTTTTATTTGGGCTTCTTTGGCCTCTTTTATTTTTCATAAAGTCCTGAGACTCATCCCAACTTGTGAGGGAATCATAGCTTCCATCATCCTTTCCTCACTGGGACAATGCTCTAATAATGAAGATCATCACACTTTTATTTACTTACTACTTAAGAATTACAAATCGATACTTGGAACAAAATATGACTATGTGAATGCCTCCGGCGGTGTACCGGGATATGCAATGAATCAAGAGTGACATGTATGAAAATTATGGACGGTGGCTTTGGCACAAATACGATGTCAACTACATGAGCATGCTAAGCAATATGACAATGATGAAGCGTGTCATAATAAATGGAACAGTGGAAAGTTGCATGGCAATATATCTCGGAATGGCTATGGAAATGCCATAATAGGTAGGTATGGTGGCTGTTTTGAGGAAGGTATATGGTGGGTGCATGGCACCGGCGAAAGTTGCGCGGCACAAGAGAGGCTAGCAATGGTGGAAGGGTGAGAGTGCGTATAATCCATGGACTCAACATTAGTCATAGAGAACTCACATACTTATTGCAAAAATCTACAAGTCATCAAAACATAGTACTACACGCATGCTCCTAGGGGAAGGGTTGGTAGGAGTTAACCATCGCGCGATCCCTATCTCCAGACATAAGGAAGACAATCAATAAATAAATCATGCTCCAACTTCATCACATAACGGTTCACCATACGTGCATGCTATGGGAATCACAAACTTTAACACATGTATTCCTCAAATTCACAATTACTATACTATCATGACTCTAATATCACCATCCTCATATCTCAAAACAATAATCAAGCATCAAACTTTTCATAGTATTCAACACACTTTATATGAAAGTTTTTATTATACCCATCTTGGATGCCCATCATATTAGGACTAGTTTTATAACCAAAGCCAATTACCATGCTGTTCTAAAAGACTCTCAATATAATATAAGTGAAGCATGATAGATCAATAAATTCTTTAAAATAAAACCACCACCGTGCTCTAAAAGATATAAGTGAAGCACTAGAGCAAAATTATCTAGCTCAAAAGATATAAGTGAAGCACATAGAGTATTCTAATAAATTCTGATTCATGTGTGTCTCTACCAAAAGGTGTGTACAGCAAGGATTATTGTGGTAAATTAGAAAGCAAAGACTCAAATCATACAAGACGCTCCAAGCAAAAAAACATATCATGTGGTGAATAAAAATATAGCCTCAAGTAAAGTTACCGATAGACGAAGACGAAAGAGGCGATGCCTTCCGGGGCATCCCCAAGATTAGACTTTTGGTTGTCCTTGAATTTTACCTTGGGGTGCCTTGGGCATCCCCATGCTTAGGCTCTTGCCACTCCTTATTCCAAAATCCATCAAATCTTTACCCAAAAACTTGAAAACTTCACAACACAAAACATAACAGAAAATCTCGTGAGCTCCGTTAGTATAAAAAAATAAAATTCCACCTTAAGGTACTGTAATGAACTCATTCTTAATTTATATTGGTTTTAAACCTACTGTATTCCAACTTCTCTATCGTTCATACCCCCCGATACTAGCCATAGATTGATCAAAATAAGCAAACAACACAAGAAAAACAGAATCTGTCAAAAACAGAACAATCTGTAGCAATCTGAAAGTTTCGAATACTTCTGTAACTCCAAAACTTCTGAGAAATTAGGAAGTCCTAATAAATTTGTTTATTAATCTTCTTCAGAAATAATCAACTGAAAATAACGTTCCTGTGATTTATTATAACTATTTTTGTGCGTGCAAAAGTTTCTGTTTTTCAGCAAGATCAAATTAACTATCATCGTAGGTTATCCTAAAGGTTCTACTTGGCACAAACACTAATTAAAACACAAAAAATCTAATAAGAGGCTATATGAATTATTTATTACTAAACAGGAGCAAAAATCAAAGAACAAAAATAAAATTGGGTTGCCTCCCAACAAGCGCTATCGTTTAACGCCCCTAGCTAGGCATTGATAATTTTAATGATGCTCACATCGAAGACAAGAATTAAAGCACAAAGAGAGCATCATGAAACACATGACAAACATATTTAAGTCTAACATACTTCCTATGCATAGGCATCTTATAGGCAAACAAACTATCATATGAATCACAAACTAGCATATGCAAGGAAGAGGAAAGAAACAATAGCAATCTCAACATAACGAGAGGTAATTTAGTAACATGAAAATTTCTACAACCATATTTTCCTCTATTATAATAATTACATGTGGGATCATAAGAAAATTCAACAAAATAGCTATCACATAAAATATTTTCAATACGATCCACATGCATGCGAAGTTGACACTCTTCCAAAATAGTGGGATTAACATTAACTAAAGTCATGACCTCTCAAAACCCGCATTTATCAAAATTTTCATAAGATTGAACATTCTCCAAATATGAGGGATCTAAAGTTGACACTCTTCCAAACCCACTTTCAATATTATTGCAGACACTATTATCAATCTCATATTCATCATGGGGCTTAAATAAATTTTCAAGATCATAAAAAGAATCACCCTAATCATGATCATTGCAACAAGTAGTAGACATAGCAAAACTAGCATCCCCAAGCTTAGGGTTTTGCATATTATTAGCACAATTGACATCACGAGAATTTATAGTAAAATCATTGCCATCATGCTTTTTATTCAAGGAGCTATTGTGAATCTCTTCATAAATTTCTTCATCACAATTTTTAGATTCACGAATTTCAAGAAAAACCTCATAAAGATAATCTAGTGCACTAAAATCACTAGAAATTGGTTCATCATAATTGGATCTCTTCAAAATATTAGCAAGGGGATGAGGATCCATAAACTTTTAGCAAGCGAAGATGCAAGCAAAAAGAAGGCACAGGGTAACACAAGATCGAACGGAAGGAGGGCGAAGAAAAGGCAAAGGTTTTCGAGAACCAAGGTATCAACGAAGTAGGAGACTACACGCAAATCGCCTAGTACCTGCACAAACAATCAAGAACCTTGCAACCAACACGATAAAGGGGTTGTCAATCCCTTCACGGCCAGTTGCAAAAGTGGGATCTGATAAAGATAATAAAGTAAATATTTTTGGTATTTTTGTTGTAAAGATTGAAAAGTAAAGATTGCAAAATAAAAGAACGGCGACGGAAATTGGCAAGTTGACGGGAAACTAATATGATGTATAATAGAAGATTATATGATGAGAAATAGACCCGGGGCCATAGATTTCAGTAGTGGCTTCTCTCAAGATAGCATATATTATGGTGGGTGAACAAAATACTGCCGAGCAATTGATAGAAAAGCGCATAGTTATGAGAATATCTAGGCATGATCATAAACATAGGCATCACGTCCGTGTCAAGTAGACCGAAACGATTCTGCATCTACTACTATTACTCCACAAATCGACCGCTATCCAGCATGCATCTAGAGTATTAAGTTCATAAGAATAGAGTAACGCATTAAGCAAGATGACACGATGTAGAGGGATAATCTCAAGCAATATGATATAAACCCCATCTTTTTATCCTCGATGGCAACAATACAATATGTGTCGGTTCCCTTTCTGTCGCTGGGATCGAGCACCGCAAGATTGAACCCAAAGCTAAGCACTTCTCCTATTGCAAGAAAGATCAATCTAGTAGGCCAAACTAAACCGATAATTCGAAGAGACTTGCAAAGATATCAAATCATGCATATAAGAATTCAGAGAAGAACCAAATATTATTCATAGATAGACTTGATCATAAACCTACAATTCATTGGATCTCGACAAACACACCGCAAAAAGTATTACATCGAATTGATCTCCAACAACATCGAGGAGAACTTTGTATTGAAAATCAAAGAGAGAGAAGAAGCCATCTAGCTAATAACTATGGACCCAAAGGTCTATGGCAAACTACTCACACATCATCGGAGAGGCTATGGTGTTGATGTAGAAGCCCTCCGTGATCGATTCCCCCTCCGGCGGAGCGCCCGAAAAGCCCCCAAGATGGGATCTCACGGGTATAGAAGGTTGTGGTAGTGGAAAAGTAGTTTAGTGGCTCCCCTGGATGTTTTTAGGGTATAAGAGTATATATGTAACGCACTTGTAACGCCCTCGATGCGGCAATATCTCCCACGTGTCGAAGCACGACTTAGAGGCATAACCGCATTGAAAGCAATGTCGCAAGTGAGGTAATCTTCACACAACCCATGTAATACATAAGGGAAAAAGATACATAGTTGGCTTACAATCGCCACTTCACACAAATACATGAATAAAGCATTTCATCATCCAGATACAATCAAGGTCCGACTACGGAACCAAAATAAAAGAAGAACCCCAAATGCATAAAGGTCCCCGATCGACCCCAACTGGGCTCCACTCTCGATCAACTAGAACGAAACAACACAAAGGGCAAGATCTTCATCGAGCTCCTCCTTGAGCTTAGTTGCATCACCGCTTTCGGTAACATAGGCACCGCAAACTGGTTTTGGAAGTATCTGTGAGCCACGGGGACTCAGCAATCTCGCACCCGCGAGATCAAGACTATTTAAGCTTATAGGAAGGATGTAGTAATGAGGTGGAGCTGCAGCAAGCGACTAGCATATATGGTGGCTACAATCGCAAAAGAGAGCGAGAAGAGAAGGCAAAGCACGGTCGATAAAAGTATGATCAAGAAGTGATCCTATAGCAACCTACGTCAAGCATAACTCCAACATCGTGTTCACTTCCCTGACCACGAGAAGGGACCATCACGGTTACACACACGGTTGATGTATTTTAATTAAGGTCAACTTCGGTTTTCTACAACCGGACGTTAACAAATTCCCATCTGCCACATAACCGCGGGCACGGCTTTCGAAAGTTCAAATCCTGCAGGGTGTCCCAACTTAGCCCATGACAAGCTCTCACGGTCAACGGAGGAATAGACCTCCACCCAAGACACTCCGATCGACTCGGTATCCGGTACAACAAGACATTTCGACAGGTAAAACTAAACCAGCAACACCGCCCGAATGTGCCGACAAATCCCGATAGGAGCTGCACATATCTCTTTCTCGTGGCACACTCAGATGAGACTAGCTACGAGTAAAACCAACCTCAAGTTTCCCGAGGTGGCCCTGCAGTAGCTCGGTTCGGACCAACACTCGAGGAGCACCGCCCGGGGTTAAAATAAAGATGACCCTTGAGTCTGCAGAACCCAAGGGAAGGTGGTAGGTTGTTAGTGCAAATGGTAAAACCAATGTTGGGCATTCTTTGGAGGAGCTTTACTTAAGGCGAATCTGTCAAGGGGTTCCCATAATAGCCCAACCGTAAGGAACGCAAAATCCGGGAACATAACACCGATATGATGGAAACTAGGGCGGCAAGAGTGGAACAAAACACCAGGCATAAGGCCGAGCCTTCCACCCTTTACCAAGTATATAGATGCATTAATTAAATAAGATATATTGTGATATCCCAACATAAACCCTGTCCACCATGGAGCAATCTTCAACTTCACCTGCATCTAGCAACGCTATAAGAGGGGCTGAGCAAAGCAGTAACATAGCCAAACAACGGTTTGCTAGGAATGGTGTCAAAGGTTAGAGGTTCATGGCAATTTGGGAGGCTGACAAGCAAATGGTAGGCATCGTAGCATTGGCATAGCAAAAGAGCGAGCAAACTAGCATAGCAAAGATAGTAGTGATTTCGAGGTATGATCATCTTGCCTGAAATCCCGCAAGGAAGAAGAACGATTCCATGAAGAAGACAAACGGACGAAGTCGAACGGATCCTCACAACTCCGGAACGAAACCGAAGCTAACAAGAGAAGCAAACCGGAAAGAAGCAAACAACATGGTAAACACACAAGCATAAACATGTCATGATGCACAAACAAGTATGATGCGTGTCCGGTTTAATGAGGCATGGCATGGCAAAGTGCACAAAACTATCTTACAAATTAAGTGGAGCTCAATATGCAACGAGTTGCATATTGACGAAACACCACATCAATTATTTAGTTCTCTCTCGGTTATGAACAAGACAAGATTAAATGTTGGTTAACATGGCAAGAGGTGAAGCATAATTAAACTAACAATTTAGGCAAGTTTAAATGAGGCCGGAACAACAAACGACAATTCCGGAAAATCCTCATGTGCATTTAGCAATTAAAGCAAACAACAATTTTAAACATTTTAATTGTTGTTATCATGATGCGGATGGCATATGCAAGTTATATGCAATTTTTATGAAAACGTTAACATGAGCATGTTATGAAGCATTTGTCGCCATGGCGGAACGAAAAGGGTGCCACGGCGGCGAAGCAAAAATGGTGCCACGGCAACATATCCGAAAATGATGCCACGACAACATATCGGTTCCGGTAGCTTGAGGAGATACCGATGCAAACGAGAAGTGGGCGTGAGCGAGTCATGCAAGATGGTGGGGTGATCCCGGATTCCGGGTTCCCACGGGTTAGTGACATGGAAAACGAGTGACAATTCGGACACGGTGCAAACACGAGCATCTCATACATGCAAGGGCATCTCATCGCAGTCGTCTCGGGTTATACCTTCGAAGCGTGCAAACGGGACGGTTCGCGTCGTCGAGGGAAGTAGTCGTTCACGGGACGGTCGTAGTGGAAGTAGTGGTTCACGGACGTCGTGGAAGTAGTCGTTTTCCCGTGCGGACTTGGTGGTCTTGGTGACAGAAGTTGTACACAGGACGTAGACGTTCGGTGCGGTACTTGTCAAAACCCACATCGGATGTAGTCGTACACACACGTAGATGAACTTGACGGTCCCATGAGTAGTCGTACTCGCGAATTCAGAGATGGCGAAGATGAACTTGGCGGTCCTTGTTGGCACGGTACTTGGCGGTGGTCTCCTCGGGTCAACAGCGATGACGCAATGCAACCCACGGAGAAGGTGGGGTGCAGCGGTGTTCGTTCTCCACCTGAACAAGGACGACGTGGAGGCAGGAGGAAGATGCAAGGCAGGGGCACGAGGGGCGCAGGAGGATGGCCGGAGATCGCCTGGGCCTTGGAGAGGCGCTGGCCACGGAGGTCGGGGAGGAGGCGAGGAGCTCCTGGAGGCGACGGGCGAGGCTTGGCGCGCAGAGCTTGGCAGCGACCATGGCGCCATGGGAATGGAGCCGAGGAGAAGGCCGGCTGTAGGCGCGGGCGCCCGAGGAGGCGAGGCGGACGCCGGGAACGGAGCAGGTGGGCGCGGAGGAGGGAGATGGAGGCGCGGGCTGCGGCCTGGCGACGCGGTGGAGGAGGTCGAGGGGGAGAGGCAGGAGGCGCGGCGGCGGCTGCTTGGTCGGCGCGAGGGGATGGCGCTCCTCTCTGTGGGTGGGTGCGGAGGAGGACGATGGGGAGAGAGGAGATCGAGCGATGGGGGGAAGAGCGATGGGTGTGGGCGCTCCTCTGCGTGCGAGTGAGAGGGAGAGATCGAGAGGAGAGGCGGCGGGGAGGGAGCGAGAGGAGAGATCGGGAGGAGAGATGGGAGCGGGCAGGCCTGGGCGGCTAGGGTTAGGAGCTGATGGGCCTTTAAGGGGGTGGCTGGGAGCAGCTGGGCTGGGAGGCCCAGCTAGGTTGCAATCTCTCTTCTTCTCTCTCTCATTTTCCCATTTAAAACAAAACAGAAAAAGAGAAAGAAAAGAAAGAGAAAGATAGGCAAAGAATTAGCGCCTGCAAAAAAATATTCTTGGACTCACAAAAATGTGCTAGTCCCAAGAAAATAGAAGTGAGCAAGATTGCAAGATTAAATTCAAAATCATTTGAATTTAATTCAATAGGTTTGAACTAGGACTAGGTAAAAGGAAGGTCCAAAAATGTTGTGATTTTTGGGGAAGCTCCGAAAAAACAAGAAAGAGTATATGGCAAAGTTAGAGGCCAAGAATTGAAATAATAAAGGGCATTGGGATTTTGCAAGTGTGTTAATGGGTGAACTCCAGAGAATGGAATTATTTTATAATAGCTCCACTAATATCGGGAGGATATATTATAAAGAGAAATCACCATCGTGAATTCCCTCGATTTAAATAGATCAAAAGATCTATGCAATTTATTTAGTTGAGTTGCAAAAGATTTATGAGATGATGGCATGATGACATGATGCAATGCAAAAATAAAAAGGGCAGACACAAATGAAACACACGGCGAAACCCGGAATAGCTGGAAGTCTTCTGGAGCGTCGGTCTCGGGGCGTTACAACACTCCACCACTATGAGAGGATCTCGTCCCGATATCTAGGATGGCACCGGAGAGAAACAGAAGAGGAAGAGAGGATGTAGAACTAAGTTGCTTCTTCGACAATCTGAGTGAAACCATGAACCTTGAGAGGTTGAGCAAAATGAATGAAAGAAAACAACGAAGATGAACAAAGTTGAAAACACTCCGTTAGAAAAGAGGAACAAGGGATACGATGAGAACCAAGAGGTTTAGTGATAAGATAGATATTGAAACCACTCCGGTTAAAACTAGATAGAGGAGGAATAAAAATGATATAATTTGGACAATACTCCAACTGTAAATGGAAGGAATTGAACATGAACTTGACAAGATGAGAGGATACTTGATGAAATCAACAACACACTGCCTCCAGAACTATTGAAAGAATGGCACAATGGGTAAGAAGGATTTCAGACAGCACTCAGGTTGAAAAGAGAGGCCAAACTTGATAAGATGAAAGAACTTGAAGAGATGACACAACACTTCGGTTAAATGGATAAGCACGAAAAGAACACGATCCTCACAATCGAGATGATGAGTGAAAAGAGCAACATCACAATGTCTCCGAAAGAAAGAATAGAAGATAGATCATTGGAATAAAGGAATGGAGCAGAAAATGCCAACATCTGCCACCAACGGAAACAAATGATTGGATTGATATCAACAAGGAGACAAGAAACTTATTTCACCGGGAGGACAAATGAAGAACTTGGGTCATTTATAAGCACCATAAATAGCAACAATCCTTAGGGAAAACTTTAGGTGAAATATAGCCCAAGATAACTCCAATGAAGAGATTGATAGATTTAAATATCTCATTCTTGACAACATGAATAACCAAGGGAAATTGTCAAGAGTGACATAACACCATCTCAAAAGATAAGGTAGAAAAAATTGCACTCTGGAATGCACGATGAAGAATGCTTGAACTCCTCAAAATAAGACATGTGTTGAACACCATGTTTAATTTTTGAGTATAGCTTGATGGATCTTAACTTCAAGAGAAATCTTGAAGAACAATTGAAGGATGAAAAGAATACTTGACGAAGCACCATGTAGAGCCTCCATGAAGAACTCCGGTAAGAAAAGGATGATAAAAGAAAGAGAAGTTGAAAACACAAGGTGAAGCCTTGCAATGATTTAGATGGATCTTCGTGATAATGAGAGCTTGGAACTCCGGGAAAAGAAAAGATGAAACAACTGAAACCGAGAATTTTTTCATCATGAACAAACTCCGAAAGAAGGAATTAATCACTTGGATGAAACAAGAACAAGAATTATGTTATGCGTATCCTTCACCAATTTAAATTGATGACAAGCAACAGATTTGGCATACTACTTATTCTCGTAGAAAGGATTAAAAGAGATATATCAAAACTTGAGAAGGTCTTCAACGAACCACCGGTAGGATTTGGAAAGGACGAATGAATTGATATGATAACAAAGAAAGAGAACTCTTGAACGAACCACCGTAAGAATTGAAATTGAACGTAGCACATGCACAAATCACCGGGAAGAATTGCAAAATGAATGAAGATATTTGAGGGTATTTAGATACAAATGAACGAATAGATCACGAGCTGATTAGAGAATACTTGAATGATGCACCGGTATGATTTGGAGAACGAGAGCTGAAAGCTTGAATGAATAAACCTGAATTGATGGACTCCGGATGACAAACTGAGAAGACTCTTGAATATCTCCTGATGGGTGAAAAGAATTCTCACAATCGAAAACAATTATGAGAGGATGGCATCAAGCTAGAACCTTAATCTTGAAGAGAATGGAGTAAGATTAAAGAGAAACTCTTCTTCGGTCTTCAAATGATGAGAATGACAACGAGAAACACCACCAAGAATTATTGAGGCACACCGGAAGAATCAAAAGCGAAGAGGTTGAGCCAACTATGAAAAGAATTTGAAAGATCTTGGAGAAAAGCATTTGGTGATGATAACTCATTCTTCGTCAAACTTGGAGAAGAATTTAGGATAGCTCTAGGAAAATAGAAGAGTCGTAAGATCCAGGAAAAGACACGTGGGTTAGGGCCCACTCAAAAGAACACCGTTGAAAAGATTTAAAAGAGATGTTGCACCGGTTGAATTAAATGACTTGAATGAGATACCAATCTCGAAAGAGCTTGAACGAATGTAGAGTGGAAACACGAATCTTCGAGATATCTTGAGCACTCTAGAACAAATGAATAACGAGAAGTGAAAGATTAAGAGGTGCACCGGTATTAAAAAGCATTTGAAACAAGGAAAGGGATATGATGAATATCGAAAGCTTGAATAGGATCCACCGGAGAAGAAACAACAATGAAGGATGATGAACTTGAAACTGTTGAGCATCTTCATGGGAAATCACCGGATAAGAACATTGATTGAAAAGAATGAAGAGACTTCACAAAAATAAAAGGATACTTGGTAAAGAAATCTGAGTCCTTGAAGAAAAAAGGGTGGGTGGGCGGGAAAAAACAAAGGCAACTTGGAGACGGATGAAACAAACACCGTTGAGAAGAAATGATAATTGGTCTTGCTGATGTTGAAGTGATCGGATCCACTTGAAAAGAAGCACGCCGGTTGAAAAAGAATTAACATGACAACCTCAATGATCAAAAAGGATTAGTATTCACATAGCAATATGAGAACACCGTTTAGGAAAGGTATGGATTCAACATTTGACATCGAAGCAACTCGAATACCACAACTCAAAACAAAAACAAAGGACTGGCTTGCAGAATAAGCCGGAACAAATACATATGATAGAGATTTACCCAATCCCATATCCTGCATCTGTCGAAAAGATATTCTAGGAGCTACTTGAATTCCCACCTATAAAACTCCCAAAACTTTCTGGTTATGCAATCAGGTGTTGGGGATACTGAGGGAAGCAATATATCTCACCCAAACTAACAATACCTACATCCAAAGCTGTATCCATCCGTCAACACATAACCAAGAAACCTTGAAATCGTCTACCTCAACCTTGAAAAGCATCCGTTATACGAGTCATGGCAATACTCCCGTACTCACCTCGAGATTGGGTTATCGGGTTATCTCACCAACAAGCTGCATAAAAGAGATTTTCGATGTCGGCGTACTAAACTCGGTATTCGAGAACTGCAACGATAAAATTATGACGACAACACCTCGGAGCTCAACTCCCGGGACACCTCCGATAAAAAAACCACTGGCCGACGGAGGCACCAAGACAATGTTGTCATCATAAAACCATCGAACGATTCTAAGATACCAGCGTGATCCTAAAAAAATTTAGTGAAATTTGAGAAGAGAAGAGTCAAAACTCTACGTCAGGAGACCTCACCAGAGCGACGAAGGGACTAAGGAGTAAAAGAATTCCTAACTCTCCAATATATATAATCCTAAATGACTCAAAACATTTTTCTAGACACAACTCGGCCGCTAAAAACGATCAAGCAGTGGGGCTCCTAAGGTCGGGGAAGGCTCTGATTACCAACTTGTAACGCCCTCGATGCGGCTATATCTCCGACGTGTCGAAGCACAACTTAGAGGCATAACCGCATTGAAAGCAATGTCGCAAGTGAGGTAATCTTCACACAACCCATGTAATACATAAGGGAAAAAGATACATAGTTGGCTTACAATCGCCACTTCACACAAATACATGAATAAAGCATTTCATCATCCAGATACAATCAAGGTCCGACTACGGAACCAAAAGAAAAGAAGAACATGTGTTGTTCTTGTTTGCATCATCTCTTGCCATGAGTAGCTTCATGTAGCTTGGTCATGTATCATGCTTGTTGTGCATCATGTCATGTTCATGTGTGGTGTGTTTACTTTGTTGTGTGCTTCTTCTCGATAGTTCCCGCTTCGTTGCGATCGTGAGGATGCGTTCGTCTGCGTGTGGTTCGTCTTCGTGGTTTCATCTTCTTCATGGACTTGTTCTTCTTCCTAGTGGGATTTCAGGCAAGATGACCGCTACCCTGGATCTCACTACTATCATTGCTATGCTAGTTGCTTCGTTCTATCGCTATTGCTGCACTACCTATTACCTGTTTTTCAAGCCATCCCATATTGCCATGAACCTCTAATCCTTTGACACCTTTCCTATGCAAACCGTTGTTTGGCTATGTTACCGCTTTGCTCAGCCCCTCTTATAGCGTTGCTAGTTGCAGGTGAAGTTGAAGATTTCTCCATGGTGGACAGGGATTATGTTGGGATATCACAATATCTCTTATATTATTAATGCATCTATATACTTGGTAAAGGGTTCCCTTACGCGGTCGGGTGATTTATGGGACCCCCCTGACAGTTCGCTTTGAATAAAACTTGTCCAGCAAGGCCCAACATTGACTTTTACCATTTGCCTCACCACCACCTATCTTTTCCCTTGGGAGTCGCTCTCTCGAGGGTCATATTTATTTTAGCCCCCCCGGGCCAGTGCTTGTCTAAGTGTTGGTCCGAACTGAGCTGCCTGCGGGGCCACCTCGGAGCAACTCGAGGTCTGGTTTTACTCGTAGCTAGTCTCATCCGATGTTGCCCTGAGAACGAGATATGTGCAGCTCCTATCGGGATTGTCGGCGCATCGGGCGGCTTTGCTGGCCTTGTATTACCATTGTTGAAATGTCTTGATGTACCGGGATTCCGAGACTGATCGGGTCTTCCTGGGTGAAGGTCTATTCCTTCGATGATCGCGAGAGCTTGTCATGGGCTAAGTTGGGACACCCCTGCAGGGTTTAAACTTTCGAGAGCCGTGCCCGCGGTTATGTGGCAGATGGGAATTTGTTAATGTCCGGTTGTAGATAACTTGACACCATATCCGAATTAAAATACATCAACCGCATGTGTAGCCGTGATGGTCTCTTCTCGGTGGAGTCCGGGAAGTGAACACGGTTTCTGGGTTATGTTTGACGTAAGTAGGTGTTCAGGATCACCTCTTAATCATTGCTAGCTTCACGATCGTTCCGCTTGTTTCTCTTCTCGCTCTCATTTGCGTTGGTTAGCCACCATATATGCTTAGCCGCTGCTGCAACCTCACCACTTTACCCCTTCCTTTCCCTTTAAGCTTTGCTAGTCTTGATACCCATGGTAATGGGATTCTTTGAGTCCTCGTGGCTCACGGATACTTCAAAACCAGTTTGCGGTGCCTATGTTACCGAAAGCGGTGACGCAACCAAGCTCAAGGAGGAGCTCGTTGAAGATCTTGCCCTTTGTGTTGTTTCGTTCTAGTTGATCAGTAGTGGAGCCCAGTTGGGGTCGATCGGGGTCCTTTGTCGCATTTGGGGTTCTTCTTTTATTTTTGGTTCCGTAGTCGGACCTTGATTGTATCTGGATGATGTAATGCTTTATTCATGTATTTGTGTGAAGTGGCGATTGTAAGCCAACTATGTATCTTTTTCCCTTATGTATTACATGGGTTGTGTGAAGATTACCTCACTTGCGACATTGCTTTCAATGCGGTTATGCCTCTAAGTCGTGCTTCGACACGTGGGAGATATAGCCGCATCGAGGGCATTATAAGTTGGTAATCAGAGCCTTCCCCGACCTTAGGAGCCCCATTGCTTGATCGTTTTTAGCGGCCGAGTTGTGTCTAGAAAAATGTTTTGAGTCATTTAGGATTATATATATCGGAGAGTTTAGGAATTCTTTTTACTCCCCAGTCCCTTCGACCTTCTGGTGAGGTATCTTGACGTAGAGTTTTGACTCTTCTCTTCTCAAATTTCACTAAATTTTTTTTAGGATCACGCGGGTATCTTAGAATCGTTCCGATGGTTTTATGATGACAACATTGTCTTGGTGCCTCCCGTCAGCAGGGGTTTTTAGTGGAGGTGTCCCGGGAGTTGAGCTCCGAGGTGTTGTCGTCATAATTTTATCGTTGCGATTCTCGAATACCGAGTTTAATGCGCCGACATCGAAAATCTATTTTATGCGGTTGTTGGTGAGATAACCCGCTAACCCAAAGATCGAGGTGAGTACGGAGTATTGCCATGACTCGTATAACGGATGCTTTTGAAGGTTGAGGTAGACGATTTCGAAGTTTTCTTGGTTATGTGTTGACGGATGGATACAAATGGATGTAGGGATTGTTAGTTTGGGTGAGATATATTGCTTCCCCTGTATCCCCAACACCAGATTGCATAACCGAAAGTTTGGGAGTTTTATAGGTGGGAATTCAAGTAGCTCCTAGAATATCTTTTCGACAGATGCATGATATGGGATTGGGTAAATCTCTATCATATGTATTTGTTCCGGCTTATTCTGCAAGCCAGTCCTTTGTTTTTTGTTTTGAGTTGTGGTATTCGAGTTGCTTCAATGTCAAGTGTTGATTCCATACCTTTTCCTAAACGGTGTTCTCATATTGCTATGTGAATACTAATCCTTTTGATCATTGATTTTTTCATGTCAACTCCTTTCCAACCGGTGTGCTTCTCTTCAAGTGGATCCCATCATTTTTCCCATCCGCAAGATCAAATCTAAGTTTTCTCGACGGTGTTTGTTTCATCCATCCCAAGTTGTCTTTGTTTTCCCACCCTCCCACCCTTTTTTCTTCAAGGACTCATTTATTTTAATCAAGTATCCATTTATTCATGTGAAGTCTCTTCATTCTTTTCTTTCAATGTTCTTATCCGGTGATTTCCCATGAAGATGCTCACGAGCTTCAAGTTCATCATCCTCCGTTTTTTTTAATTGTCCGGTGGATCCATATCAAGCTTTTGATATTCATCATATCCCTTTCCCCGTTTCTAATGCTTTGTCATGCCGATGCACCTCTTAATCTTTCACTTCTCGTTATTCATTTGTTCTGGAGTGCTGAAGATATCTTGGAAGATTTGTGTTTCCATTCTTAATCCGTTCAAGCCATTTGGAGATTGTTGTCTCATTCAAGCCATTTAATTCAACCGGTGCAACATCTCTTTTAAATCATTTCAACGGTGTTTCTCTTGATTGGGCCCTAACCCACAGGTCTTTTCCCAGGATCTTACCTGACTCTTCTAATTATTCCGGAGGCCCTTAAAATTCTCGGTTTCATTTGTTTCATCTTCTCTTTTTCCCGGAGTTCCAAGCTCTAATTTATCACGGAGATCCATCTAAATCATTGCAAGGATTCACCTTGTGTTTTCAATTTCTCTTTCTTTTCATTCCTTTTGTTTACCGGAGTTCTTCATGGAGGTTCTACATGGTGGTTCGTCAAGGATTCTTTCATTGTTCAATTGTTCTTCAAGATTTCTATTGAAGTTATGATCCGCCAAGCCATACTCAAAATTAAACAGGGTGCCCATCACTTGTTTTGTTTTGAGAAGCTCAAGTATTCTCCGTCTTGCATTCCAAAGTGCAATTCCTTCTACCTTATCTTTTAAGGTGGTGTTATGTCACTCTTGACAATTCCCTTCGTGCTTCATGATTCATATGTTGTCAAGAACGAGGTATATTAAATTCATCAATCCCTTTGTTGGAGTTATCTTGGGTTATATTTCACCTAAAGCCTTTCCGTAAGGGTTGTTGCTATTTATGGTGTTTATCAATGATCCAAGTTATCTCTCTATCATCTTGGTGGAGGAAGTTTTTCATCTCTTCGGTGTTCTCAATCAAATCAGTGGTTTCCGTTAGTGGCCGATTGTCACCTCATAGTCTCGAGATGTTTTCCATAAGCCCACAACAACCTTGTGCTTCTCGTTGTTGATTTCCCAACAACTCCGTTCGATTCTTCTTCGCAAGGATGCTTTCCAAATTCAATTGTGGTAGAAGTTGGCATTTTCTTCTCCATTCTTTTATTCCAATGATCTAACTTCTATTTTTCCTTCCGAAGGCATGGTGATGTTGCTCTCTTCACTCATCATCTCCAATTGTGAAGATCGTGTTCTTTTCATGCTTATCCATTTATCCAGAGTGTTGTGTCATCTCTTCAAGTTCTTTTCATCTTATCAAGTTATTCCTTCTTCTTTCAACCGGAGTGCTGCCTGAATTCTTCCTCTTCCATCTTGTTTTAACCCCAGTGGTTTTGAATTCTATCCTGTCCATTAAACTCTTGATTCATGTCTTTCAACCTTCAAGTTCTCGTAATACTCCTTGTTCCTCTTTCCTACCAGATTGTTTGCAATCTCGTTCATCTATGTTGTACTCTTTCTTTTAAATTGCTCAACCTCTCAAGGTTCGTGGTTTCACTCGTTCGTCAAAGAAGCAACTTAGTTTTACCTCTTCTCTTCCTCTTCCTTTTCCCTCCGGTGCCATCCTAGATCTCGGGACGAGATCCTCTCGTAGTGGTGGAGTGTCGCAACGCCCGGATCCGATGCACCAGGTGTCCGCCAGTTATTCGCCGTCGTTGCCATGTCATGTGCTTGCGTGTTGCACTTTGCCATGTCATCATTTGCATTTTATCATGTCATCATGTGCATTTCATTTTGCATACGTGTTCGTCTCATGCATCCGAGCCTTTTCCCCGTTGTCCGTTTTGCAATCCGCGCTCCTATGTCCTCGGCGTCTCCTCATCTCTCTTCTCTTGTGCGGGTATTAAACTCTCTCGGAATGGTTCGAGGTTTGCCATGCCTTGGTATAGCACCGTAGACCGCTTGTCAAGTTTCGTGCCATTTGGAGGTCGTTTGGTACTCAACGGTTAACCGGTAACCGTAATGTCCTCTTTGTTGCAGCCCAACATCCTTCCAAAGTGGCCCAAAACCCACCAAACTCCCTCCATGCTCTCGGTCGTTCGATCACGATCGTGTGGCCGAAAACCGCACCTCATTTGGACTCTCCTAGCTCCTCTACCTATATATAACCCTCCCCAAATTCGCGGATCAAATCGCAGGCGAAACCCTAATTTTCCCTTCGCGCGCCATGGACATGTCCGCCAGGCCGGACACGCCCGCCGCCCGCGTCCGCCCACTCGCAGGCTGCCACGTGGCGCTCCCGCCGCCGCGCCGCCGCCCGCCAGCGCTGCCGTCCCGGCCCAGCTGGGCCCATCTCCGCCGCCAGACGGATCCGCGGCCCGCCCCGCCGCCGCCGGCGTGCCTCGCCGCCGGCGTGCCGCCGCCGCCCGCCGCCCGCCCTCCGCTGGGCTGCGTCCGCCCCCGCGCCGAGGTGCCCCCGCCGCCGGCGCGCCGTCCGAAAGCAGCGCCGCCCTGCTTCGCCGCCGCGCTCCGCAGCCTCCTCCGCCACCTCCATCGCGCTGCGCCGAAGCTCGCCGCCGCCGCCGCATGGTGCCGCGCCCTCCATGGCGCTTTGCAACGCGCCGCCCAGCGCCAGATCCGGTCGGGCGGACCGGATCCGCCGGCCCGAAGCTCCTCGGCCTTCCCGAGCTCCGCCACCTCCTCCCGCACCTCCGGCGCCAACTCCGGCCGATCTCCGGCGAGATCCGCGTGCATCAATATCCGTGCCAAAGGTTGACTTCCCCCCGAAATCTGCTAAGTCCCTAGTTTCAGTAATTTTCATGCCATGTTCATGCCATCACATCTTCGCACCCGTAGCTCCGTTTCGTGCATATAATATGTCAAATTGTTCGCCTCGACGAGTACATCATTTCATTCCATTGCATCATTTTCATTTGAGTTCATCTTGATGCCCGAAATGCTGTTGGAAGAGTGCATGTTGATGTTAATCTGCTGAAACTGTTATAACTTGCTGTTTTAACATTTTTGCCATGATTTATGTGTGCATCCTATGAGGTTGATGTCTACATGAATATTGAACTATGCCATGCCATCTTTCCAGAGGTGTTGACCTTGTATTTTTGTGAGTTGTGTGCTGAGTGTATCAAGCTTGTAAAGTAGGGTAGTTGCTGTTGCTGTTTTCCTGGCAGATTCTGTTATAATTTGTTGCTATGTTAACATGCTTCTACTAATCATTCTATGCATAATCTGGAGATGCTCTATAAACATGTTTTGATATACATGTCATGCTCTATCCATTCATGCCCTTGGTTGCAATTATAGCCTGCTGGAACATGTTCATTTCTTGCTCCAAAGTTGCTTGAAAATGTTTCCTGACAGATTGTTTGCATGAGATTCAATTTTCACGAGGTCGTTGTAGTTGATCCGTGTACCCTATGAACTTGCTCTTGCCATGATTAGCTTCATAAACATACCTTCTTACTGTTGGTTGCCTTGCCATGCCATGTATTGCTCTATGGTGAGTGGTTCAAGCTCACGAACATGCCTACTTATTGTTATTTCTGCCATGTTTAAATCTATAATATAACTTGCCATGTCTACATGGGTGCCATCATATTTTCCGTGCCTTTTTGGCTCATGGTCAGTAAGGGTCTTTTGATATATGCTATTAGTAGATTCATGCCATGCCTTTGTTTGCCATGATAAGTTCCTGTAACATGTTGTTTGATAGCTCTAAACATTGCAACCTGATGTTATTTCTGCTAAAGTCTGAAACTGTTATTATTTGCAATATCTCCATGTCATTTCGAGCATGTTCTAGTTGTTTCTGGAGATAGCTCAGTGTTCATGTTTTGTTATACTTTACGTGTAATTCATGCCCATGCCTTTTGTTATTATGTTGGGGTGCTGTAGCATATTGTTTTGATGCTTGTAAGATGCCTAGTTGCTGTTTTGGTCAGATTGTTGATATGACTTGTATAGTGTGTGTGTGTTGCAACCGTTGCTCCGTTTTGAGTGTGCTCTATATGAAACTTGCTTGTTTTTGCATGTAGCTTCATATTATCATGTTGCATCCTTGTTTTGGTGTGTTTGCTTGATGTTTGTATGCATTTTGCATCAATGCCATGTTTAACTTGTTTTGCTCATATCTTCTAGCCCGTAGCTCCGAATCTAATGAACTTTATATGTAACTTGACTAGAATTTCGTGTAGATCATCTTGGTGCATCTTAACTTGCTGTTTAACAACTTGAACATAAGGTTTATTCAGTTCTGGACTAATTTCGAAATATGCATATGAGGACTTACCGGAATTGTTATATGTTGTTCCCGGCCTCATTTAAACTTGCCTTGATGTGTTGTTCTTGTTTGCATCATCTCCTGCCATGAGTAGCTTCATGTAGCTTGGTCATGCATCATGCTTGTTGTGCATCATGTCATGTTCATGTGTGGTGTGTTTACTTTGTTGTGTGCTTCTTCTCGATAGTTCCCGTTTCGTTGCGATCGTGAGGATGCGTTCGTCTGCGTGTGGTTCGTCTTCGTGGTTTCATCTTCTTCATGGACTCGTTTTTCTTCCTAGCGGGATTTCAGGCAAGATGACCGCTATCCTGGATCTCACTACTATCATTGCTATGCCAGTTGCTTCGTTCTATCGCTATTGCTGCGCTACCTATTACCTATTTTTCAAGCCATCCCATATTGCCATGAACCTCTAATCCTTTGACACCTTTCCTATGCAAACCGTTGTTTGGCTATGTTACCGCTTTGCTCAGCCCCTCTTATAGCATTGCTAGTTGCAGGTGAAGTTGAAGATTTCTCCATGGTGGACAGGGATTATGTTGGGATATCACAATATCTCTTATATTATTAATGCATCTATATACTTGGTAAAGGGTGGAAGGCTCGGCCTTATGCCTGGTGTTTTGTTCCACTCTTGCCGCCCTAGTTTCCGTCATACCGGTGTTATGTTCCTGGATTTTGCGTCCCTTACGCGGTCGGGTGATTTATGGGACCCCCCTAACAGTTCGCTTTGAATAAAACTTGTCCAGCAAGGCCCAACATTGACTTTTACCATTTGCCTCACCACCACCTATCTTTTCCCTTGGGAGTCGCTCTCTCGAGGGTCATCTTTATTTTAGCCCCCCCCGGGCCAGTGCTTGTCTATGTGTTGGTCCGAACTGAGCTGCCTGCGGGGCCACCTCGGGGCAACTCGAGGTCTGGTTTTAGTCGTAGCTAGTCTCATCCGGTGTTGCCCTGAGAACGAGATATGTGCAGCTCCAATCGGGATTGTCGGCGCATCGGGCGGCTTTGCTGGCCTTGTATTACCATTGTTGAAATGTCTTGATGTACCTGGGATTCCGAGACCGATCGGGTCTTCTGGGTGAAGGTCTATTCTTCGATGATCGCGAGAGCTTGTCATGGGCTAAGTTGGGACACCCCTGTAGGGTTTAAACTTTCGAGAGCCGTGCCCGCGGTTATGTGGCAGATGGGAATTTGTTAATGTCCGGTTGTAGATAACTTGACACCATATCCGAATTAAAATACATCAACCGCGTGTGTAGCCGTGATGGTCTCTTCTCGGTGGAGTCCGGGAAGTGAACACGGTTTCTGGGTCATGTTTGACGTAAGTTGGTGTTCAGGATCACCTCTTGATCATTGCTAGCTTCACGATCGTTCCGCTTGTTTCTCTTCTCACTCTCATTTGCGTTGGTTAGCCACCATATATGCTTAGCCGCTGCTGCAACCTCACCACTTTACCCCTTCCTTTCCCTTTAAGCTTTGCTAGTCTTGATACCCATGGTAATGGGATTCTTTGAGTCCTCGTGGCTCACCGGATACTTCCAAAACCAGTTTGCGGTGCCTATGTTATGAAAGCGGTGACGCAACCAAGCTCAAGGAGGAGCTCGTTGAAGATCTTGCCCATTGTGTTGTTTCGTTCTAGTTGATCAGTAGTGGAGCCCAGTTGGGGTCGATCGGGGTCCTTTGTCGCATTTGGGGTTCTTCTTTTATTTTTGGTTCCGTAGTCGGACCTTGATTGTATCTGGATGATGTAATGCTTTATTCATGTATTTGTGTGAAGTGGCGATTGTAAGCCAACTATGTATCTTTTTCCCTTATGTATTACATGGGTTGTGTGAAGATTACCTCACTTGCGACATTGCTTTTAATGCGGTTATGCCTCTAAGTCGTGCTTCGACACGTGGGAGATATAGCCGCATCGAGGGCGTTACAATATATAGGCGAAAGAAGTAGGTCGGTGGAGCTACGAGGGGCCCACGAGGGTGGGGGCGTGCCAACCCCCCTGGGCGCGCCCTCCTGCCTCGTGGCCGCCTCGTTGCGTCTCTGACTTCAACTCCAGGTCTCCTGGATTGCGTTTGTTCCAAGAAAGACCCTCGCGAAGGTTTCGTTCTGTTTGAATTCCGTTTGATAGTCCTTTTCTGCGAAACACTGAAATAGGCAAAAAAACAACAACTGGCACTGGGCCTCCGGTTAGTAGGTTAGTCCCAAAAATAATATAAAAGAGCATATTAAAGCCCATTAAACATCCAAAACAGATTATATAATAGCATGGAACAATAAAAAATTATAGATACATTGGAGACGTATCAGCGGACGGCAAAGAGCCTGTATAGCCCCTATTTTTTCTTCTATTCATTCAATTTCAACACACAAGTTTGAACACACAAATTTCACAGCAGCATATGACATATCGAACACACAAGTTTCATCATACATACATAACCAACACATAGTTCGATCCATACATAACCAACACATAGTTTCATCACATTGTTCATCCAACACCTATCCATCCATCCATATAACTAGTTCCACATTGTTCAGCGATAGAAAAGAAAAGCAGAAAGGGAACACTCCATCCATGCAAGATTCTGTGAAGTAAATGAAATCTGCAAAATGGGAAACAAGAAAGTTAGAACAAGAAAACTAGAAGAAGAAGAACAAGAAAATGAAGAAGAAGAAGAATTAAGCATATGTTGTAGTAAATGCCACGGGTAGCCTCATCAGCCTCCCATGGTATTTATAGACATCGGGGCCGGCTGCGTCCCTCAAGCATCAAAGACGAGAGCCACCTCCTTGAGGCGGCTGGTCCAAGCGGCCGGCTGCCGGAAGGCGGCTGAGTCCAGAAGACGGTCAAGACGTGGGCCGGCACCTAGCAGGCGGCCCATCGCGCCATCGAAGTTAGCACCCACATACACACGACAAGATGAGGCGTGGCTACAGTGCAGCCTACCACCCGAGAATCCAGGGCGGGGAGCGGCACTGTTGCCATGCGGCCCATGACTGCACCCATGGAAGAGAAGGCCATGCTCCCACGACGGGCCATCGGTACGGCCCGCAGGCGGCGGGCCCTACCTATCCGTGAGAAGACAGAGGGCGGCAAGTCCTGACCAGGCGGCCTCCAGAGAGGCTGACTCCTGACCAGGTGGCCCTCCTCCTCCCTTGGAGTTTGTGTGACATTAACCAGAAGCGACGGGGTGTAGCTCCAAAGATGCCGGCTCCTGACCAGGCGGCCCTCCCCCTCCCTTGGAGTTTGTGCGCCATTAACCAGAAGCGACGGGGAGTGGCTACAGTGGCTACAGTGGCCCCACCGCTCAATTCAGCATACTTAGGTAAAATGGAGCTAACCTAGCTAATTATGCCTTTTTTGAGTGAACTAAGCATATTATGCCATTTTTGATATAAAGCAGCTAAGTATAGGTCATTATTGAGCTAATATAGGTAACTAAGCATATAGAGCTAACTTAGGTCATTTTTGGAGAAGAAGAAGAAGACTAGAAGAAGAAGAAGAAGAAGAAGAAGACTAGAAGTAGAAGAAGAAGAAGAAGACTAGAAGAAGAAGGTATTTATCCTTTTCCTTCTAATTCTTCTTCTTTTATTCTTTCTTTTTCTTCTCTTTCTTCTTCTATTTTTTCTTTTTCTCCTCTTCCTTGTTTTCTTCTTCTTATTCCTTATTTGTGTCATTTTAGAGCTTACATAGGTAATTTATGCCATTTTTTAGCTAACTAAGCTTATTATGTCAATTTGGAGGAAATTAAGGTAAGTATAGGTCATTTTTGTGCTAACATAAGTAATTATGCCATTTTTAGCTAACATAGGTAAAATGGATCATTTTGGAGATAACCTAGATAAAATGGATCATATTGGACTAATGTAGGTAAAATGGATCATATTGGAGCTAACCTAGGTAAACTTGCTCATTTTGGAGCTAACCTAGGTAAAATGGATCATATTGGAGCAAACCTAGGTAAAATGGGCCATTTTGGAGCTAACTTAACTAATTATGCCATTTTTCAGTTAACTAAGCATATTATGCCAATTTTGACATAAGTAAGCTAAGTATAGGTCTTTATTTAGCTAACCTAGGTAACTAAGCATATTAGAGCTAATTTAGTTAAGTATAGATCATTTTGGAGCTAAGTAAGCTAATTATGTCATTTTGTAGGAAGATTGGCTAAGTGAAGGTCTTTATGCGTTTGGTACGCAAAACACTAGAGAAATGTTACCGTCATCACGGAGGTGAAGGGCCGGTCGGGTTTATGCCAGTGTCAGACGGAGAAGGACCGGTCGGGGTCGGGGTTGCGCCTGTGCGAGACGGAGAAGGATTGGTCGATGCTTGTCGGGAGGCATGCTGCACCAAAGAACATTTGCATTGTCTTGTTAGCATGATGCAACTAAAATGTGAATACTAGTAACTAATGACCATTCAAATGAAACTCACCATGTCCACTATACCAATCTGAGGCATCGGCGGAGGGGTCTGACCGTTTTTCTCGCGCACGGACTGCACATTTGATTTCACGACTCAGTCATATTAGTTAGTAATGAAACGAACATTACATGCATGATTTGGCTAATAAGCAGGAGAAACTTACCACGAGGAGCTCGTATAGGGCCCGGTGAGACGCGTCGTTCCAGTTCCTCTCCTCCTCCAGCATCCTAGCCGTCCTCTGCTCCAGCTCGGTATCTCTCTCCTTGGCCTGCTTGTTTGCCTTCGCTAGAAGCTCCTGGGCCCTAGCCTTGATGGTGAGGTGCACTGGCCGTGGTCGAGGCGGTATGTCAGGAAGAGACCTCGTGTGGTGCTTCTTGATCTCCGTGAGACTGCTAGGACAACGTATCAGTCCATCCCCAATGGCTACCAAGCCATGTTTCCTCCCATCACCAGATAGCATCATGAGCTCTGTATCAAAAGGACTCTGGCTCGGGTTGAAGTCATCCCCTTTCGTCGCCTTTCCCCAGTCTCTGTACCTCACGAGCTTGTTGTGTGAGGAGATGTTGGTGAAGCTTTCTAGATGATCGAGGTCATCCTCAGAGAATGCCTTGGCCTTCTTGAACAGGGCCATATGGGCCATAGCATAGAGGTCGTACAACGGTGGCACTTCCTTCTTGTTGTGTTTCGCCTAAAAGAGAGGGACAATATATTAGTTAAGGGTTGAAGCTAGCATGATAAATGAAATTGCATGAATCGTTAAGGGCTGAAACCACATACCCAGTGATCCCCGTACTCAAACAGGTTGGAGCTCCCTTGATGGTGTGGCACACCAAACATTTGGGAACGCTTATCCCTGGCCTTGTTGTGTTTGGCTAGCCATTGGGGAGAGCAGCACTCATGCACCAACGCCTCCCAACAGTCCATCATATCCGCACACCATCTCGAGGGCACCTTAGTTTGGCAAAGAGAAATTTCAGCGCTACACCTACGAATGAAATCAAGGAAACTAAGTACAAGGCCTTAAGAATAGGTAATTACCTTCATGTACTTCTCCTTACTCAGATACTTGCGGCGGCACTTCTTCTTGGCCCTCCTAATGTTAGTCGAGGCGTAGTAGTCTCGAACAGCCTGCACCCTAGCCTCGTGTCGTAAGCTCTAAAGTAGGCACTTGCACTCGGCTTCGAGAACCCTAGCCGCCTCCGCCTCGTGTTCCTCGGCAACGCTGTAGAAGGTCTTCAATCAAGCAAGACAACACTGATTAGTACAATCACTAGGTAATGTTGATTTTTAATCCTGTAAAGTAGAAATTACCCAAAACCGCCGCCTCACAATGTCGGCCACCGTCTCGCACACGACACCGTCGACCCTCTCCTCTGGCGGGGCCAGGGCAGCCACATACAGCTCCCAGCTCATTGCTAGCTGTGGAGCATGATCCTCACCGGGCAACGTGACCCACCCTGGGAAGTGGTGCCGGACTAGAGTACCAAGGACCTGGTTGGGCCTGTGGACACCATCGGGGTGTATCCAACCCATGCAGTATGACAAGGCCAACACATTACATATTAATTTGAAGAAACATGAAGGACAAAGGTTAAAACAGAGTAAATGCACTTACTTCTCCCCATCAGGCTGAATCAACCACCTCTGATCGCAGGTTGCCGACACGGCCGGGAGCTTCGTACCACCATGCAGATAGACCTTCTTGCCCTGCTCAACCAGCTCGTCATCGCTAAAACTATCGTCAGACCAGGTCTCCTCGCCATCAGCATGGCCACTAATCTCCGGAGTCACCTAGGATGAAGACTCTGGGACCGGAGTCTCGTGGGACGAAAACTCTGGGGCTCGAGTCTCCTGGGACGAAGGCTCGGCAACACGAGGCTCGCCAGCCCGAGGCTCGTGGACCGGAGTCCGAGACGGGTCCAAGTCTGACGGCTCCACCTGAGACGGAGCACTCCGGTGGTCCGGAGAATCAGCTTCGGGTGGCGGCGAGGAAGGCACAACAGCCTTCCTACCTCTCTCGCCGCCATGTCCACCTATAGATCCCCTCTTCATCTTCCCCCGACCTATCCCAGCCGAAGAAGAAGGGCCTGCCGGTGTCGCCATGCTGTCTACGAGCACTCTACGAAGCTGCTGGGGTGGAATATAGCCACCCCTCCAAGCACGTGTCGAGGAAGAAGGAGGCTCGGGGCGCTCTCGACCCGCGCCCACCATCTGTCAACACCTGCAATGACAAAGAGTAAACGAAATTAGTACAACATAAACATAATAAAAAAATTGGTGGGTGAAAACAACACAAAACCCCTTTTCTGATATTTCAAGCTTTTGGAATATTTACATAGGAAATATTCTCTATAAATTCCAAGAAAATTCTAGCATGTAAAATGCCATATTTGGTTATCTTGCCAAGTATCATCTCTTGGAGAACAAAATGACATCACCATAACCCCTCAAACTACTTAACCTAACTAACCTATAAACTAACCTAGACTAACCCAACTAACCTAGTCTAAAGATAACTAACCTAACTAACCTAACTAACCTAGTAAATCAAACTAACCTAACTAACACCTTCTACTTATTCTAAAGATAACTAACCTAACCTAACTAACCTAGAAACTAACCTTACCTAGTCTAAAGATAACTAACCTAGGAACTAACTTAGCTAGCTAAACTAAACTAAATTAACCTAAAATAAACTCCTTTCCCCCTCGATATTTCTCTTTCTTCTTCTTCTTCCTTCTTTTCCTTCTTCCTCTTATCTTCTTTTTCTTCTTCATTTTCCTTATTTTCCTTTTTCCTCTTTACTTCTACTTTTTCTTCTTTTTTTCTTAATATAAAAAACTAACCTAAAATCTAACCTACAATCTACTAACCTAAAAAAAGCTAACCTACAATCTACAATCTACTAACCTAATTAAAGCAAATAAATCTACTAACCTAAAGCAACTAAATCAACTAACCTAAATGAACTAACCTAAATCAACTAAATCTACTAACCTAAAGCAACTAAATCAACTAACCTAAATCAACTAACCTAAAGCAACTAAATCTACTAACCTAAAGCAACTAAATCAACTAACCTAAATCAACTAACCTAAAGCAACTAAATTTTCTAACCTAAAGCAAATAAATCAACTAACCTAAATCAACTAACCTAAAGCAACTAAATCAACTAAAACAGCAAGAACCTCACCAGGGGGCGGAGCGGCGACGGCGGTGGGGGCGGTGGACGGTGGATTTGAGAGGCACAGGCGGTGGGCAGAGGGCCGAGCGGCGGGCGGCGGCCGCCTCGAGGTCGAAAAGTGCGGTGGGGGTCGGCAACGGCGGGGGTTCGGGCACGGGGACGGCGCAGTGAGGGGAAAGAGAAAGAGGGGAGAGAAAGAGGATGGCGCGAGCGTGGGCATTGACCTTTTTTGATAGGTCAAATCTCTTTGCCGTCTGCTAGCAGACGACAAAGAGCCTAGGTAGTGGGGTGGGGCCGGGTGGAACGGTCGTTAGGTGGGCCACTTTCTTTGTCATTAGCTAGCGGACGGCAAAAAAGCTTTGCTGTCCACTACCGGACGACAAAGAAAGTGGCCGTTAAGTTCTTCTCGTTAGTGGGCCATCCACCACTAGTAGAAAAAGGGTCAAACGTGAAGCACATTAGTGCCGGTTTGTATTAGAGCCGGCACTAATGTATACATTAGTGCCGGTTCCAACGGCTAGCCGGACCGCTCTCATTAGTACCGGTTCGTGGCTAACCTTTAGCACCGCTTCGTGCCACGAACCGGTACTAATGAGGGTGGTGGCAGGATGTTGTCATTCTGGGCCCCCTCCAGCACCTTTAGTACCGGTTCGTGCCACGAACCGGTACTATAGGTCCTCCTGCATATAAACCCTTCGTCCAGCTCGCTCTGTTCTCCCCCCCTTTCCCCTCTCCTCTCCTGTCTATTCTTCCTCTTCTCCCCTCGAGCTCATCACACATTTTGCCCAAAATTTGTCAAGATTTGAAGGCCCCCATCCATTCAAGTGATCACAAAGGTTAGCAACTTTGTCCTTTCATCTCTCATTGCTAGATTAGCTCTTGCAATGCTTTATATAGTTACTAATTTGTGAGTTTAGTAATTTGGGAGGAAATATATATATATATATGTGCTAGTATTTGATTTATATGCAATTTGAGGTCAAAAATAACACTTAGTTTGCATATGTAGGTGTGGTTTACTTAGTGCCTTCTAAATCTCCGTCGTAACCACCGTCGATCGCCCTTGCACTGTCCGTCGCCCGGCACCACCTTGTGGTGAGCCTCTTGTTCATGAAATTTTATATAAAAATTGATGTTTGTGTGATTTGGATATATAGTTAATCATGTAATAATTATCTTACCCGACGTTGTTTGTTATACATAGTGCCATGGTTTTGATATCCGCCCCGTCGGCCCTCGTCCTTGTTATGATTCGGATGTGGTATATTCTCTTTTAAAACTATTTGTTGCATTTCGTGTTTATGACAAATTATGCCCATCAAGTTGACATAGATATTTTTATCTAGGAGGTATGTGAACCGGAAATTCCAACCGACCCTATTGTCGAGAGGTTAAATTTAGTTGAAAGAGAAAACGAGTACTTGAAAGAAAAATTGAAAAGAATTGAGGGGGAGAAGATGGAATTGGAGTTGCATGTTGCCGATGTCGTCGATGATCACAAGATCAAGATGGAGAAAATGCGCTTGAAGAATAGAAAGATTAGAAAATATGCCATCGATAGTGAGGCTTGGTATCATTATCTGTTGGATCAATTGTTACCTTAGTTGCGATCTTGATCGCATTTGTTGTTGCATTTAAATGCTTTAGCTAGAGAGTTATTTGTTTGTTGCATTTAAGTGTTGTATGAACTTGTATTAATTTGGTCTATTCGTGTTGTGTAATGAAGATGAGCCGCAATGGATGTCGATGGTGATGCTCTCCCAGTTCGTTGAGGGCGTGCATACTTTTACGCTTGCGGTGAGGAAAACAAGCGGGCGGATGGTTTTATGCCTTGTCCATGTGCTGGTTGTAAGAATGGTCACAATTACTCTCGTCAAGAACCATTCACGCCCACTGTTTGAGTCCGGTTTCATGCCCCACTATAATGTTTGGACCAAGGACGGAGAAAGAGGGGTTATGATGGAAGACAATGAAGAAGAAGAGGACGACGACAGCTATCCCGCCATGGGTTCCCTGAATATGATGATACAACAATGGGGAAGAAGTTGAGCCGGTAATGCGGGAAGAAGCTGAGGCGGCAATGCGGGAAGAAGCTGAAGAAGAGGCATCGATGAGCCCGTTGATGATCTAGGTCGGCCATTGCCGATGCAAAGAGAAAGCTGTGCAAGTGATTTGGAGAAGAAGAAGTTGCGATGCATGTTAGAGGATCACAAAAATTGTTGTACCAATTGCGAGGTGACAAGAAAAGCTGGGCACCACTGCTGGAATTGCTGCAATGGAAGGTAGAGAATGGTGTATCGACAAGGGATTTGGAAAGTTTTTGGTAATGATAAAGGATATGCTTCCAAAGGACAACGAATTGCCCGAGAAATGCGTCGAAGCTAAAGAAGGCTATCGCCCTCTAGGGTTAGAGGTGCGAAGATACATGCATGCCCTAATGATTGCATCCTCTACCACTTTGTGAGTACGAGGATTTGAACGATTGCTCGGTATGTGGTGCATTGTGCTATAAGATCAGCCGCGATGAGCTGGTGATGTCGAGGGCGGCGCCCAGAAGAAGATTCTGCCAAGGTGATGTGGTATTCTCCTATAATACCACGATTGAAACGTTGTTCCAAAACAAAGAGCATGCCAAGGCGATGCGATGGCACGAAGAAGACCGTAAGAAAGACGGAAAGTTGAGAGTACTGCGACGGGTCGTAGTGGAGAAAAATCGAAAGGAAGTACGGGAAGGAGTTTGCGATGACGCAAGGAGCGTATGGTTTGGTCTAAGCGCAGATGGCATTAATCCTTTTGGGGAGTAGAGCAGCAACCGTAGCACTGGCACGTGACTCTATGTTTGTACAACCTTCCTCCTTGGTTGTGCATGAAGCGGAAGTTCATTATGATGCGGTGCTCATCCAAGGCCCTAAGCAACCCAAAGAACGACATTGATGTGTACCTAAGGCCATTAGTTGAAGAATTCTTACAAGCGTGGAATGGAACAGTGTACGTCGTGGGATGAGCACATGGGGGAAGAATTTGACCTAAAGGCGTTGCTCTTTGTGACCATCAATGATTGGCCCGCTCTCAGTAACCTTTCAGGACAGACAAACAAGGGATACCGCGGATGCACGCACTGTTTGGATGATGCCGACAGTATATATTTGAATAGTTGTAAGAAGAATGTGTACAGGACATCGTCGATTTCTTTCGGCAGGCATCCGTGAAGAAAGAAAGGCAAGCATTTCAAAGGTGAGGCGGATCACCGGACGAAGCCTCGCCACCGTACTGGTGCTGATGTACATGATATGGTCAATGATTTGAAGGTGATATTTGGAAAGGGTCCTGGCGGACAACCTGTTCCGAAGGACGCGGACGGACGCGCACCCATGTGGAAGAAGAAATCTATATTTTGGGACCTGCCATATTGGAAAGACCTAGAGGTCCGCTCCACAATCGACGTGATGCACGTGACGAAGAATCTTTGCGTGACCCTGCTTGGCTTCTTGGGCGTGTATGGGAAGACAAAAGATACACCTGAGGCACGGGAGGACCAGCAATGTATGCATGGAGAAGACGGCATACATCAGGGTCATGCAAGCTACACTCTTACCAAAGAAGAGAAGGAAATCTTCTTTGAATGCCTGCTCAGTATTAAGGTACCGTCTGGCTTCTCGTCGAATATTGTAGGATCGAAAGTATGTCTAGAGGGGGGGTGATTAGACTACTTGACAATATAAAAATTATGCCTTTTGACAAAGACAAGTTTTTGGCAGATTCACGATTATGATCAAGTCAAGCATCACCCTACACATGCAATTCTAGAGTATAGGCAGCGGAAAGTAAATTGCACATGTAGTAAAGAGAGGTGGAGAAGAGCAAACGCAATTTTGGAGACGCGGTGATTTTTCTCGTGGTTCCTATAGGTGGTGCTATCGCACTTCCACGCTGATGGAGACTTCAACCCACGGAGGGTAACGGCTGCGAGAGTCCACGGAGGGCTCCACCCACGAAGGGTCCACGAAGAAGCAACCTTGTCTATGCCATCATGGCTCACGCCCACGGAGGGCTAGCCTTACTCGGGGTAGATCTTCACGAAGTAGGCGATCTCCTTGCCCTTACAAACTTCTTGGTTCAACTCCACATCTCGACGGAGGCTCCCAAGCGACACCTAACCAATCTAGGAGGCACCACCCTCCAAAAGGTAATAGATGGTGTTGATGATGATGAACTCCTTGCTCTTGTGCTTCAAATGATAATCTCCCCAACACTCAACTCTCCTCACTGATTTGGCTGTGGTGGAAGAAAGGATTGAGTGGAAAGCAACTTGGGAAGGCTAGAGATCAAGCTTCATATGGTGGGAGTGGAGCAACTTGATCTCAACACAAGGGTAGGTAGTTCTCTTCTCAGAAATGTAAGGTAGGAGTGGTAGTTCTTTCTGATGGCTCTCTCCACGAATGAAGAGGGGGTGGAGGGGTATTTATAGCCTCCACACAAAATCCAACCATTACACACATTTGACCAATCTCGGTGGGACCGAAGTTGACAACTCGGTGAGACCGAAAGTTCAAATCATGTGAACGTTGGGATTTTCGGTGGGACCGAAAATACAATCTCGGTTAGTCCGATTCGTGCAAAGACAAGAGCTTGCCAATCTCGGTGGGACCGACTTCATCATCTCGGTGACACCGATTTGATGATAGAAGGTTACAGAAGCTTGGCAACTCAAGTTTCGTGAGACCGAGTTCGAATCGGAAAATCCGAGATTTCTAGGGTTTGGCTTTATGGCTGAGGTGGTTCATCTCGGTGTGGTGAGTTTGGAATATCGGTGGGACCGAGATTACTTATGAGTGTATATGGCGGTGAAAGTTGCGATAGTTTAGGAGATGTATCACTAAGCACTTTGAGCAACCAGATCATTATCATAACCTCATCCCTTTTAATAGTATTGGCTTTCCTATGGACTCAATGTGATCTTGGATCACTAAACCGTAAATGGAGTCTTGAGCTTTTGCCAATGCTTGCCTTAGCATTTTGAGGGTCCACTTCTTGATCCTTGCCATACCCATATCACTGAACTTTCAAATGATTCTCAAGTAACTATTAGTTCAATGATATATATGTTGTTATTAATTACCAAAACCACCCGGGATTAGTTGCACTTTCAATCTCCCCTTTTGGTAATTGATGACAACATATAGATCAAAGCTTCGATAAAGGATATAATCAATGAATAATATAAATCGCTTTGAGAAGTATGTGATAAGTAAGAGCTCCCCTAAATTTGTGCATTATTTAAGATTTGCATTTGAATGCAAATGCACAATCGATTAGGATCATGGGTCACTCTTCCATGTCACATACATCTTGGTGGAGCGCACAAAATGATAAGAATGAACAACATGCACCCAATCACCAAGACATGAGTAAATGGTCATACAAGATAAGAATAGCATATGATAAGCATTAAGCACACATTAAAGCATAGTACGACCAAGCACTCATTAAAGTAGGATCAAACGAGTATCAAACACATGAATGTTTGAAAACCAAAAGTATCTCAAAGAAACCGCAAAAGAACGAAAGAGCAAAAGCACAAAGACAACAGCACTCTCTCTCGAAGTCCTATGATCTATACAATTTCTCCCCCTTTGGCAACAAGTTACCAAAAGTTCGAAAAGGCATAGAGCTAAGCGTCACTAGGGACTCTTTGGCGGCTCTGTCTGGGTTGATGTTGGAGTTGATATGGCAGCATCTGCGAAGACTTGGTGATGTCTGTCTTTGGAGGAGTGGTCCTTTGGAGCTGGAGTTGGAGCAACTGATGGAACTGTGGAGGTGCCAAGCTGTAGTCTGGTGTCATCACATGGAATAGCAGGTGATCGGGTCTGTGAGGAACCGGAGATCTGCTGATAAGCATCTGGACTAAGTCATCCTGCATCTCACGATAAGCTCTTCCTTCTCCTCTTTGCTTCCTCAATGTCCGCCTCAAGCTTGTTGTGATTACTTGCACTTGATCGACTTCACATCCAGAGCGTGGATCTTGTCTTCAACAATCCTCTCTAGGCTCTCCGAGACTGCATAATGCTGGCAGCGTTGTTCAATCCTTTGGGTAGCTTCAAGGAGCTGCTCTCCGACACTCTTTGGTTTAGCTGTTCTTGCTGCCGCTGCTTCCTTGTCGACTTTGGCTTTCTTGGCAGCTTCAATCTTTGCTTGACCTTCAAGCGATGTTGGATCTTCCTCATCCATCACAACAACATTATCCTCATGCTCGGGCTGCGGTGGTAAGTGTGCTCTATCCAACAAGTATGTGCCCGTGCCAAACTTGGCATTGATAAGCATCTGAATATGCGGGCAAATCCACATGACCTTTCGTCGGTCATTGCAGTCCTCTTGATGGTCTCAACTATCAAGTCCATCACCTTGAAAGGTGTTCTCTCATCAAGTATATGCAGCATGTTGATAGAGTATCCTCTGATCATGCGATGATCTCCAGACTTGGGCATCAAGGTATGCCTCAGAATAGTGTTAGTGGTAGGTAGACCTGCCTGGAGATAGTACACTGAGCCGAGCTTCCAGATTCCCAAATCCTTAGCTGGAACCTCTTTGTACATGTTCTTCATGGATTCATGGTTCTTGTTTGGAATACCATAGACATCAATATCATCCTCTCTTTGCACTGGGGCATTCAGAAGTTCTGCCCATTCTTCAACAGTTGAAGAAAATCTTTGGCCTTCAGTCATCCATACAATCCTTCCATCTGGGTAGAAGTGAGCTGTGGCATAGAATTGCATAATCATCTCATCATTCCAATTTGTCAACTTCTGACCTACAAAGTCTGCAACACCACAAGCAGTGAAGCTTTCATGCACATGTGGAAAGAAGTCTCTGTGCTCTTCGCTGTCAATGTACTTCCAATCAACATATCGAGTGTCTGCCACTATGGGCTTCTTGTCCATCAGCACGGTCTCATAGAAGTCCTTCTGCTCTCTGGTGTGAAATCTGGGATCAACAGCAGTTCTTCTCCTCACGGCATATGGGTCGATTGTCTCCATAGCCCGAGACCTCTATCTTTCCTTTCCTTCATGTTCTCGGCTTGAGGATGAGCATCATTATGTAGTGGCAGTTTCGCCGAAGTTTCAAAAAGCGGTGCTTCATCATCGACACACTGGTGGCACATCGTCTTTGTTCTTCTCGAGATCTGGAATGTTCTGTTGTCTTCTTTGGCTTAGCAGCGAGGCTTTGCTGGAGCTGCCTTGACTGGAGCAGATTGCTTGTGCTTTGAAGTGGCTCCAGCCACGATGGCATCACCCATGAGCTTAGGCTTCGAGGAGGCTGGGGTGCTTCCTCATCCTCATCTTCCGCTGCTGCATCATCATGCACTAATCTCTTCCTCTTGGAAGTTTTCTTCACCTTGCTTGCAGTTGCCTCTTCCAAGTTCAGCTTCTTGGCAAGATTGATCGCTTGACTTTTACGGTGCCCTTCTTAGTTTTGACCTTGTGGCTCTTTGGCAACAACTTTCCTCTTGGGCTTTGAGGTGACCTCTTCCTCAACAACGAAATCGAATCCTCATCATCCGAGTTCCTCTTCTTTCGCTCTCGTGGCTGCAGGAGGTAAACCACTTGGTGTACTCCTCTCACCATCATCGATGAGCTCTTTGGGATCGGGACTAGTGCTGCCTCTAGAATATCTGCAATGGGTGTCTCGACTGTTACGATCACTTGGCATCCGACATGGTGACAACCTGTGAATAGATAAGGTGTAGGCAGAGTAGAAGAGTTATCACAAACTGCAGAAGTTTTTGCAAATAAATGAGTTCAAATTCTAGTATTAGGTTTTCACAGAAGACATTTCGGTCAGACCGAGTTTAAAATTCGGTGAATCCAAAGTGTTCAAACAGAAGCCTTCACACCACTTTCGGTTGGACCGAAGTGGGTTTCGGTCCTACCAAAAACACTAGGGTTTCACAGAATCCTCATTTCGGTCACACCGATTTGCACAACTCGGTTGGACCGAAAGGTGCAGTGCAATGGCCATAGGCCAAATCGGTCATACCGAAAATGTAAAATCGGTCTCACCGAGATGTGTTCGGCGGAAACCTAACCCTAAAACTTTTACTCGAATCTCGTTCAAACGAACTAATCTAGTGTTCAGGAAGATTTCAATCGTGGCAAGATACTAGGCAAACCAAACGTGCATTGAATCGGAGATGGGAGCACGAGTGGGATCAAACTCACCCTAACTTGGTGGAGTTTTCACGGGCAACGGGCGGAGAAGATGTCCCTTGACGGCAACGGAGACGCGGCGAGGGCGCACAAAGCGACAACGGAGACGATCCGGAGACGAGGCGACGGCAGCAAGGGTGTGGGGCGGCGTTTGAAGAAGAAATCAACGCCGCCCTCGGAGTTTATATACCCCTTTGCTGTCGGTGGGACCGAGTTGTAAAACTCGGTGGCACCGAGATAGATAACTGCAGGGCAGTTATACACTTCGGTCACGCCGAAAATCACAACTCGGTTTCACCGAGGTGAAAACCTAGATCAGTCTAAATGCTTTCGGTTCGACCGAGTTTGAGTGAGTTGGTCCGACCAAATCACTTAGAAGGTTTTGGAAGTTAGCCTTTGACGGATCGGTGGCTCGAGTGCTCCTCACTCGGAGGGTCCGAAAATGACTTGTTCAAAGTTTGTGATGTAAGCATGAATAGAATTTGAGACAAGAAAGCATAGATAGCTAGGGAGGTACTTAGGCATTCTTGTTCATCCATTTGGTCGAAAAATCAAAACGACCAAAACAACAAATGGATGTCCTTGAATGGATAAAATCATGCATCCAACATGCTCACACAATAAGATAGCAAATGAAATATGTGTCAAACATGCACAATCAAAACTCTAGCTACTATCACACAATTTGTCGATGACTAGGTCATCTTTATATGAGTATATTGACTTAGGAGTCAAATGAGAACATTTGATCATAGGTCATACTCATCGTTTAAGCACAAGTGGGGTTACCACTTTTACATAAAGCATTAATGTGTTCACATCATTTGAAGATGCTTTAGCTCAATTCTTTAGAGCAAAGCTCCCCCTAGATGTGAGAACCCCTTTAAAGGGTCAAACTAACCTTGTGTTGTCGAGAAGACTTCATGTAGATGTTGAAGATGTGGATGCTCAATGTTGATGAAGACCATCAAGAGTTGGGAGCAATCCTTTGGATTCGGGCACTTTCAATACCTACATGGGTTAGTCCCACAAGGAACAAACAATGATATCCATGGACATAGATTGAAGTTCACAATAGATGATGTCCATGAAAGCAATGATTACCTTGTCCCTTGACTTACCAACAAGAGGGTTTGTGACTCCATGAACTAGTGCATAATGTGGAAGTTGGTTGCACAAGTTTTTGCCAAAATGAATGTGAGTGAAGTATGTTGGCGGAGTCACCCTCAAGAACTCTCTAGTTCTTCTTCTTCGGGATCCACATCATCTTGATGGGAATCCTTGGGGTTGTAGTTGAGCTTGACGAAGTAGAACTTGATGTTTCCTTGGGAACCCACTTGACCATGGCTTGAGGTGCTTCAACAAATGCATCAATCTCCTCTTGAAGCTTGTCCTTGCCTTTTAGCTTGTGGTCTTGTGGTGGAAGGTCATATTGAGCTTGTTCCACATTGGAAGAAGTAGGATCATACTTCTCCTTTTGAAGAACAAACTGTGGAGTAGGATATTGACCTTCTTCCCATTCAACACCCTCGGCGTTGAACTTTCGCTCAAAACCAATTCCTTGATTCTTCGGTGCCTTCCTTGCTTGCGAACAATTTCCTCAAAGTTCTTGCTTCCGCAAGGCTCTTGTAGACACCTTTCTCTATAATCCCTTTCAATAAACTATTTTCTTGCTCAAGTGTAACTTGGCTTGAAACATTGTTAGTGGAATCAAGAGAACTACTAGAAGCAACAATATTTGATTTAGCATGGTTATTGTTACTACTAGAGAAAGAATTTTTCTTATGCTTGTCATGCTTAGTTTTAATAGGTGGCAAGAAATTAGACAAGAGAAGTCGTTTGGCAAGATATGAAGAACTCTTCTTTCGAAGATCGTCATTGATTGCTTTTAGAAACTCATGTTCTTGCTCTAGAGTGAGCTTCTCGAAGCGTAGCTTCTCATGAGACTTAGGAGCTCTCTATGATCTTCTTGGGTTGTTTCATGAGCTAACTTAAGAGTGTTTAGTTCTTTAGTTAGATGCTCAATCTCCTTCATAGCATTGTCATTCGACTCTTCTCGACTATAAAGACTACTAGCATGTTCATCATTACTAGGCTCACTAGATTTATCATGTAACAGCTCATCTTCACCAAGCAAGTCATCCTCATCACTATCAAAGTCAATGAATTCAGGGTGTGATACCTTGGGGCCTTTAGCCATGAAGCATCATCCAATTCCCTCATTTGGTGAATCAAATAAGTCATAAGAGTTGGAGTTGGAGGGCGAGAGCAAGACCGCAACACCTTCATCTTGATCTGTAGTCGGAGTTGGAGTGATAGCTTCTTTCGGATTGATTGTCTGAGTCGGAGCGGAGACCCATTCACCTACATGAGCTTGATGTTTTCTTCTTGTGTAGCTCCTTGATGACTTGTCTTTCCTCTCCGAATCCTTGCTTCTCCGAGAGGGTCTTCGCTCATAACGATCATCTCTACTCCTTCTCTCTTTCCAAGGTGACTCATCTCTTGAGCTTCTTCTTCTTGGAGATTCTTCTCTTCTCTTGTGGGGAGCCGAACACTCATTTGAGTAATGTCCGGTCTTCCACAATTGTAGCATTCGATCACGACTAGAAGATCTCTTTTCATCATATGATCTAGACTTTGAGCTTCTCTCTTTGCTTCTACTCTTGTAGAATTTGTTGAAGTTCTTCACCATTAGGCTTATCTCTTCATTGGAAACTAGCTTGTCACTTGAGGTTGTGGGAGCATCACTTGTAGCTTTGTAAGCACCACTTGACTTGTTGTGAAGCTCTTCCTTATCCTTAAGTGTCATCTCATGAGCAACAATTCTTCCAATGACTTCGGTTGGCTTGAGATTCTTGTAGTTTGGCATCATTTGGATCAAAGTGCACACGGTGTCATACTTTCCATCCAAAGCTCTGAGAATCTTCTTGATGATGAATCGGTCGGTCATTTCTTCGCTTCCTAAGCCGGCAATCTCATTTGTGATGAGAGCAAGCCTATAGTACTTTTCAGCGACTCCTTCACCTTCCTTCATCTTGAACTTGTCAAGTTGACCTTGAAGAACATCTAGCTTTGATTCCTTCACGGACTCGGTACCTTCGTGCATTTCAACCAAAGTATCCCAAATTTCTTTTGCATTCTCAAGACGGCTGATTTTGTTGAACTCCTCGGGACACAAGGCATTGAAGAGAATGTCACAAGCTTGAGCATTGTTTTGCAACATCCGCAATTCTTCCATTGTAAGCCTTCGCGATCCAAACTTTTCCTTCCTCAAGAATTCACCTTGCATACCAACACAAATAATGCCCCATCTTGGTGGGTTATGGCCAAGAATATGCATTTTCATTTTATGCTTCCAACTAGCAAAATTTGTACCATCAAAGTAAGGACCTCTCTAAAATTACCCTCACTAGACGCCATACTCTCCTAGGTTGTGAAACCAAGCTTATGGAGTCCAATGCAATGGAAACCAATACAATGGAAACCACAGCTCGATACCACTTGTAGGATCGAAAGTATGTCTAGAGGGGGGGTGATTAGACTACATGACAATATAAAAATTATGCCTTTTGACAAAGACAAGTTTTTGGCGATTCACGATTATGATCAAGTCAAGCATCACCCTACACATGCAATTCTAGAGTATAGGCAGCGGAAAGTAAATTGCACATGTAGTAAAGAGAGGTGGAGAAGAGCAAACGCAATTTTGGAGACGCGGTGATTTTTCTCGTGGTTCCGATAGGTGGTGCTATCGTACTTCCACGTTGATGGAGACTTTAACCCACGGAGGGTAACGGCTGCGAGAGTCCACGGAGGGCTCCACCCACGAAGGGTCCACGAAGAAGCAACCTTGTCTATGCCATCATGGCCTACGCCCACGGAGGGCTAGCCTTACTCGGGGTAGATCTTCACGAAGTAGGCGATCTCCTTGCCCTTACAAACTTCTTGGTTCAACTCCACATCTCGACGGAGGCTCCCAAGCGACACCTAACCAATCTAGGAGGCACCACCTCCAAAAGGTAATAGATGGTGTTGATGATGATGAACTCCTTGCTCTTGTGCTTCAAATGATAATCTCCCCAACACTCAACTCTCCTCACCGATTTGGCTGTGGTGGAAGAAAGGATTGAGTGGAAAGCAACTTGGGAAGGCTAGAGATCAAGCTTCATATGGTGGGAGTGGAGCAACTTGATCTCAACACAAGGGTAGGTAATTCTCTTCTCGTAAATGTAAGGTAGGAGTGGTAGTTCTTTCGATGGCTCTCTCCACGAATGAAGAGGGGTGGAGGGTATTTATAGCCTCCACACAAAATCCAACCATTACACACATTTGACCAATCTCGGTGGGACCGAAGTTGACAACTCGGTGAGACCGAAAGTTCAAATCATGTGAACGTTGGGATTTTCGGTGGGACCGAAAATACAATCTCGGTTAGTCCGATTCGTGCAAAGACAAGAGCTTGCCAATCTCGGTGGGACCGACTTCATCATCTCGGTGACACCGATTTGATGATGAATGTTCTGAAGCTTGGCAACTCAAGTTTCGTGAGACCGAGTTCGAATCGGAAAATCCGAGATTTCTAGGGTTTGGCTTTATGGCTGAGGTGGTTCATCTCGGTGTGGTGAGTTTGGAATATCGGTGGGACCGAGATTACTTATGAGTGTATATGGCAGTGAAAGTTGCTGATAGTTTAGGAGATGTATCACTAAGCACTTTGAGCAACCAGATCATTATCATAACCTCATCCCCTTTTAATAGTATTGGCTTTCCTATGGACTCAATGTGATCTTGGATCACTAAACCAAAATGGAGTCTTGAGCTTTTGCCAATGCTTGCCTTAGCATTTTGAGGGTCCACTTCTTCAGTCCTTGCCATACCCATATCAACGAACTTTCTGAAATGATTCTCAAGTAACTATTAGTTCAATGATATATATGTTGTTATTAATTACCAAAACCACCCAGGGATTAGTTGCACTTTCAAATATAAAGGGAATAATAAACATGGCAGAGAAAAAGTTCCAGAACCTAAAGTCTCATGACTGCCACGTGATTATGACGCAACTGCTTCCGGTTGCATTGAGGGGGCTTCTACCGGAAAATGTTCGATTAGCCATTGTGAAGGTATGTGCATTTCTCAATGCAATCTCTCAGAAGGTAATCGATCCAGAAATCATACCAAGGTTCTGTAATGATTTGGTGCAATGTCTTGTCGGGCTTTGAGTTGGTGTTCCCACCATACTTCTTCAACATCATGACGCACGCCCTAGTTCACCTATGCGAAGAGATTAACATTTTGGGTCTGTATTTCTACACAATATGTTCCCTTTGAGAGGTTCATGGAGTCTTAAAGAAATATTTTCATAATCATGCTAGGCCGAAGGAAGCATCTCCAAGGGCCATCAAAATGAGGAGGTCATTGAGTTTTGTATTGACTTTATTCTTGACCTTAAGCCGATTGGTGTTCTGAATCGCGGCATAAGGGCGCATCGATGGAAAAGGCACGCTAGGAGGGGAACAAATAATATGTATGGACGGACATTCTCTCACCGAAGCACACTACAGCTTCTACTGAATTCCACCTTGGTGGCTCCGTATATGGATGAACACAAGAGTTTTCTACGCCCAAACACCCGGAGCGGTCGATGACTGGATTACACGTGAACAAACCAGAGTTTCGCCAACTGGTTGCGCATATCGCACCATGCATGATACCTCTATTGAAGATGACATGTACTTGCTGTCCCAGTTACCATCTTCGAATATAATGACTTTCAAAGGGTACTAAATAAATGGTAATACATTTTACACGATCACCCAAGATAAGAAGAGCACCAACCAAAACAGTGGTGTCCGCTTTGATGCGTAAACCAAGACGGAAAGGAAACATATTATGGTTATATATGGGACATATGGGAACTTGACTATCGACGTGGTTTAAAGGTCCCTTTGTTTTGGTGCAAATGGGTCAATATGACACGAGGCGGGTAACGGAAGACCGCATTGCGGAATGTCAACAAAGGATCTCAACAATCTTATGTATGCGACGAACCATTCGCCCTAGCCAATGATGTGGCGCAGGTTTTTATGTGAAGGACATGTCTACCAAGCCAAGAAAAAGAAAAGATAAGGAAGCTTAATGCATTGTACGATGAGCCAAAGCGGCACATAGTTCTTTCGGGAAGAGAAACATCGGGAGTGGATGACAAGGCAGACAAGTCGAAGATTATGAAAAGTTTGATGAAATTGCTCCATTCACAAGTGAATATTGACCCGAGCATCCCGTTAAATGATGAAGATTTTCCATGGTTACGGCGCAAAGGGACACACGCGAAGAAAAAGTTTCACACCCAAAGATCTGGGATGTGATCGGCTTCACTATCATCACTTTCTTCTGTGTTTTACACCCAGGAGGGGATGTCTGTAATAGTTAGGGTAGTTATGTGTTTTGGCATTTGAAATGTGAAGAAATTTTATGTGCAAACAAATTCTTTTCATGCATCTACTGATTTTTTTTCCAGCTAAATGACCCTGAAATTGAAAATCAATTCAAATCAACTCAGAAAAGGTTGAAAGTTGGCATGGTATCATAATTTCATACAAATAGCTTGTGCAAGAAAGTAGAGAGGGTTACGGAAAAAACTGGATGCACTTCGTGTACAAAATGGACAATCTCTTTCGAAGTATCGGGGTTTCCACTTAAAACCGAACTGTTACAAAGGCATTTCATTTTTAAATAACCTAAGCATTACTAAATTGAATATAATGATAAAACACAATAATATTAAACATAAGAAAAAAGAATCACTGAGAAAACTTTTTTCAAAGTTAAGTTATTCACAAACTAGTGATTCACACAAATTTCAAATAATTCAAAATTTAAACTATTCAAATTTGAAATCTACCGGCACTAACAGAAAGTTTATAATTTTTTTGTACCTAAAGCAAAAATATTCACAAATAAACACTAAATACAGCAAAAAACACCTCATAAATAAATAAAGCAAAAAAAATAAAGCAAAAAAAAAATTAAGAAAAAAAAAGCCCGCCTACTGGGCCAAAGCGGCCTGCATACGACTAGCGACACAACCTTTCGTTGGGCTAGGATGCAGGTCCGCGAAGGCCCAGTAGGCCCACTAGGCGAAGAGGACAGGTAGGCCCAGTAGGCTTGGTTAGGAGAGGAGCTCGAGAGAGCTACCGCACTGGGGCTTATAAACCAGTGCGGTAGCCCCTCGACTAGCGAGGTGGGACTAAACTTGCAAGACCGCACTGCTGGCAATAAGACCCCTTTAGTACCGGTGGTGGCACAAACCGGTACTAAAGGAGGGGTTTTAGTACCGGTTTGTGCCACCACCCGGTACTAAAGGGGTCGCTTCGCCGCTTGGTTCGGTTAAAACAGGCCTTTAGTACCGGTTGGTGGCTCCAACCGGTACTAAAGTTGCCTTCTATATATGCTAGAGTGCGAAAATTTCAGTTTCCCTCTCTGTTCGTTCCTCTGTTCCGTCGTCTCCGTCGCCGTCGCCGCCGCCCTCGATCATCTCCGTCGCCGCTCGTCTCCGTCGCCGCCTCCGTCCCCGTCGCCGCCCTCGTCTCCGTCGCCGCCTCGGCTCGTCCCGTCGCGTCGTCCCGTCCCGTCGCGCTGTTCCGTCCCGTCGCGCCGTGCCCCGCCGTCGCCGCCCGGCCGTCGCCTCGCCGTCGCTGTCGCCTCGCTGTCGCTGCCGCCATTGCCAGAGCCCTACGGTCTCGAGCCCGTACACACACACACACACACAAGCATGTTTAATTAGTTTAGATAATTAGTCTTTAATTAGTTTAGATTATTATTTTGTATGTTTAATTAGTTTAGATAATTAGTGTTTAATTAGTACACACACACACATATTTTGTATGTTTAATTAGTTTAGATTATTTAGATTATTATTTTTCACTATTTTATATGTATGAATGCATGTTAGATGGATATAATTAGTGCTTAATCAGCTAGAAATTAGTGTTATGTAGAAATGTTAGAAATTAGTGTTATATAGAAATGTTAGAAATGTTAGAAATTTTAGTGTTATTTAGATTATTTAGATTAGCATAATTAGTGTTATATAGAAATATTAGAAATTTTAGTTATCAAAATCCAATCATTAAAAAATGTTACTTTTTTTGGGCATATAGCTAGTATTTGTTCTCGACGATGCTCGCCCACATCCTCGCCGCCGACCCGTCGCGATGACGCCCAGCCGACCCATGTCCGGACTGGCTCACTGGCTGGCATCGGGAGGTGCTGCTTGGAGGCGCGCCGCTTGATGAGGAACCCAGCCCGGGTCCCGCTCGTCGACTTCGATCTCGTTTGGTGGCGTTGTCATTCACACGCCCTCGATGCGGCTATATCTCCCACGTGTCAAAGCACGACTTAGAGGCATAACCGCATTGAAAGCAATGTCGCAAGTGAGGTAATCTTCACACAACCCAAGTAATACATAAGGAAAGAGATACATAGTTGGCTTACAAATGCCACTTCACACAATACATAAATAAACATCCATCATTCAGTTTACACTCAAGGTCCGACTACGGAACCAAAATAAAAGAAGACTACCCCAAATGCAACACGGATCCCCGATCGTCCCAACTGGCTCCACTCTCGATCGTCTCGAAATGAAACATAGTAACGACCACGGTCCTTGTCAAACTCCCACTTGAGCTCGATTGCGCCACGTATCTAAGAATATTGACAGGAGACGCAATGTTATTATGTCAAAGTACAAAAAACATAGTCTGTCACTGTTAGTAGCCTCTGTTCATATGATGAACTACTACTGTTCATACTTCTATCTATCACATTTACAGAATTGTACATGTAAGATTGCAGATCACTGAAAGCTCCATTATATGGAGCAGTGAGTTCTGTACCTATAGCTACATGGTAGGACGTTAGGTCAGTGTCAAAGTTAGAAAGTTCTAATGTACTCAAGCATGACTTCATGCAGCAACTGCTCTACGCGAGGCAGATCTTAGATGGCCATGTCTGCTCACATTCAAGCACTATTTTACGTAATACTTATTCCAATTAGTCAACTTTTTGATGTAATCTTAGTATAGCTGTAAGGCTGGTAACACTTAGCCTAATTAAGTTCAATAGTATAGTTGTTTGAGCCTTGGATCTTAGAAACTAGAGCCAGTAATGTTGAAATTTAAAAAACTTATCACAAGATTAGACATGACATCACATTAAAGTAACCAATATAGCAAGTTGATCACAACAGACTTATCCGCGATTTTGTTGTCAAACAGTCTGATCATGAATTGATATCAGACAATAGCATCAATGACTATCGTAGTCACTAAGGCCAAATGCTTCCAAATAGATTCAGAGTGTTCAAAGATTGTCATTCCACTAGATGAATTATGCAAATGTCAGAAGTAGAAGATACCAATAGACTATTCACTAGTACTGCCTACATCAAGATTGATCTCCTATCACAAAGTAATGTTTAAGATTTGCATTCAACTCCTTTACATCCTTTGAAGTCATGAGTCAAGATTTTTTGTTACCAAAACAACTAGCTGATTATTTAGTCACAAATTAATCAATCTAGAATATCAGTATAATCTCATATGAATTTAGGATATGTCAATATCAACAATAAGTCAAATTTGCTAATACACAGATCTTTCCATAGAAGAGTTATGAAATTTTCAATACTATCATACAATTCATATCATAAAAGCAGAATTATAATGTCTGATCAATAGAATAACAATCTTAACGCAGGTTATAAAGATTAATTCAAGTTAACTTAAAGAATACTAGTAGAGACTTAAGAATCATTAGATGCGATTCCAAGTGATATTAAACATCAATAATCTAAGTGATACATATGAAATCTTTGTGACCACAATACTTTTCAGAGCAAGTATTTAGATTGCATTAGTTTGTATAGCCGATACATCTCTATTTCAATTCTACCATCCGTTAGATCAGTAGTACTGTAAATATTAGTGAAATGCTTGATAGTTTAGAATGATCCCTAGGAATTGATAATCATGATTAGGAGGTATCTATCATGAAAGTAGCTGGTACATCAATCATTTATCGATAGTTTTAGACTCCACCATTATAGACTATGCTGAGTAACCAACTCTCTTTGGAACCTAGGTTACAGGGAATTTACTAGAATTACATTTACCAAAAACTCAGGGTTCATCTATTTCATCTTCATACCAGATCTTAGCTATTTAATATTGATTAATTCATGAACCACAATGATGCAAACTTAATTTTAAGGCGTTTAGTATTACTCATAGATAGTTCAGATTAGAACTTAAGTCTTCATCTAAGCATATCAAGTACAGGTATATGAGATGAACATTCCACATGTAAGCCACAAATTGATTCAGGTTACAAATGATATCAATACAATATCATGGAAACTTTATGAGCAAACTGTTAGCGATTCCTAGCATGACCGCATATCAGTGCTAACATGTCTAATGATAGTCAGAAAGTGATCATGTATGATGACTGTAAATATGAGCATATGGGATGGTGTGATTCGCCCTAAGATATGTTGGAATGAGAATGGTATAGATAGTGATGTATAATTGTAAGCTAGAAGATCATTCGTAATGAAAGTTATCATACATCATGATGATCAAGTCAAGCTTAATAACATAACAATGATTGCAACAATCCAAACATATATCGAAACATCAGAAGAGATTAATATATATCAAGAATATGCAATCAGTCTGATAATACTCAATATGAAGCGAAGAGAGTTACAACACACCATAGATCCCAAGGATCGATGAATAACTTATTGAGATTTCAAGAGAAGTATTAAGTAGGCTACCACATACATCTTACAGCTAATCTAATGAGGATTTGTAGGGAGGATGATAGAGCATGGTGACGATGTCTCACGGACCAAGGTTGTGCTCCAACGTTGGTAGGGCTATGGGTATGTAGGGCGCTCCTGGACCCGCGGTTGACGAGTCTCCAAGATGGTCCAAGATCATGCGGTTATGGACTCGATTTGTATCTTAACACTAGTGGGAAACATCATGTTGGCCTCGGCAGCTTGTGGAGCCCAAATGATTCATGTAAAGAACACATGGCCATACCAGTCTACAAACATGTAAAATAGCCAAATAGGATAAATATTGGAGACTAGCATTAGATATTTGACTCAACACGAAGTATGTAAATGCTAACTTAGCCACGAGTATTGTAAAATGATAGTAGATATTTCTACAATTTAGTATTTTTTTGGATAATCAGTATGATCAAATAGTTCATATTACATGAGTAAACGTCACTATACATAGCTAAATCACGATACTTTAAAAAATGCAATGAACCTCATACCTCAAATCATATATCTACTATTGCTATATTTCACATCACAATATTCTAAATCAAAGTTCACATGACAAGAATCAAATATTCAACTTAGTATCTCTCATTGAGCCATGTACATATGCTACAATTATAGTCGATAGTTATTGATGACAATATGAATCAGAAAGATAGCAACATCAATAGTTTCATCACTAGCTCATGAGGTGCCATGAATAGCATATATTAATAGATATGGTGATGGGATGCAACAGAGCAAGAGTCCATCAACTAGGTTCAAGTAAGGCTATGAATCCAAATGATACTAATGGATGAGCTAGGATGTTGCTGCAGATGCACTAGGCATATAGAGGAGACAAGGAGGAAGGAAGACTCAAAGATTCAAGGAACACCGGAGAACCAACGTGATCATTGGGACGATTTCGTGAAATTCAAGGATTCGAATTAGCTAAGGAACGGTCGAGAATAAACAAGAAGAATCCAAAAAAGGATAAGTTCCATAAGTGGGGCGGTGGCTATGCGGTGGCAATGCCTAAGTGGGATAAGTCCGAGAAAGAGATGGAGGATGCAGTGTCACTCCGGTTACTAAGAGCTGGCCCCGTGGTCGGGACTTGGTTCTATGCGCATGGGGGAGTTGGACCCGGAGACAGCAATGTTTCGACGAGGGCAAGTCTGAAGGAGTCGACGATGCGATACTTGTTGCAATAGAAGAGGCACGAACGGGGTGTTCCAGCCCAACAGAGAGAACGACGAGCTTACGCGTGCCTCGGGAAATCTGAACACCCGGAAGAACACGAGGCAAGGGCGCTATTCCGTGGTATGAGGGTTTTCAGATGGAACAACGACTACGTAACCCGTGCGAGAAAGAAGATTGCAGAGGAGAAGAAGAGGAAGATGGAGGAGGAGCAGAGGAAGCGGGACTATGAACGCCTTCAAGGCCTAGAAGCAAGTCAAGCGGAATTGGCAGTCAAATTCCAGTGGCAGCAGGAGCAGATCGACTCACTTACCCATCAAAGGGGGTCTCAGCAGCTGCAGCAGCTAGCAGATGATCCAACATTGGATAGCACCGGCCCATCCATGCCGAGAAGCAGCGTGGGTTCCGTCCCGGACAACGCAATGCTGGGTAGATACCCCGTGGATGACATCACGGAGAACACTAACTACGAGCTACACGTCAAAATGAAGAACATATCCATGAAGGTGGCGGACGGCTATGCTTTAACAAACCCCCCCCCCCCCGAGGCAACCTTCCATTGCAACCCGATTCCAGCGGGCTATGCTCGTGTCTTGGTTGCTGAGGTGGTGGACCCACCATATTCGGGGCTACAGCTTGATATTGCTGGAGGTGACGGCGAGCGCTTTCTCGGAGAGGCCAAACATCGTATCATCCTATGGAAAAAGGATTGCATCATCTTTCGAAGGCCACCAACACCGCGTCAACCAAGTCCTCGTCGAAGTCTGCCACCGAGTCAGCAGACTCCCGCTCCTGCAAGTCCACCAAGTCCGGAAAAGTGTCAGGCCACTCCTCCTCCTCCAAGTCCGGCAAAGTGTCAGGACAATCCTCCTCCTCCAAGTCCGCCACAGCGTCGACGCGTCCTCCTCCTCCAAGTCCGCCACAACCTCAGGCCACTCCTCCTCGTCCAACTCAGCCCGTCGGCCGCCTCCGCCGCCAAAGCAATCACAGAAGAGACACCCGCAGCTATGGTGCGTAGCGGTACGAGTCGAGGTAGTACAGAAAGTACAGGCGGAGACAAGCGATATAAATATGGTCCAAGCCTCAAGCCTCTTCCGCAGAGGTCTTATGACAGGTCCGAGGAGGAAATCACTGCCATATCGAAGGCCGAGGTGGAAGCCCATTTTGCACCGAAACCGCCACCGCCGCCAAGGGAGAAAGTGCCTGAGGAAACGATTGACCACTTCATTCGTATGGCTCAACCACCAGCTCCCAAGCCTGTTGACACAGACTATGAGCGCCACATCGAAGTTAAATCGAGCACGCCTACAAAGGGAGGCGAGCACGCCTACATCGGGATCGAGCAAACAAGAAGCAGCTGCCAAAAATGCGGAAAACCATTCCCCACTGGGAGAACAGCGTAATCGATCCCTCACTTGTTGTGCCAACAATAGGTGACAAGATCGCTACCAATATTATTGTGGGCAAACAGGCACGTTCGAGGTGGGCAATGTGGTAATAACGGAGGAGCATATAATGCAGGTGAAGTTCTCAACATCATCGTTGGACAACTCCTCGAGATCGAGCCCATGCCTTTGCTTAGAGAGGATGAAGTAAACGGAAATATGTCCGGGGCCAACCTTTGGTCGCGCTGCACAAGGTCAAGAACCTCCCAACGAGAATGTATGAATTGCATCAATGGTACATGAACATTACCAAGATTTCAGATCGATTGTCCCTCATGGTGAATGTCAAGCAGGACCATTACTACCATGAGAAAGCTGTGTCCGTTGAGTATTTAGAACTGTTTCAGTTATACAATGAAGACACACTCGACAAATCTATCGTCAGTTGCTATTGTCTGTAAGTGATTTCTTTCTATAATTTAAGTCTCAAGCTAGCTGTAGTGATCCTTTTGATCAATCATTACCTGTAATTATCCTCACTATATTATGCAGGATGAAGATATATGAAATGAGAAAAGGTGGACGCTTTGGCATTGGGTTCATTGACCCAAACACCGTTAATGAATACACCTGGAAGATAAATGAACGTCAGCAAAAGTACTTAGAGGACAGCATGCTAGAGTTCTTGAAGCGCCTCAAATACAATGAAGATATACTACTTCCTTACAACTTCCAGTGAGTCACACTGTCTTGTACTACAAATTCTCTGTTTTTCCTACTAGCTAGCTACATGTTTTTGCTTTCATATGCCCGCTTAATTAAGACATGCAAACGTGTGTGCATGCAGATATCACTGGGTCTTGTGTATCATTAAAGTTGACGCCGGAACAATTGAAGTACTGGACTCACTAATCTCAGAAAAAACTGACTATAACATCTTGTATGGGATAGTCAACAGGTAATTTCAATCATTATTAACTATATATCTCGGCCTATTTAGTGCGTCATTTCATGATGTGAACTATTTAATAACCTCTTTATTCATTTTCTTTGTCGGCGGGCAGGGCTTGGGCAAGGTTCATCGCCGTCACGCCCGGCGAATGGAAAAAAAAAGCTTAAATGGTTTCGACCCAAGGTAAGCAATTAACTAGCTAGCTAGCTAGCTGCCATCTCTTTAATTATCATGCTTGATTAATTTTTATCTAATCAAATTCCATTCTCGTAAAGGCCCTGAAGCAGGCACAGGGGACTGATCTATGTGCATTCTGCGTTTGCGAGAACATTCGCATGATGGCGTCCGAAAGGAGCAGATCTCAAAGACAGGAATGGGTACGTTTGTCAGAACACTATTCATAATTTTTACACCATTATCGATATCTAGTCACACAACTAATACACATGCATATTGATCTCCTTCTTAACAGTTCAAAGAGGTGCGGGAGAAGCTCATAGAAACGGAGCGCGTAGAAGCACTGCAAGACGAAATAGCGGGATTTTTGCTCGACCAGGTCATAAATCCGAAGGGAGAATTCTATTACCCTCTACCGCCCCCATGAAAACCACTTCCAATTGTCATCGTGCTCCGAAGGCACCAATTAGGCTAATACCACTGGCTCCGAAGGCAACATTCATATGTAGGAGAAATTGTATATAGCTATACATGTGTGTATGTGTGAATTAATTAATATGGTGGTTTGTGAGACACTGTTGATATATATATGCATGATTGGTTCTACTAGAAATTTTATATACATATATATATATATATATATATATATGCATAACGTGTACAATGTATAGTATCGTAAAATACCAGCAAACGAAAAAGAATTAAAATGGAAACACAAAATTAAATGAAAAAGAAATCATAAAACTAAAAACCCCCCAAACCTTATAGTACCGGTTGGTATTACCAACCGGTACTAAAGGGCTCCAGGCCCCCGGAGCTGGCTCGTGCCACGTGGTTGCCCTTTAGCAACGGTTCGTGCTGAACTGGTACTAAAGGGTGGGGGCCTTTAGTGACCACAATTTAGTGCCGGTTATGTAACCGGCACTACAGGGCCTTACGAACCGGTGCTAATGCCCGGTTCTGCACTAGTGCACCCTCTTTGCCGTCGGCTAGCTGACGGCAAAGCTTCTAAGCCGTCAGCTAGCGGACGACAAAGAGAAGGCTGACGGCAAACATGTTCTTTGCCGTTAGCTCGTTCTTTGTCGTCAGTTTTCTTCAAGCTGACGGCAAAGAACCTCTTTGCCATGGCAAAGAGCAGGCTGGTGGCAAAGATCCTGATTTCAGTAGTGATATATTCCTAGTGTCTCCTCTAGGACTAGCTTAAATGTTGCATGATGGTTCTGTTTTCCTGATCATGGGCATAGTTAAGTGTAAACATGACGCCGACAACTTTTTGAAGAACACTCATGTTGAATTGACACAAGTTAATTGTTATACCATGAGATCCCTTTGTCAGAAAGTTTATGGTATATAATATAGTAAAGTTAGTGTTTGCATAATTCCTTATACCATGAGAATCGAGTTACTCATGCTAGGCGATGCAGTTTGGGGTTGTTCTAACGTCAACCGTAATAGAGTGATCAAAACGACAACTTATAGGTTCAACAGAAAAGTATGATGAACTGGAATTTCTCCTCCAACGATGGAGAGATATTCTTAGGGCCCTCTCGATGTGACAATATCCATCATCGTCTAGACAAACACAACGTGACTTGCTCACGGGGATGCCGTTACATGGGAACTAGAAAAGAGGACAAAACCAGTAACAAAGAAACTGGCATAGTGATCATGTCTTGATTCACGAGGTTGTTGGTATATCTCACCTCGGGTTTTGTAAAAGTATCGTGATGCAAAAAGAATAACACATGGTAACTATAGGTTCACCCGAGGTCACACACTTAACGTGGTTTGTTAGAAAGCTACGAAATAAATAAGAAAGAGAGAATGGGCATTGAAAGATTTTCCGTGGTTTCGAGAATGTTCTAATTGTTCCCAGACATGTTCTGGAAGGTCCTGAGAGGGTCATGGAAACTTCTGGTAGTGTTCAGAATATTTCAGAACCTTTTAGATAAAGACAAAAGGTCCCTAGTGCGAGGGCACCTTGGTTGGGCCAAGGGGTAACGCCAATGAGGCCTTAGGCTGGTGCACCAAGGAGTTGCTTGAGGGCAGGGGCAAAACGCCAGGGTCCCCTGGCATCCCCCCCGGGCCAAACACCAGAATCCATGATGTTTCCAAAAATGTCGACATTCGAGACATTTTGTATTGGATTCGAGGATGACTCTTCCTATAATCCAAACCAACTTTGGAGAGGCCCTACCCCAAGTTGTGACCCCGCGCTTCAGTATATAAATACATGCGCTAGAACACACCAAAACCCTTGGAGGTTCCCCGTTGTTGCCCTGCGCCTAGTTTCTCTCTCACATCTAGTTGATCTAGACGTCGACACCGCTGGACTACTTCTCACTCTAGTTTTCTCAACGGTTCTTAGCTCCGGATAGCGAAACTCTGCTGAACCACCGCTTTGGTACGTGTGCAACCCGTAGAGAGATCGTGTTTTCGGTCCTTATTCGAGCGACTGTTCGATGGAGAAATTCTCGCGGTTGGGAGGTTGTAGATCCTAGTTGCCAAAATCTGCATCAATGGTTCTTCACCAACTCTTCTTCCACTGCTAGTCCGAGTTGGTAACAATATGATCCAACCTTATGCATATTCATAGTATTCATGGGAACTTGATCTCTATGCTGAAATTTTTGTTTGCTACTACATTTCCTAACAATTTCCGCTTGAGTGTTCCACCATGGCCCCAGGTCGCTCCAGCTATCGTCAACACACATATCCTCAACCTCTTGTCGCATTGCTAATCGAGCGCTCTACCACGGCATCACACCGCTTTGGTGCTTGCTATCACCCGTTGCCCAAACCATCGCCTCTACTTGTTTCCCTGTCGCATGTGCAGCGGCTCGATCTTTTGCCAATCATATATATACTACTAGCGTTGTGCCATACCTGGCCCGCTACTACTCCCTCCTTCCCAAAATATAAAGCGCCGGTTGACTTTTTTGGTCTTTGTTGCACAATTTTGACTATGATTTTTACGTATTGTATGTCTATAAATGAGTATACAGACATACGAAATAAAATCATTTTGCAAGACATATATGAAGATGCTATTTATACATGTTCATTCCGTGTACTTTGATATATATTAGCGGTCAAAGTCGTGCATCAAAAGCCATGCAAAATCAATCACGCCTTATATTCTAGAAAGGAAGGAGCACTATTTATGTTACCAGTGGCATGGAGGCATCACGCCACTAGTAACATTTATCAACAGGGCTATATTAGTGGCGTGGGGCACCCATCAATGATGTTTTTGGCGTGACACTACTAGGCATTCATTAGTGCAAGCAACTTGAATTGGTGGTTTCGTGCTGTCGATCAAAAGATAGGCGGGCAAAAAGGTGGGTGGAGTAGGAGAACAGTGAACGACAAGCTAGGTGGAGGCAGAGAGGTACATGAACTTTGGCTTTTGTGGTGACTTTGTCAATCTCAAGATGTTGTGCCGACTCGGTATTTTAGAGGAGTAAACGTACAGGTGTTCATAGGGGTGAGTGTATCCGCGTCTATGTGAGCATTTGCAATTGTAGTGTCGGATTCTGCTTTCCTCTGTTTTAATAAGAGAGTAGAACTTAGCTTACATTCCACACCGTACGTAGATGTAATGCCTGGAGCTACATACATATTTACACAACACAACCATGAAACGAACACAGCTTCATCGGGAAAAAAGAAAAGAAAAAAGAAGAAGAAACGCACACTCTGTACACTAATTACATGGAATCGGAAAGTAACTGGCGCACACACCATCCATCGATTCTCAAATCGACCCGCTAAACACTCGGTCGTCCACTGGTCATTGCTGCTGCTACATGATGGAGCAGCTGTTGGGGTCATCCGAGTACCCGTGGTGCACCACCGTGTGCATGTTCGCCGCCGGCTGCTGCGGATAGTAGTAACCCTGCTGCTGGTACTGTGCGGGGTAGCCGCCACCGCCGCCGCCGTAGCTGTAGTAGTCTCGCCCGCCCGTCGTCGGAGGGTACGAGCCGGCGTTGCGGTAGTGGTCCCGACCGCCTCCGGCGTGCTGCTGCGGCGGGTAGCTCCCCGTGTAGTACATGTCGCGCGCGGTCACGTGCTTGTACGGGCTCGGGCTCGGGTGGTAGCGGTACGGGTGGTACTCGCCGGCGAAGTCGTCGTCGTCGACGGTGCGCAGTTCCACCACCTCCGCGTGGCCCACCTTCCGGCGCAGCTTCTCGGTGAGGCGGTTGGAGTCGACCCCGGCGCCGATCACCAGCAGCAGGTTCTTGTCCTCGCCGGTGATCGTGACGGACTCAACGCCTGCTCAGTTCACGCAAAATTAAGTCAACGTGCAATCATGAACGGTGCAAACCACACGAGATTTAAGCTGATAATTAACCAGCCAACGTGCTAGTCCGTGACAAGTCTTTAGGATTGAGAGGCGGGTATGGAGCAAGGGGTTTACCGGTGACCGCAGCAGCCACCTTGATAGCCTTGGAATGGCCCTTCTCAGAGCTGATCTGGATCTTGATGACCATCTCCGTCTGCAATGGATTCAATCAATCAATGAAACTAGTTCTAATAACTGACGGAAGGAAGAAACATACGTAGCTACTAGTAGCACTTTTTGCTTATAATGGAGGACTAATTCATCACAAATCATGAACAATAAAAGATGTAATTTTGCTAATGATGGAAATTAACCAGATGAGATTTTACCCTCATCGTCCCCGCCGCTAGTCCTCCGGTGAGCAAAGTAGAAATTTGTAGTACTGTATTAAGCAAGAACCAGCTCTACCAGCCCTTTGCAACTTGCTAAGCTAGCTTATGCTGTTATGCAGGAGGCTTGTACACAGTAGTGGCTTTATATACACGCACAAACCGACCCTGATTATTATTATTATTTTTGGCGGGGAAACCAACCTTGATTGAACGGCTATTAGCAAGATAATCACCCCGCATTGACCTCACCGGCCAAGTCGTCGGGGCCCCGAAGCATATCCCAACAGCCAACACCCTCATTTTTCCTTCTGAGAAAATATCACTACGCTTTGTAGATCGAGAGCGACACCAACGGATTATTTAGGGAGACCTGGCGTCCCTGACTGGACATGTCGACATGTCGTTGCGACTCACTGACTCGGCTACTACCGTAGATAACTCGTGTACCCACGCAAGCGAATGCCACTTGCACGCATGATCGCATCACATCGACGCGTGAACGGCGGGTTTGGACGCGTCACTCCCCGAAAAGAAACGGAAAGAACGGAAAATTTTGGCCGGGTAGGACTTACGTGCCTCTGATACTGTTTTAGTAGTCGTGCAGAGCTATCGGGGGCGGTTATAGTAACTAGTGAGTGTAACGGATGGCTGGGATTGGGCAGTGCTGCCATGTGTGACAGTGAGATGGGGATCGGTGGCGAGGGCGAGGGTGAGCTGGAGAGTGGAGACTGGGCCGGCTGAGATCGACACATGGTAGCTAGGTGAATGGGACACGATCAATCTATCTTTAATTCCGGGGCATGTAATATTGGCGACGTGGTGATGCTAGCTACCTTGCGTACACCGTAATTCGACGGTGTTAAATATACAGCTTACTAGTTAAGATGGGACGTGGCAAGGGATGCTGCAAAAGTTAGCTCCATTTTCTTAGACTAGGTAATTATGTATGCGTTGGATTTAGGCCGTGATTTATCAGTTCATATTAATATAACAACCCCGATAGGTCCCAAACGCTCGGATTTAAGCATGTCATCTCGAACGTTTTTTCTGGCAACTTTACTTGACACGAGATGACAACTTTAGTAGTTAAAACATGGTAACTTTGTCTCGGTTTTTTTGTTAGAAAATTGCCATGTTTGCCAACCTCGCGTGAACTAAAGTTGCCATAAAAAACGTCCGGGTTGCCATACTTAAAATTCGAATGGCCAGGATTTCTCATTTCCGTAATATAATTATGTAAGTAAATGTTTACCAAATCCTGCCGGTGATTTACCTGTAGATAAGTTACCTGTCATACTTTAAAATTCTTTTTTGTGATCATTTATTGATTTACAAAAGAAAACATAAGTTTATTTGGTAAATCAGTAAAAGGTGGGACACTTAAGGCGGATTTCAAGGAATTGTGCTTAGTAAAAGAATGGAAGCTTGGATGAAGTACTCCACCTGGCAGCAAAATAAACGATATTCATTTTTTAGGTAGTACTCCACATGTGTCGGGCGTATTCCAATACACAAAAGGAATAATAAAATACATGCAATATGTAAATTCCTTAGTGGATGGGCTAGGCATACTGCGGGTATTCTTAAAAAGTAGAAGATTCGTCTCTCGTCTATTATCAACGATTTAGAAGCTTTGACTGTGGTTCGCCCGTTATCTCCGGAATAAATAGAGATCAAGAATCAATCGAATGCACAAATAGCTAGACTTCTGAGAGAAGAGGAGCTCAAATGGTACCAACATTCAAACTCTCGGTTTATTCTGAATGGGAATTCAAATACAAGCTAGACACCGGAAGAAACTTATTTATTCTCTTGTACAGGAGGAGGGCACGATTGTGAGCATGGGCAACTCAAAATATACATTAGTAATTATTATAAAAATCTTTTCGAAGCCCCAGAAGAAGGCAACTTCTCGATGCATGAGTCCTGAACAGATGATATGTCCAGGTTTCTGTTGAGGAAAATAACCTTCTAACAGCTCCTTACTCCGAGGAGGAAGTAAAGAAGGTGGTTTTCCAAATGGAACACAACAAAGCACCGGGTCCGGATGGGTTTAACGCTGAGTTTTATCAGAACTTCTGGGAGGCTATCAAACCGGGCCTTCTAGTTCGCTTAACCAAACTGAAAGGATTCAACAACATAGACCTATATGCCTCCTTAATGTTAGTTTTAAAATTTTCACGAAAGTTGCGGTGATTAGGCTTAACTTGTTGGCTGACCTTGTAGTTCGTCTAACCCAGACTGCATTTATGCAATGTAGAAACATCCCTAGATGGAGTTGTAATCCTTCTTGAAACAGTAGACAAACTACATCGGAAAAAGTTGAATGGGGTAGTCCTTAAAATTGATTTTGAAAAGCTTATGACAAAGTAATTAAAGTGATCTTTTCTCCAACAAACCCTCAGAATGAAAGTTTTTTCTAGAGACTGTGGTGCTCTGATCCATAACTTCATGTCTAGAGGTAATGTTGCCATTAAAGTCAATGATCATGTTGGTCACGACTTCTAAACGAAGAAAGTATTACGACAAGGTGACTCATTATCGCCCATGCTAGTAATATAGTGGCTGGTATGTTAGCTGTCATGATCGAGTGTTTAAAGGTTGATGGTCAAATTGACGGGGTAGCTAATCATCTGGTTGATGGTGGACTTTATATCCTTCAATATGCTGACGATATGATCCTATTTGTGGACCATCAATAGGAAATGCGAGAAATTTGAAATTAATTTTGTTAGCATTCGAGCATCTTCCGGGTCTTAAGATAAACTTCCATAAAATAGGATTGTTTCGTTTTGTCCAGGGTCAAGATGAGGCCCATCTGCACGTTGAATTGTTTGGCTGCGGGCAAGGCTAGTTTCTAGTTAGCTATTTGGGGATATCGACACATTATCGGAGACTCGCAAATGTTGAATGGAAACATGTCGAGGAGAGACTACAAAAAAGGTTAAGCAGATGGAAAGATAAACTGCTATCTCTGGGTGGAAGATTGGTTCTCACAAATTCAGTCTAAGTAATATGGTACTCTATATGATATCCTTCTTCCAACTTCTTAAAGGAGTCTTAAATAGATTGGATGATTTCCGATGAAGATTCTTTTGGCAAGGAGGTAGCGAGAAAATAAATATCAACTGCCTAAATTGAGTGTGGTTTGTCGTCCCAAAGACTAAGGATGGTTGGGAATTCATGACCATGAGGTTAAGAATGCTACCCTCCTCAGTAAGTTGTTGTTTAAGTTGCTGACGGAAGATGGTGTATGGCAAACCCTCCTAAGGGGAAAATATATAGGCTCAAAGGCAATGTCCAAGGTATATTAGAAGCCCGAGGACACAAAGTTTTGGGTTGGTCTCATGGATACGAAGAAATATTTCTTCTACTATGGATCCTTCTCTATTAAAGATGGCTGAGAAATTAGATTCTGGGAGGACTAGTGGCTAGGTAATGCCACACTTCAGGAACAATATCCAGCCCTATTCAATATTGTTCGTCACAAGGGTGATACTATCGCCACGGTTCAGGATTCCTATCCTCCGAATGTGACATTCAAAAGAGATATAATAGGACACAGACTTTCATTGTGGAACACTTTGATAAATCGTCTCGCCATGCTGCAGTTATCACAAGGTGCCGATGAATTTCGTTGGAATCTGAACACAAGTGGTAAATTCTTGGTAGATTATTTATATAGTGCTTTGATCCAATCAGATGTGACAGTTGATAATAATAAGAAGATTTGGACTTAAGAATAAAATCTTTGTGCGGCATCTTTGCCGAGGAGTCATTCTTATCAAAGATAACCTTATTAAGAGGAATTGGCATGGAAGTACGCAATATGTTTTTTGTCATCAAGATGAAACAATAAAAACATTTGTTCTTTCAATGTAAATTAGCTCTTTCTATATGGACAGTCATCCAACTAGCTTCTAGCTTGTATCATCCACATAATGTTGCTAACATTTTTGGCAACTAGTTACATGGGATTGATCACATGTTTAGAATTTTTCTCAGGCTGGAAGCACTTCCCATTATTTGGTCGCTTTGGCTATGTAGAAATGATAAGGGTTTTAACGATAAAAGTACTTCTCTTATGCAGGTTATCTACATGTGTACCGGCACGCTACGTTTATGGTCATCTCTACAACGTTTGGAGAATCAAGACCTATTTACGGAGGTGTGTACACACTTGGAGCACACCGCGAGGGATACTTTTACCCAACATGGATGGTAGCATGATCTTAGAATTGGCCCTCCTATAGTTTAGCTGTCATACAAACTCATGATTTCTTGTATTTTTCCTTTATTCTTCCTTTTTTAGTTTGGACTTGGTTTGGTTGTGTGCATCTTAGTTATGTAGAGGCCGAGGGTAATGCTTAAACCTTTAAGTAAGAGCCCTTTACCAAAAAAGTAGTATAGAGATGATTAGGGAGGCACTTCCTCGGTTCCATTAAAAGCAGAACCAGAGTTACAACTTGCAAGATCCATAACAGATGTTATCCAGCAGAAATGTAAAAGTAACTAAGCAAAGATCGCAATGAAAATTAAAGCTCAACAAGCCAAGTGGCTCAGCGGCAGACGGTGTAGTCTTGGCCTTCTAGACCGGCGTTGCCCCAGATGTTGGTAGCCAGCAGGTCACCTTCAGAGTGGAGATTGGTATCAAGAAGACTTATTGCATGTCCAACTTGCATCTCGGCGGTGAGGGTGCTCATCATAGAGGCATGGTGGCCCCGTGGGTACCAATTGAGCCTGATTAGCTTGGGCGAGGGGGTCTGCCTTTAGTCAGACCTGATCATGAGAAGTGTCTTGGCACCAAAGATAGATGTGGCCAAAGGAGAACCACCTCCTCCTCCGGTTGCACAAGGCAAAAGATAGCCCAATACTTTGCAGTTTTCACGATCTTCCACCACACCTACTATTTTTGCGGATTCCACCACACCAGCTTAATGTCAAGCCAATGAATATCATCAAAAGCCATACTATTTTTTTATTTCCATGTACACCTAAGCAGTGTTAAGCTAACTAGATTAAGTAGAAGGTATTTTTGTTAGCAATCCAACATCTAGAAATAGAATGTGCCAAGAAAGATATGGAAATATTCAAAAATAACTAATCATAGTTCACTAGTCACTACACAATCAAAGAATAGATGTTGCAAAGTGTCCTCATCAAAGCAAAAGAAATTTTCCTCAGACTTTGCAATGTTTATGGTTTTCAAGTTATCTTTGGTCATGAGTTTATTATTAGCTAGCGGCCAAAAGAAACTAGGAATCCTAGATGGGACACAAATCTTCCACACAATAGGTATATATACATGCATAATCCCTCTAAAGTTAATGATATTGTAAAGGAAATTAGTTGAATACTGCCCTTTACTATCCATTTGCAAGATGTCAGCATCTTGTTCCAAAGAAATGTTGTTTGAAATTTGTTCTAATTACTATTTCATACCATTTCTGTATCATAGGGATGGAGACAAATATTTTGAATGTCAGATTCAGCTGTGACCCATCCCAAAAAATTTGAATAACACAATCTTTCTGTCATTGTAGAGGATATAAATATCCAAAAAATTGAACAACTAGTGCAGAAGTACCAAACTAGGTATCTTCATAGAATCTCACTTTCTATATCACCTACCACCCATCTAAAACCAAATTTAATTGCTTTGGTGAAAACTAAAACATCTTTTTGGGAGACGGAGGTGTTAAGGGAGGAGCAAGTGAATACATTAAGGCAACTAGTATTATATTTTCTATCTAAAACTTGCTTCCGGAGTTTTCCATCCCCTTCATTATACCTTTCAATCCAAGATGCTAGTAAGCATATGTTAATACCTTTTAAGTTTGGGATGCCAAGCCCACCAAACTCTTTTTTCATGCAAAACATCCCTAGGTTGGCTAGGTCGGGTTTTGTAGGCCCCTTAAATTAATTCCATAATAAGTAGGCCATCGGGTATTAAGTAAATCTAAAGTCCACTTAGGGAATTTGAAAAGGATAGGAGATATACATGGATGCTAGGTAAAAAAATCTTGGATGAAGATCAATCCCCCTTTGTAAGGCAGAAGTTTGCCCCTCGACCTAGATATTTTATTCAAGATGTTATCAATTAGAGGTCGTACATCCTCACTCCTAAACTTATCGTAGTGAACAGGGATACCTTGGTATTTAATGAGAAAATTACCAACATGACAACCAAAACAACATCAAAGGGTTGTATTTCTCATGGTCCATACCAATTGGCACTAGTTCACTTTGGAACAATTAATTCTCATGTCCGATACCTTCTCAAAAAAGGTCAAGAGGCATTTTAAGTTTTCAGCCCTAGCTAGATTATTTTCAAGAAATAGACTTACTAACTCAGCTATCATAGATAACTCATGTATCACGCAAGTGAATGCCACTTGCTTGCATGACCGCATCACATTGATGCATCAACAGCGGGGTTGGACGCGTCATTCCCCAAAAATAAATGGAAAGAGCAGAAAATTTTGGCCGGGTAGGACTTACGTGCCTCTAATACTGTCTTAATAGTCGTGAAGAGCGATCATGTATGATTATAGTAAATAGTGAGTATAATGGAGGGCTGTGATTGGGCAGTGCTGCGGTGTGTGGAATGAGATGGGGATCAGTGGTGAGGGTAAGTTGGAGAGTGGAGACAAACACACCGCATAGATAAAGTTGATCATAAACCCACAATTCAGAGGAGATTCAATTATTTCTCATAGATAAAGTTGATCATAAACCCACAATTCATCAGATCTCGACAAACACACCGCAAAAAGAGTTACATCAAATAGATCTCCAAGAAGATCGAGGAGAACTTTGTATTGAGATTCAAAGAGAGAGAAGAAGCCATCTAGCTAAAAACTATGGACCCCAAGGTCTGCGGTAAACTACTCACAACTCATTGGAGAGGCCTTGGAGATGATGTAGAGGCTCTCCGTGGTCGATCCCCCTCCGACGGAGCGCCGACGAATTCTCCAAGATGGGATCTTGCGGATACAGAAGGTTGCGGCGGTGGAAATAGTTTTTCATGGTGCTCCTGGATGTTTTCAGGGTACGGGAGTATATATAGGCGAAGGAGGTAGGTCAGGGGAGCCACGAGGGCCCACGAGGGTGGGGGTGTGCCCACCCCCCTAGGGCGCGCCCTCCTGCCTCGTGGCCGCCTCGGCTTCTTCTTGACGTCCACTCCAAGTCTCCTGGATTGCATTTGTTCCAAAAAGATCGGTCCCGAAGGTTTCATTCCGTTTGGACTCTGTTTGATATTCCTTTTCTTTGAAACACTGAAATAGGCAAAAAAACAACAATTTGGGTTGGGCCTCCAGTTAGTAGGTTAGTCCCAAAAATGATATAAAAGTGTAAAGTAATTAAAGCCCATAAACATCCAAAACAGGTAATATAATAGCATGGAACAATAAAAAATTATAGATACGTTGGAGACGTATCAAGCATCCCCAAGCTTAATTCATGCTCGTCCTCGAGTAGGTAAATGGTAAAAACAGAATTTTTTATGTGGAATGCTACCTAGCATATTTCTCAATGTGATTTTCTTTATTGTGGCATGAATGTTCAGATCCAAATGATTCTAAATAAAAGTTCATATTGACATAAGAGTAATAATACTTCAAGCATACTAACAAAGCAATCATGTCTTCTCAAAATAACATGGCCAAAGAAAGCTATCCCTACAAAATCATATAGTCTGACTATGCTCTATCTTCATCACACAAAGTATTTAATCATGCACAACCCCGATGACAAGCCAATCAATTGTTTCATACTTTAGTATTCTCATGAGCGTGAGCCATGGACATAGCACTATATGTGGAATAGAATGGTGGTTGTGGAGAAGACAAAAAAGGAGAAGATAGTTTCACATCAACTAGGCGTGTCAACGGGCTATGGAGATGCCCATTAATAGATATCAATGTGAGTGAGTAGGGATTGCCATGCAACGGATGCACTAGAGCTATAGGTGTATGAAAGCTCAACAAAAGAAACTAAGTGGGTCTGCATCCAACTTGCTTGCTCACGAAGACCTAGGGCATTTTGAGGAAGCCCATCATTGGAATATACAAGCCAAGTTCTATAATGAAAAATTCCCACTAGTATATGAAAGTGACAACATAGGAGACTCTCTATCATGAAGATCATGGTGCTACTTTGAAGCACAAGTGTGGTAAAAGGATAGTAACATTGTCCCTTCTCTCTTTTTCTCTCATTTTTTTATTTGGGCTTCTTTGGACACTTTTTTTATTTGGGCTTCTTTGGACTCTTTTATTTTTATAAAGTCCGAAGTCTCATCCCGACTTGTGGGGGAATCATAGTCTCCATTATCCTTTCCTCACTTGGGACAATGCTCTAATAATGAAGATCATCACACTTTTATTTACTTACAACTCAAGAATTACAACTCGATAGTTAGAACAACATATGACTCTACATGGATGCCTCCGGCGGTGTACCGGGATGTGCAATGAATCAAGAGTGACATGTATGAAAGAATTATGAAGGTGGCCTTGCCGCAAATACGATATCAACTACATGATCATGCAAAAGCAATATGACAATGATGGAGCGTGTCATAATAAACGGAACGGTGGAAAGTTTCATGGAAATATATCTCGGAATGGCTATGGAAATGCCATAATAGGTAGGTATGGTGGCTGTTTTGAGGAAGGTATATGGTGGGTGTATGGTACCGGCGGAAGTTGCGCGGCACAAGAGAGGCTAGCAATGGTGGAAGGGTGAGAGTGCGTATAATCCATGGACTCAACATTAGTCATAAAGAACTCATATACTTATTGCAAAAATGTACAATTCATTGAAAACAAAGTACTATGTGCATGCACCTAGGGGGATAGATTGGTAGAAAAAGACCATCGCTCGTCCCCGACCGCCACTCATAAGGAAGACAATCAATAAATAAATTATGTCCAACTTTATCAAAAAGCGGTTCGCCATACGTGCATGCTACGGGAATCACAAAATTCAACACAAGTATTCCTCAAATTCATAATTACTTCACTAGCATGACTCTAATATTACCATCCTCATATCTCAAAACAATTATCAAGCATCAAATTGATCATAGCATCCAATTCACTTTCTATGACAATTTTTATTATACCCAACTTGGATGCCCATCATTCTAGGACCAAATTTATAACCATAGGAAATACCATGCTGTTCTAAAAGACTCTCAAAATGATATAGGTGAAGCATGAGAGATCAACAATTTCTACAAAATTAAACCACCACCGTGCTCTAAAAGATATAAGTGAAGCACTAGAGCAAAATTATCTAGCTCAAAAGATATAAGTGAAGCACATAAAGTATTCTAATAAATTCCAAATCAAGTGTGTCTCTCCCAAAAGGTGTGTACAGCAAGGATGATTGTGGTAAACTAAAAAGCAAAGACTCATATCATACAAGACGCTCCAAGCAAAACACATATCATGTGGCGAATAAAAATATAGCTCCAAGTAAAGTTACCGATAGATGATGACGAAAGAGGGGATGACTTCCAAGGCATCCCCAAGCCTAGGATTTTGGTTATACTTGAATATCTTGGGGTGCCATGGGCATCCCCAAGCTTGGGCTCTTGCCATTCCTTATTCCATAGTCCATCAAATCTTTACCCAAAACTTGAAAACTTCACAACACAAAACTCAACAGAAAATCTCATAAGCTCCATTAGTGCAAGAAAGAAAAACCACCACATAAGGTACTGTAATGAACTCATTACTTATTTATATTGGTGTTAAACCTACTGTATTCCAACTTTTCTATGGTTCATACTCCCCGATATTAGCCATAGATGCATCAAAATAAGCAAACAACACACGAAAAACAGAATCTATCAAAAACAGAATAGTCTGTAGCAATATGTAACTTTCGAATACTTCTGGAACTCTAAAAATCCTAATAAAATAGGAAGTCCTGGGAAATTTGTCTATTGATCTACTTCAAAAAGAATCAATGCCAAAGCACGTTTCTGTGATTTGTTCAAATTATTCTCGTGCGCGCAAAAGTTTCTGTTTTTCAGCAGAATCAAATTAACTATCACCGTAGGTTATCCTATAGGTTCTACTTGGCACAAACACTAATTAAAACATAAAACCACATCCAAACATAGGCTAGATGAATTATTTATTACTAAACAGAAGCAAGAATAGATAATTCATAAGTTTGGCATCGAGAAGTAATGAATAGATAATTCAGAAGTAATGAATTATTTATTACTAAACATAGGCTAGATGAATTATTTATTACTAAACACCGCCGGCTATCGTTTAACGCCCCTAGCTAGGCAGCGAGAATAGATCTAAGTATTGCCATCTTTGGCATTCAATTCTTCAACAGAGCACTTTTAACCCTTAGGAGTTTCTTTCATTTTAGCAACGATTAAACTCCTAGACAAGAAATCAAGAAATTCATTTGTGGCAAAAGGTTCCTTAGTGATAGCGAGAAAATTGGGATGAACACTTATTGGTTTGAGATATGCATTTTCCATACTAGAAGATTCACCCTTACTTTTAGGAACGTACATAAGTTTGGCAATTTAGGTAGGAGGAGTTGGAATATTTTTCACGGATGAAAAGGCAGACCCTAAGTTGGTAATAATATCCTCAAATTTAGCGATTCTAGTAGAATCTAGATCTATTTCTTTCGTTAATTATAGGTTCTTTCTACTTAAATTTTTTCAAAGTAACTCCAACCCTAGATCCGTATTGGGTAACCTGGTTGTGGATCTTTTTATCCAAATTTTCAATTAGCCCAATAGTGGCAACTTTATTTTCAAGCCTTTGCATCACATGTTCCAAGGTTAAAATAGTTCCATTAACCAAAAGAGGGGGTGGACCAAACAAATCTAACATAGCATTATAAGCATCAAAAGTGTGGCTACCCAAGAAATTCCCTCCGGTAATGGTATCAAGGATATATCTATTCCAAGGAGTAGTGCCTACATAAAAATTGCAAAGAAGAACGGAAGTAGATTGCTTCCTAGTAGATCTATTTTGAGCATTACAAATTCTATGCCAAGCATCTTTTAGATTTTCTCCCTCCCTTTGTTTAGAATTAATAAATTCATGATCGGGATTACTAACGATGATAGGAGGACTAGACATGATGACGAAATAAACGAACTAACACACAAGCACACAAGAGACAAGCAAAAAAGAGACGCGGACGGAAAAGAGAGGGCAAATAAAACGGCAAGGGGTGAAGTGGGGGAGGGGAAAACGAGAGGCAAATGGCAAATAATGTAATGCGAGGGAGATGAGTTTGTGATGGGTACTTGGTATGTCTTGACTTGAGCGAAGATCTCCCCGGCAACGGTGCCAAAAATCCTTCTTGCTACCTCTTGAGCACTGCGTTGGTTTTCCCTTGAAGAGGAAAGGGTGATGCATCAAAGTAGCGTAAGTATTTCCCTCAGTTTTTGAGAACCAAGGTATTAATCCAGTAGGAGGCTCCTCAAAAGTCCCTCGTACCTACACAAACAAACAAGAACCTCTCAACCAACGCGATAAAGGGGTTGTCAATCCCTTCACGGTAACTTGCAAAAGTGAGATCTGCTAGAGATAATAAGATAAGATAAATATTTTTGGTATTTTTATGATATAGATTGGAAAGTAAAGATTGCAAATAAAAGTAGATTGGAAACTTATATGATAAAAGATAGACCCGGGGGCCATAGGTTTCACTAGTGGCTTCTCTCAAGATAGCATAAGTATTCCGGTGGGTGAGCAAATTATTGTCGAGCAATTGATAGAGAAGTGCATAGTTATGAGATTATCTAGGCATGATCATGTATATAGGCATCACGTCCGCAACAAGTAGATCGAAACGATTCTGCATCTACTACTATTACTCCACACATCGATCGACTTCTACCTACATCTAGAGTATTAAGTTCATAAGAACAGAGTAACGTATTAAGAAAGATGACATGATGTAGAGGGATAAACTCCAACAATATGATATAAACCCCATCTTTTTATCCTCGATGGCAACACTACAATACATGCCTTGCTGCCCCTGATGTCACTGGGAAAGGACGCCGCAAGATTGAACCCAAAGCTATGCACTTCTCCTATTGCAAGAAAGATCAATCTAGTAGGCCAAACCAAACTAATAATTCGAAGAGACTTACAAAGATAACCAATCACACATAAAAGAATTGAGAGGAGATTCAATTATTTCTCATATATAAACTTGATCAAAAACCTACAGTTCATCGGATCTCGACAAACACACCGCAAAAAGAGTTACATCAAATAGATCTCCAAGAAGATCAAGGAGAACTTTGTATTGAGATTCAAAGAGAGAGAAGAAGCCATCTAGCTAATAACTATGGACCCAAAAGTCTGTGGTAAACTACTCACAACTCATCAGAGAGGCCTTGGAGATGATGTAGAGGCCCTCCATGGTCGATCCCCCTCTGATGGAGCGCCGGCGAAGGCTACAAGATGAGATCTCACGGATACATAAGGTTGCGGTGGTGGAAATAGTTTTTCGTGGTGCTCCTGGATGTTTTCAGGGTACGGGAGTATGTATAGGCGAAGGAGTTTGTCAGGGGAGCCACGAGGGGTCCACGAGGGTGGGGGGTGCGCCCACCCCCCTAGGGCACCCCCTGCCTCGTGGCTCCCTCGGCTGCTTCTTGACGTCCACTCCAAGTCTCTTGGGCTGCGTTTGTTCCAAAAAGATCGCTCCCGAAGGTTTCATTCCGTTTGGACTCCATTTGATATTCCTTTTCTTCGAAACACTGAAATAGGCAAAAAAAACAGCAATTCGGGCTGGGCCTCCGGTTAGTAGGTTAGTCCCAAAAATGATATCAAAGTGTAAAGTAAAGGCCATAAACATCCAAAACGGGTAATATAATAGCATGGAACAATCAAAAGTTATAGATACGTTGGAGACGTATCAGCCCCTGGGTCTATTTCCATCAAAATTTTCATATCTATAAACCAGAAAACCCCAAAAGACCTCGCTGCAATTTATTTATATTTACTTTAGTTTGCTCTTTTGTTTGTCTTTTATACCTATCTTTATTAGATATCACTCTTGTTTGTGACCGTGAGGGGATTGACAACCCCTTTTTCACGTTGTGTGCAAGTGTTTGTTAGTTTGTGCAGGTTCATATATTGGAGACTTGCTTGTGCCTCCTACTAGATTGATACCTTGGTTCTTAACTGAGGGAAATACTTATCTCTACTTTGCTGCATCACCCTTTTCTCTTCAAGGGAAAAATTAACGCAAGCTCAAGAAGTAGCAGGAAGAATTTCTGGCGTCGTTGTCGGGGATATTCTACATCAAGCCTACCAATTACCCATCATAAACTCTCATCTCTTACACTTACATTATTTTCCATTTGCCTCTTGTTTTCCTCTCCCCACTTCTAAAACGTTTTTAGAAAAATACAAAAATATTTGCCTTTTTATTCGCCGTTCTTTCATTCGTCTTTTTGTTTGCTTTTGTTTGCTTGTGTGTTACATTGCTTGGTTTGTCACGATGTCTCAAGAAAATACCAAGTTGTGTGATTTTGCCAACACTAATAATAATGATTTTATTAGTACTCCGATTGCTCCCGCCACTAGTGCGGAATCTTATGAAATTAATGCCGCTTTGTTGAACTTTGTTAAGAAAGAACAATTTTCCGGTAGTCCTAGTGAGGATGTCGCATCCCATATAAATACTTTCGTTGAGTTGTGTGATATGCAAAAGAAAAAAGATGTGGATAATGATATTGTTAAATTGAAGCTATTTCCGTTTTCACTACGAGATTGAGCTAAAACTTGGTTTTCATCTTTGCCTAAAAATAGTATTGATTCATGGAATAAGTGTAAAGATGCTTTTATTTCCAAGTATTTTACTCCCGCTAAGATCATCTCCCTTATGAACGATATAATGAATTTTAAGCAACTTGATCATGAACATGTTGCACAATCTTGGGAGAGGATGAAATTGATGATAAGAAATTGCCCTACTCATGGTTTAAGTTTATGGATGATCATACAAAATTATTATGCCAGATTGAATTTTGCATCTAGAAATCTTTTAGATTCCGCCGCGGGAGGTACTTTATGGAAATTACATTAGGCGAAGCTACTAAACTCCTAGATAATATTATGGCAAATTACTCTCAATGGCATGCCAAAAGATCTTCCACTAGTAAAAAAGTGCATGCAATTGAAGAAATTAATACTTTGAGTGGAAAGATGGATGAACTTATGGAATTGTTTGCTAGTAAGAGTGCTCCAATTGAAACTAATGATATGCCTTTGTCTACTTTGATTGACAATAATAATGAGTCTATGGATGTGAATTTTGTTGGTAGGATTTTTTTGGTAATAACACGTATAGAGGGAATTTCAACCCTAGGCTGTTTTCTAATAATTCCCCTAATAATTATGGTAATTCCTACAAAAATTATTATGGAAATTATAATAAAATACCCTCTGATCTTGAGAATAATATTAAAGATTTCATTAATTCTCAAGAGAACTTCAATGCTATGGCAGAAGAAAAATTGCTTAAGATTGATGACTTGGCTAGGACCGTTGATAGAATTTCTCATGAGATTGATTCTTTAAAGATTAGATCTATGCCACCTAAGATTGATATTAATGAATCTCTAAAATCTATTAAAATTTATATGGATGAATGTGAAGAAAGAACTGCTAGGATGCGTGCTGATACGTCCATTTTGCATCATGTTTTCCTACTGTTATTTATAATGTTTTTATGCATAATAATGCTTTATGGAGTAATTCTAATGCCTTTTCTCTCATAACATGCAAGGTTTACACAAAGAGGGAGAATGCCGGCAGCTAGAATTCTGGACCTGAAAAAGCTATGTCAGAGTCACCTATTCTACACATATCCAACTGAGATGAAAATTTTCGGAGAATTATTTTGAAATATATAAAATACTGGAGCAAATAACTACCGAAGGGGGCCCACTTGGTGAGCACAAGACACCAGTGCGTGCCAGGGCCCCCAGGCGTGCCTTGGTGGGTTGTGCTCAGTACGGCCCACCTCTGGTGCCCATCTTCTGGTATATAAGTCATTTTGACCTAGAAAAAAATAAGAGGAGAACTTTCGGTATGGAGCGCCGCCTTCTCGAGGCGAAACTTTGGAAGGAGCACTTTTGCCCTCCGACGAAGCGATTCCGCTGGGGGAACTTCCCTCCCGGATGGGAAATCATCACCATCATCATCACCAACAACCCTCTCATCTTTGGGAGGCCAATCTTCATCAACATCTTCAACAACATCACCTCCTCTCAAACCCTAGTTCATCTCTTGTGTTCAATCTTTGTACCGAAACCTCAGCTTGGTACCTGTGGGGACTAGTAGTGTTGATTACATCTTGAAGTTGATTACTATATGGTTTATTTGGTGGAAGATTATATGTTCAGATCCATTATGCTATTTAATACCCCTCTGATATTGAGCATGATTATCATTTGTGAGTAGTTTCTTTTGTTCTTGAGGTCACGAGAGAAATCTTGTTGCAAGTAATCATGTGAACTTGATATGTGTTTGATATTTTTATGATATGTATGTTATGATTCCCTTAGTGGTGTCATGTGAACGTCGACTACATGGCACTTCACCATATTTGGGCCTAAGGGAATGCATTATGGAGTAGTTATTAGATGATGGGTTGCTAGAGTGATAGAAGCTTAAACCCTAGTTTATGCGTTACTTGGTAAGGGGCCGATTTGGATCCAAAAGTTTAATGCTATGGTTACATTTTATCTTAATACTTTTCTCATAGTTGCGAATGCATGCGAGGGGGTTAATCATAAGTAGGAGGTTTATTCAAGTAAGAACAACACCTAAGCACCGGTCCACGCACATATAAAATTATCAAAGTAGTGAACATAAATCAAACCAACATGATGAAAATGACTAGATAAATTTCGCGTATACCCTCAAGAACGCTTCGCTTATTATAAGAGACCATTTTGGCCTATCCTTTGCCAAAAAAGGATTGGGCTACCTTGCTGCACTTTATTTACCGTTACCGTTACTTGCTCATTACAAATTACCTTGCTATCAAACTACTCGTTACCAACAATTTCAGTGCTTGCAGAGATTACCTTGCTAAAAATCACTTGTCATTTCCTTCTACTCCTCGTTGGGTTCAACACTCTTACTTATTGAAAGGACTATGATTGATCCCCCATACTTGTGAGTCATCAAGACTCTTTTCTGGCATCATTGCCGGGGAGTGAAGCGCTCTTGGTAAGGAAAATTTATTATTACGTGCTGAAATTTATTGTCACTTGTTACTATGGAGAACCATCCCATGAGGGGTTTGTTCGGGGTACCTTCACCTCGACCGGAACCACAATTAATTTCCCCTCAACCTACTACACCTACTGAAAAAATTGGTTTTCAAATTCCTTCAAGTATGTTAGAACAACTACTAGCTAATCCTTATGCAGGAGATGGAACTGAACATCCTGATATGCACTTTGTGGATTATTTAAGCTTGCAGGTTTATCCGGAGATGAGCCTAAGAAGAAGGTTTTCCCTTTATCTTTGAAGGGAAAAGCATTGACATGGTATAGGCTATGCGATGATATTGGATCTTGGAACTGAAATCAATTGAAATTGGAATTTCACCAAAAAAAATTATCATATGCATCTGGTTCGTCGTGATCGGAATTATATAGATATATAATTTTAGGGCTCGTGATGGATAAAGTATTGCTCTAGCTTGGGGGAGTCTTAAGTCAATGTTACATTCATGCCCCAATCATGAGCTCTCGAGAGAAATTATTATTCAGAACTTGTATGCTCGGCTTTCTCATGATGATCGGTCCATGCTCGATACTCCTTGTACTGGTTCTTTTATGAAGAAGACTATTGAATTCAGGTGGGATCATTTAGAAAGAATTAAACGCAACTCTGAAGATTGGGAAGTCGTCGAAGGTAAAGAGTCAGGTATTAAGCATGAGTTTGATTGTGTTAAATCTTTTATGAATAATGATGCTTTTCAAAAGTTTAGCACTAAATATGGACTTGACTCTAAGATAGTAGCCTCTTTTTGTGAATCATTTGCTACTCATGTTGATCTCCCTAAGCAGAAGTGGTTTAAATATCGTCCCCCTATTAAAGAAGAAACTAGAGAACCGGTAATAGCTAAAGATGAAACTATCATTTACAATGTTCAGCCAGTTGTGCCTACTACTTATATTGAAAAATCACCTTTCCCTATTAGGATAAAGGAACATGCTAAGGTTTCAACTGTGGTCCACAAAAGTAATATCAAAGCACCTAGACCATCAGAACAAATCAAAGTAGAACCTAATGTTGCTATGGTTAAATATCTCTTGGTAGGAAATATTGATGGGCATGTTATTTATTTCTATGTTGAAGCTGCTAGAATTGCCAAACCCGATGAAAAAGATAAACATAGACATGTTGTTGGCATGCTTGTTGTCTCAGTCAAAATAGGAGATCATTGTTATCATGGTTTATTCGATTTAGGTGCTAGTCTAAGTGCTATTCCTTTTACCTTATACCAAGAAATTATGAATGATATAGCACCGCTGAAATATAAGACATAGATGTTACTATTAAACTTGCTAATAGAGACACCATCACACCACTTGCGATTGTTAGAGATGTTGAAGTCTTGTGTAGGAAAATAAAATATCCTACTGATTTTCTAGTTCTTGGTTCCCCACAAGATGACTTTTGTCCCATTATTTTTGGTAGACCTTTCTTGCACTGTCAATACTACTATAGATTGTCATAAACAAACTGTCAGTGTTAGCTTTGGTGATGAGTCTCATGAATTTAATTTCTCCAAGTTTAATAGACAACCTCATAAGAAAGAATTACCTAGTAAGGATGAAATAATTGGTCTTGCTTCTATTATTGTGCGTCCTACTGATCCACTAGAACAATATTTGCTAGACCATGAAAATGATATGCATATGCAATAAATAAATGAAATAGATAAAATCTTCTTTGAACAACAACCTCTGCTTATACACAATTTGCCTATTCAAACTCTAGGAGGTCCTCCTCCACCTAAAGGTGACCTATGTTTGAATTAAAACAATTGCCTGAGACTTTGAAATATGCTTATCTTGATGAGAAGAAGATATATCCTGTTATTATTAGTGCTAACCTTTCAGAACATGAAGAAGAAAGATTATTGAAAATTTTGAAGAAGCATCGAGCTGCTATTGGATATACTCTTGATGATCTTATGGGCATTAGCACCACGCTATGTCAGCACAAGATTAATATGGAACCTAATGCTAAACCCGTTGTTGATCACCAATGGCGTTTGAATCCTAAGATGAAAGAAGTGGTAAGAACTGAAATTCTAAAGCTTCTAGAAGCAGGTATAATCTATCCCATAGCTGATAGTAGATGGGTAAGTCCCGTTAATTGTATCCCTAAGAAGGGAGGTATTATTGTTGTTCCCAATGATAAAAATGAACTTATTCCACAAAGAATTATCACTGGCCATAGAATGATAATTGATTTCAGAAACTTAAACAAAGCAACTAGAAAAGATCATTACCCTCTGCCTTTTATTGATCAAATGCTAGAAAGACTATCTAAGCACACACACACTTCTGTTTTCTCGATGGATATTCTGTTTTTTCTCAAATACCTGTTTCACAACCTGATCAAGAGAAAAACAACTTCACTTGTCCTTTTGGAACTTATGCTTATAGACGTATGCCTTTTGATTTATGCAATGCACCTGCTACCTTTCAAAGATGTATGACTGCTATATTCTTTGATTTTTGTGAAAGATTGTTGAGGTTTTCATGGATGATTTTTCCGTTTATGGAACTTCTTTTGATGATTGCTTAAGCAACCTTGATCGAGTTTTGCAGAGATGTGAGCAAACTAATCTTGTCTTGAATTGGGAGAAGTTCCACTTTATGGTTAATGAAGGTATTGTCTTGGGACATAAAATTTCTAAATGAGGTATCGAGGTGGATAAAGCTAAAGTTGATGCAATTTAGAGAATGCCATGTCCTAAAGATATTAAAGGTATTCATAGTTTCCTTGGTCATGTTGGTTTCTATAGGAGGTTTATTAAGGACTTATCTAAAATTTCTAGGCCTCTTACAAATCTTTTACAAAAGGATGTTCCATTTGTTTTTCATGATGATTGTTTAGAAGCCTTTGAAACACTTAAGAAATCCTTAACTTCTGCACCTATAGTTCAACCACCTGATTGGAACTTGCCTTTCGAAATGATGTGTGATGCTAGAGATTATGCCGTTGGTGTTGTTCTAGGACAAAGAGTTGATAAAAAATTAAATGTTATCCATTATGCTAGAGAAACTCTAGACAGTGCCCAAAGAAATTATGCTACTACTGAAAAACATTTTTAGGAGTTGTGTTTGCTTGTGATAAATTCAGATCTTACATTGTTGATTCCAAGTAATTATTCACACTAATCATGCTGCTATGAAATAGATGCCAAACCTAGACTATTAGGTGGGTTCTCTTGCTACAAGAATTTGATTTACATATCACTGGTAGGAAAGGAGCTGAGAACCCCGTAGCTGATAACTTGTCTAGGTTAGAAAATATTCTTGATGACCCACTACCTATTTATGATAGTTTTCTTGATGAAGAACTAGCTGCAATAAATGTTTCTCATAAAACACCTTGGTATGCTGACTATGCTAATTACGTTGTTGATAAATATATACCACCTAATTTCACATGCCAACAAAAGAGAAATTCTTCTATGATTTAAGACATTACTTTTAGGATGACCCACATCTTTATAAACAAGGAGTAGATGGTATTATTAGACGTTGTGTACCTGAGCATGAACAGGAACAACTCCTACGGAAATGTCACTCCAAAGCTTATGGAGAACATCATGCGGGAGATAGAACTACTCATAAGGTATTGCAATCTGGTTTTTATTGGCCTACTCGCTTCAAGGATGTCCGTAAGTTTTTTTATCTTGTGATGAATGTCAAAGAATTGGTAATATCGGTAAGCCTCAAGAAATGCCTATGAATTATTCACTTGCTGTTGAACCATTTGATGTTTGGGGTTTTGATTATATGGGACATTTTCCTTCCTCTAATGGGTATACTCCTATTTTGGTTGCTATTGATTACGTTACTAAGTGGGTAGAAGTTATTCCAACTAGTAGTGCTGATCATCACACTTCCATTAAAATGCTTAAAAAAATTATTTTCCCAAGGTTTGTAGTCCCTTGATATTTAATGACTGATGATGTGGTTCACACTTTATTCATGGTGCTTTCCGTAAAATGCTTGCTAAATATGATGTTATCCATAGAATTGCATCACCCTATCATCCTCAATCTAGTGGTCAAGTTGAACTTAGCAATAGAGAAGTAAAACTAATATTACAAAAAACTGTTAATAGGTCTCGAAAGAATTGGTCTAAGAAATTGGATGATGCACTTTGGGCCTACAGAACAGCTTATAAAAATCCTATGGGTATGTCTCCTTATAAAATGGTTTATGGAAAAGCTTTTCATTTGCCTCTTGAGTTAGAACATAAAGCATATTGGGCAATTAAAGAACTCAACTATGATTTCAAACTTGCCGGTGAAAAGAGGTTATTTGATATTAGCTCACTAGAAGAATGGAGAACCCAAGCTTATGAAAATGTCAAATTATTAAAAGAAAAGTTAAAAGATGGCATGATAAAAGAATCCAAAATCAAGAATTCAAAGTTGGTGAGTATGTTCTTTTATACAACTCTCGTTTTAGATTCTTTGCAGGAAACTTCTCTCTAAATTGGAAGGACGATATATTATCAAAGAGGTTTATCGTTCTGGAGCTATCAAAATTAATAATGCCGAAGGTACTAACCCGAAGGTGGTCAATGGGCAAAGAGTTAAACACTATATCTCAGGTATGCCTATTAATGTTGAAAGCAATATTATTATAGTTTCAATGGCTCCCACCCCACCCCACCACGGCGATCTCCCACCACCTCCGGCGATCTCCACCTCTAGCCACTAAATTCTAATTTCTCTCCGCTAGATCTTTCCGGCGACTTGTGATCTACTCGTCTATACCCATCTTTCATGGGTTCCAACGATGGATCCACCCTTGGCTTGGATTTCTCCAAGGGTTTGGTTTTCGCCGAGAAGGTTTTTCAATCTACGGGTTTTTCGGTGCACCCCATGGAAGATTCGGAGATCTTCACCATGGTTGTCTCTTTTGGACGTCATTCCTTCCGTTTAAATGAAGATTCGGTGGCAGCAGCTCTTGAGGCAGCAATTGGTGGATCGGGCATTGATCTTATGGTGTTCTTGATCAAGGATAAGGTATTTGGCTTTCAGGTATCGTGCAAGGCTGTCGCCATGATCATTCTTAGTCTTCGATCCTTTGCTTGTGATCATTTCAAATGTTACTTTCATCTTTGGAGTAACGGTGGCCCGAATTGGAGTCGTGAGTTTAGGATCTGGAATTTGGAATGTGATGCTGAGTGGATTCTAGTTAGTCCATCTAAGCGTCGTGCAGCTCTTGGGGTTCTAGCAATGCACTCTAGACCATCAAAATCTTCTTTCAAGTCTTCTAATTCAGTTGGCAAGAAATTATCTTTTGCGGTCTTTCAAAAGTACAATGCATGTCGTGGGTACCGGTATTCGGCCACGCAAAATTGCATCCAAACTATGGAAGATGCTGGTTATGATCTCCCACCTCATGAGAGAGTGGTAATTCATCCTGCGCCGCCGGTGAGCCTGAGATGGACGTCGGCGAGGCCATCCATTTCCTTTGGTACGGTTCAGGATTTACTGCCGTTTTCTGCTCGTACGCCGACTATCTCGGGCGGGATTTCTGGTTCTTTGAATGTGGACGTGCCATCACGTGCCACGGGTAATGGGCCGCTCTCCGATGGGTCTGATCGGGCCGACCCGGCCTCTTCTGCTATCATTTTGGATATTCCTTCATCTCAGCAAGCTAGGGAAGATTTTGAGGATTTAATTTCGAATATGGTCGATGAAGTTCTCACGTGCCAAAAATGCTTGAGGAAGGGACACTTTGCAGCCGCCTGCACGTCCAAGTTGAGGTGCATCGCTTGCCTTAGGTCAGGTCACATCAGGAAGGATTGCAATCGATTTGCTCAGATTTTGCGGCTCGTTTGGCAACCAAAACCCGCTAACGCTACGACTTCCGAGGAGCCCTGCGAGAATATCTCTCTGACAACGCTTTTACCAAGCTTGGACCTCCCTTCCTCTTCCGCATTAACTCCTTCGCTCAGTTCCATCAACCCTGGCCCCAAGACTCCCTCTGCCTCGCCGCCTGAAACCCCTCCTCCACCGCTGCACTCGCCGTCGTCGGAGGCAGAGCACTCCGTCCCGATGGCGAACTTCCATCTGGACCCTCAGCTGTACGTCCCTGCGGGCCACCATGTCATCGATGGAGGTGAAGATCGCCTTCCAAGAACCTTCGTCTCGCCACACACCCCAATTGTGCGCCGCCATGAAGAGTTTATGCTTGCTGAGGTAATGCCTATCCCCCAACCTGATGAGATAGGTGCTGCTAGAGAGGCTGTTGTTTAGTGGTTACAAGAGCATGGAGTTTTGGTTAGATCGGCTCAGCCGTGGATTCGTTCTGTTGGGTTGTTTGAGCTCCGAGATGCTGCTGTTCGTTTTCACCTGATGCAACTACCTCCGCAGCCGTTAGGCAATGATCGCTTTGTGCGTTTTATGAAGCATGATGAGGGTGAAAACTTCCGCGGAGTTCAGGGTTTCCGTCAGGGCCTTCTCATGTTCTTGGGCATCCCTTTGGATCTTCGCAATACAGACTGTATAAGGGCTGCTGTCAATACTTTTGGTAAGTTTCATCATTGGGTTAGCGAGGACCCCTACTTGGTCAGATCGCTGGTTTTTGCTTCTTTCCCAGAAGACATTCTGGTGCCTAGGGATGTTGTGTTTATGGATTTTGCACCATATGGAGGTGCAAGAGTTTCTTGGACGGCTCCTCTGTACATATTGGGGGCTAATTTTGCTGAGCAGATGCCGCAAGATGAAGATTGGATGCCTATCAATGGCAATCCGCATCCCGTGCCTGGGGTTCCTTTTCCTGAGTTGCCTCCGTTCAACTTACCTGCTTTTCCGGCTCTGGGATGGAATGCAGTGCCCCCACCCCCTCCGGTGGTCAATGAGGTTGCCAACGATAACTGGGGAAACTGGGATGATGCTGTTAATCCTGAGCCGGTGCAAGACCAGGAGTCCATGGTGGTGGATTTGTCTGCGCAACCAAGCTCGGCTGCTGATGCCCCGATGACGCCGGTGGTTATTCTTGATGAGGAGCAGCCTGAGGATCCTGTACCCAATGTTGAGTTTGCCCCTGATCAGTGGGCCTTGGTGGTCTATCAGCCTCCGGTGGTTAGGGAGGAGCCTGTTTTGCCTGCTGTGCCATTTGGACCGCCTCTTCCTCCTGAACTAATTTGGAGACGATCTTTTGAGGCTATGCTCCAAGCTCCTATGGTGATCTCTGTACCCAAGCCAGTTGCCTTGCAGCCTATGTCGCCTGTCATTCTGTCCAAGCGAAGCTGGGATTTTGCTTTCTCTGATATAGATTTACCTCGTCTTACTTGGAAGGATCAGGAAGTGGTCAGGCCAATTGCTAGGGCTCTTTTTGCTGATTCTACTGCTGCTCAGGAGGTTCCTGTGGTTACTTCCGCTGTGCCTGCGGCATCTGCACGTAAGCCCCGGCAACCTCTCGCGTCAACTCCACTTGTGGAGACTGTTGTCCGACGCTGCACCCGGAGTTCTGTCAGGCGGGATGGTTTCAAGCCAGTTTTCCAGGAGCTTGCTATTCAGCCCAAGAAGAAGAAGCCCAGAGCGAAGCCCTTCATGGCCCATGATGATGAGCAGGCCTCTGAAGACATCCCCCCGGCGACTCCAATTGCGCGGCTTCAGGAAATTGGGAGAGATCTGGACATCGATGCCGCTCTTCTCACGGTGGATGCACTTATGGTGGACCCACTTGTCGCTACTTCCATCGATCCTGATGTTTAGTCGCTCTAAAGTATTTTGGGTGTGCCAGGCCCCTAATTTGGCTGTTTTTATGCTTTGTGGCTGTCAGTTATGTCCTAAACTCTATTATCTCTGTGTGATGGGTCAGACTTTGTTCTGTTTTGGGCATGTGGCACTGTGTGTCATGTGGGTTATGCACTCTACTTTATGTTTTAATGAGTAATTCATGTCGAACTGGAATGTCTTTGTCTGGAATGTTAGAGGATTGAATTCTGATGCTAGGCAGAGAGCGGTCAGGCACAAATTGGAGGAAAGTCAATGCTCTATAGCCTGCTTGCAAGAAACTAAATGCTCATCCTTTGATTCTAGATCAATCAAAAGCTTCTGCCCTAAAAGATTTGATTCTTTTGCTTGCTCTCCTTCAATAGGGGCTTCTGGTGGTATTCTGGTAGTTTGGAATTCAAATGTGTTTGTTGGAAACCTCATTGAAGTTGAGCAATTTGCTATTGTGATTCAGTTTACTTCCAGGCAGAATAATGAGAGTTGGACCTTGGTTGTTGTTTATGGTCCTTGCCAGGGGGAAGCCAGAGATAATTTTGTTACTTGGCTATATAATCTCAATATCCCCATTAATGAGCATTGGTTACTGCTTGGTGATTTTAACTTTATTAGGTCAGTGGACAATAGGAACCTACCTGGGGGGACATCAATGACATGTTCATTTTTAATGAGATCATTGGACATTTGGGTCTTCTTGAATTGCCAATTAAAGGTAGATCATACACTTGGTCTAACATGCAAGACATTCCCCTCCTGGAACAGTTAGATTGGTTTTTCACCTCAGTAGATTGGATCACTGATTATCCAATGGTGAAGTCTTGCCTTGCCGTAACAGCCTCTGACCATGTCCCTTGTCTAGTTTCCATCAAGACATCCATACCAAAATCAAACCTGTTTAGGTTTGAAAACTATTGGCTGGAACTACAGGGCTTTATGGAGTGTGTGGAATCATCTTGGCTTGTAAATTCTAGAAAGTCACACATTCTTCGCTCAGATTGTCGATAAGTTTAAACATCTGCGAATGTGTCTTAAGAGATGGCAAATGAGTGTTTCCAAGCTAAAACTGCTTATTACCAAGTGTAATCATGTGATCTTTCTTTTTGATGAGTTGGAGGAATGGAGACCCCTGTTTAGGCAGGAGTTCAATTTCAGGAAAATTGTGAAGGTCCATTTGGAAAAGCTTCTTCACTTGCCTTCGTATGTCTTTGGAAAAGAGATGCACTATCAGGTATATTAAGGTTGGGGGTGAAAATACCAAGTTTTTTCATGCCATGGCCACTGAGAGGCACAGGAGAAACTCAATTGCTAGTCTCAAGTTACCTGACGGCTCTGTGGTCTCTGACCATGAGCAAATGGCTGGCATTATTTGGAGCTGTTTTAAAAACAGAATGGGCACCTCAAGAGGGATCATCATGGGTTTCGATCTTCCATCTCTTTTAACACCAGTTGAGGGCCTGGATGTGCTTACTGAGCCATTTGGAAAAGAGGAAATGGATGAGGTGGTCAAGCACATGCCTGTTGACAAAGCACCTGGACCTGATGGTTTTAATGGTTTGTTCTTCAAGAAGTGTTGGCACATCATTTCAGGTGATTTCTATGATTTGGCCAATGCTTTTCATGAGGGGACAGCAGTGCTGGAGAACATCAATAGCTCTTTCATTACTCGATATTTGGTATGAAAGAAAGAATGCTATATACGTACATGTGTTTGCTCGCAGAATATTCTAGGATGTGATAGCTTCTTGACAGATAATTACTTATACTGAATCATTGTCCTTTGCACACCTAGTATTGTAAAAGTTTGCATCATTCCAAATAGTAGTATTTGTAAGATATTGAACTTTCTAATTCCGAAGAATCATCAATACTCATAATCATACTCTTAAAACAAACTAAGCAAATATAAAATCCGGTTGAATTATATGCAACAAATGCATATAACCTATCTGCTATTTGGATCAATACATACAATTATTATTCATTATTTCTAATTGACGAAAGTAAATATTCAATAATGCAGTACTTAATCTTGAATAGTAGTCGTGATATATTACCTATGCTGCAAGTTCACTATAAGTTGAGAATATGAACAATTTGTATACTCAAGAATAGATGACTTATCTAGGAATGATTTTATATGGTAGTTAAATTTTATAGAACAGACTAATTAACTATCCATAGCGATTCCTATTAGATATTCTATAGTTGTATCAAAGATTAATGATAAAGAATAACACGATCCAGATAGGGTAACCTAATTGTTTAATTATTCTATAGCAAAATAGATATTATTCTGATCAAGTAGAATCATCAAGTTAAATAGTTCAATACGAAGATATAAACCCACAACTATACTACTAAACTATCAAGTGAATGAAATATAGATAAGAATTGCCAACTATATAGATTGCTAAGGATAAATTCACATATATTACAAGAGATTTCATAAGACATATTACTCTAGAAGACTTAATTAGGAATTGAAATCAAGCTTAGATCCTTAATATTAAAAGTTAGATTTAGTCTGAGATAGAGATAACACATGAGTTATAACTATAACCCATACTGGAAAGCAACTATAGTGAGATAAGTATAGGCAATCTGTGAGGCAATTGCTAGAAAAGGCAACTGTTGTAATTAAGGATCTTGGATTTTTGTGGTAATTGTAGTATTCTGATACGAAGTTCATTGGTCAAATTCCTAAAAGTATTCCTACCAATTGGCATGGAACTTTTGTAGAATCTTTCCAAATCAATTGCAAGTCAATTTATTAGCCTTATTCCAATTTATCAGGGTTAATATTCCATTCAACGGCAAACAAACGGCGCAACACCTAAGTTAATCTAACTATCAAAATGTGTACAAGAATGCATAGATAAGGTATTTTAGATATGTTCTAAGTTTAAAATTTGAAAGTAACGATAATGACTTCCATTTTCTATTTGAGATCTACAAATTTGCAATTGCATATTGTAGCAATTTCTCTTTGTTTAATTTACATGATTTAATAAATAGTAAATAAAAGTGGAAAACAATCCCACACATCAATTGATTCACAGTGAGTAAGATTGCTAATTAAAGGAAGATCTTGGTAAGGGAAATAAACTCCAAAATTTATAAAAATTTAGAGGAACTTCATCGCTTGCGGATTTCACAAAAGGGCCAAATCCTCTAATCACCTCTTCATTAGATTATTTTCTGTGGTATCATCAAATAGCAAGACATAAAAATAAATTAATCTCTATCCCTTGATCAAAAACCCGGAACCCAAAGAAAGGTTTACATTAGGTCTGAAAAGTGGAGGGAACGATAGATTAATAAATAGTAATAGTGGAATTATTAATGGTTGGAAACTTTAAAATAGATTGCGAATATAGAAGGCCCCATTTTCCTTAGGGACCTCAAGATAGACAATTAAGGTTTCGTGTAAAAAGTCGTGTCGAGTTTGGTAGGTTTTGCAGAAGTTTGGCATCCCAAAGGGAGTGCCACCAACCCCTGCTTACCCCAAACCCAAATAATCTTGACGATAAGATTAAAAAAGTTGTCAACCTTTCATCTTGAATAAATTTTGATTCCTTCAAATAATAAAATAAATCCCATTTAGAAAGTTGAAAATTGCAAAAATAAGACTTTAATTAAGAAGGTATTATAGGCAACAAATTATAAACTTAAAAGATAATATCAACAAAATATTAAGTCCCAATTTCTCAATTAAATAAACTTAGTAAGAATTTCTTGGATATTGTATAAGATTCCCAAAGATAAAATTTTACCAATTCAAGATTAGTTTATTGAATTTTTCCTATGGAATACCTTCTCAGGGATTAAGTTCTTTTAAAACCTAAATTATGAAAAAATAGAATAAAAAGGGATTTTGTTAGGAAGTTTCATAACTAATAAAAATTTTTTTTTTTCTTTTTTTCTTTAAAAAGTTTTAAAACAAAACCCTTTTGGGCCCCCCCGGGTTTTTTCTTTTTAGCTTTTCCTTTGTTTAAAAAACCAATTTTATTCCCAAAAATTTTTAAAATTCCTTTCCCCCCAAAAAAAAAATTGGGGGGGTTTTTAAAAAAAAATAAATTTAAAAACCCAAAAAATTTGATTGGGAAAAAAAAAAAGGGAAAAGATTTTTTCCCAAAATTTTAAAAAAACGGAAACCCAAAAAGAAACCCTATGTTGCTATTGCTTTCTTCATGACTTATACATGTTCCTACAACTATGAGATTATGCAACTCCCGTTTACCAAAGGAACACTTTGTGTGCTACCAAACGTCACAACATAACTAGGTGATTATAAAGGAGCTCTACAGGTGTCTCCGAAGGTACATGTTGAGTTGGCATATTTTGAGATTAGGATTTGTCACTCCGATTGTCGGAGAGGTATCTCTGGGCCCTCTCGGTAATGTACATCACTATAAGCCTTGCAAGCAATGTAGCTAATGAGTTAGTTGCAGGACGATGCATTACATAACGAGTAAAGAGACTTGTCGGTAACGATATTGAACTAGGTATTGAGATATCGGCGATCGAATCTCACGCAAGTAACATACCGATGACAAAGGAACAATGTATGTTGTTATGCGGTTTGACCGATAAAGATCTTTGTTGAATATGTAGGAGCCAATATGAGCATCCAGGTTCCGCTATTGGTTATTGACCGGAGACGTGTCTCGGTCATGTCTACATAGTTCTCGAACCCGTAGGTCCGCACGCTTAAAGTTAGATGACGGTTATATTATGAGTTTATATGTTTCGATGTACCGAAGGTAGTTCAGAGTCCCGGATATGATCACGAAAATGATGAGGAGTCTCGAAATGGACGAGACGTAAAGATCGATATATTGGATGACTATGTTCGGACACCGGAAGTGTTTCGGGGAGTATTGGGCATATACCGGAGTACTGGGGGGTTAACGGAACCCCCTGGGGAGACTAATGGGCCTATTGGGCCTAGTGGAGAAGAGGAGGGGCGGCCAAGGGCAGCCGCGCGCACCGTCTCCCCCAGTCCTAATTGAACAAGGAGGGGGGGCGGCGCCCCCCTTTCCTTTCCCCCTCTCTCTCCTTCCCCTCTCCTCTCCTACTCCCACTTGGAAAGGGGGAGTCCTACTCCCGGTGGGAGTAGGACTCCTCATGGGGCACGCCTAGGGTGGTCGGCCCCCTCCCCCTCCTCTACTCCTTTATATACGGGAAGGGAGGCACCCCTTGGAGACACAAGAATTGATCCCTTGGATCTCTTAGCCGTGTGCGGTGCCCGCCTCCACCATAATCCACCTCGATAATATCGTAGCGGTGCTTAGGCGAAGCCCTGCATCGGTAGAAAATCATCATCACCACGCCATCATGCTGACGGAACTCGCCCTCAAAGGTCGGCTGGATCGGAGTTCAAGGGACATCATCGAGCTGAATGTGTGCTGAACTCGGAGGTGTCATGCGTTCGGTACTTGATCGGTCGGATCGTGAAGACGTACGACTACATCAACCGCGTTGTGCTAACGCTTCCGCTTTCGGTCTACAAGGGTACGTGGACACACTCTCCCCTCTCGTTGCTATGCATCACCATGATTTTGCATGTGCGTAGGAATTGTTTTTGAAATTACTACGTTCCCCAATAGTGGCATCCAAGCCTGGTTTTATGCGTAGATGTTATATGCACGAGTAGAACACAAGTGAGTTGTGGGCAATACAAGTCATACTGCTTACCAGCATGTCATACTTTGGTTCAGCGGTATTGTTGGATGAAGCGGCCCGGACCGACATTACGCGTAGGCTTACGCGAGACTGGTTCTACTGACATGCTTTGCACACAGGTGGCTGGCGGGTGTCAGTTTCTCCAACTTTAGTTGAACTGAGTGTGGCTACGCCCAGTCCTTGAGAAGGTTAAAATAGCACTAACTTGACGAACTATCGTTGTGGTTTTGATGCGTAGGTAAGAACGGTTCTTGCTCAGCCCGTAGCTGCCACGTAAAACTTGCAACAACAAAGTAGAGGACGTCTAACTTGTTTTTGTAGGGCATGTTGTGATGTGATATGGTCAAGACATGATGCTATATTTTATTGTATGAGATGATCATGTTTTGTAACCAAGTTATCGGCAACTGGCAGGAGCCATATGGTTGTCGCTTTATTGTATGCAATGCAATCGCCCTGTAATTACTTTACTTTATCACTAAGCGGTAGCGATAGTCGTAGAATCAATAGGTCGCAAAATGACAACGATGCTACGATGGAGATCAAGGTGTCGCGCCGATGACGATGGTGATCCTGACGGTACTTCGGAGATGGAGATCACAAGCACAAGATGATGATGGCCATATCATATCACTTATATTGATTGCATGTGATGTTTATCCTTTATGCATCTCATTTTGCTTTGATTGACGGTAGCATTATAAGATGATCTCTCACTAAATTTCAAGGTATAAGTGTTCTCCCTGAGTATGCACCGTTGCGAAAGTTCTTCGTGCTGAGACACCACGTGATGATCGGGTGTGATAGGCTCTACGTTCAAATACAACGGGTGCAAAACAGTTGCACACGCAGAATACTCAGGTTAAACTTGACGAGCCTAGCATATACAGATATGGCCTCGGAACACTGAGACCGAAAGGTCGAGCGTGAATCATATAGTAGATATGATAAACATAGTGATCTTCACCATTGAAAACTACTCCATCTCATGTGATGATCGGACATGGTTTAGTTGATTTGGATCACGTGATCACTTAGATGATTAGAGGGATGTCTATCTAAGTGGGAGTTCTTAAGTAATATGATTAATTGAACTTAAATTTATCATGAACTTAGTACCTGATAGTATTTTGCTTGTCTATGTTTGTTGTAGATAGATGGCTCGTGCTGTTGTTCCGTTGAATTTTAATGTGTTCCTTGAGAAAGCTAAGTTGAAAGATGATGGTAGCAATTACACGGACTAGGTCCATAAATTGAGGATTATCCTCATTGCTGCACAAAATAATTACGTCCTGGAAGCACCGCTGGGTGCCAGGCCTGCTGCACATGCAACTGACGACCTTAAGAACGTCTGGCAGAGCAAAGCTGATGACTACTAGATAGCTCAGTGTGCCATGCTTTACAGCTTAGAACTGGGACATCAACAACGTTTTGAATATCATGGAGCATATGAGATGTTCCAGGAGTTGAAGTTAATATTTCAAGCAAATGCCCGGATTGAGAGATATGAAGTCTCCAATAAGTTCTATAGCTGCAAGATGGAAGAGAATAGTTCTGTCAGTGAACATATACTCAAAATGTCCGGGTATAATAATCACTTGATTCAACGGGAGTTAATCTTCACGATGATAGTGTCATTGATGAAATTCTTCAATCACTGCCACCAAGCTACAAGAGCTTCGTGATGAACTATAATATGCAAGGGATGAACAAGACTATTCCCGAGCTCTTCGCAATGCTAGAAGCTGCGGAGGTAAAAATAAAAAAGGAGCATAAAGTGTTGATGGTCAACAAGACCACTAGTTTCAAGAAAAAGGGTAAAGGGAAGAAGAAGGGGAACTTCAATAAGAACGGCAAACAATTTGCTGCTCTAGAGAAGAAACCCAAGTCTGGACCTAAGGCTAAGACTAAGTGCTTCTACTACAAGCAGACTGGTCACTGGAAGTGGAACTACCCCAAGTATTTTGCGGATAAGAAGGATGGCAAGGTGAACAAAGGTATATGTGATATACATGTTATTGATGTGTACCTTACTAATGCTCGCAGTAGCACCTGGGTATTTGATACTGGTTTTGTTGCTAATATTTGCTTCTCGCAACAGGGACTACGGATTAAGCGAAGATTGGCTAAGGACGAGGTGACGATGCACGTGGGAAATGGTTCCAAAGTCGATGTGATCGCGGTCGGCACGCTACCTCTACATCTACCTTCGAGATTAGTTTTAAACCTGAATAATTGTCGATTGGTGCCAGCGCTAAGCATGAACATTATATCTGGATCTTGTTTGATGTGAGACGGTTATTCATTTAAATCAGAGAATAATGGTTGTTCTATTTATATGAGTAATATCTTTTATGGTCATGCACCCTTGAAGAGTGGTCTATTATTATTCAATCTCGATAGTACTGATACACATATTCATAATGTTGAAGCCAAAAGATGCAGAGTTGATAATGATAGTGCAACTTATTTGTGGCACTGCCATTTGGGTCATATTGGTGTAAAGCGCATGAAGAAACTCCATACTGATGGACTTCTGGAATCACTTGATTATGAATCACTTGGTACTTGCGAACCGTGCCTCATGGGAAAGATGACTAAAACACCGTTCTCCGGAACTATGGAGCGAGTAAAAGATTTGTTGGAAATCATACATACTGATGTATGTGGTCCAATGAACATTGAGGCTCGTGGCGGGTATCATTATTTTCTAACCTTCACAAATGATTTGAGAAGATATGGGTATATCTACTTAATGAAACATAAGTCTGAAACATTTGAAAAGTTCAAAGAATTTCAGAGTGAAGTGGAAAATCATCGTAACAAGAAAATAAAGTTTCTACGATCTGATCGTCGAGGAGAATATTTGAGTTACGAGTTTGGTTTACATTTGAAACAATGCGGAATAGTTTCGCAACTCACGCCACCCGGAACACCACAACATAATGGTGTGTCCGAACATCGTAATCGTACTTTACTAGATATGGTGCGATCTATGATGTCTCTTACTGATTTACCGCTATCATTTTGGGGTTATGCTTTAGAGACGACCGCATTCACGTTAAATAGGGCGCCATAAAAATCCGTTGAGACGACGCCTTATGAACTGTGGTTTGGCAAGAAACCAAAGTTGCCGTTTCTTAAAGTTTGGGGCTGCGATGCTTATGTGAAAAAATTTCAACCAGATAAGCTCGAACCCAAATCGGAGAAATGTGTCTTCATAGGATACCCAAAGGAGACTATTGGGTACACCTTCTATCACAGATCTAAAGGCAAGACTTTTGTTGCTAAATTTGGATCCTTTCTAGAGACGGAGTTTCTCTCGAAAGAAGTGAGTGGGAGGAAAGTAGAACTTGATGAGGTAACTGTACCTGCTCCCTTATTTGAAAGTAGTTCATCACAGAAACCGGTTCCTGTGATGACTACACCAATTAGTGAGGAAGCTAATGATAATGATCATGAAACTTCAGATCAAGTTACTACCGAACCTCGTAGGTCAACCAGAGTAAGATCCGCACCAGAGTGGTATGGTAATCCTATTCTGGAGGTCATGTTACTTGATCATGGCGAACCTATGAACTATGAGGAAGCGATGATGAGCCCGGATTCCGCAAAATGGCTTGAGGCCATGAAATCTGAGATGGGATCCATGTATGAGAACAAAGTATGGACTTTGGTTGACTTTCTCGATGATCGGCAAGCCATCGAGAATAAATGGATCTTCAAGAAGAAGACTGACGCTGATGGTAATGTTACTGTCTACAAAGCTCGACTTGTTGTGAAAGGTTTTCGACAAGTCCAAGGGGTTGACTACGATGAGACATTCTCACCCGTAGCGATGCTTAAGTTTGTCCGAATCATGTTAGCAATTGCCGCATTTTATGATTATGAAATATGGCAAATGGATGTCAAAACTGCATTCCTGAATGGATTTCTAGAAGAAGAGTTGTATATGATGCAACCAGAAGGTTTTGTCGATCCAAAAGGTGCTAACAAAGTGTGCAAGCTCCAGTGATCCATTTATGGACAGGTGCAAGCCTATCGAAGTTGAAATAAACGCTTTGATAGTGTGATCAAAGCATATGGTTTTATACAGACTTTTGGAGAAGCCTGTATTTACAAGAAAGTGAGTGGGAGCTCTGTAGCATTTCTGAAATTATATGTAGACAACATATTGTTGATTGGAAATGATATAGAATTTCTGGATAGCATAAAATGATACTTGAATAATAGTTTTTCAATGAAAGACCTCGGTGAAGCTGCTTATATATTGGGCATCAATATCTATAGAGATAGATCAAGACGTTTAACTGGACTTTCACAAAGCACATACCTTGATAAAGTTTTGAAAAAGTTCAAAATGGATCAAGCAAAGAAAGGGTTCTTGCCTGTATTAAGGTGTGAAGTTGAGTCAGACTTAATGCACGACCACAGCAGAAGAAAGAGAGAGAATGAAAGATGTTCCCTATGCTTCAGCCATAGGCTCTATCATGTATGCAATGCTGTGTACCAGACTTGATGTATGCTTAGCAATAAGTTTAGCAGGGAGGTACCAAAGTAATCCAGGAGTGGATCACTGGACAGCGGTCAAGAATATCCTGAAATACCTGAACAGGACTAAGGATATGTTTCTCGTTTATGGAGGTGACAAAGATCTAGTCGTAAATGGTTACGTCGATGCAAGCTTTAACACTGATCCGGACGATTCTAAATCGCAAACCGGATACGTGCTTATATTGAATGGTGGAGCTGTCAGTTGGTGCAGTTCTAAACAAAGCGTCCTGGCGGGATCTACATGTGAAGCGGAGTACATAGCTGCTTCGGAAGCAGCAAATGAAGGAGTCTGGATGAAGGAGTTCATATCCGATCTAGGTGTCATACCTAGTGCATCGGGTCCAATGAAAATCTTTTGTGACAATACTGGTGCAATTGCCTTGGCAAAGGAATCCAGATTTCACAAGAGAACCAAGCACATCAAGAGACGCTTCAATTCCATCCGGAACCAAGTCCAGGTGGGAGACATAGAGATTTGCAAGATACATACAGATCTGAATGCTGCATACCCGTTGACTAAGCCTCTTCCACGAGCAAAACATGATCAGCACCAAGGCTCCATGGGTGTTAGAATCATTACTGTGTAATCTAGATTATTGACTCTAGTGCAAGTGGGAGACTGAAGGAAATATGCCCTAGAGGCAATAATAAAGTTATTATTTATTTCCTTATATCATGATAAATGTTTATTATTCATGCTAGAATTGTATTAACCGGAAAAATAATACATCTGTGAATACATAGACAAACATAGTATCACTAGTATGCCTCTACTTGAATAGCTCATTGATCAAAGATGGTTGTGTTTCCTAACCATAGACATGAGTTGTCATTTGATTAAAGGGATCACATCATTAGGATAATGATGTGATTGACTTGACCCATTCCGTTAGCTTAGCACTTGATCGTTTAGTATGTTGCTATTGCTTTCTTCATGACTTACACATGTTCCTACAACTATGAGATTATGCAACTCTCATTTACCGGAGGAACACTTTGTGTGCTACCAAACGTCACAACATAACTGGGTGATTATAAAGGAGCACTACAGGTGTCTCCGAAGGTACATGTTGAGTTGGCGTATTTTGAGATTAGGATTTCTCACTCCGATTGTCGGAGAGGTATCTCTGGGCCCTCTCGGTAATGTACATCACTATAAGCCCTACAAGCAATGTAGCTAATGAGTTAGTTGCGGGATGATGCATTACATAACGAGTAAAGAGACTTGCCGGTAACGATATTGAACTAGGTATTGAGATACCGAGGATCGAATCTTGGGCAAGTAACATACCGATGACAAAGGGAACAACGTATGTTGTTATGCGGTTTGACCGATAAAGATCTTCGTAGAATATGTAGGAGCCAATATGAGCATCCAGGTTCCACTATTGGTTATTGACACGAGACATGTCTCGGTCATGTCTACATAGTTCTCGAACCCATAGGGTCCACACGCTTAAAGTTAGATGACGGTTATATTATGAGTTTATATGTTTGGATGTACCGAAGGTATTCGGAGTCCCGAATATGATCACGGACATGACGGGGAGTCTCGAAATGGTCAAGATGTACAGATCAATATATTGGCTGACTATGTTCGGACACCGGAAGTGTTTCGGGGAGTATCGGGCATATACCGGAGTACTGGGGGTTACTGGAACCCCCCGGGGAGACTAATGGGCCTATTGGGCCCTAGTGGAGAAGAGGAGGGGCGGCCAAGGGCAGCCACATGCCCCCTCCCCCAGTCCGAATTGGACAAGGAGAGGGGGGCGACGCCCCCTTTCCTTTCCCCCACTCTCTCCTTCCCTCTCCTCTCCTACTCCCACATGGAAAGGGGGAGTCCTACTCCCGGTGGGAGTAGGAATCCTCATGGGGCGCGCCTAGGGTGGCCGGCCCCCTCCCCCTCCTCTACTCCTTTATATACAGGGAGGGAGGCACCCCTTGGAGACACAACAATTGATCCCCTGGATCTCTTAGCCGTGTGCGGTGCCCCCCTCCGCCATAATCCACCTCGATAATATCGTAGCGGTGCTTAGGCGAAGCCCTGCGTCGGTCAAACATCATCATCGTCACCACGCCGTCGTGCTAACGGAACTCTCCCTCAAAGCTCGGCTGGATCGGAGTTCGAGGGACGTCATCGAGCTGAACGTTTGCTGAACTCGGAGGTGTCGTGCGTTCGGTACTTGATCGGTCGGATCGTGAAGACGTACGACTACATCAACCGCGTTGTGCTAACGCTTCCGCTTTCGATCTACGAGGGTACGTGGACACACTCTCCCCTCTCATTGCTATGCATCACCATGATCTTGCGTGTGCATAGGATTTTTTTTGAAATTACTACGTTCCCCAACACCGTTTGCCTTTATGTCTTACTTGGTTTTTTTGCTCGTTAGCTTGGCATAATTGTGTGTTTATTGCAATTCAGAAGCAAAGAAAAAGAAAATAAATTATGGATCCTCATCCACTTGCTAATATTTTTAAAAGATCCAATTATGATGAACCAATTGCTAGTGAGTTGAGTGCACTAGATTATCTTTATGAGGTTCTTGAAATTCGTGAATCTGAAAATTGTGATGAAGTGTTAAAAGAAGAAATCTATAAAGGGAGTCATGATAGCTCCTTGAATGAAAAGCATGATTGAAATGATGTTATTATAAATTCTATTAATGTCAATTGTGTTAATGATATGCAAAACCCTAAGCTTGGGGATGCTAATTTTGCTATGTCCACTACTTGTTGCAATGATCATGATTGGGGTGATTCTTCTTATGATCTTGGAAATTTATTTAAGCCCCATGATGAATATGAGATTGATAATAATGTTTGCAATAATATTGAAAGTGGGTTTGAAAGAATGTCAAGTTTTGATCCCACTACTTTGGAGATTGACCAATCTTATAAATTTTTTGATAAAAGTGGGCTTGGAGAAGTAATGACTTTGTTCCATGTTAATCCCACTATTTTGAAAGAGTGTCAACTTTGCATGCATGTGGATCATGTAGAGAATATTTTATGTGATAGCTATATTGTTGAATTTGAATATGATCCTACATGCAAATATTATGAGAGAGGACAATATGGCTGTAGAAATTTTCATGTCACTAAATTACCTCTCGTTATGTTGAGATTGCTAGTTTCTTTCTTCTTCCTTGCATATGCTAGTTTTTTGCTTGTCTTGATAATTTGTTTGCTTATTAAATGCCTATGAATAGGAAGTATGTTAGACTTAAACTTCTTTTTCACATGCTACAGGATGCTCTCTTTGTGTTGCAATTCTTATGTTTCATGTGAGCATCATCGAAATCTCAAAGCCTGGCTTAATGGCTTTAAACAAAAGTGCTTGTTGGGGGGGAACCCAATATTTTTATTTTCTGTTTTTGAATAAATATATCATCTAGCCTCTGGTTAGATGTGTTTTCATGTTCTAATTCGGTGTTTGTGCCAAGTAAGACCTTTGGTTTGGTTTTGTTGAAAAACAGAAACTTTTGCGCCCAATACAGAAAATCCTAAAAAGCACCAGAGCACGACAAATTGCTGAATTTTTTTACAAAAGATTGATATACAAATTCCCCAAGTTGTCCTAGTTTTTCAGAATTTTTAAAGATACAGAAGTATGTGAAGTTTTCAGATTGCTACAGACTGTTCTGTTTTTGATAGATTCTGTTTTCATCGTGTTGTTTGCTTATTTTGATGAATATATGGGCCATATCGGGGTATGAACCATGGATAAGTTCTAATACAGTAGATATAACACCAATATAAAATTAGAATGAGTTCACAACAGTAACTTAAGTGGTTATTTGATTTATTACGCTAATGGATCTCACGGGTTTTCTGTTGAGTTTTGTGTTGTGAAGTTTTCAAGTTTTGGGTAAAGATTTGATGGACTACGTTATAAGGAGTGGCAAGAGCCTAAGCTTGGGGATGCCCAAGGCACCCCAAGGAAATATTCAAGGACAACCAAGCATCTAATCTTGGGGATGCCCCGGATGGCATCCCCTCTTTTGTCTTCAATCCATCGGTAAATTTACTTGAGGCTATATTTTTATTCACCACATGATATGTGTTTTGCTTGGAGCGTCTTGTATGATTTTGGTCTTTGCTTTTTAGTTTGCCACAATCATCCTTGTTGTACACACCTTTTAAGAGGGACACACATTAATCGTGAATTTATTATAATACTCTTTGGACTTTGACAGACTTGCCCGATGATCGGCGAGCGATAGAAAACAAATGGATTTTTAAGAAGAAGACGGACGCGGATGGTAATGTTACCATCTATAAAGCTCGACTTGTCGCTAAGGGTTATCGACAAGTTCAAGGGATTGACTACGACGAGACTTTCTCTCCTGTAGCGAAGCTGAAGTCCGTCCGAATCATGTTAGCAATTGCCGATACTATGATTATGAGATATGGCGATGGACGCCAAAACGGCATTCCTTAATCGGACATCTTAAGGAAGAGCTGTATATGATGCAGCCGAAGGTTTTGTCGATCCTAAGAACGCTAACAAAGTATGCAAGCTCCAGCGATCCATTTATGGACTGGTGCAAGCATCTCGAGTTAGAATATTCGCTTTGATGAGATGATCAAAGCGTTTGGGTTTATGAGACTTATGGAGAAGCTCTTGTCGGTGTCAAAACCGGCGGATCTCGGTAGGGGGTCCCGAATCGTGCGCCTAGGCGGATGGTAACAGGAGACGAGGGACACAATGTTTTTACCTGTGTTCAGCCCTCTCGATGGAGGTAATACCCACGCCCCGCTTGATTAATATTGATGATATGGGTAGTACAAGAGTAGATATACCACGAGATCAATGAGGCTAAACCCTAAAAGCTAGCCTATGGTATGATTGTTGAGATGTAATGTTGTGTCCTACGGACTACGGCCCTCCGGTTTATATAGACACCGGAGAGGCTAGGGTTACAGTCGGTTACAATGGTAGGAGATCTACATATCCAGATTGCCAAGCTTGCCTTCCACGCCAAGTAAAGTACCTTGGGACACGAGCCGTAGTCTTCAATCTTCTATCTTCATAGTCCGGGAGTCCCGCGGATATTGATAATCCGCTATCCTGACACCCCTAGTCCAGACTCCTCAAGAGTCCCTAACCAGGCTTCAATGACGATAAGTCCAGCGTGCTTGTGATTTTCGCATTGCAAGGCGGGTTCTCCTTCAATTCCATGTTCCCGCCGAACAATGTCCGGCTCTACCTCGAATACTGTGCTTCTTGCCTTCCACGCCAAGTAAAGTACCTTCCGGACACGAGCCGGAGTCTTCAATCTTCTATCTTCGTAGTCTGGGAGTCCGGCGGATATTGATAATCCGGCTATCCGGACACCCCCTAGTCCAGGACTCCCTCAGTAGCCCCCGAACCAGGCTTCAATGACGATAAGTCCAGCGTGCTTGTGATTTTCGGCGTTGCAAGGCGGGTTCTCCCTTCGAATTCCATGTTCCCGCCGAACAATGTCCGGCTCTACCTCGAATACTGTGCTTCTTGGCTTCTACGCCAAATCATGGCCCTCTTCCACGCGTCGCACGAATGCGAAAAGCCAGGGAGCCTTTTACATTTCACCCCCTGGTTGTGCGGGTCACCAGCCTATTAAAGGGACAGGGATCCAGATCCAAACCGCACCATCCTCCTCCTGCGTGTACCCATCGAAGCGCCTCTGACTCCGAAATCCATTCCACCATGGATCGTCAACGCGGCTCTTCCTCACGTGCTCCCAGCCCATCGCCGGGTGATTGGAGGAGGTGCTCTATCTCGCACAACGAGCTAGTAAAGCTCCAAAAAGAGGGATGGCTCCCTCCAGCCTTCATGGTTCCGGTCCGAGCCGGACTGGTTACTTATCGGGGAGGGAGCCAGGCGGAGGACAACCCAAACCCCAACAAGGGGGAGCGGGTGTGCTTTGTCCCTTATCTAATAAGGGGGCTCGGGTTTCCAATACACCCGTTCCTCCGCGGGCTCCTGAAGTTCTATGGACTTAAGCTCCATCACCTCACGCCCGCTTCTGTGTTGCACATCGCGGGCTATGTAGCTCTTTGCGAGCTATTCCTTGGCATCGAGCCTCATTTCGCATTGTGGAAGAGGCTATTCGCCTCGCACTCGCTCTCACCAGGGGTCCATATATCAAGTGGGCGGCGCCAAATATGGCGATCGCCGAGACCGGATACCTACCCGCACCCCTAAGAGGGCGTCCAAGATCGCCCTCGGAGTGGTTTTATATAGTAGACGCCCATTGCCCGACCACCCAGATCGGCCTCCGGAGTTTGATGCCGCTCCCTTGAAGAACGCCACCGGCGCTCATGAGCCCCCGCTTGGAGGAAGACAAAAGCGTCCATTACCTGATGGGCCGGATAAGATTAATGGCTCATTCCGGTTTGACCATGTTTGGAGTCATGGCGACGTGCATCAAGCGGGGGGTGCAGCCACTGCAATATAGAGGCCACCCCATGTGGGATTTCAACGGGAAGACGGCGCTATTTAAGACGGCCAGAAGGGCGGATTCGACCGAGGATCCGTGAAGATCCTATCCGCCTGCATAAGGGGGAGAAGGAGGACTTCCTTCGTCCGAACCCCATGAACGGGTTTTCTACGGTCAATCCACGAGGATGGGTAAGTGAATGCCTCAAGAGGGCTTTTACCCATATTTTCGAAGTTTAAGCTTCTCATGTTATGTCTTCGGCGCAGAGTTTACGCCGGACTGTGGAGGACATGGTGAGTCCCGCTCCACAGCCCGAGGACCCGGAAGGGTCCCTGGGTCTGGCCTCCGAAGAGGATCCGGACCTTGGGGTGGAGCTAATCGACGGGGTGTATCACCAGCTAAGCATTGATGATGCGCTAGTCGCCATTACGGCGGACTACCCCGGGCTGAGTTCGGCATCCCAGGTTACCAAGACCGAAGTCCGGACACCATTATTTTATCCTTGCCTATTCTGACCTTCGCAAACGATGGTATTCTACAGGAAGCGCCATTACGACAGGAAGCCGAGCCTGCGGCGGCCGACTTATAGGGGTCGGGCCGAACCAGCAGGAGGAAAAGGAGCACCGTGCGGGCGGAAGTGTCGCCGCAGAGGTATAGCTCGCTTTTGACCCTTACGAGCAATGTTCCGAGGAAATTTCTAAGTGCTCATGATCTTTATAGGAGAAAAAGTGCTCGGCGGACTCCGAGCACATGAATCCCCCCCAATCAACTCCCGCCAGGCTCCAACGCCCGGATCGAGGGGAGGCGAGCGAAGACGCGAACCGGTCCTACTCCAACGGAAGATACCGACAGATCGTCCGCCACAACGCCGGAGGTGGAGAGCGCTATGAATCATAGACGCCACGGACAGTCTTCAAGAGGCGATTTTTCCCCGAGGCATTGAGTGCCTTTAAAGAGGGGACGCGATCTCCGGCTGCCCAAAATGGTTTTACCAGAGCTACGAGCAAAGATGTTAAAGACATACGGGTAAGGGAAATTTAACGGTTGTATACACCAAGAGTCTCCCGAGACTTGAATTAGTTATGCTAACTGATTTAAGGATCATGTAAACTTTCATGCTCTTAACGAGAAGAACGCCCACTGTCCCGGAGCTGCAAGATTGCAAGGCCCAACTTGAGGCCACACTTGCTGCCGCAGGAGGAGACGAAAAGACCCTCCTGGTAACACATTTGTATAAATGAATATAGCTGCTGTGGCGTGCGCGTGAGTCTAATAATGACATCAGAGGTGCTGCCAACAAGATCCGGACAGTATCACATTACGCCAGCTAAAAGTCGGCGAAATGTCTTGAACAGAGTTCAGCAGAAAGGAACAAGCTTCAAGATGCCAATGCCAAGCTCGGAGAAGAGCTGAAAGGCGATGTGCCGAGCTGTCCGGCTCCGTTAAGGAGAATCAACGGCTTCGCCGCAGCATCTATAGTAGTGCTTGAGCGAACTCTCTCGGGAAGAAGAGTTCGGCGAGGAAGCGATTTGACGTGATATGTCTTGTAGGTATACTCACGGGCCATCTCATGGAGGAGATGCCCGTATCAATGGGCGATCAACTTCCCGAACTGTTGCGGCGGTGCGAACGAGTTCGCAGCAGCAATGAGTGGCGTCAGACAGCTTTATGGCTATCCTCGCCCCGCCTGAGGGTCTCGGGAGCTTGCAGAGAAGCTACGGAGTGCGGCCGCGCTTCCATTTGTGGAAGGTTTCGGCCTGCCGTCAAGGTGCCAGGGAGGCTTGGGCCATGGTGAAGACACGGTACAAGAAGGCGGATCCCAACCATATGGCTGAAGTTGGACCGGTGGGGCCCGACGGGAAGGAGATCCCTGTGAGTTTAGTGTACAGCCAGGTAGAACTGGCTGCTAAATTTTCCCAACAGGACTGTAAGCTAGACAGCCTGTTAGACGGGATTGAGGAGGAATACAATCAATAAACTTGACAATGTATGTTTATCATTAAAAATGACATGTGAAATGCCTTCTAGCCGGATTGTAGATTGTTTGCCGTTGCCGACCTTTTCTCTTCGACCTCAGGACCCTAGAGTCCGGAGTGTGTCCGAATACCTTTTTGGTTAATAAATAACCGTGGTATGCATGGAGACTAGGCGTAGGGGTCATCAGTGCTTTATCAGGCAAGTGCCCAACTAGTTATGTTATATTACATGGTTAGTAAGAAACATCTTCCAGGGAGAATAGTTCCATTAAGGGTTCCTTTCGCTGGGTGGCATGCCCTAAAGTGCATGTCCGGACTGCCAATGGAGCAAGAAACATCCGGGGCAGATGGAAAAATAGGTAAAAGTCATCTTTAAATCACCGATCAATATTCCCTTAAGAACGCTAGCGGCTTCACCTACCGAGGTACACATCCGCCGACCCGCAGAATAACCGCAGAGGTGCTCCTTTACCACCTAGCCGAACAATCGGGAACGATGGGTAAGCACAGAGCCAGCAACCCAGCTTGGCCAAAACTTAAGTCATATCGATGCATATAATGGCGAGTAAAAGGTACATGTGGAAGCATGACACATGTGTTGGGTATAAAACTCAGATAGTTGAGCTTCGTAAAAGAAGCCCCTCAGAATAACGAAAGGGTGGCACGTCGATGTATGCAAAAATGCGAAAATAGGCCCCAAAGGATTTGTTAATTTTTAAAAGGAAAAAAGAGAGATAAAAGACAGCCAAGTATAAAAGATTGGACGGGGAAGGGGACGAACTCTTAGTCCGGCGCTAGGCATAGAATCGCTTGAGGCGGGCTGCGCTCCATGGGTTCGGCTCGAGTCGGTTGTCCGACGATTTCATGAACGGTGACGCTCCGCGGTCCAAGCTTGGTCAATGATGAAGGGCCTTCCCATCTGGGTTTGAGCTTGTCCTTTTCTTGTCCGCAGCGAGAACTAGTTCACCAACGTTATAGGTCTTGGCCCGCACTTCTCGCTTTGATATCTTCGAGCCTCGCTGCTGGTAAAATGCGGAACGAGACTTCGCGACGCCACGTTCTTCCTCCAATGTGTCCAGCTGTCCTGCCGATCAAGCTCGGCTTCTCTTTCCTCGCATATGCGCACTCGAGGTGAGTCATGAATAATGTCGCAGGCAGATCGCCTCTGCGCCAGATACCATGAAAAATGGTGTGAATCCGTAGTACGGTTAGGCGTTGTCCACAGCCCCCAGAGTACGGAGTCGAGCTCCTCGACCCATTGGGTGTCTGATTTAGTGAGTGACCTCACTAGTCTGGGTTTAATGCCGCTCATTATTAGACCGTTTGCTCTTTCCACTTGACCGTTGGTTTGAGGGTGATAGGCGACGATAGTCGAGCTTAATGCCCATATTTTTGCACCATGCCTTGACCTCATCGGCTGTGAAGTTCGTGCCGTTATCGGTGATGATGCTATGGGGGACTCCGTAACGGTGTACCACCTCTAATATAAAGTCTATCACTGGTCCGGACTCTGCCGTTTTGACCGGTTTGGCCTCTATCCATTTGGTGAATTTATCCACCATAACTAACAGGTATTTTTTCTTGTGGGTTCCTCCTTTAAGGGGCCCCACCATGTCAAGCCCCCAGACCGCGAACGGCCAGGTAATGGGTATGGTTTTGAGGGCGGTGGGTGGCATATGGCTCTGATTAGCGAAGAGATGGCAACCGACGATCGCTGGACCAAGTCTGTGCATCCGCCCGAGCTGTTGGCCAATAAAATCGATGCACGAACGCCTTTCCTCGGGGCCGGGCTGCTGCGTGGTGTCCACCTAGTCCGCATGAATTTCAGCCAGAGGTTTCGCCCTTCTTCTTCGGAGATACATCTTTGAAGGACTCCGGTAGTACTTTTCTTATAAAGTTCACCTCATGAACCTTGTAGGCCTTCGATCGCGGACTATGCAGCGGGCCTCATTTTGGTCTTCGGGAGCTCCCGCCTAAGTAAGTAGGCCAGAAAGGTTTGGCCCACGCGCGATTCATCGCCATTATGTCGTGGGCGGATTGTGTTATGTTGTCTCGCCGAGTCACCAATTGGTGCGGCTTTCTCCGGTTTGTCGCTACGGACTCCTCTTCCCACAAGACGGATGGCTTGAAGAGCCGCTCAGAAGATATTTGGAGGGACAACATCACGTTTACGCACCGATGCGCGCGTAATGTCGGCCGCTTGGTTGTTATCTCAGCTATGTGATGGAATTCGAGTCCTTCAAACCGAGCTGACATTTTCAGGACAGCATTACGATATGCTGCCATTTTCGGATCCTTGGCATCAAAGTCTCCATTTATTTGGGATATTGCAAGGTTTGAATCCCCACGCACCTCTAGGCGTCGAATGCCCATGGAGACTGCCATCCGGAGACCATGTAACAAGGCCTTGTATTCGGCTGCGTTGTTGGAGTCCGTGTACATTATTTGAAGTACATACTGGACTGTATCTCCGGTGGGGGACGTAAGTACAACGCCAGCCCCCAGTCCGGCCAACGTTTTGGAGCCGTCAAGTGCATAGTCCATTGGAATATGCGCCGCACTTTTTAGGTAGTTCTTCAGTCCATTCAGCGACGAAGTCAGCCAAGACTTGCGATTTTATGGCTCGCCGAGGTTTGTAAGTTATGTCGGATGGCAAGAGCTCAATGGCCTATTTTGCAATCCTGCCCGCTGTATCGCGTTATTTATAATGTCATTGAGTGGTACTTGAAGCCACCGTTATCGAACACTCTTAAAAGTAGTGCCGGAGCTTCCGGGACGCCATGAACACCGCATATGCTATCTTTTGATAGTGCGGGTAACGGGATTTGCAGGGGGTTAACACAGTGGATACGTAATACACTGGTTTTTGAAGAGGGAATTTATTCCTTCGCTGCTCGCTCGACGACGAGGACAGCGCCACAACTTGATGTGTTGCAGCGATGTATAACAACATCGGTTCGCTTGATTGGGCGCAGCCAGACCGGATTTGTTGCCAATATGGCCTTTATTTCTTCGAGTCCGCAGCCGTGATCCGCCCACTGGTGTTCGTGCGCCTTAGGAGGCGAGAAGAGGCAACGCCTTTTCTCCTAAACGGAGATAAACGGCTTAAGGCTGCCACGCATCCCGTTAATTTTGTATTTGCTTGAGGTCCTTTGGGATATCCAAGCGTGTGAGCTCGGATCTTGGCCGGATTTGCTTCGATTCCTCTACCGGATACAATGAAGCCCAGTAGCTTTCCGGCTGGTACGCCGAAAACACATTTCTTCGGATTCAGCTTAATGTCATATGCTCTGAGGTTGTCGAATGTGAGCCTCAAATCGTCTACTAAAGTTTCGATGTGTTTTGTTTTGACGACTACGTCGTCTACGTATGCCTCGACTGTTTTGCCTATCTGGGTAGCCAGACATGTTTGAATCATGCGCTGATATGTTGCGCCGGCATTTTTGAGTCCGAAGGGCATCGTGTTGAAGCAGAATGGTCCGTATGGAGTGATGAATGCCGTTGCGGCTTGGTGCGCTTCCGCCATCTTGATTTGATGATAGCCGAGTATGCATCCGTGAAGCACAACGAATCGTGTTCCGCCGTGGCATCAATAATTTGATCGATGCGGGAGGGGAAAGGATCCTTCGGCAAGCCTTATTGAGGTCTTTGAAGTCGACGCAGAGGCGCCAGGATTTGTCCTTCTTGGTACCATCACCAAATTTGCTAGCCAGTCCGGATGTTTGATATCTCGATGAATCCGCTTCCAATAACTTGGCTAGCTCTTCTCCCATTGCTTGTCTTTTGGGCTCGGAAAATCGTCAAGAGCCTGTTTGATTGGTTTGAATCCTTTTAGGATGTTTAGGCTGTGTTCGCCAACTGCGAGGGATTCGGGCATGTCCAAAGGGTGCCAAAGCGAAGATGTCCCAATTTTCCCGAAGGAATTCAAGCAAGGCGGCGCCGACTTCGGGTTCAACTGCGCCCGATGGAGGCCGTCTTTGTTGGGTCCGCGGTGGACCTGAAATTTGACTATCTCATCTGCTGGTTTGAAGGAGGTGGACTTGGATCTTTTATCGAGTATCACATCGTCCCTGTTTACCGTAGAGCGTAGCGCGGTAAGTTCCTCTGCCGCTAAGGCTTCGGATAGTGCCTCGAGGGCTAGTGCGGTTGTCTTATTTTTGGCCCGGAGTGCTGTGTCCGGATCACTGACGAGAGTGATTATTCCGCTGGGCCCGGGCATTTTGAGCTTCATGTACCCGTAATGGGGTATTGCTTGAAAAATTGTGAATGCCTCTCGTCCTAATATGGCGTGATAGCCGCTGCTGAACGGGGCTACCTGGAACGTGACTTCTTTGGATCTGTAATTGTCCGGAGAGCCGAACACCACATCGAGTGTGATTTTTCCGGTGCAGCGCGCTTCCCGGCTAGGGATTATTCCTCTGAAGGTTGTGCTGCTTCGCTCAATACGGCTCCAATCGATTTCCATTTTCCGCAGGTTTCTCAGAATGAGGTTTAGTCCGCTGCCGCCGTCCATGAGGACCTTTGTCACCGAAAGCCGCCCACTATGGGACTAAGTACCAAGTCGGCCGGGCTCGTAGTTCGAGATGTAGGCTCGTCGCTAGCGCCAAGGTGATAGCTGTGTCGCCCATGGATTTTTGTTGCTACTTGGTAGACTTGGCGAGTTCATGGATTGTTCATTTTAGATATTATTTGTGTTGGGGAACGAAAGCAGAAATTCAAAAATTTTCCTACGTGTCACCAAGATCTATCTATGGAGAGACCAGCAACGAGTAGAAAGAGAGTGCATCTACATACCCTTGTAGATCGCTGAGCGGAAGCGCTCAAGTGAACGGGGTTGATGGAGTCGCACTGCCGTGATTCAAATCACCGATGATCAAGTGTCGAACGGACGGCACCTCCGCGCTCAACACACGTACAGCCCGGACGCGTCTCCCGCCTTGATCCAGCAAGGAGAGAGGAGAGGTTGAGGAAGACTCCTCCAGCAGCAGCACAACGGCGTGGTGGTGATGGAGGAGTGTGGCAATCCAGCAGGCTTCGCTAAGCACCACGGAGAGGAGGAGTACTTGGAGAGAGGAGAGGGCTGCAACCAAAGGCGAGACCGAATCACGTGTATTCTCAGATGTCTCATGGGCAGCCCTATGCCTCACTATTTATAGGGGAGAGGGGCTGCGCCCCTTTAGGGTTTCCCACCCCCAGGGGTGCGGCCAGCCTCCAGATCCAACTGGTGGCGGCCAGAGGGGGAGAGGGGGCGCACCTGGTGGGCCTTAGGCCCATCTGCCCTAGGGTTTGCCCTCCCACTCTTCCCACGCCTTGGGCCTTGGTGGGGCGCCCAGCCCACCTAGGGGCTGGTCCCTCCCACACTTGGCCCACGCAGCCTTCTCGGGCAGGTGGCCCCACTTGGTGGACCCAGGGCCCTCCGGTGGTCCCAGATGTTATCGATAAACCCCAAACTTTTCGGTGACCAAAACAGACTTCCATATATAAATCTTTACCTCCGGACCATTCCGAACTCCTCGTGACGTCCGGGATCTCATCCGGACTCCAACAACATTCGTAACCACATACAAGCTTCCTTTATAACCCTAGCGCCATCGAACCTTAAGTGTGTAGACCCTACGGGTTCGGGAGACATGTAGACATGACCAAGACGTTTCCGGTCAATAACCAACAGCGGATCTGGATACCCATGTTGGCTCCTACATGTTCCACGATGATCTCATCGGATGAACCACGATGTCAAGGACTCATCGATCCCGTATACAATTCCCTTTGTCTAACGGTATTGTACTTGCCCGAGATTCGATCGTCGGTATACCGATACCTTGTTCAATCTCGTTACGGCAAGTCTCTTTACTCGCTCCGAACACATCATCCCGTGATCAACCCCTTGGTCACATTGTGCACATTATGATGATGTCCTACCGAGTGGGCCCAGAGATACCTCTCCGCTTACACGGAGTGACAAATCCCGCCTCGATCCATGTCAACCCAATGACACTTTCGGAGATACCGTAATGCACCTTTATAGTCACCCGAGCGTTGCCAGGACGCTTGATACACCCAAAGCACTCCTACGGATCCGGAGTTACACGATCTCATGGTCTAAGGAAGAGATACTTGACATTGGAAAAGCTCTAGCAAACGAACTACACGATCTTTGTGCTATGCTTAGGATTGTCTTGTCCATCACATCATTCTCCTAATGATGTGATCCCGTTATCAACGACATCCAATGTCCATAGTCAGAAACCATGACTATCTGCTGATCACAACGAGCTAGTCAACTAGAGGCTCACTAGGGACATATTATGGTCTATGTATTCACACGTGTATTACGATTTCCTGATAATACAGCTTATAGCATGAATAAAAGACAATTATCATGAACAAGGAAATATAATAATAATACTTTTATTATTGCCTCTAGGCATATTTCCAACAGTCTCCCACTTGCACTAGAGTCAATAATCTAGTTCACATCACCATGTGATTAACACTCACAGGTCACATCGCCATGTGACTAACACCCAAGAGTTTACTAGAGTTAGTAGTCTAGTTCACATCACTATGTGATTAACACTCAATGAGTTTTAGGTTTGATCATGTTGCTTGTGAGAGAGGTTTTAGTCAACGGGTCTGAACCTTTCAGATCCGTGTGTGCTTTACAAATCTCTATGTCATCTCCTAGATTTAGCTACCACGCTCTATTTGGATCTATTCCAAATGACTGTTCTACTTGGAGCTATTCTAAAAATTGCTCCATTATACGTATCCGGTATCTCTACTTAGAGCTATCCGGACAGGTGTGAAGCTTGTATCGACGTAACCCTTTACGACGAACTCTTTTACCACCTCCATAATCGAGAAAATTTCTTAGTACACTAGTTACTAAGGATAACTTTGACCGCTGTCCTGTGATCCATTCTTGGATCACTCTTGTACCCCTTGACTGACTCATGGCAAGGCACACTTCAGTCTGTACACAAAGATAGCATACCGAGAGCCTACGCCTTAATCATAGGGACGACCTTCGCCTTTCTCTCTTTTCTCGCCGTGGTCGAGCTTTAAGTCTTAACTTCATACCTTTCAACTCGTGCAAGAACTCCTTCTTGACTGATCCATCTTGAACACCTTCAAGATCATGTTAAGGTACATGCTCATTTGAAAGTACCATTAAGCGGTTTTGATCTATCCTCATAGATCTTGATGCTCAATGTTCAAGTAGCTTAATCCAGGTTTTCTATTGAAAAACACTTTTCAAATAACCCTATATGCTTTCCAGAAATTCTACTTCATTTCTGATCAACAATATGTCAATAACATATACTCACCAGAAATTCTATAGTGCTCCCACTCACTTCTTTGGAAATACAAGTTTCTCATAAACTTTGTATAAACCCAAAATCTTTGATCATCTTATCAAAGTACATATTCCAACTCCGAGATGCTTACTCCAGTCCTTAGAAGGATCGCTGGAGCTAGCATACCTTTTAGCATCCTTAGGATCGACAAAACTTTTTCGATTGTATCACATACAACCTTTCCTTACTAAAACCGGTAAGGAAACTCATTTTGACATCCATCCGCCAGATTTCATAAATGCAGCTAATGCTAACATGATTCCGACGGACTTTAAGCATCGCTACGGATGAGAAAATCTCATCGTAGTCAACTCCTTGAACTTGTGAAAACTCTTCGCCACAAGTCGAGCTTCATAGACGGTGACATTACCGCCCACGTCCGTCTTCTTCTTAAAGATCCATTTATCTCAATGGCTTGCCGATCATCGGGCAAGTCCACCAAAGTCCATGCTTTGTTACGATACATGGATCCTATCTCGGATTTCATGGCTTTTAACCATTTGTCGGAATTTGGGCCCACCATTGCTTCTCCATAGCTCGAGGTTTCATTGTTGTCTAGCAACATGACCTTCAAGACAGGATTACTGCATCACTCTTAAGCAAGACGCATCCTTGTCACCCACGAGGTACGGTAGTGACTTGATCCAAGTTTCATGATCACTATCATAAGCTTCTACTTCAATTGGTGTAGGTGCCGCAGAACAACTTCGTGCCCCGCTACACACTAGTTGTAGTGACGGTTCAATAACCATATCAAGTCTCCACCATCCTCCCACTCAACTTTTCGAGACAAACTTTTCCTCGAGAAAGGACCCGATTCAAGAAACAATCCCTATTGCTTTCGGATCTGAATTAGGAGGTATACCCAACTGTTTTGGGTGTCCTATGAAGATGCATTTTATCCGCTTTGGGTTCGAGCTTATCAACTCAAACTTTTTCACATAAGCGCCGCAGCCCCAAACATTTAAGAAACGACAACTCAGGTTTTTCTAAACCATAGTTCATACGGTGTCATCTCAACGGAATTACGTGGTGCCCTATTTAAAGTGAATGTGGTTGTCTCTAATGCCTAACCCATAAACGATAGTGGTAATTCGATAAGAGACATCATGGTACGCACCATATCCAATAGGGTGCAACTATGATGTTCGGACACACCATCAAACTATGGTGTTCAAAGTGTATTAATTGTGAAACAATTTCCACTATGTCTTAATTGCGTGCCAAAGCTCGTAACTTAGATACTCATCTCTATGATCATATCATAGACATTTTATCCTCTTGTCACGATGACCTTCAACTTCACTCTGAAATTACTTGAACCATTAAATAATTCAGACTTGTGTTTCATCAAGTAAATATACTCAACATCTACTCAAATCATCTGTGAAGTAAGAACATAACGATATTCATCAAGATGCCTCAAAGACTCGTTGGACTGCACACATCAAAATGTGTTACTTCCAACAAGTTGCTATCTTGTTCCATTTTATTGAAAAACGAGGCTTTTTTAGTCATCTTGCCCATGTGGTATGATTTGCATATCTCAAGTGATTCAAAATCAAGTGAGTCCAAACGATCCATCTGCATGGAGTTTCTTCATGCGTATACACCAATAGACATGGTTCGCATGTCTCAAACTTTTCAAAAACGAGTGAGTCCAAAGATCCATCAATATGGAGCTTCTTCATGCGTTTTATACCAATATGACTTACATGGCAGTGCCACAAGTAAGTGGTACTTATCATTATTATCTTATATCTTTTGGCATGAAAATGTGTATCACTACGATCAAGATTCAATAAACCATTCATTTCAGGTGCAAGACCATTGAAGGTATTATTCAAATAAACAGAGTAACCATTATTCTCCTTAAATGAATAATCAGACATGATAGACATAATCCAATCATGTCTATGCTCAATGCAAACACCAAATCTCGATGGTAGAGGGAGCGTGCGATGCTTGATCACATCAACCTTGGAAACACTTCCAACACATATCGTCACCACCTTTAGCTAGTCTCCGCTTATTCCGTAGCTTTTATTTCGAGTTACTAACACTTAGAAACCGAACCGTATCTAATACCTGGTGCTACTAGGAGTACTAGTAAAGTACACATTAACATAATGTATATCCAATATACTTCTATCGACCTTGCCACCTTCTCATCTACCAAGTATCTAGGGTAATTTCGCTCCAATGGTTGTTCCCCTTATTACGAAGCACTTAGTCTCGGTTTGGGTTCAACCTTGGGTTTCTTCACCGAGCAGCAGCTGATTTGCCGCTTCATGAAGTATCCTTCTTGCCCTTGCCCTTCTTTAAACTAGTGGTTTCACCAACCATCAACAATTGATGCTCCTTCTGATTTCTACTTTCGCGGTGTCAAACATCGCGAATACCTCAAGGATCATCATATCTATCCTCGATATGTTATAGTTCATCACGAAGCTCTAGCAGCTTGGTGGCAATGACTTTGGAGAAACATCACTATCTCATCCGGAAGATTAACTCCCACTCGATTCAAGTGATTGTTGCACTCGGACAATCGAGCACAAGCTCAACGATTGAGCTTTTCTCCTTAGTTTGCAGGCTAAGAAAATCGCCGGAGGTCTCATACCTCTTGACGTGAGCACGAGCCTGAAATCTCAATTTCAGCCCTCAAACATCTCATATGTTCCGCGACGCTTCAAAACGCCTTTGGTGCCTCAACTCTAAACCATTTAACCGAACTATCACGTAGTTATCAAAACGTATGTCCGATGTTCGCAACATCCACAAACGACGTTTGGGGTTCAAAGACACCGAGCGTGCATTAAGGACATAAGCTTTCTCGTCCGCATAATCGCCATGTCAACTTTCAACTATATTTTCTAGGAACATATCTAAACAGTGGAACTAAAGCGCGAGCCATCGACATAATTTGCAAAGGTCTTTGACTATGTTCAGGATAATTAAGTTCATCTTATGAACTCCCACTCGATAGACATCCTCGGTCATCTAAGTGATTACATGATCCAAGTCAACTAGCCCGTGTCCGATCATCACGTGAGACGGACTAGTCATCATCGGTGAACATCTTCATGTTGATCGTATCTACTATACGACTCATGCTCGACCTTTCGGTCTCCGTGTTCCGAGGCCATGTCCGCACATGCTAGGCTCGCAAGTTAACCCCAAGTGTTTTATTGTGTAAAACTGTCTTACACCCGCTGTATGTGAACGTAAGAATCCATCACACCCGATCATCACGTGGTGCTTAGAAGCGATTTAACCGTAGCAACGGTGCACAGTCGGGGAGAACACTTCTTGAAATTTTGTAAGGATCATCTTATTTACTACCGTCGTCCTAAGTAAACAAGATGCATAAACATGATAAACATCACATGCAATCAAATAGTGACATGATATGGCCAATATCATTTTGCTCCTTTGATCTTCATCTTCGGGCTCCATGATCATCATCGTCACCGCATGACACCATGATCTCCATCATCATGATCTCCATCATCGTGTTCCATGAAGTCGTCTCGCCAACTTATTACTTCTACTACTATGGCTACCGTTAGCAATAAAGTAAAGTAATTACATGGCGTTGTTCAATGACACGCAGGTCATACAATAAATAAAGACAACTCCTATATTCTCGCCGGTTGTCATACTCATCGACATGCAAGTCGTGAATCCTATTACAAGAACATGATCAATCTCATACATCACATATCATTCATCACATTCATCTTGGCCATATCACATCACATAGCATACCCCGCAAAAACAAGTTAGACGCCCTCTAATTGTTGTTTGCATGTTTTACGTGGCTGCTATGGGTTTCTAGCAAGAACGCTTACCTACGCAAAACCACAACGTGATTTGCCAATTGCTATTTACCCTTCATAAGGACCCTTTTCATCGAATCCGCTCCGACTAAAGTGGAGAGATCGCACCGCTAGCCACCTTATGCACGAAGTGCATGTCAATCGGTGGAACCTGCCTCACGAAGAGTACGTAAGGTCGGTCCGGCCGCTTCATCCCACAATACCGTCAAACAAGATTGGACTAGTAACGGTAAGCATATTGAACAACATCAACGCCCACAACTACTTTGTGTTCTACTCGTGCAAAGAATCTACGCAATAGACCTAGCTCGATACCCTTTGGGGAACGCGTGGCGAGAAATTCAAAAATTTTCCCACGTGTCACCAAGATCTATCTATGGAGAGACCAGCAACGAGTAGAAAGAGAGTGCATCTACATACCCTTGTAGATCGCTGAGCGGAAGCGTTCAAGTGAACGGGGTTGATGGAGTCGCACTCGCCGTGATTCAAATCACCGATGATCAAGTGCGAACGGACGGCACCTCCGCGCTCAACACACGTACAGCCGGTGGACGTCTCCCCGCCTTGATCCAGCAAGGAGAGAGGAGAGGTTGAGGAAGACTCCTCCAGCAGCAGCACAACGGCGTGGTGGTGATGGAGGAGTGTGGCAATCCAGCAGGCTTCGCTAAGCACCACGGGAGAGGAGGAGTACTTGGGAGAGAGGAGAGGGCTGCAACCAAAGGCGAGACCGAATCACGTGTATTCTCAGATGTCTCATGGGCAGCCCTATGCCTCACTATTTATAGGGGAGAGGGGCTGCGCCTTTAGGGTTTCCCACCCCAGGGGTGCGGCCAGCCTCCAGATCCAACTGGTGGCGGCGGAGGGGGGAGAGGGGAGGCGCACCTGGTGGGCCTTAGGGCCCATCTCGCCCTAGGGTTTGCCCCTCCCACTCTTCCCACGCCTTGGGCCTTGGTGGGGCGCCCAGCCCACCTAGGGGCTGGTCCCTCCCACACTTGGCCCACGCAGCCTTCGGGGCAGGTGGCCCCACTTGGTGGACCCAGGGCCCTCCGGTGGTCCCAGACGCTACCGATAAACCCCAAACTTTTCGGTGACCAAAACAGACTTCCCATATATAAATCTTTACCTCCGGACCATTCCGAACTCCTCGTGACGTCCGGATCTCATCCGGACTCAACAACATTCGTAACCACATACAAGCTTCCTTTATAACCCTAGCGCCATCGAACCTTATGTGTAGACCCTACGGGTTCGGAGACATGTAGACATGACCAAGACGTTCTCCGGTCAATAACCAACAGCGGGATCTGGATACCCATGTTGGCTCCCACATGTTCCACGATGATCTCATCGGATGAACCACGATGTCAAGGACTCAACGATCCCGTGATACAATTCCCTTTGTCTAACGGTATTGTACTTGCCCGAGATTCGATCGTCGGTATACCGATACCTTGTTCAATCTCGTTACGCAAGTCTCTTTACTCGCTCCGTAACACATCATCCCGTGATCAACCCCTTGGTCACATTGTGCACATTATGATGATGTCCTACCGAGTGGGCCCAGAGATACCTCTCCGCTTACACGGAGTGACAAATCCCAGCCTCGATCCATGTCAACCCATGCAGACACTTTCGGAGATACCTGTAATGCACCTTTATAGTCACCCGCCACGTTGTGACGCTTGATACACCCAAAGCACTCCTACGGTATCCGGGAGTTACACGATCTCATGGTCTAAGGAAGAGATACTTGACATTGGAAAAGCTCTAGCAAACGAACTACACGATCTTTGTGCTATGCTTAGGATTGTCTTGTCCATCACATCATTCTCCTAATGATGTGATCCCGTTATCAACGACATCCAATGTCCATAGTCAGGAAACCATGACTATCTGTTGATCACAACGAGCTAGTCAACTAGAGGCTCACTAGGGACATATTATGGTCTATGTATTCACACGTGTATTACGATTTCCGGATAATACAGTTATAGCATGAATAAAAGACAATTATCATGAACAAGGAAATATAATAATAATACTTTTATTATTGCCTCTAGGGCATATTTCCAACAATTTGATGCAAAAGTCTCGAAGACTGTTGACACCATGCTGGTATTGTTGGAGTGGTTTCCCGGAGCCAGAAGCTCTTCGCCACTTTTGGCCACCTGCCGTAATATCCAACATGCTTGAAGGCTATGCGTTGGGATAGCTCCCCCCGTATTGTGAAGTTTACAGGGTCCATTGAGCCATCCCTCCAGTACGGTTCCGTTTCCCTTGCTGGGTTTTTGCTTCTTGATCTTTGCATCTGGGGCCTGATTGTGAGGCGCCCTTTTACCGCGGACTGGGTTTGGGGCCGGATTATCCCAAAATTTATTTTCAGTTTTCCGGAAACTTTCCGCCGCACAGTACTTTCGCACTATGGACGCCAGATCGGTGAAACGCGTAATCTTGCGACGATCGATGGCGTTCAGGATTCCCTTGTCCGTGCAATTATTGCAGAATATTGAGATTGCGTTCTCCTCTCGGCAGTCCTTTATCCCGTCCATAACCGGGAGGAATCGCCCAAGAATGATGTATCGCTTCCGAGGGCTCTTGCCGAACTAGAGATAAGTCGATATGTCCGGGCGGAGGGTGGAATAAAATCCCGATCCCCGCCCATCTTTGGGCTCAATGGCGAGGGCTTCCGATTTCGAAGCTTGATTCATTGAAACAGCCCAATGAGTCCGGAGCGACGATGACTTTAGGTTCAATGCTCGATCGAGTCCGTACCTCGCTGGAATCCGCGGAGGGTTCGGGATTCGGACACTGATTGTTTTCAACAATGGCAATGAGTTGCCGAGTTGTTCTTCTACCACTTCGATGTGGTGGGTAATCTGGGAGAGTTAATCTCTCTCGATCGGTTCTAAGCCCAATCTGATTGTAGTCTGCTTGCGACTCGAGGCGGCGATGCGATCCAAGAGCTCGTTAACGAGCGAGAGCTCGATTGATCTAACTGCTCGGCAGCTTTAGGGCTGACTCAAGATTGCTTTCGACGACTTGAGAAGTCATTGCGAAGCGACGGCGGACGGCGGTCATAAGGAAACCGCCGAGCGGATTATCGACCAGCGCCGGGCCCTTCGGTGAGAACACCGCCTTTGAAGACGGGTAAAGGCATCCTCTCTATCGGCGATTTACACGGAGGAACTCTCAATGAAAGCACCAATGTCGGTGTCAAACCGGCGGATCTCGGTAGGGGGTCCCGAATGTGCGCCTAGGCGGATGGTAACAGGAGACGAGGGACACAATGTTTTTACCTGTGTTCAGCCCTCTCGATAGAGGTAATACCCTATGTCCCGCTTGATTAATATTGATGATATGGGTAGTACAAGAGTAGATCTACCACGAGATCAATGAGGCTAAACCCTAAAAGCTAGCCTATGGTATGATTGTTGAGATGTAATGTTGTGTCCACGGACTCACGGCCCTCCGGTTTATATAGACACCGGAGAGGCTAGGGTTACACAGTGGGTTACAATGGTAGGAGATCTACATATCCAGATTGCCAAGCTTGCCTTCCACGCCAAGTAAAGTACCTTCCGGACACGAGCCGAGTCTTCAATCTTCTATCTTCGAGTCCGGGAGTCCGCGGATATTGATAATCCGCTATCCGGACACCCCTAGTCCAGACTCCTCACTGCGTTTACAAGAAAGTGAGTGGGAGCTCAGAGCATTTCTCCTATTATATGTAGATGACATACTCTTGATGGGAAATGATACAAAACTTCTGGACAGCATTAAGGCCAACTTGAATAAGTGTTTTTCAATGAAGGACCATGGAGAAGCTGCTTATATATTAGGCATCAAGATCTATAGAGATAGATCGAGACGCCTCATAGGTCTTTCACAAAGCACATACCTTGATAAGATTTTGAAGAGGTTCAAAATGGATCAGTCCAAGAAGGGGTTCTTGCCTATGTTACAAGGTGTGAGATTGAGCTCAGCTCAGCTACCGACCACGGCAAAAGATAAAGAAGAGATGAGTGTCACCCCCTATGTTTCAGCCATAGGATCTATTATGTATGCCATGTTGTGTACTGCACTGATGTAAACCTTGCCGTGAGTTTGGTAGCAAGATACCAAAGTAATCCCGCAAGGAACACCTGACAGCGGTCAAGAATATCCTGAAGTACCGAAAAGGACAAAGGATATGTTTCTCGCTTATGGAGGAGACGAAGAGCTCATCGTAAAGGGTTACGCCGACGCTAGCTTCGACTCAGATCCGATGACTCTAAGTCACAAACCGGATACGTGTATATGTTGAATGGTGGAGCAAGAACTGGTGCAACTGCAAGCGCAGAGCGCCGTGGCGGGATCTACGTGTGAAGCGGAGTACATGGCAGCCTCGGAGGCAGCGATGAAGCGATTTGGGTGAAGGAGTTCATCACCGACCTAGGAGTCATACCCAATGCGTCGGGGGCCGATCAAACTCTTCTCGTGACAACACCGAGCTATTGCCCTTGCCAAGGAGCCCAGGTTTCACAAGAAGACCAGAGCACATCAAGCGTCGCTTAAACTCCATCCATGAAAATGTTCAAGATGGAGACATAGAGATTTGCAAAGTGCACACGGATCTGAATGTCGCAGATCCGCTGACTAAACCTCTCTCTCGCGTGCAAAACATGATCACACGAGTAACTCTATGGGTGTTCGATTCATCACAATGTAACTAGATTAGTGACTCTAGTGCAAGTGGGAGACTGTTGGAAATATGCCCTAGAGGCAATAATAAAAGTATTATTATATTTCATTGTTCATGATAATTGTCTTTTGTTCATGTTATAAGCTGTATTATCCGGAAATCGTAATACACGTGTGAACACATAGACCACAATATGTCCCTAGTGAGCCTCTAGTTGACTAGCTCGTTGTGATCAACAGATGGTCATGGTTTCGACTATGGACATTAGATGTCGTTGATAACGGATCACATCATTGGGAGAATGATGTGATGGACAAGACCCAATCCTAAGCATAGCACAAAGATCGTGTAGTTCGTTTGCTAGAGCTTTGCCAATGTCAAGTATCTCTTCCTTCGACCATGAGATCGTGTAACTCCGGATACCGTAGGAGTGCCTTAGGTGTATCAAACGTCACAACGAATCGGGAGACTATAAAGGTGCATTACGGTATCTCCGAAAGTATCTGTTGGGTTGACACGGATCGAGACTGGATTTGTCACTCCGTATGATGGAGAGGTATCTCTGGGCCCACTCGGTAATGCATCATCAAATGAGCTCAAGGTGACCAAGGTGTTGGTCACGGATCATGCATTACGGATGCGAGTAAAGTGACTTGCTTGTAACGAGACCGAACAAGGTATTGGGATACCGACGATCGAGTCTCGGGCAAGTAACGCATCGATTGACAAAGGAATTGCATACGTGGTTTGATCGAATCTCGACATCGTGGTTCAACCGATGAAATCATCGAGGAGCATGTGGGACCCAACATGGGTATCCAGACCGCTGTTAGTTATTGCCCGAGAGTCGTCTCGGTCATGTTCTGCGTGTCTCCGAACCCGTAGGGTCTACACACTTAAGGTTCGGTGAAGCTAGGGTTATTAGGAAGACTAGTATGTGACTACCGAATGTTGTTCGAGTCCGGATGAGATCCCTGACATAACGAGGAGTTTGGAATGGTCCGGAGGTAAAGAATAATATATAGGAAGTGGTATTTCGCCATCGGAAAGTTTCGGGTCTCCGGTAGAAAGTACAGGACCACCGGAAGGGTCCGGGGTCCACCGGTGGGGCCACCCATCCTGAGGGCCCCATGGGCTGAAGTGGGAGGAACCAGCCCATAGTGGGCTGGTGCGCCTCAGGCCCACCCCCGCGCCTAGGGTTGAAACCCTTGGGGGGGGCGCCCACTGGCTTGGGGGCACTCCACCCCTTGGCCGCCGCCCCCTTGGAGATTGGATCTCGGGGCGGCGGCGCCTGGGGCCTATATAAAGGGGAGGAGGGGGCTGCTGTACCCATCTCCAAGGCGCAGCCCCTCCCCTTCCCAACACCTCTCCTCCTCCGTTGTGTGCTCGGCGAAGCCTCGCCGAGTCTCGCCTCTCCACCATCACCACGCCGTCGTGCTGCCGGTGGAGCTGTCTTCCTCAACCTCTCCTTCCTCCTTGCTGGGTCAAGATGGAGGGGACATCACCCGTGTCGTACGTGTGTTGAACGCAGAGGTGCTGTCCATTCAGCACTTGGTCATCGGTGATTCGAATCACGTCGAGTACGACTACATCATCACCTTGCAAGCTTCCGCACGCGATCTACAAGTGGTATGTAGATGCAAACTCTCTCCCGTTACTCGTTGCTTAGATGAACTCATAGATGGATCTTGGTGAAACCGTAGGAAAAATTTTAATTTTCTCGCAACGCTCCCCAACAAAGGGCATCATGAGCTAGGTCTATGCGTAGTTCTCTAATGCACGAGTAGAACACAATTTGTTGAGGGTGTTGATCTTGTCAACTTACTTGCCTCTACTAGTCTTTTCTTGCTTCAACGGTATTGTGGGATGAAGCGGCCCGGACCAACCTTACACGTACGCTTACGTGAGACCGGTTCCACCGATTGACATGCACTAGTTGCATAAGGTGGCTGGCGGGTGTCTGTCTCTCCCACTTTAGTTGGAGCGGATTCGATGAATAGGGCCCTTATGAAGGGTAGATAGAAGTTGACAAAATCACGTTGTGGTGTTTCGTAGGTAAGAAAACGTTCTTGCTAGAACCCAATCACAGCCACGTAAAAGATGCAATAACAATTAGAGGACGTCTAACTTGTTTTTGCAGCGATTGATCATGTGATGTGATATGGCCAGAAGTTGTGATGAATGATGAATTGTGATGTATGAGATCATGTTCTTGTAATAGGATTCACGACTTGCATGTCGATGAGTATGACAACCGGCAGGAGCCATAGGAGTTGTCTTTATTTTTTGTATGACCTGCGTGTCATTGAAGAACGCCATGTAAACTACTTTACTTCATTGCTAAACGCGTTAGTCATAGAAGTAGAAGTAGTCGTTGGTGTGACAACTTCATGAAGACACGATGATGGAGATCATGATGATGGAGATCATGGTGTCAAGCCGGTGACAAGATGATCATGGAGCCCCGAAGATGGAGATCAATGGAGCTATATGATATTGGCCATATCATGTCACAACTATATAATTACATGTGATGTTTATTATGTTTATGCATCTTGTTTACTTAGGACGACGGTAGTAAATAAGATGATCCCTTGCAAAATTTCAAGAAGTGTTCTCCCCTAACTGTGCACTGTTGCTACAGTTCGTCGTTTCTAAGCACCACGTGATGATCGGGTGTGATGGATTCTTACGTTCACATACAACGGGTGTAAGACAGTTTTACACAGCGAAAACACTTAGGGTTAACTTGACGAGCCTAGCATGTACAGACATGGCCTCGGAACACGGAGACCGAAAGGTCGAACACGAGTCGTATGGAAGATACGATCAACATGAAGATGTTCACCGATGATGACTAGTCCGTCTCACGTGATGATCGGACATGGGCTAGTCGACTCGGATCGTGTAACACTCAGATGACTAGAGGGATGTCCAATCTAAGTGGGAGTTCATAATTTTGATTAGAACTTTATTATCATGAACTTAGTCTAAAACCTTTGCAAATATGTCTTGTAGATCAATGGCCAACGCTAATGTCAACATGAACTTCAACGCATTCCTAGAGAAAACCAAGCTGAAAGATGATGGCAGCAACTATACGGACTGGGTCCGGAACCTGAGGATCATCCTCATAGCTGCCAAGAAACAATATGTCCTAGAAGCACCGTTAGGTGACCCACTGTTCTCTCCCAAAGACCGCAAGACGATTTGAATGTTTGGCAGACTCGTTCTGATGATTACTCCCTCGTTCAGTGCGGCATGCTTTACAGCTTAGAACCGGGGCTCCAAAAGCGTTTTGAGCATCACAGAGCACATGAGATGTTCGAAGAGCTGAAACTAGTTTTCCAAGCTCATGCCCGGGTCGAGAGATATGATGTCTCCGACAAGTTCTACAGTTGTAAGATGGAGGAAAACAGTTCTGTCGGTGAGCACATCCTCAAGATGTCCGGGTTGCACAACCGTATGACCCACTGAACATTAACCTCCCTGATGAGGCGGTCATTGACAGAATCCTCCGATCGCTCCCACCAAGCTACAAGAGCTTTGTGATGAACTACAACATGCGGGGATGGTGAAGACCATTCTGAAGTGTTCTCGATGTCAAGTCAGCAGAGGCTGAAATCAAGAAAGAACATCAAGTGTTGATGGTCAATAAGACCACTAAGTTCAAGAAGGGCAAGGGTAAGAAGAACTTCAAGAAGGACGGCAAAGATGTTGTCGCGCCCGGTAAGCCTGTTGCCGGGAAGAAGTCAAAGAATGGACCCAAGCCTGAGACTGAGTGCTTTTATTGCAAGGGGAAGGGTCACTAGAAGCGGAACTGCCCCAAATACTTAGCGGATAAGAAGGCCGGCAACACCTAAGGTATATTTGATATACATGTAATTGATGTGTACCTTACCAGTACTCGTAGTAACTCCCGGTATTTGATACCGTGTCGTTGCTCATATTTGTAACTCACAAGCAGAGCTGCGGAATAAACGGAGACTGGCGAAGGACGAGGTGACGCGCGCGTCGGGAATGGTTCCGAGTCGATGTGATCGCCGTCGCACGCTGCCTCTACATTTACCCACGGGATTAGTTTTGAACCTCAATAATTGTTATTTAGTGCCAAGTTTGAGCATGAACATTGTATCCGGATCTCGTTTAATACGAGATGGCTACTCATTTAAGTCCGAGAATAATGGTTGTTCGATTTATATGAGAGATATGTTTTATGGTCATGCTCGATGGTCAATGGTTTATTCTTAATGAATCTCGAGCGTAATATTACACATGTTCATAGTGTGGATGCCAAAAGATGTAAAGTTGATAACGATAGTCCCACATACTTGTGGCATCGCCGCCTTTGGTCACATTGGTGTCAAGCGCATGAAGAAGCTCCATGTTGATGGACTTTTAGAGTCTCTTGATTATGAATCGCTTGACACATGCGAACCATGCCTCTTAGGCAAAATGACCAAGACTCCGCTCTCGGAACAATGGAGCGAGCAACCAACTTGTTGGAAATCATACATACCGATGTGTGCGGTCCAATGAGCGTTGAGGCTCGCGGAGGATATCGTTATGTTCTCACTCTCAATGATGACTTGAGTAGATATGGGTATGTCTATTTAATGAAACACAAGTCTGAGACCTTTGAAAAGTTCAAGCAATTTCAGAATGAGGTGGAGAATCAACGTGACCGAAAGATAAAGTTCCTACGATCAGATCGTGGAGGAGAATACTTAAGTCACGAATTTGGTACACACTTAAAGAAATGTGGAATCGTTTCACAACTCACGCTACCGAACACCTCAAATAAACGGTGTGTCCAAACGTCGAATCGCACTCTATTGGATATGGTGCGGTCTATGATGTCTCTTACCGATTTACCGCTATCATTTTGGGGATACGCCTAGAGACAGCTACATTCACTTTAAATAGGGCACCGCCTAAACCGCTGAGACGACACCGTATGAATTATGGTTTGGGAAGAAACCTAAGCTGTCGCTTCTAAAAGTTTGGGGATGTGATGCTTATGTCAAGAAACTTCAACCCGAAAAGCTCGAACCCAAGTCGGAAAAATGCGATTCATTGGATACCCTAAGGAAACCGTCGGGTATACCTTCTACTTAAGATCCGAAGGCAAGATCTTTGTTGCCAAGAACGGATGCTTTTCGAAAAGAGTTTCTCTCGAAAGAAGTAAGTGGGAGGAAAGTAGAACTCGATGAAGTACTACCTCTCGAACGGGAAAGTGGTGCAGACAGAAACCGTTCTGTGATGCCCACACCAATCAAGAGGAAAACAATGATGATGATCAAGGTACTTGGATCAAGTTACTCTTGAACTTCAGAGGTCCACAAGGACACGCTCCGCACTGTGAGTGGTACAGCAACCCTGTCCCGGAAATCATGTTGTTAGACAACGGTGAACCTTCAAACTATGAAGAAGCGATGGCGGGCCCGGATTCCAACAAATGGCTTGAAGCCATGAAATCCGAGAAAGAATCCATGTATGAAAACAAAGTTTGGACTTTGACAGACTTGCCCAATGATCGGCGAGCGATAGAAAACAAATGGATTTTTAAGAAGAAGACGGACGCGGATGGTAATGTTACCATCTATAAAGCTCGACTTGTCGCTAAGGGTTATCGACAAGTTCAAGGGATTGACTACGACGAGACTTTCTCTCCCGTAGCGAAGCTGAAGTCCGTCCGAATCATCTTAGCAATTGCCGCATACTATGATTATGAGATATGGCAGATGGACGTCAAAACGGCATTCCTTGACGGACATCTTAAGGAAGAGGTGTATATGATGCAGCCGGAAGGTTTTGTCGATCCTAAGAACGCTAACAAAGTATGCAAGCTCCAGCGATCCATTTATGGACTGGTGCAAGCATCTCGAGTTGGAACATTCGCTTTGATGAGATGATCAAAGCGTTTAGTTTATCTGAGACTTATGGAGAAGCCTGCGTTTACAAGAAAGTGAGTGGGAGCTCAGAGCATTTCTTCTATTATATGTAGATGACATACTCTTGATGGGAAATGATACAAAACTTCGGACAGCATTAAGGCCTACTTGAATAAGTGTTTTTCAATGAAGGACCTTGGAGAAGCTGCTTATATATTAGGCATCAAGATCTATAGAGATAGATCGAAACGCCTCATAGGTCTTTCACAAAGCACATACCTTGATAAGATTTTGAAGAGGTTCAAAATGGATCAGTCCAAGAAGGGTTCTTGCCTATGTTACAAGGTGTGAGATTGAGCTCAGCTCACCACCGACCACGGCAAAAGATAAAGAAGAGATGAGTGTCATCCCTATGCTTCAGCCATAGGATCTATTATGTATGCCATCTTTGTGTACTGACCGATGTAAACCTTGCCGTGAGTTTGGTAGCAAGATACCAAAGTAATCCCGCAAGGAACACTGGACAGCGGTCAAGAATATCCTGAAGTACCGAAAAGGACAAAGGATATGTTTCGTTTATGGAGGAGACGAAGAGCTCGTCAGAAGGGTTACGCCGACGCTAGCTTCGACTCAGATCCGATGACTCTAAGTCACAAACCGGATACGTGTATATGTTGAATGGTGGAGCAAGATGGCTGGTGCAGCTACAAGCGAAGCGCCGTGGCGGGATCTACGTGTGAAGCGGAGTACATGGCAGCCTCGGAGGCAGCGATGAAGCGATTTGGGTGAAGGAGTTCATCACCGACCTAGGAGTCATACCCAATGCGTCGGGGCCGATCAAACTCTTTCGTGACAACTTGGAGCTATTGCCCTTGCCAAGGAGCCCAGGTTTCACAAGAAGACCAGCACATCAAGCGCCATTTCAACTCCATCCATGAAAATGTTCAAGATGGAGACATAGAGATTTGCAAAGTGCACACGGATCTGAATGTCGCAGATCCGCTGACTAAACTCTCTCGCGTGCAAAACATGATCAACACCGTAACTCTATGGGTGTTCGATTCATCACAATGTAACTAGATTAGTGACTCTAGTGCAAGTGGGAGACTGTTGGAAATATGCCCTAGAGGCAATAATAAAAGTATTATTATATTTCATTGTTCATGATAATTGTCTTTTGTTCATGTTATAACTGTATTATCCGGAAATCGTAATACACGTGTGAACACATAGACCACAATATGTCCCTAGTGAGCCTCTAGTTGACTAGCTCGTTGTGATCAACAGATGGTCATGGTTTCGACTATGGACATTAGATGTCGTTGATAACGGATCACATCATTGGGAGAATGATGTGATGGACAAGACCCAATCCTAAGCATAGCACAAAGATCGTGTAGTTCGTTTGCTAGAGCTTTGCCAATGTCAAGTATCTCTTCCTTCGACCATGAGATCGTGTAACTCCCGGATACCGTAGGAGTGCCTTGGGTGTATCAAACGTCACAACGAATCGGGTGACTATAAAGGTGCATTACAGGTATCTCCGAAAGTATCTGTTGGGTTGACACCGATCGAGACTGGATTTGTCACTCCGTATGACGGAGAGGTATCTCTGGGCCCACTCGGTAATGCATCATCAAATGAGCTCAAGGTGACCAAGGTGTTGGTCACGGATCATGCATTACTGATGACGAGTAAAGTGACTTGCCGTAACGAGACCGGACAAGGTATTGGGATACCGACGATCGAGTCTCGGGCAAGTAACGCACCGATTGACAAAGGAATTGCATATGAGGTTTGATCGAATCCTCGACATCGTGGTTCAACCGATGAAATCATCGAGGAGCATGTGGGAGCCAACATGGGTATCCAGACCCGCTGTTAGTTATTGCCCGAGAGTCGTCTCGGTCATGTCTGCGTGTCTCCCAACCCGTAGGGTCTACACACTTAAGGTTCGGTGACGCTAGGGTTATTAGGAAGACTAGTATGTGACTACCGAATGTTGTTTGAGTCCGGATGAGATCCCGGACATCACGAGGAGTTTGGAATGGTCCGGAGGTAAAGAATAATATATAGGAAGTGGTATTTCGCCATCGGGAAAGTTTTGGGGTCTCCGGTAAAGTACGGACCACCAAGGGTCCCGGGGTCCACCGGTGGGGCCACCCATCCGGAGGGCCCCATGGGCTGAAGTGGGGGGAACCAGCCCATAGTGGGCTGGTGCACCCCCAGGCCCACCCCTGCACCTAGGGTTGAAACCCTAGGGGTGGGGCGCCCACTGGCTTGGGGGCACTCCACCCCTTGTCGCCGCCCCCCCTTGGAGATTGGATCTCCAGGGGCCGGCGCCCCCCCTTGGGGCCTATATAAAGGGGGGAGGGAGGGGGGCTGCTGTACCCATCTCGAAGGCGCAGCCCCTCCCCTTCCCAACACCTCTCCTCCTCCGTTGTGTGCTCGGCGAAGCCTGCCGAGATCTTGCCTCTCCACCATCCTGCCGCCGTCAGGCTGCCGGTGGAGCTGTCTTCCTCAACCTCTCCTTCCTCCTTGCTGGGTCAAGACGGAGGGGACGTCACCCGTGTCGTACGTGTGTTGAACGCGGAGGTGCTGTCCATTCAGCACTTGGTCATCGGTGATTCGAATCACGTCGAGTACGACTACATCATCACCTTGCAAGCTTCCGCACGCGATCTACAAGTGGTATGTAGATGCAAACTCTCTCCCCTTACTCGTTGCTTAGATGAACTCATAGATGGATCTTGGTGAAACCGTAGGAAAAATTTTAATTTTCTGCAACGTTCCCCAACAGTGGCATCATGAGCTAGGTCTATGCGTAGTTCTCTAATGCACGAGTAGAACACAATTTGTTGAGGGCATTGATCTTGTCAATTTACTTGCCTCTACTAGTCTTTTCTTGCTTCAACGGTATTGTGGGATGAAGCGGCCCGGACCAACCTTACACGTACGCTTACGTGAGACCGGTTCCACCGATTGACATGCACTAGTTGCATAAGGTGGCTGGCGGGTGTCTGTCTCTCCCACTTTAGTTGGAGCGGATTCGATGAATAGGGCCCTTATGAAGGGTAAATAGAAGTTGACAAAATCACGTTTTGGTGTTTCGTAGGTAAGAAAACGTTCTTGCTAGAACCCAATCGCAGCGACGTAAAAGATGCAATAACAATTAGAGGACGTCTAACTTGTTTTTGCAGCAATTGATCATGTGATGTGATATGGCCAGAAGTTGTGATGAATGATGAATTGTGATGTATGAGATCATGTTCTTGTAATAGGATTCACGACTTGCATGTCGATGAGTATGACAACCGGCAGGAGCCATAGGAGTTGTCTTTATTTTTTGTATGACCTGCGTGTCATTGAAGAACGCCATGTAAACTACTTTACTTCATTGCTAAACGCGTTAGTCATAGAAGTAGAAGTAGTCGTTGGCGTGACAACTTCATGAAGACACGATGATGGAGATCATGATGATGGAGATCATGGTGTCAAGCCGGTGACAAGATGATCATGGAGCCCCAAAGATGGAGATCAATGGAGCTATATGATATTGGCCATATCATGTCACAACTATATAATTGCATGTGATGTTTATTATGTTTATGCATCTTGTTTACTTAGGACGACGGTAGTAAATAAGATGATCCCTTACAAAATTTCAAGAAGTGTTCTCCCTAAGCGTGCACCGTTGCTACAGTTCGTCGTTTCTAAGCACCACGTGATGATCGGGTGTGATGGATTCTTACGCTCACATACAACGGTGTAAGACAGTTTTACACAGCGAAAACACTTAGGGTTAACTTGACGAGCCTAGCATGTACAGACATGGCCTCGGAACACGGAGACCGAAAGGTCGAACACGAGTCGTATGGAAGATACGATCAACATGAAGATGTTCATCGATGATGACTAGTCCGTCTCACGTGATGATCGGACACGGGCTAGTCGACTCGGATCGTGTAACACTCAGATGACTAGAGGGATGTCCAATCTAAGTGGGAGTTCATAATTTTGATTAGAACTTTATTATCATGAACTTAGTCTAAAACCTTTGCAAATATGTCTTGTAGATCAATGGCCAACGCTAATGTCAACATGAACTTCAACGCATTCCTAGAGAAAACCAAGCTGAAAGATGATGGCAGCAACTATACGGACTGGGTCCGGAACCTGAGGATCATCCTCATAGCTGCCAAGAAACAATATGTCCTAGAAGCACCGTTAGGTGACCCACTGTTCTCCCAAAGACTGCAAGACGATTTGAATGTTTGGCGGACTCGTTCGATGATTACTCCCTCGTTCAATGCGGCATGCTTTACAGCTTAGAACCGGGCTCCAAAAGCGTTTTGAGCATCACGAGCACATGAGATGTTCAAGAGCTGAAACTAGTTTTCCAAGCTCATGCCCGGTCGAGAGATATGATGTCTCCGACAAGTTCTACAGTTGTAAGATGGAGGAAAACAATTACTGTCAAGTGAGCACATCCTCGAAGATGTCCGGGTTGCACAACCGTATGACCCGGTGAACATTAACCTCCCAGATGAGGCGGTCATTGACAGAATCCTCGATCGCTCCCACCAAGCTACAAGAGCTTTGTGATGAACTACAACATGCAGGGGATGGTGAAGACCATTCTGAAGTGTTCTCGATGTGAAGTCGCAGAGGCTGAAATCAAGAAAGAACATCAAGTGTTGATGGTCAATAAGACCACTAAGTTCAAGAAGGGCAAGGGTAAGAAGAACTTCAAGAAGGATGGCAAAGATGTTGTCGCGCCGGTAAGCCTTCTGCGGGAAGAAGTCAAAGAATGGACCCAAGCACGAGACCGAGTGCTTTTATTGCAAGGGAAGGGTCATCGAAGCGGAACTGCCCCAAATACTTAGCGGATAAGAAGGTCGGCAACACCAAAGGTATATTTGATATACATGTAATTGATGTGTACCTTACCAAGACTCGTAGTAACTCCCGGTATTTGATACCGTGTCGTTGCTCATATTTGTAACTCACAGCAGAGCTGCGGAATAAACGGAGGCTGGCGAAGGGCGAGGTGACGATCTGCGCGTCGGGAATGGTTCCGAGTCGATGTGATCGCTCGTCGGCACGCTGCCTCTACATTTACCCACGGGATTAGTTTTGAACCTCAATAATTGTTATTTAGTGCCAAGTTTGAGCATGAACATTGTATCCGGATCTTGTTTAATCTGAGATGGCTACTCATTTAAGTCCGAGAATAATGGTTGTTCGATTTATATGAGAGATATGTTTTATGGTCATGCTCCGATGGTCAATGGTTTATTCTTAATGAATCTCGGCGTAATATTACACATGTTCATAGTGTGGATGCCAAAAGATGTAAAGTTGATAACGATAGTCCCACATACTTGTGGCATCGCCGCCTTGGTCACATTGGTGTCAAGCGCATGAAGAAGCTCCATGCTGATGGACTTTTAGAGTCTCTTGATTATGAATCGTTTGACACATGCGAACCATGCCTCTTAGGCAAAATGACCAAGACTCCGTTCTCCGAACAATGGAGCGAGCAACCAACTTGTTGGAAATCATACATACCGATGTGTGCGGTCCAATGAGCGTTGAGGCTCATGGAGGATATCGTTATGTTCTCACTCTCACCGATGACTTGAGTAGATATGGGTATGTCTATTTAATGAAACACAAGTCTGAGACCTTTGAAAAGTTCAAGGAATTTCAGAATGAGGTGGAGAATCAACGTGACGGAAAGATAAAGTTCCTATGATCAGATCGTGGAGGAGAATACTTAAGTCACGAATTTGGTACACACTTAAAGAAATGTGGAATCGTTTCACAACTCACGCCGCCTGGAACACCTCAGCGAAACGGTGTGTCCGAACGTCGTAATCGCACTCTATTGGATATGGTGCGGTCTATGATGTCTCTTACCGATTTACCGCTATCATTTTGGGGATACGCTCTAGAGACAGCTACATTCACTTTAAATAGGGCACCGTCTAAATCCGTTGAGACGACATCGTATGAATTATGGTTTGGAAAGAAACCTAAGCTGTCGTTTCTAAAAGTTTGGGGATGCGATGCTTATGTCAAGAAACTTCAACCTAAAAAGCTCGAACCCAAGTCGGAAAAATGCGTATTCATTGTATACCCTAAGGAAACTGTCGGGTATACCTTCTACTTAAGATCCAAAGGCAAGATCTTTGTTGCCAAGAATGGATGCTTTCTGGAAAAAGAGTTTCTCTCGAAAGAAGTAAGTGGGAGGAAAGTAGAACTCGATGAAGTACTACCTCTCGAACGGGAAAGTGGTGCAGCGCAGGAAACCGTTCCTGTGATGCCCACACCAACTGAAGAGGAAAACAATGATGATGATCAAGGTACTTCGGATCAAGTTACTACTGAACTTCGTAGGTCCACAAGGACACGTTCCGCACCAGAGTGGTACAGCAACCCTGTCCTGGAAATCATGTTGTTAGACAACGGTGAACCTTCGAACTATGAAGAAGCGATGGCGGGCCCGGATTCCAACAAATGGCTTGAAGCCATGAAATCCGAGAAAGAATCCATGTATGAAAACAAAGTTTGGACTTTGACAGACTTGCTCGATGATCGGCGAGCGATAGAAAACAAATGGATTTTTAAGAAGAAGACGGACGCGGATGGTAATGTTACCATCTATAAAGCTCGACTTGTCGCTAAGGGTTATCGACAAGTTCAAGGGATTGACTACGACGAGACTTTCTCTCCCGTAGCGAAGCTGAAGTCCGTCCGAATCATCTTAGCAATTGCCGCATACTATGATTATGAGATATGGCAGATGGACGTCAAAACGGCATTCATTGACGGACATCTTAAGGAAGAGGTGTATATGATGCAGCCGGAAGGTTTTGTCGATCCTAAGAACGCTAACAAAGTATGCAAGCTCCAGCGATCCATTTATGGACTGGTGCAAGCATCTCGGAGTTGGAACATTCGCTTTGACGAGATGATCAAAGCGTTTGGGTTTATGCAGACTTATGGAGAAGCCTGCGTTTACAAGAAAGTGAGTGGGAGCTCTGTAGCATTTCTTCTATTATATGTAGATGACATACTCTTGATGGGAAATGATACAAAACTTCGGACAGCATTAAGGCCTACTTGAATAAGTGTTTTTCAATGAAGGACCTTGGAGAAGCTGCTTATATATTAGGCATCAAGATCTATAGAGATAGATCGAGAGGCGCCTCATAGGTCTTTCACAAAGCACATACCTTGATAAGATTTTGAAGAGGTTCAAAATGGATCAGTCCAAGAAGGGTTCTTGCCTATGTTACAAGGTGCGAGATTGAGCTCAGCTCGACCACCGACCACGGCAAAAGATAAAGAAGAGATGAGTGTCATCCCTATGCTTCAGCCATAGGATCTATTATGTATGCCATCTGTGTACTGGACCGATGTAAACCTTGCCGTGAGTTTGGTAGCAAGATACCAAAGTAATCCCGCAAGGAACACCGGACAGCGGTCAAGAATATCTTGAAGTACCGAAAAGGACAAAGGATATGTTTTCGTTTATGGAGGAGACGAAGAGCTCGTCAGAAGGGTTACGTCGACGCTTAGCTTCGACTCAGATCTGGATTACTCTAAGTCACAAACCGGATCGTGTATATGTTGAATGGTGGAGCGAAGAAGTGGTGCAGCTGCAAGCGAGCGTCGTGGCGGGATCTACGTGTGAAGCGGAGTACATGGCAGCCTCGGAGGCAGCGCATGAAGCGATTTGGGTGAAGGAGTTCATCACCGACCTAGAGTCATACCCAATGCGTCGGGGCCGATCAAACTCTTCTCGTGACAACACTGGAGCTATTGCCCTTGCCAAGGAGCCAGGTTTCACAAGAAGACCAGCACATCAAGCGTCATTTCAACTCCATCCATGAAAATGTTCAAGATGGAGACATAGAGATTTGCAAAGTGCACACGGATCTGAATGTCGCAGATCCGTTGACTAAACCTCTCTCGCGTGCAAAACATGATCAACACCAGAACTCTATGGGTGTTCGATTCATCACAATGTAACTAGATTAGTGACTCTAGTGCAAGTGGGAGACTGTTGGAAATATGCCCTAGAGGCAATAATAAAAGTATTATTATATTTCATTGTTCATGATAATTGTCTTTTGTTCATGCTATAACTGTATTATCCGGAAATCGTAATACACGTGTGAACACATAGACCACAATATGTCCCTAGTGAGCCTCTAGTTGACTAGCTCGTTGTGATCAACAGATGGTCATGGTTTCCTAACTATGGACATTAGATGTCGTTGATAACGGGATCACATCATTGGGAGAATGATGTGATGGACAAGACCCAATCCTAAGCATAGCACAAAGATCGTGTAGTTCGTTTGCTAGAGCTTTGCCAATGTCAAGTATCTCTTCCTTCGACCATGAGATCGTGTAACTCCCGGATACCGTAGGAGTGCCTTGGGTGTATCAAACATCACAACGAATCGGGTGACTATAAAGGTGCATTACGGTATCTCCGAAAGTATCTGTTGGGTTGACACGGATCAAGACTGGGATTTGTCACTCCGTATGACGGAGAGGTATCTCTGGGCCCACTCGGTAATGCATCATCAAAATGAGCTTAAGGTGACCAAGGTGTTGGTCACGGGATCATGCATTACGGTACGAGTAAAGTGACTTGCCGGTAACGAGACTGAACAAGGTATTGGGATACCGACGATCGAGTCTCGGGCAAGTAACGCACCGATTGACAAAGGGAATTGCATATGTGGTTTGATCGAATCCTCGACATCGTGGTTCAACCGATGAAATCATCGAGGAGCATGTGGGAGCCAACATGGGTATCCAGACTCGCTGTTGGTTATTGCCCGAGAGTCGTCTCGGTCATGTCCGCGTGTCTCCCGAACCCGTAGGGTCTACACACTTAAGGTTCGGTAACGCTAGGGTTATTAGGAAGACTAGTATGTGACTACCGAATGTTGTTCGAGTCCGGATGAGATCCCGGACGTCACGAGGAGTTTGGAATGGTCCGGAGGTAAAGAATAATATATAGGAAGTGGTATTTCGCCATCGGGAAAGTTTGGGGTCTCCGGTAAAAGCACGGACCACCGGAAGGTCCGGGGTCCACCGGTGGGACCACCCATCCCGAGGGCCCCATGGGCTGAAGTGGGAGGAACCAGCCCATAGTGGGCTGGTGCGCCCCAGGCCCACCCTGCGCCTAGGGTTGAAACCCTAGGGGTGGGGCGCCCACTGGCTTGGGGGCACTCCACCCCCTTGGCCGCCCCCTTGGAGATTGGATCTCAGGGCGGCGCCCCTGGGGCCTATATAAAGGGGGAGGAGGGGCTGCTGTACCCATCTCAAGGCGCAGCCCTCCCTCCCAACACCTCTCCTCCTCCGTTGTGTGCTCGTGAAGCCCTTTCGAATCTTGCCTCTCCACCATCACCACGCCGTCGTGCTGCCGGTGGAGCTGTCTTCCTCAACCTCTCCTTCCTCCTTGCTGGATCAAGACGGAGGGGACGACACCTGTGCCGTACGTGTGTTGAACGCGGAGGTGCTGTCCGTTCAGCACTTGGTCATCGGTGATTCGAATCACGTCGAGTACGACTACATCATCACCTTGCAAGCTTCCGCACGCGATCTACAAGTGGTATGTAGATGCAAACTCTCTCCCGTTACTCGTTGCTTAGATGAACTCATAGATGGATCTTGGTGAAACCGTAGGAAAAATTTTAATTTTCTGCAACGTTCCCCAACAAACTCCTACCAACCTCTTCCCTAGGAGCATGCATAGTAGTACTTTGCTTCGAGGGCTAATATTTTTTTGCAATAAGTATGTGAGTTCTTATGACTAATGTTGAGTCCATGGATTATACGCACTCTCACCCTTCCACCTTTGCTAGCCACTCTAGTACCGCGCAACTTTCGCCAGAGCATTAAACCCACCTTATACCCTTCCTCAAAATAGCCACCATACCTACCTATTATGGCATTTTCATAGCCATTCCGAGATATATTGCCATGTAACTCCACCGTTCCATTATTATGAGTTTGAGTTTACCTTGAGTTGTAAGTAAATAAAAGTGTGATGATCATCATTATTAGAACATTGTCCCATGTGAGGTTATAAAAAAGGGAGAGAGGCCAAAAGATTCCCCCCAAAAAAGAAAAAAGAGTCTCCAAAAAAAGAGGAGTCTTCAGAAAAAAATGAGAGAAAAAAGAGAGAAGGGACAATTTTACTATCATTTTCCACACTTGTGCTTCAAAGTAGCACCAAGTTCTTCATGATAGAGAGTCTCCTATGTTGACACTTTCATATATTACTAGTGGGAAATTTTTGTTATAGAACTTGGCTTGTATATTCGAGCAATGGGCTTCCTCGAATGCCCTAGGTCTTCATGAGCAAGCAAGTTGGATGCACACCCACTTAGTTTTCTTTTGATCTTTCATATACTTATAGCTCTAGTGCATCCGTTACATGGCAATCCCTACTCACTCACATTGATATCAATTGATGGACATCTCCATAGTCCCTTGATTTGCCTAGTTGATGTGAGACTTTCTCCTTATTTTGTCTACTACCACCTTCTGTTCCACCTATAGTGCTATGTCCATGGCTCACGCTCATGTATTGTGTGAAGAGTTGAAAAAGCTGAAGCGCGTTAAAAAGTATGAAACAATTGCTTGGCTGACATCGGGGTGGTACATAATTTGTACTTTGTGTTAAGAAGAGGGAGCATAACAAGACTATATGATTTTGTAGGGATAACTTTCTTTGGCCATGTTATTTTTGAAGTTTCATGATTTTTCTTTCTAGTATGCTTGAGGTATTATTGTTTTTATGTCAATTTTGAACTTTTGTTTTGAATCATATGGATCTGAATACTCATGCCAAATAAAAGAGATTACATTGCTAAATTTGTTGGGTAGCATTAATCTGTTTTTATCATTTACCTACTCGAGGACGAGCAGGAATTAAGCTTGGGGATGCTTGATACATCTCCAATGTACGTATAATTTTTAATTGTTCCATGCTATCATATTATCAACTTGGGATGTTTTATATGGATTAATATTCTATTTTATATTATCTTTTGGGACTAACCTATTAACCTAGACCCCAGTGCCAGTTTCTATCTTTTCCTTGTTTTTGAATTTTTCAGAAAGGAATATCAAACCAAGTCCAAACAGAGTAAAACTTTCACGATGATTTTTCTTGGACCAAAAGACATCCGCAGAGCTTGGAGAGTGGGCTAGAAGAGTCCCGATGAGGCCACAAGCCTCGTAGGCACGCCCCAGGGGCGGCGCCCTAAGGGCTTGTGGCCCCGCGCGAGTCCTCCAACCCTAATTCTTGCACTGTAAATTCCCAAATATTCCCAAACCACCAGAGGCATCCACGAAAATACTTTTCCACCACCGCAAGTCTCTGTTCCCATTAGATCCCATCTTGGGGCCTTTTCCGGTACTTCGCCGGAGGGGGATTCGATCATGGAGGGCATCTACATCAACCTTGCTGCCCCTCCGATGATGTGTGAGTAGTTTACCATAGACCTACGGGTCCATAGCTAGTAGCTAGATGGCTTCTTCCTTCTCTTTGATCTTCAATACAATGTTCTCCTCGACGTTCTTGGAGTTCTATCCGATGTAATATTCTTTTGTGGTTTGTTTTGTTGAGTTCCAATGAACTGTGGATTTATGATCAGATTATCTATGAATATTATTTGAGTCTTCTCTAAATTCCTATATGCATGATTTGATATCTTTGTATTTCTCGTCGAATTATCGATTTGGTTTGGCCAACTAGATTGGTATTTCTTGCAATGGGAGAGGTGCTTAGTTTTGGGTTCAATCTTGCGGTGTTCTCACCCAGTGACATAGTAGGGGTAGCAAGGCATGTATTGTATTGTTGCCATGAAGGGTAAAAAGATCGGGTTTTCATCATATTGCTTGAGTTTATCCCTCTACATCGTGTCATCTTACTTAAGGCATTACTCTGTTCTTATGAACTTAATACTCTAGATGCATGTTGGATAGCGGTCGATGTGTGGAGTAATAGTAGTAGATGCAGGTAGGAGTCGATCTACTTGTCACAGACGTGATGCCTATATTCATGATCATTTCCTTAGATATCGTTATAACTTTGCGCTTTTCTATCAATTGCTCGACAGTAATTTATTCACCCACCGTATGCTTTCTTCTAGAGAGAAGCCTCTAGTGAAACCTATGGCCCCTGGGTCTATTTTCCATCATATACTTTCAGATCTATAAAACCAAAAACACAAAAATACCTTGCCACTTTTATTTGTTTTATATCTTTTTATTAGATCTCACTCTTGTCCGTGACCGTGAAGGGATTGACAACCCTTTTTTCGCGTTGTGTGCAAGTGTTTGTTAGTTTGTTGGGGTGTATAGATTGGAGACTTGCGTGTGCCTCCTACTGGATTGATACCTTGGTTCTCAACTAAGGGAAATACTTATCTCTACTTTGCTGCATCACCCTTTCCTCTTCAAGGGAAAAATCAACGCAAGATCAAGAAGTAGCAATCTTCACCACCAAAGGAGACTTGAGTAGATGGTATGGGCACTCCCCTTGGCTTGTGCCAAGCTTGGGGGAGTGCCCCGGTATGGTATCACCACCACCTTCTTTGCCTTTATTTATTTTTGTTTGATCTATCTTTGAGTGTTTGCTTAGTGATCTATCTATCTATCTATGTAATCGTGTGCGAGATATATAATAAAGAGTAGTATGAGTGCTTTCTTTACTTTTATGTTTCAATCAAAATAGAAAAGAAATAATGAAAAAGATCATATGCTAATCTTATGTTGAGTAATGACATCACATAAAGAAAAGTACATGTGGTAAAATTTATTGAAGATTGACAAACATAGCATTGGTCAATGAGGCAATTCATGAAAGAATTAATAAGGGAAGAGAATATTCTCATGAAAATACACTATCTTGGACATCTTTTATGATTGCGAGCCCACATCAAAATATTATATCCCAAAATTGTTGACATTGGACATGGAAGACAACATAATGATTTATGTTTGTTCATATTCACATAGAAGTTATATTGTCATAGATCCTTTAACATGTGGTGCTTTCTCAATATCTTTGCTAGCCAAAAACCCTACACTAAGTAGAGATACTACTTGTGCATCCAAAAACCCTGAACCCAAAATCTTACTTTGAGAGTCCACCATACCTACATATGGATTGAGTAAGATCCTTCACGTAAGTAGTCATCGGTGCAATAAGGTAATAAAAATTGCACTAAATGTGTTGGATCATTTAGTGTAAGAGAAATTGAGCGTTGTACGAACTTGTGATGGCAAAGTAATAAAGGCAACAGACTGCATGATAAAGGTTGCTATCATAAGGGGCAATATAACGTGACGTTCTTTTGCACTAAGTGATTGAGCATACAAACCAAAAAGCGCATGACAACCTCTGCTTCCCTCTGCGAAGGGCCTATCTTTTACTGTTATGTATTTACTTTTATGCAAGAGTCAAAGTGTTCTTCCCTATTCCTTTTTATTTTCTCTTTTTGCAAGCATCAGGTGGTGAGGAAAGATCTAGGCATATATATCCAGTTGGATATGGGTGAGCATGAATTATTATTGTTGACATCACCCTTGAGGTGAATGCGTTGGGAGGCGAAAACTATACGCCCCTATCTTTCTATGTGTCCGGTTGAAACTTTTTACTCATGTGTATGAGGTGAGTGTTAGCAATCATAGAAGATTATATGATTGGTGAGTATGTGGACTTGCCAAAAGGGTCCAATACGAGAACCTTCCTGAAAAGATGATGAATTGTAGTTGCAAAGTTAACCGAGAACATAGTTTGTTGGTTTTCAATAGAGTTTATGCTTCTACTTCGATATTGTGATGAATTTTTACTCGTTCATGAGAAGTTATATGATAAAGTTTGTTTTCTGTTATAATAATATGCATGATGCTTCTATGTTCGGATTTTGTTTTTATCGGCACCTCTCTCTCTCTAAGCATGTGGACATGTTTTTTGATTTTGGTTTTCACTTGAGGACAAGCGAGGTCTAAGCTTGGGGGAGTTGATACATCCATTTTGCATCATGTTTACCTATTTTTATTTATAATGTTTTTATAATAATAATGCTTTATGGAGTAATTCTAATGCCTTTTCTCTCATAATGTGCAAGGTTCACACAAAGAGGGAGAATGCCGGCAGCTGGAATTCTTGACCTAAAAAAGCTATGTCAGGGTCACCTATTCTGCACATCTCCAAATGAGTTGAAAACTTACGGAGAATTGTTTTGGAATATATAAAAAATACTGGAGCAAATAACTACCGGAGGGGCCCCACCTGGTGAGCACAAGACACTAGGGTGCACCCTAGTGGGTTGTGCTCAGCACGGCCCACCTCCGGTGCCCATCTTCTGGTATATAAGTCACTTGACCTAGAAAAAATAAGAGGAGGACTTTCGGGATGGAGCGCCACCGTCTCGAGGCGGAACTTGGGCAGGAGCACTTTTGCCCTCCGATGGAGCGATTCCGCCGGGGGAACTTCCCTCCCGGAGGGGGAAATCATCGCCATCATCATCACCAACAACCCTCTCATCTTTGGGGGCCAATCTTCATCAACATCTTCAACAACACCATCTCCTCTCAAACCCTAGTTCATCTCTTGTGTTCAATATTTGTACCGAAACCTCAGATTGGTACATGTGGTTGACTAGTAGTGTTGATTACATGTTGTAGTTGATTACTATATGGCTTATTTGGTGGAAGATCATATATTCAGATCCATTATGCTATTTAATACCCCTCTAATCTTGAGCATGCTTATCATTTGTGAGTAGTTACTTTTGTTCTTGAGGTCACGGGAGAAATCTTGTTGCAAGTAATCATGTGAACTTGATATGTGTTCGATATTTTGATGATATGTATGTTGTGATACCCTTAGTGGTGTCATGTGAACATCGACTACATGGCACTTCACCATATTTGAGCCTAAGGGAATGCATTGTGGAGTAGTTATTAGATGATGGGTTGGTAGAGTGACAGAAGCTTAAACCCTAGTTTATGCGCTACTTCGTAAGGGACCAATTTGGATCCAAACGTTTAATGCTATTGTTAGATTTTATCTTTATATTTTTCTCGTAGTTGCAGATGCTTGTGAGGGGTTAATCATAAATAGGAGGTTTGTTCAAGTAAGAACAACACCTAAGCACCGGTCCACCCACATATCAAGTTATCAACGTAGCGAACACAAACCAAACCAACATGGTGAAAGTGACTAGATGAAATTCCTGTGTACCCTCAAGAATGATTTGCTTATTATAAGAGACCGTTTTGGCCTGTCCTTTGCCACAAAAGGATTGGACTACCTTGCTGCACTTTATTTACGTTAATGTTACTTGCTCGTTACAAATTACCTTGCTATAAAACTACTTGTTACCGACAATTTCTGTGCTTGCAGAGATTACTTGCTAAAAATCACTTGCCATTTCCTTATACTCCTTGTTGGGTTCAACACTCTTACTTATTGAAAGGACTACGATTGATCCCCCATACTTGTGGGTCACCATGTGCTAAGAGAGATTGGATTGTAAAAGCGTGTTCTTCTAGTTTTTGTGAAAATAATGATGAAGATCTTAAAGTGATTTGTGTGACTCCTATTGAAGCTTTGTTTGCTAATATAAATCTTGATAAAGATGGGACTGGAGATGAGTCAACTTTAGCTAGGAGGCGTGCCCATAATTTCGAGTTTAAAGATCTTAATGAAAAATTTGATTAAAGTGGGATTGGAGAGGTCAAAACTTTAAGTAGCGGTGAACCCACTCTTTCGGATTTCAAGGACTTTAATTATGATAATTGCTCCTTGATGGAGTGTATTTCTTTGTTGCAATCCATGCTTAATTCACCTCATTCTTATAATCAAAATAAGGCTTTTATTAAACATATTGTTGATGCTATGATGAAATCGGTTGAAGAAAAACTTGAGTTCGAAGTTTCTATCCCTAGAAGGCTTTATGATGAGTGGGAACATACTATTAAGATTAAATTTAAATATTATGAGTGTAATGCTTTGTGCGGTTTGGGTGCTAGCGTTTCCACTATTCTGGAAACTTTATGTGATGTGCTAGGTTTTCATAAATTTGATGATTGTTCTTTGAATTTGCATCTAGCGGATTCCACTATTAAGAAACCTATGGGAAGGATTAATGATGTTTTTATTGTTGCAAATATAAATTATGTGCCCGTAGATTTTATTGTGCTTGATATAGATTGCAATCCTACTTGTCCTATTATTCTTGGTAGACCTTTCCTTAGAACAATTGGTGCAATTATTGACATGAAAGAAGGAACCATTAGATTTCAATTTCCGTCAAGGAAGGGCATGGGACACTTTCCAAGAAAGAAAATTAAGTTGCCATATGAATCTATTATGAGGGCTACCTATGAATTCCATACTAAAGATGACAATACCTAGATCTATGTTTTATGCCTAGCTAGGGGTGTTAAACAATAGCGCTTATTGAGAGGCAACCCAATTTTATTTTTGTTTTGACCTTTTTGCTTCTGTTTTGCAATAGTTATATCATCTAGCCTCTGGTTAGACGTGTTTTCATGATTATAGTTAGTCTTTGTGCCAAGTAAAACCTTTGGGATGATTTGGAAGATTGTTGATTTGATTTTACTGAAAAACATAAACTTTTGCGCCCAGTACAGAAGATCCTAAAAATAACCAAAGCGTGATAAATTTCTCAATTTTTTACACAAGATTGATATACAAATTACCCACATAGTACTAAGTTTTTCAGAATTTTTGGGTTACAAAAGTGTACGAAGTTTCCAGATTACTATAGACTGTTCTGTTTTTGACAGTTTTCCGTTTTCTATGTGTTGTTTGCTTGTTTTGATGAATTTATGGGTAGTAGCGGGGGGTATGAACCATGGAGAAGTTGGAATACAGTATATATTACACCAATATAAATTTAGAATGAGTTCACAACAGTACCTAGAAGTGGTGATTTGCTTTATATGGATCTTAGAAATTTTCTGTTAAGTTTTGTGTTGTGAAGTTTTCATGTTTTGGGTAAAGATTTGATGGACTATGGGATAAGGAGTGGCAAGAGCCTAAGCTTGGGGATACCAAGGCAACCTGAGGTAATATTCAAGGATAACCAAGCATCTATGCTTGGCGGTGCCCCGGATGGCATCCCCTCTTTTGTCTTCAATCCATTGGTAAATTTACTTGATGCTATATTTTTATTCACCACATGATATGTGTTTTGCTTGGAGCATATTGTATGATATGAGTCTTTGCTTTTTAGTTTGCCACAATCATCCTTGCTGTACACACCTTTTGACAGGACACGCTTTAATCGTGAATTTATTAGAATACTCTGTGTGATTCACTTAAATCTTTTGAGCTAGGCAGTTTGCTCTAGTGCTTCACTTATATCTTTTTTAGCACAGCGGTGGCTTTATTTTATAGAAATTGTTGAACTCTCATGCTTCACTTATATTATTTCAAGAATCCTTAAATAGCATGGTAATTTGCTTAGGTTATGAATTTAGTCCTAATATGATGGGCATCCAAGAGGGATATAATAAAAACTTTCAAATAAGAGCATTGAATATATGAGAAGTTCGATTCCTTGCATTATTTTGAGATATAAAGATGGTGATATAAGAGTCATGCTAGTGACTAATTGTGGATTGGTAGAAATACGTGTGTTAAAGTTTCTGATTCCCGTAGCATGCATGCATGGTGAACCGTTATGTGATGAAGTCGGAGCATGATTTATTCTTTGATTGTCATCCTTTGTGTGGAGGTCGGGAGCGCGTGATGGTTAACTCCTACAACTTCTCCCCTAGGAGCATGCGTGTAGTACTTTGTTTCAATGGCTAATAAATTTTTGCAATAAGTATGTGAGTTCTTTATGACTAATGTTGAGTACATGGATTATACGAACTCTTACCCTTCCACCATTGCTAGCCTCTCTAGTATCGCGCATCTTTTGCCGGTGCATTGAACCCACCATTTACCCTTCATCAAAACAGCCACCATACCTACCTATTATGGAATTTCCATATCCATTCCGAGATATATTGCCATGCAACTTCCACCATTCCATCATTACGAGTTTTTACCTTGAGTTATAATTTTTGAGTTGTAAGTAAATAAAAGTGTGACCATCATCATTATTACAGCATTGTCCCATGTGAGGAAAGGATGATGGAAGCTATGATTCCCTCACAAGTTGGGATGAGTCTCTGGACTTTAAAGTTCATAAAAGAGGCCAAAGAAGCCCAAATAAAAAGAGAGGCCAAAGAAGCCCAAACAAAAAAAGAGAAAAGAGAAAAAAAATGAGAGAAAAAAAGAGAAGGGAAAATGTTACTTTCCTTTTTCCACACTTGTGCTTTGAAATAGCACCATGTTCTTCATGATAGAGAGTCTCCTATTCTGTCACTTTCATATACTAGTGGGAATTTTTCACTATAGAACTTGGCTTGTATATTCCAATGATGGGCTTCCTCAAATTGCCCTAGGTCTTCATGAGCGAGCAAGTTGGATGCACACCCACTTAGTGTCTTTTTGAGCTTTCATACACTTGTAGCTCTAGTGCATCCGTTGCATGGTAATCCCTACTCACTTGCATCAATATCAATTGATGGGCATTGTCGGTGTACCGGCGGATCTCGGGTAGGGGGTCCCGAACTGTGCGTCTAGGCGGATGGTAACAGGAGAAAAGGGACACGATATTTTTACCCAGGTTCGGGCCCTCTCGATGGAGGTAAAACCCTACTCCTGCTTGATTGATATTGATGATATGGGTAGTACAAGAGTAGATCTACTAAGAGATCAGAGAGGCTAAACCCTACAAGCTAGCCTATGGTATGATTGTTGTTCTGTCCTACGGACTAAAACCCTCCAGTTTATATAGGCACCGAAGAGGGTTAGGGTTACACAGTCGGTTACAATGGTAGGAGATCTACATATCCGTATCGCCAAGCTTGCCTTCCACGCCAAGGAAAGTCCCATCCGGACGCGGGACGAAGTCTTCAATCTTGTATCTTTATAGTCCAGGAGTCCGGCCAAAGGTGATAGTTCGGCTATCCGGACACCCCCTAATCCAGGACTCCCTTAGGCATCTCCATATCCCATTAATTTGCCTAGTTGATGTGAGAATTTCTCCTTCTTTATGTCTTCTCCACAACCACCGTATTCTATTCCACCTATAGTGCTACATCCATGGCTGACGCTCATGTATTTCATGAAAGCTGAAAAAGTTTGAGAACACTAAAGTATGAAACAATTGCTTGACTAATACCTGGGTTGTGCATGATGAAATACTTTGTGTGATGAAGATGGAGCAAAGCCAGACTATATGATTTTGTAGGGATAACTTTCTTTGGCCATGATATTTTGAGAAGACATGATTGCTATATTAGTATGCTTGAAGTATTATTGTTTTTATGTCAGTATTAAACTTTTGTTTTGAATCTTATGGATCTGAATATTCTTTCCACAATAAAGAAGATTGCATTGATAAATATGTTAGGTAGCATTCCACATCATAATTCTGTTTTTATCATTTACCTACTCGAGGAGAGCAGGAATTAAGCTTGGGGGTGCTTGATACGTCTCTAACGTATCTATAATTTTTGATTGTTCCATGCTATTATATTATCTATTTTATATGCATTAATATGCTATTTTATATTATTTTGGGAATAACCTATTAACCTAGAGCCCAATGCCAGCTTCTATTTTTTCCTTGCTTTTGACTTCTAGAGAAAAGGAATATCAAACGGTGTCCAAACGGAATAAAACTTAACAATGATTTTTCTTGGACCAGAAGACACCCACGTGACTTGGAGAGAGGGCCCAAAGAGTCCCGAGGGGCCCACAAGCCATGGGGGCGAGAGAGGGCCCGAAGAGTCCCAAGGAGGTCACAAGCCGTGGGGGTGTGCCCCCATGGCTTGTGGGCCCCTTGGGAGTCCTCCAACCCTAATTCTTCCACTATATATTCTCAAATATTCCCCCAACATCAGAAGCATCCACCAAAACACTTTTCCTCCGCAAGCATCTGTTCCCATGAGATCTCATCTTGGGGCTTTTTCCGGCACCCTGCCGGAGGGGGATTCGATCACGGAGGGTATTTACATCAACCTTGCTGCCCTTCTGATGAAGCTGAGTAGTTTACCATAGACCTAAGGGCCCATAGCTAGTAGCTAGATGGCTTCTTCTCTCTCTTTAATCATCAATACAATGTTCTCCTCGATGTTCTTGGAGTTCTATCTGATGTAATATTCTTTTGCGATGCGTTTGTTGAGATCCGGTGAATTGTGGATTTATGATCAGATTATCTATGAATATTATTTGAGTCTTCTCTGAACTCTTTTATGCATGATTAAGATATCTTTGTATTTCTCTTCGAACTATCGATTTGGTTTGGCCAACTAGATTGGTTTTTCTTGCAATGAGAGAGGTGCTTAGTTTTGGGTTCAATCTTGCGGTGTTCTCACCCAGTGATAGAAGGGGTAGCGAGGCACGTATTCTATTGTTGCCATCGAGGATAAAAAGATGGGGTTTATGTCATATTGCTTGAGTTTATACCTCTACATCATGTCATCATACTTAAAGCGTTGTTCTATTCTTATGAACTTAATACTCTAGATGCAGGCAGGAGTCGGTCGATGTGTGGAGTAATAGTAGTAGATGCATAATTGTTTCGGTCTACTTGTCACGAACGTGATGCCCATATTCATGATCATTGCCTGAGATATCGTCATAACTATGCGCTTTTCTATCAATTGCTCAATAGTAATTTGTTTACCCATCGTATGTTTTCTTTCAAGAGAGAAGCCTCTAGTGAAACCTCTGCCCCCTAGATCTATTTTCCATCATAAATTTTCAGACCTATAACCTAAAAAACCTGAAAATACCTCACTGCAATTTATTTATATTTACTTTGGTTTGCTCTTTTGTTTATCTTTTATATCTATCTCTATTAGATCTCACTCTTGTTGGTGACCATGAAGGGATTGACAACCCCTTTTTCGCGTTGTGTGCAAGTGTTTGTTAGTTTGTGCAGGTGCATATATTGGAGACTTGCTTGTGCCTCCTACTGGATTGATATCTTGGTTCTTAACTGAGGGAAATACTTATCTCTACTTTGTTCCAATACATTTCCTCTTCAAGGGAAAAATCAACTCAAGCTCAAGAAGTAGCGAAGGTGCCCTCGGCACCAAAGGAAGATGTGAGTAAAGCAGACCCGCCTCCTCCTTGAGTTCCACAAGGCACAGGTTAGCCCAATTCTTTACAGTTTTGATGATCTTGCACCACACATGCTTAATGTCAATCCAATGAGTCTCGTCGAAAGCCATACTATTTTTTGCATTTCCATGTACACCAAACCACTGCTGAGCTAACTAGATTAAGCAGAAAACATTTTTGTTAGCAATCAAATACCTAGAAATAGATTCAAATAAAGTGCCAACAAGGATATGGAAATATTCAGAAATAGCTAATCATAGTTCACTAGCCACTACACAATAATAGAATAGATGTTGCACAGATTCATAATCAAAGCAAAACAAACAGTCCTCAAACTTTGCAATGTTTCTGTTTTTCATGTTATCTTTGGTCATGTGTTTATTATTAGCTAGCAACAAAAGGAAACTAGGAATCCTTGGTGGGACACAAATCTTCCACACGTCAGTTATATATACATGCATAACCCCTCTCAAATTAATTATACTATAAAGGGAACTAGTTGAATACTGACCTTTACTATCTATTTGTCATATTTTAGTGTCTTATTTTTGACAATGTTGTTTGCAATTTGATCTAATTCATACCATTTATACATCATAGGGATGGATAAAATTCTTCTGAATCTCAGATTCATCTGTGCCCATCCCAAACTTTTGGAATAACATGGTCTTCCTCTCATTGGAGAGATGGTAAACATCCCAAAAACTGATCAACTAGTGCGGAAGTACCAAACTAGCTATCTTCACATAATCTCTCTTTATATCCATCACCTACCGCCCATCTGAAACCAAATTTAATGGCTTTGGTGACAACTTAAACCCCTTACCAGAAGGCTGAGGTGTTGAGGGAGCAACAAGTGAGTATATTAGGAGAGCTAGTGTTATATTTTCTATCTAAAAATTGCTTCCGGATCCATCCTCCTGATAATTCCTTTTGAGCCAAGATCCTAGTAAGCACATGTTAATATATTTTTTAAGTTTGGTATGCCAAGCCCACCAAACCCTCTTTTCATGCAAATCATCCCCAGGTTAGATAAGTGGAGTTTCTTATATGCCCCTTAAAGTAATTCCATAAGAAGTGAGCCATTTTGGTATTACCTAAATTTGAAGTCCACTTAGGGAATTTCAAAAGGATAGCAGATATAGGGATGCTAGGTAAACAAGCTTTGATGGGGATCATTACCCCTGTAAGAGAGAAGTTTTCCCCTCCACTCAACTATTCTATTACAGACCTTACCAATTAGACTTGGACATCCACTCTCCTAAACTTATAATAATTAAGTGGGATACCTTGGTATTTAATGGGAAATTTCCAACATGGCAACCAAAAACATTAGCAAAAAGGGATGTATTCCTCATGATTCGTACCAATGAGAACTATTTCACTTTTGGAATAATTGATTCTCATGACAGATACCTTCTCAAAATAGGTCAAGACCCATTTTATGTTTCGATCATAGCTAGATTATTTTCAAGAAATATGATGGTGTTATCTCCATATTGCAGGCACAAACACAAGAGTGGTCATATAGAGGGATGCTGGCACATGACCAACTCAGAAATGCAGCTTTGCTAAGCATCTTGGTCAAAACATCTACCACTAAGTTAAACAAAAATGGTGATAGAGGGTCCCTTTGTCTCGGTTCTTTGCCAGTCATAAAAAAACTAGCCAACATGAAAGTTTGGCTTGACAACCACACACCCTCCATGAGTAATATCTAGTGGATCCATATCATCCATCTGGGGATAATACCCCTTTTTTATATTAGATCAACAAAAAAATTCTAGGATACCCTTTCAAAACCTTTCTCATAGTCAAGATTGAAAACTAAACTAGTTCCATGACTACAATGAATAGAGTGTCGCACCTCATGAGCAGTCACTACACTCACAATGATATACCTACCTTTAAAGAAAGTAGTTTGGTTACCAACTATCAGTCTATGAAGAATGAGAGCAAGCTTATTATTTGAAACATTAGCAAAGATTTTAAATATGTAGTTAAGTGGGCTAATAGGTCAAAATTTCTTCATATTAACAACATATTCCTATTTTGGGATCAGAGTAATGAAAAAAAATTGAGCCCATAGATGTCCATTTTTCCTTTATGGAAGTCTCAGAAAAGCAAATAATGTCAGTTCTAGTTGAATCCCAAAAGTGCTGGTAAAGAAAGGATAGACCATCAGGTCCAGGAGTTCCATCATTATAGGAGTCAAAGCAGCCTTTTTGACTTGTCATTCTGATAAAGCAGCCCGAAGGAGATCATTTTCTTCTTGAGACACTTCCTTTTCATTACCGCGGAAATCATGGTTAAGATCAAAACTATTGCTCTTTTAAACCTAGAATAAAACTTATGGAAGACGTAGCCACATATGACATATCAATTGTGTTTGTCACTACTCTAATATGACACTCTGGTTGGTGAATAGAAGTTCTCCTCCTCCTTTGATTAGCTACAACATTAAAAATATGATGTATTCCTAGCACCTTTTACGTCTCTATCCCTATATCTATGCTTTGTTTTAATTTTAAATCTAGCTTGTTCTCTAGTAGAGTTCAGCAGTTTTGTATTTGACCTCAAATTTGTCATACTCTTCCATCAAACATTTCTTAAATTTCATGATATCAACCTATATGTGTTTTACTCCATGCTTTAGTGACCTTCCTAATTTTTGTAAGTTTGGCATGCCGTATATCATCTTCATTCCAATTTTTCCCAGTCAGAGGTCTAAAGTCTACCCTCACTAGCCACCATTTCTCAAATCTATAGGTATCAGGTCTAGGATTAGTTCAAATTCTAGAATCTCAAATGATTGGAGTGGGATCAGTACCAATCTTAGGCAGAGGAATGGATGAAGACAAAGGGGGAAATTCCATCTAATTCGGTATTACAAAAGAGCATATCCATAGTAGACACGATCAGGTCACTCTGATTATTAGCCCAAGTGTATTGTCTATTAGACATTTTAATATCTAGCAGACTCCAAATTTCAACCCAACAGTTAAACTTGTCACACCACTTGCGATCCACTACACCACTACTCTTGTCCTTCTTCTAGCACAAGAGCATGAAGTTTGCAAATGAACTCTTCTTTGCCCCCATCATATGGAGAGCCATAAATGTAATAATTCTAATATTGATATATAATTTATTATATATTCATGCTAATTTTAAATCATTATTTCATAGTTTTCTCACAATTTTATATCAACTAGTGTGCATTGTTGTTTTCTACATGTTTTTGTACTTTCTATAAAAACACCGCAGACACAGGAAAAAATTAGAAAAAAAATATGTCTTGAGGATCTCGATCAAGACAAAGCCAGAGGAATTTGGGGTCACTAGGGGGAGCTCGCTGGTCCCTAGCTAGCGCGGCCTGGGGCTAGGGTGTGAGGAGGGGGCACGTGGGTCCCATGGAACTCCTTTTCACATGAGCACCCATGCCTTTATAAACTCCTAACCCATAAATTATATATCGAGGATATTTTACTCCGATGCGACCTCCTATTCCACGACGATCCAATCCGGAGGAATTTTTCTGTACACTATAGGAGGGGGGGAAATCATCATTGGAGCTATCCTCATCAACCTTGTTTGTCATCATGTCCATGTGTAAGTAGTCCTCCTTGGGCTATGAGTCCATAACACTAGCTAGATGTCATCATCTCTTCTTTGTTCTTCAATAGAATGATCACATCATAAGTCTAACATGATTGTAATCCATCTGATATTATAAATGGTGGGTTTGTTGTGGTTCAATTAACTATCACTTTATGATCAGATTTATATTTGGTTTATTTTGAATTCATACGAGTTCATTTTGCATGATATGGACATATATGCTCTCTGATTTATTACTCTTTGCATTGGCCATTTTGAGATGAATGATCTACAAGAGGGAGTTGTGTATGCCAGTTGAGTTTAAATTTGCAAGTAGCCTATCTAACTGACATAAAGATAAAAATACGTTCACTTTGTTATTGTCACTAATGGTAAAAACATAGTTGCTTACAGTTGTCTCGATGAAGAGCTGGAGATAAAAAATAATACATTATCAATATTATACCAGTTTGCTTAATGCAGTATTCTATTTTTACTGAATATCATAGCAAGCGACCATCGTGCCGGTAGAGGAGGGAAAATTTGAGGAGATTGCCAGTTTTGTACTTCCATTGAGTAGGGAAAGTGGGTTTGAGGAGGTTCTCCTTGAACTTTTGAGGGATCATAGGTGAGGGAAGGCTAGCTAGGGGTTAATTCAAATTATTCTAAATATATATATTACAAAAATATAATATATAATGTTTTTGCGGAAAATATCGAACTAGTATTTGAAAAATGGTAATCAAGCATTAAAAAATGTTGAACAAGTATTTGAAAAAATGTTGAACAGGTATTTGAAAAATGTTGAACAATAATTTGGAAAATATTGAACAAATATTTCAAAAATGTTGAAAAAGTTTGAAAAAATGTTGAACAAGTATTTAAAAGTAATTTAAGTATGCATTCCGAAAATGTTAAAAAAGTATTTGAAAATGTTAATCAAGCTTTGGAAAATGTTGAACATGTATAGAATAATTGTTGATTATGTATTAAAAACTGATGAATTTTTTTATCATGTATATACAAATGTCAATCAAGAATTAAAAATGTTAAACAAGTTCTATAAAATGTTAAACAAGCATTTGGGAAATGTAAAATGTGTATAGAAAAAATGTTGATCATGTATTAAAAACTGATGAAAAGAGTGATCATGTATATAAAATGTTATGCAAACATTTGAACAAATGTTGAACAATGGTTTGAATAATGTTAATCAAGCATTTCAAAATGCTAAATGTGTATAGAAAAATGTTGACATGTATTTAAAAATATTGAATCTTGTTATTTGAAAACTGTTAATCAAACATTTGAGAAATGCTAAAAAGTGTGTAGAAAAATGTTGTCCAAGTATTAAAAAAATTAGTCTTGTATTTGAAAATTATTAATTAAGCATTTAGAAAATGTTTAAAATGTGTATTAGAAAAATGTTGACCATGTATAAAAAATGGTAAATTTGTATTGGTTAAATGTTAGACATGTATTAGAAAAATGTTGTTGACATATACAAAAATGTAGAATGTAACCAAAAGAAACAATGAAAAATCAAAAGAAAAAACAAAAAAATGAAGAAGAAATAAGAAAACCAAAAGAAACCAAGAAGAAAAAAAGGAAAACAAAAACCCAATGAAAAACGAGAAATAAAGAACCAAAATGGAAGAAAAAAGAAAAGTAAAGAAAAAGGAAAACCCCGGTGAAAAGAAAGAATGTAATAAAGGAAACCTAAAGAAAACAACAAAAAATAAAGAAAAAAACAATGACAATAGAGAAAAATGGGTGAAAAAATAGAAGAAAAACAAAACAAAAAAACCTGCAAGAAACGGAGGAGACATAGTGGAAACCCCAATCAACCTGAATTAAGTAGGTCTGACCTACTAGTTTAGCACGACCGCGCTTCTATCCTAGTGGCAAACAGCCCGTGCAATCAACTAGTAGAGCAAGGTTCGAATTGCCCATGCGAGTTTCCTTTCCTCTTCCTATTTCTTTTAAGTGCCTATTGTTGGGTTGTCCCGTTACTATACAGTTTGACGCAAGAGATCGTTTCGTCTCGCTTAACGCGTTATATAGTCGTCGCACACCTACTAGTTCCTAACTGGATTGGCTCTCTCCTTCATTGTGTTTTCAAAGCTTTTAGAAGGTTCATCCTAGTTTCTCTTGTTTCTGCTTCTATTTTTGTTGCTTTTATTCAAAAAAATTTGTTGCTTTTATTCAATTTTGTTTGTTTCTTGTCGTTCTTTATGTTTTAGAAATCATTTTTTACAAAACTTATGATTTCTAGTTGAAATTTTCAAGTATGTTTCAAATTGCCTGGTTTTTTCCAAATTCAGGAACATGTTCTTAATTCATTATTTCTATATTTGCAAATGATTGTTCAAATCTATGAACGTTATTTGAAATTCATGATTTTCCCCTCTGGCTCCTCTCCCCAAAAAGCTTAGGGTTCCTTCGTATCCCGCCGGCGCCTCCGCCGGTCCGCTTCATCTTCGGTGGCCGTAGGGCTATGGAGACGCGGTGGATCCTTTTCTTATATCCTTTTTTGAGATTTGTTAGGGTTTGTGTCCTACGTGGGATGATGAGACGACATCGGCTCCCTAAAGATAGAATAAGGATCCCCTGTCTAGTCCGCGTTTTGGTGGTGCGTCTAGCATCATCTGTATGCGTGTGGAGGTGTGTCTTCCGTCAATCTTTCTCTGGTGGATCTGCTCAAATCTGGTCATATTTCGTCTACGTTCGTGGGTCTTCAGCTTGGATCCTTCTGATCTACCCTACTCTTTATCGGCGGTGGTTGTTGTTCTAGTACGCTGGCCCTACAGGCCTTAGCACGACGACTTCCCGACTGTCTACTACAACAAGTTTTGCCCGGCTCCGTCGATGGAGGGGCGATGACAGTGGCGCGCCTTCGGCTCGCTTAAGTGCTTATAGTTGTCGCTAGATGATCTATAGATCTGAATGAATTTTATTATTTCTGGTGCTCGTTGTACTGTCATGGTTGAAGATCAATAGATCAGAAGTTTTCTCATGAAAAAATTAGTGATTTTTGCAAATGAATGAAGATTTTCCAATTTTGGATATTTTTAATAAAAATTCATTTTTTATATAGATCTATGACAAATCGATGGTGTGTTCTTTGAATAGAAAATGCTATCTATTTTTGACATCAAAATACTCTTTATTGCAAGGTGATTAGCATATTATGTTTTACAAGAGTATCAACAATCTCTACGCATGGATCTTTTATCCACCCCACACACACCTTACTACTAGCTAGTTTGGCTAAATCATGGGCAGCACAATTAGTCTCTTTAGGAGCATGCTCAAAAACAATATGCAAGGAATCACAAGCAAGGTGATATATATCATTAAAAACTGCTTCTGATAGACCGAAAGAGCGATCTCCATTCTTCATTGTCTCTATCACCTCGACGTTGTCAAGGTTTACCTCTATACGGTTACACCCGACTATAGTTGCAAAATTGAGACCAAACTATAACGCCAGTGCCTCGGTCATAAGCGCATTTGTGCACCAATCAATTTCCCCGTTTCCTAACACAAACTATCTACCATTCAAGCCTCTAATGGCAGCGCTATGCGAGCCCTTGAGTAAGTATGGGTCAAAAACCACATCCATGTTTAGCTTCACATAGTTGCTCCTTGGTCTTTTCCAGCCATGTCGCTTGATCGTCTCCTTTGCATCACTTGCCATAGTATAGTTAGAAACCAAAGTTCTGAGTGGCATTGCTATGAACTTGGGTTCCTCGACATTTTCATTATGCACTAACTTTCTCCTCTCCCACAATAAATACAAGGGATCAATAGCAATTGTTTCCATTGAATTTCTCAAACCAAGGACCACATATTTTTTAGCTCGTTGTCTCGTTGTAACAATAAATATTCTAGCACAACTTCTCCCGCATGATCCACGGCGCATGCTTTATCAATAGAAAAGTCCAAACCCAGTAATCTTTGTACCTCTTTAGCCTTTCCACAAGTGAATAATAGGTGCTTGGTATCTCCGCTCCTATACCGGATGTAGGACATTGTCCGCTGAATTTTATATGTCAGTTAATCAAAATCATCTGATATGGTAGCGATCCTAATAAAGTTCACCAGAGGAAACAAATTAACCTTGGCAGGACAACTTAAACTCCAGATCGTCCCCCATATTGGTGAATTTCGTGGTCTGACCATATTTTCTCCTGATATTTTATATCCATATTGGATTTGCTACTTCGCAGAGTATGTCGATCTCACTGAGAATCTCCCATTTTTTCGCAAGTTCCATGCTACGAAGTCTGACATAACAAATTTAGGCAACAGAATTGCAAGGATCTGCGCCACTGAGAAACCAACTCTTCATCCCAAAGACCCATAACATGGTCAATGAAATCACTTACTTTTGATAGTAAATTGCCTCCATGAGGCGTGCTCACTTTCCTAGTAGGTGAGTTAGGGTCCATTCATCATCCCAAACATTGATTCGACTACCATCACCGATCCTTCATATATGACCTCTTTTCATTGTTTGCAGCCCCGATATAATACTTTGCCATGTGAATGAGGCTCTCTTTTTCAGAGTTGCCTTCAAAATATCACAATCTGGATAATATTTGGCTTTGAGAACATAGGAACAAAGTGAATCCATATTATCAATTAATCTCCAAGCATGTTTCGCAAGCAAGGCTAGGTTAAAACAATGAATATCTCTAAATCACATTCCACCTTCTTTCTTGGGCACACAGAACTTCCACCACGCAAACCAGTGCATTCTACTCTGATAGTCACTGTCACCCCACCAATAATGCGACATCGCGTCTGTAATTCCTTTACAAATCTGTTTTACAATTTTGAAAACCGACATTGCATAAGATGGTATAGCCTATATAATGTTGAGTAGCGCTTCCTTTCCTCATGTTGAAAGTTGCCTCTCCTTTCATCCCATAATTCTTTTCATAACTCGAACCACCAAAACTGGAAACAATCTGTCCTATCTAAATGCATAGTAGATGGTAATCTCAGATAAGTATCTGATAGTGCCTTCGTCATTACATTCAAACTACTACAAATTTGTTACTTCGTCTCAACTATAGTATCAGCTAAACACACACTCGCAAACCCTGGCTATTCTTGCTAGGGGACAACAAGTCTTTAGAGAAGCCTCCTCGTTAGATCATCAAGACCAGCAAACTCCAACAGGTAGCAGCCGTCGTTGAATGCCAAAAGAGAAACTGTCGGTCGGGCTGACCGGAGGACAGTAAATTCTCGCCTTCTTTGCTAGGGGACAGTGTGTCAAGAAAGGATAACCCTCGCTAGATCATCCACATAGTTTCATGAAAAAAAACTCGACACCAACGGTGATAGCGGTCCAAATAACTCGATCTACAACGACCTACTTGTCGCTGGCGTGTGGCGGCCGAGGCGCCGAGGTCCCTCAATTAGGCGGTGACCAAGCTAGCCTACCAAGCACACTAGTGTGGGCTCAAACCAAACACACCCTTTATGTGGCTACCGTGCCAAGCTAGCTCAGAGCATCTCCAGCCGTTCATCCCCCCAACGCACCAGCTGGCGTTATTTTGGCCCCTCGGCCGGCGGTTTTTGGGCCCTGGGGGCGATGTAGTTCCCAGCCACTCCCCCAGGTGTCAGCCCCAAGACGTTATAAATTCAAACTCGCCATTTCCCGCTACCCAAGAAAACGCCACAAGTGCGGCGATCACCATGCCATAGTTCGGCGATCAATCACTCGAAAGTTCAACGTTCAAACAGAAAGGACGTGCAGGCAATGCATCAAACGGCGGCGTCCTCCTCTGGCGTCCGACTGGCAAGGGTCGGTGTGTGCAGGCTGGTCAGCGTCGGTGCGGCTTCTTTGCTGGGCATCGTGGAGGCATCATCACTTGGGCTTGGCGGCGTCGTTTGGCGCGGTCGTCGTTGGAATCTGGTTCAAGATGAGGCCGTGCTCTTCCAGGTACCACGTCTTTACCTACTCGTCTATCCTCGACATGTTAGCCCCCATCAGGAATGTCAGGTCGATGTTCCTCTTCTTCACGGTGACGTTGGTCCGGAGCAGGTCAAGCTTGACGACGTTGTTCTTCATCAACGCCGACCACCACGCCTTGGATTTCTCTTCCCTCTGGACGGTGTGGTTCTTGGCGTCGGCGATGCACTGCTCAAAGGACAATTGCAGCCGCGCGGTAGATAGTATGGTGTCCTTCGTTGCCTTGGCTTGTTTTTTACCGTCTGGGCACCCAACAGTCGCACCCTGCGCCGGCGCGTCCGGCTTGTACGTCTCCTTGGCCTTGGCGAGGGTGCGCCGAACCTCCGCCCACTTCTTGCACTTCTCAATCTGGGAAAACACGTGGAGGTACTTGAACTCTTGGTCGGTGCTGCTGTCCTGGCAGTACATGGCGAACATCCGAACCATCTGCGCTGAATAACAAGTGTCGGTGACGCATGCGGCAAAAAATGAGCGAGAATCGACGTCTCTGCATACCTGAACCTCGACGTTGGCGCCGCTGTCCGGGCGAGCTGTGATCTCCTCGACGATCCCATGCCATTTGTTGCAGGCCATTTGGATGAGCACCCGATGGTTCGCCATGGCCTTAAATGCTTCATGTGGATGCCGACGAAGTAGGGGTCGACCAACTTGCACTCATTGAACTCTGACTTGATGCGCTCCCAGTACGTGTCGGTGCTCTGGTTCGTGTCGGTGATCGGGTTGAGGCGGACGGTCTTCCATGCTTCGGGAAGGCACTCGTCTTCTTTGGATGCCCACTTGACACGCGGCTCGCTGGTCCTGGACTCCCGCTTCTTCCTTTTCCCTTTCCTTGCTGGAGTAGGCACCGGCTCCTCCTCCTATTCATCATCCTCCTCCTCCTCCTCGCCATAGTCGAGCTCGTCGTCCATGTCACCGGCATGGTCCATTGTATCTTCTTGTGCATGGAACCTAGGGGAGGCGGCGGCGGCGGCCGAGCCACAAGTGATGATGTCGTCCATGTCGGCTTCCGTTCCGTCAGGGTTGCCGAAATGCGTCAATGAGTGAGAAGAGCAGGGCGACACGATGCAGAGGCATCGTCAGGGAGGCGGCGTAAGCCGGTGACGAGTAGGTGTATAGGGGGTACTGGACGCCGACGAACGCGGGTGAGGGCGTGCGCTGGGCGGGATGACCATACAGAAAGGTGACGTTTGGGTTGAACCCGCCGTGCGCGTCGCCATCAGCTTAGCCAGGCGAGGGCGTGCACCCCCAGGGTTGTGGCGATGCTGAGAAGCGGGCCGGTGACCCAACGGTGTGCTGGCTCCAGGCTTGCAGGCCGTGGCCGCCAGGTGGATTCATCATCCCCGCGCGAGACGCCTCAGCCTACTCTGCCATGCGAGCCAACTTTGTCTGCTCTGCCGCCGCCCCTGATGACGCGGCCGTGTCCCAGGCCCTCTTGGCATTGAGCCTGTTCCGCCGAGAAGTGGTGACAGCCTCCCGGTGCTGAACCTCCGCCTTCCAGTCGGTGTTCGACATGCCCGATGGTTTTGGCGGCGGCGCCCTCGGCTTCCTCTGCTTTGGTTAGGTGGCATCGATGTTGAGGAACGTAGCATGCAATTTTAAGAAATTTCCTACGCTCACGCAAGATCTATCTAGGAGATGCATAGAAACTAGAGGGGAGAGTGTGTCCACGTACCCTCGTAGACCGAAAGCGGAATTGTTATGTTAACGCGGTTGATGTAGTCGAACGTCTTCACGATCCAACCGATCCAAGTACCGAACATACGACACCTCCATGTTCAGCATACGTTCAGCTCGATGATGTCCCTCGAACTCTTGATCCAGCAGAGGGTCGAGGGAGAGTTTCATCAGCATGATGGCATGGTGACGGTGTTGATGATGTGATCCACACAGGGCTTCGCCTAAACACTGATACGTCTCCAACGTATCTACTTTTCCAAACACTTTTGCCCTTGTTTTGGACTCTAACTTGCATGATTTGAATGAAACTAACCCGGACTGACGCTGTTCTCAGCAGATCTGCCATGATGTTGTTTTATGTGTAGAAAACAAAAGTTCTCGGAATGTCCTCAAAATCCACTGAGGCACTTTTTGGAAAATATAAAAAATACTGGCGAAAGAATCAAGACCAGGGGCCCACACCCTATCCACGAGGGTGTGGGCGCGCCCCCTCCCCCTGGGCACGCCCCCCTATCTCGTGTGCCCCCTGAGGCTCCGCCGACCTCAACTCCATCTCCATATATTCCATCTCGCGGAGAAAAAAATCAGAGAGAAAGTTTCATCGCGTTTTACGATATGGAGCCGCCGCCAAGCCCTAATCTCTATCGGGAGGGCTAATCTGGAGTCCGTTCGGGGCTCCAAAGAGGGGGATTCGTCGTCGTCGTCATCATCAACCATCCTCCATCACCAATTTCATGATGCTCACCGCCGTGCGTGAGTAATTCCATCGTAGGCTTGCTGGACGGTGATGGGTTGGATGAGATTTACCATGTAATCAAGTTAGTTTTGTTAGGGTTTGATCCCTAGTATCCACTATGTTCTGAGATTGATGTTGCTATGACTTTGCTATGCTTAACGCTTGTCATTAGGGCCCGAGTGCCATGATTTCAGATCTGAACCTATTATGTTTTCATGAATATATGTGTGTTCTTGATCCTATCTTGCAAGTCTATAGTGACCTATTATGTGTTATGATCTGACAACCCCGAAGTGACAATAATCGGGATACTTCTCGGTGATGACCATAGTTTGAGGAGTTCATGTATTCACTATGTGCTAATGCTTTGTTCCGGTTCTCTATTAAAATGAGGCCTTAATATCCCTTAGTTTCCGCTAGGACCCCGCTGCCATGGGAGGGTAGGACAAAAGATGTCATGCAAGTTCTTTTACATAAGCACGTATGAGTATTTACGGAATACATGCCTACATTACATTGATGAACCGGAGCTAGTTCTGTGTCACCCTACGTTATAGCTATTACATGAGGAATCGCATCCGGCATAATTATCCATCACTGATCCATTGCCTACGAGCTTTTCACATCTTGTGCTTCGCTTATTTACTTTTCCGTTGCTACTGTTACAATCGCTACAAAACCCAAAAACATTACTTTTGCTACCGTTACCTTTATTATCATATTACTTTGCTACTAAATACTTTGCTGCAGATACTAAGTTATCCAGGTGTGGTTGAATTGACAACTCAACTGCTAATACTAAAGAATATTCTTTGGCTCCCCTTGTGTCGAATCAATAAATTTGGGTTGAAAACTTTACCCTCGAAAGCTGTTGCGATCCCCTACACTTGTGGGTTATCAAGACTAATTTCTGGCACTGTTGCCGGGGACATAGCTCTATTCTCTGAGTCACTTGGGATTTATATCTGTTGATCACTATGAAGAACTTGAAAGACGCGAAAACTATGATCTATCCCTCAACTACGAGGGGAGGTAAGGAACTGCTATCTAGCTCTGCACTAGATTCTCCTTCTGTTTTCAGTAAGCTTGTGACACCTAAACCTGCTACTGCTATGCATTCTGATATGTCGCATGTTATTGATGATGCCACTTCTTCTTTGCATGATACTTATGATGAAACTACTTCTGTGCGTGATACTACTTTGCCATTAGGTGAATTTCTTGATGAACAACTTGCTAGGGTTAGAGGGAATGAAATTATTGAAGATGCTATTATAGATGATAGTGATGATGAAAATTCCCCCAATGATTATGAATTGCCTGTTGTTCCTGAGGGTTATGTTATGAATGAAGAAGCTGCTAGAGCTATCTTTGCTTGCAATGATAGATATGATCTTAAGAAATTATTAGCTAAATGGAAGCAGCAGTCTCTTAATGCTAGGATGAAACCTAATCCTACTTTTTCTACTTCACCTATCTGTGTTACTGATAAGGATTATGAATTCTCTGTTGATCCTGAAATTATTACTTTAGTTGAATCTGATCCTTTTTATGGCCTTGAATCTGAAACTGTTGTGGCAGATCTTACCAAGTTGAATGATATAGCTACCCTATTTACTCATGATGATAAATCTCGCTATTATTATATCCTTAAGACATTTCCGTTCTCGTTAAAGGGTGATGCTAAGACTTGGTATAATTCTCTTGCTCCTGGTTGTGTGCGTAGTCCCCGTGATATGATTTATTACTTCTCGCTAAACATTTCCTGCTCATAAGAAACAAGCTGCCTTATGGAAATATATAATTTTGTGCAAATCAAAGAAGAGAGTCTCCCACAAGCTTGGGGGAGGCTTCTCCGATTACTTAATGCTTTGCCTGATCATCCTCTTAAGAAAAATGAAATACTTGATATCTTTTATAATGGACTAATCGATGCTTCCAAGGACTACTTGGATAGTTGTGCTGGTTGTGTTTTCAGGGAAAGAACAGTCGACGAAGCTGAATTACTATTGAATAATATGTTGACTAATGCAAATAATTGGACTATTCCCGAGCCAATTCCCGAGGCAATTCCTGAACCAATTAAGCCAACTCTTGAGGCCATTCCTAAACCCACTCCGAAGAAGAGAGGTGTTTTATTTCTCAGACCTGAAGATATGCAAGAGGCAAAGAAATCAATGAAAGAAAAAGGTATTAAGGCTGAAGATTTTAAGAATTTACCACCTATTGAAGAAATACATGGTCTTAATATACCACCTGCTGAAGAACCACATTGTCTTGATAACCCGACACAGGTAGTAATGGTAAATTCTCTCTATAGAGATGATAAAGTTGAAATCCCCTCTACTAAATTTCATAGCCCATGCTTAGATGAATTTGATGACTTTATGGCTAGACAAGAAAGTTTTAATGCTTATGTTGGTAGAGAGTTAAAGAATAATGCTTTCGAGATAGGACGTGTGAGCGATAATGTGGCTAGAGTTAAAGGTGAACTTAAACTCATTAGCAAATATGCTTCTATGGTTGCTACTCAAGCTGAGCAAGTACTTAAAGCTCAAAATGATTTGCTTGATGAATTAAATAATAAAAATGAAAATGCTATTAGAGTGGCTACTAGAACTGGTAGAATGACTCTGGAACCTTTGTATCCTGAAGGCCACCCTAAGAGAATCGAGCAAGATTCTCAGAGAAATAATTTAGAGGCACCTAGTTCTTCTAAAAAGAAGAAAAGAAAAACGATAGAACTTTGCATGCTTCTAGTGAACCCACTGTAGAGACACACGAGAATCCCAATGATATTTCTATCTCGATTTGAAACACAATCGGTGATGAACATGAACCTAGTGATAATGTCAATGATAATGTTCATGTTGATGCTCAACCTAGCAAAAACAATGATGTAGAAATTGAACCTGTTGTTGATCTTGATAACCCACAATCAAAGAATCAACATTATGATAAGCGAGATTTTGTTGCTAGGAAGCATGGTAGAGAAAGAGAACCATGGGTTCAGAAACCCATGCCCTTTCCTCCTAAACCATCCAAGGCAAAGGATGATGAGGATTTTGAGCGCTTTGCTAAAATGATTAGACCTATTTTCTTATGTATGCGCTTAACTGATATGCTCAAAGTAAATCCTTATGCTAAGAATATGAAGGATATCATGACAAATAAAAGAAAGATACTGAAAGCTGAAATTTGCACCATGCTTGCTAATTACACTTTTAAGGGTGGAATACCAAAGAAACTTGGAGATCCGGGTGTACCAACTATACCATGCTCCATTAAAAGAAATTACGTTAGAACTGCTTTATGTGATCTTGGAGCCGGTGTTAGTGTTATGCCTCTCTCTTTATATCGTAGACTTGAATTGAATAAGTTGACACCTACTGAAATATCTTTGCAAATGGCTGATAAATCAACTGCTATACCTGTCGGTATTTGTGAGGATGTGCCTGTTGTGGTTGCAAATGTCACTATCTTAACGTACTTTGTCATTCTTGATATTCCCGAGGATGATAGTATGTCGATTATCCTTGGTAGACCTTTTCTGAATACTGCAGGGGCTATTATTGATTGCAACAAAGGCAATGTCACTTTTCGTGTTAATGGTAATGAGCATACGGTACACTTTCCGGGGAAACAGTCTCAAGTTCATAGCATCAATTCTATTGGAAAAGTCCCAACTATTATTATTGGAGGTTTTGAATTTCCTCTCCCTACTGTCAAGAAAAAGTATGATATTCTTATTGTTGGGGATTTTCATATCCCCGTTGAGGTATCTTAGTGTTATTCGAAATTTCTCCGGTTCCGTGTTATTCGGAATGAGTTTGTTAACAAGACTTGATCAACCTTGTTAGTGGATTCATCTTGATGATCACGAGATGGATGAAACTAGAAGGCACAACCTTCTGTACTCTCCTTTTACTTTCTATTATTTAGAATAAATAAATCAAAAATAGTATTATCTGTCTGTTTTTTGAATTATCCGTGCAATAAAAAATATCCCAAAAATAAAAGTGCTCCAAATGCCCTGCAAATTTAGTATCATTTTTATGGAATGTTTGAGGATTTTAGGCACTGAAATCATTGGAGGAGGGGCAAGCACCAGGCCACGAGAGTGGAGGATGCGCCCACCTACCCTGGGCGCCCCCCTGTCTCGTGGGCCCCTGGTGGCCCCCCTCCACTTATGCCAGCACCCACACACTCCATCTTCTACCCAAAAAAATCCCCATCCAGCTCAAGCACGAGTTCTAGCTCATTTTGCTACGATTTTCGATCTCCTTGCTCAAAGCTCCATTCACAAAACTACTTTGGGAGATTGTTGCTTGGTATGTGACTCCTCCATTGGTCCAATTAGTTTTTGTTCTAGTGCTTTATTCATTGCAAGTTTTTGCTGCATAGGTGACCATGTTCTTGAGCGTGCATGTTAAATTTATGAGGTCCCAAGCAATTCTAATGCATGATATAGGTTCTAGGCACTTGTAGGAGTAGTTTCTACCAATCTTGTTTAGTTCTATTCACTTTTATTTTGAAGTTACTAAAATTTCAGAATTTTTTTCAAAAAAAGAATTATGTCTAGGAGAATGTACCAAGGTGGTTCCTCGGTAAAGAAAGGACCCAGGATTGCTATACGTGAGCAAGATGTTAAATTACCGAGGGACACAGATGTACGAGCTTGTGAGTGGCCATCCGACGATTTCATGGTTGAAGCAGGCTTTAAGGAGGAATTTGACGCGTATGTGTGTAATGCTGAGCTGGAGGACTTCTTACAAGATAAGTGTCCTCAGTACTATCAATTGACTGATTCCTTTGTGCAGAGGTTTAAATATAACTGTACGCGTAATTCTCCTAGTGTTCTATTTGATATTTATGATACATCTTATACCATGGACTTAGAGGATTTTACAACTGCTTGCAAACTCCCGCAGTGGGGTAATATTAATGATCCTCATAAATCTGAATTTAGAGATTTCCTTGCTAGTATTACTATGGGAGAATCCAGGGACATAGCACAAGTTACCATAGGGAGCATTCGTTTTCCTGCTATACATTATTTTGCTCTCTTCATTGGTAGATGCATTAATGGTAAAGATGAAGCATGTCATATGTGTGTCCCTGATCTTTGTGTCCTCAAGAGTGTTGTGTTGGGTTATAAAGGTTATAACTTGGGGGCAATAGTTGCACGTAGGTTGCAGAATAATAGTAGAACTCGAGATTTATTTGGAGGAATTTATGCAACCCGTGTGGCTAATTATCTTGGTATAGCCCCACGAGAGGGGGATGTGATGATACCTCCTGCTTATCTAGATTATGACGCTATGGTCAATCATCATTTTCTTAGGAGGAATGAACAATTCCTCCATTATCGACTAATCTATGATAGACGCAACATCGTCCATGTTACTCTTCCTGCTCCTCTCCTTCTTGATTATCGGGCAAAAGGAAGATATGTTGTTACCAGGGAGGAAGCAGCTAAACACGAGGGGAGAGCGGAGGCAGCTCGCCAACATGCCGCAGCTCAGGAGGTTGTTGCTGCTGCATCTCAGTACGACCCCAGCCACAACTATAGATATCAGCCAGGCGGTCCTTGGTATTAGACCAACTTAGGCCAAAAGCCTAAGCTTGGGGGAGTACGTATTTCTCACCGACTTTACATTCATGTTCACACACTAGTCGTCGGTGCTCATACTCTTTCATTGTATTATCCATGCTAGTTTAATTTTCTTTTTCTAGTTTTCTTCTTGTGTGTTTGATAAACCTTAAGAAAAACCAAAAAAATATTTAGTTTAATTTCCATGCTTGTAGTAGAATTAAAATGAAAACCCAAAAGATTTCTCGTTCTTCTTCGTACTTGTTGGGAGCTTTCCCGTGTAAATAGTTTTATTTTCTTTTCTTTCCTTTGGGGGTCGAGAAGACCTTATTGAAAATGTTTAGTGGCTCTTATATGCATGATTGTTTACTTAACTTAGAGCCCATATTATCTTGTCTTCTCTCTTGATTTGAATGCTTGCAGATTCCAGCTTAGTCCAATGCACGTGCACTATTATTATTATACACATCGTTCGGTCGTGCAAGTGAAAGGTAATAATGATGATATATGATGGACTTATTGAGATGAGAAAAGCTGGTATGAACTCAACCTCTCTTGTTTTTGTAAATATGATGAGTTCATCGTTCCTGATTCAGTTTATTATGAAGTAAACAAATTTGCAATGACATTTAGATATTATAGTTGCTTGTGCCATGCTTGATTAGCTATGAGTTATAATGGTTTACCTTGCGTGCCAACATGCTATTAGAATGATTATGATGTGGTATGATGGGATGGTATCCTCCTTTGAATGAATTGAGTGACTCGACTTGGCACATGTTCACACATGTAGTTGAAACAAATCAACATAGCCTTCATGATATTTATGTTCATGGTAGATTATATCCTACTCATGCTTGTACTCGGTGTAAATTAATTTTAATGCATGTTTATGACTATTGTTGCTCTCTCAGTCGGTCGCTTCCCAGTCTTTTGCTAGCCTTCACCTGTACTAAGAGGGAATACTGCTTGTGCATCCAAACTCGTTAAACCCCAAAGTTGTTCCGTATGAGTCCACTATACCTTCCTACATGCGGTATTTACCTACCGTTCCAAGTAAATTTGTATGTGCCAAACTCCAAACCTTCAAATGAAATTCTGTTTTGTATACTCGAGCAGCTCATGTTTCAGCTAGGGCTGCCTATATCTTCCATGCTAGGTGGGTTATTCCCAAGAGGAGTGGAGTACGCTCCTCATTCACGAGAAAGGGACAGTAACCGAGATGCCCAGTCCCATGATCCAAAAAGATCAAAGCAAATCAAAATAATTAAACAAAACTCCCCCGGGGCTGTTGTTAGTTGGAGGCACTCGTTGTTTCGAGCAAGCCATGTATTGATGCTTGTTGGTGGTTGGGGGAGTATAAACCTTTACCATTCTGTTTGGGAACTGCCTATAATGCATGTAGTATGGAAGATACATCCATCTCATAGTTGTTGCGTTGACAGGAAAAGTAAGCCACTCAAAATGTTATTCAATCTCTATTTTAAAATCGAGCTCTGGCACCTCTATAAATCCCTGCTTCCCTCTGTGAAGGACCTATCTATTTACTTTTATGTTGAGTCATCATCCCTCTTATTAAAAAGCACCCGCTGGAGAGCACACTGTCATTTGCATTCATTACTATTGGTTTATATTGGGTATGACTTGACTGGATCTCTTTTACCATGAATTACAATGTTTAGTCAGTCCTTGATCTTTAAAGGTGCTCTGCATTTATGTTTTGCGGTCTCAGAAAGGGCTAGCGAGATACCATTTTGTTATATGATGTTATGATTGTTTTGACAAAGTGTTGTCATCTGAGTTTTATTATTATGGCTCGCTAGCTGATTATGCTATTGATATGAGTAATTGTGGGACCTAGGTGTTATTGTGAGTATGGTTAGTTCATAATATTTGCTGAAACCTGAATGCTGGCTTTGCATGTTTACAACAACAAGAGCAAACAGAGTTTGTAAAAGTTTTTCTTTATCACTTTCAGTTTATCAACTGAATTGCTTGAGGACAAGCAAAGATTTAAGCTTGGGGGAGTTGATACGTCTCCAACGTATCTACTTTTCCAAACACTTTTGCCCTTGTTTTGCACTCTAACTTGCATGATTTGAATGAAACTAACCCAGACTGATGCTGTTTTCAGCAGAACTGCCATGATGTTGTTTTATGTGTAGAAAACAAAAGTTCTCGGAACGTCCTGAAAATCCACGGAGGCACTTTTTGGAAAATATAAAAAATACTGGCGAAAGAATCAAAACCAGGGGGCCCACACCCTGACCACGAGGGTGGGGGCGAGCCCCCTCCCCCTGGGCGCGCCCCCCTGTCTCGTGGGCCCCCTGAGGCTCCGCCAACCTCAACTCCAACTCCATATATTCCGTCTTGCGGAGAAAAAAATCAGAGAGAAAGTTTCATTGCGTTTTACGATACGGAGCCGACGTCAAGCCCTAATCTCTCTCGGGAGGGCTGATCTGGAGTTCGTTCGGGGCTCCGAGAGGGGGATTTGTCGCCGTCGTCATCATCAACCATCCTCCATCACCAATTTCATGATGCTCACCGCCGTGCGTGAGTAATTCCATTGTAGGCTTGCTGGACGGTGATGGGTTGGATGAGATTTACCATGTAATCAAGTTAGTTTTGTTAGGGTTTGATCCCTAGTATCCACTATGTTCTGAGATTGATTTTGCTATGACTTTGCTATGCTTAATGCTTGTCACTAGGTCCCGAGTGCCATGATTTTAGATCTGAACCTATTATGTTTTCATGAATATATGTGTGTTCTTGATCCTATCTTGCAAGTCTATAGTCACCTATTATGTGTTATGATCTGACAACCCCGAAGTGACAATAATCGGGATACTTCTCGGTGATGACCATAGTTTGAGGAGTTCATGTATTCACTATGTGCTAATGCTTTGTTCCGGCTCTCTATTAAAAGGAGGCCTTAATATCCCTTAGTTTCCGCTAGGACCCCGCTGCCACGGGAGGGTAGGACAAAAGATGTCATGCAAGTTCTTTTCCATAAGCACGTATGACTATTTACGGAATACATGCCTACATTACATTGATGAACTGGAGCTAGTTCTATGTCACCCTACGTTATAACTATTACATGAGGAATCGCATCCGGCATAATTATCCATCACTGATCCATTGCCTACGAGCTTTTCACATATGTGCTTCGCTTATTTACTTTTCCGTTGCTACTATTACAATCACTACAAAACCAAAAAAACATTACCTTTGCTACCGTTACCTTTATTATCATATTACTTTGCTACTAAATACTTTGCTGCAGATAATAAGTTATCCAGGAGTGGTTGAATTGACAACTCAACTGCTAATACTCAAGAATATTCTTTGGATCCCCTTGTGTCGAATCAATAAATTTGGGTTGAATACTTTACCCTCGAAAGCTGTTGCGATCCCCTACACTTGTCGGTTATCAAGCACTATGACGCTATGACCGGAGGGGTAAACTATGGAGGGGGGCACCGCACACGGCAATGAGAACAATTGATGTGTGCTTTGGGGTGCACCCCCCCGCCCTCATATATAAAGGAGGAGGGGAGGAAGCGGCTGGCCTAGGGGCGCGCCAAGTGTGGGGAGTCCTACTAGGACCGCCTAGTCCTAGTAGGATTCCCCTTACCTTTTCGGAGAAGGGGAAAGGTGGAGAGGAAGAAGGAAAGAGGGGGGCCACGCCCCCACCCTTGTCCAATTTGGACTAGGCTTGGGGGCGCGCGTGCCACCTCCTGGCCGCTGCCTCCTCATCTCCACTAAGGCCCATGTAGGCCCATTAACCCCCCCCCCGGGTTCCGGTAACCTCTTGGTACTCCAGAAAATGTCCGACCCTTACCGAAACCATTCCGGTATCCGAACATAACCTTCCAATATATAAAACTTTACCTCTCGACCATTCTGGAACTCCTAGTCATGTCCATGATCTCATCTGGGACTCCGAACAAACTTCGGTCATCAAAAGCACATAACTCATAATACAAATCATCATCGGACGTTAAGCGTGCGGACCCTATGGGTTTGAGAACTATATAGACATGATCGAGACACATCTCCGATCAATAACCAATAGCGGAACCCGGATGCTCATATTGGCACCAACATATTCTATGAAGATCTTTATCGGTCAAACCGCACAACAACATACGTTGTTCCCTTTGTCATCGGTATGTTACTTGCTCAAGATTCGATCGTCGGTATCATCATACCTAGTTCATTCTCGTTACCGGCAAGTCTCTTTACTCATTCCGCAATGCTTCATCCCCCAACTAACTCATTAGTCACATTGCTTGCAAGGCTTATAGTGATGAGCATTACCGAGAGGGCCCAGAGTACCTCTCTGATACATAGGGTGACAAATCCTAATCTCGGTCTATGCCAACCCAACAAACACCTTCGGAGACACTTGTAGAGCATCTTTATAATCACTCAATTATGTTGTGACGTTTGATAGCACACAAGGTGTTCCTCTGGTATTCGGGAGTTGCATAATCTCATAGTCATAAGAACATGTATAAGTCATGAAGAAAGCAATAGCAATAAAACTTAACAATCATTATGTTAAGCTAACGGATGGGTCTTGTCCATCACATCATTCTCTAATGATGTGATCCTGTTCATCAAATGACAACACATGTCTATGGTCAGGAAACATAACCATCTTTGATTAATGAGCTAGTCAAGTAGAGGCATACTAGGGACACTTTGTTTTGTCTATGTATTCACACATGTACTAAGTTTCTGGTTAATACAATTCTAGCATGAACAGTAAACATTTCTCATGATATAAGGAAATATAAATAACAACTTTATTATTGCCTCTAGTGCATATTTCATTCAGTCTCCCACTTGCACTAGAGTCAATAATCTAGATTACATAGTAACGATTTTAACACCCATGGAGTCTTGGTGCTGATCATGTTTTGCTCGTGGAAGAGACTTAGTCAACGAGTCTGCAACATTCAGATCCGTATATATTTTGAAAATCTCTATGTCTCCCTCCTTGACATGATCGCGGATGGAATTGAAGCGACTCTTGATGTGTTTGGTTCTCTTGTGAAATCTGGATTCCTTTGCCCAGGCAATATCTCCAGTATTGTCACAAAAGATTTTCATTGGACCCGGTGCACCAGGTGTTATACCTAGATCGGATATGAACTCCTTCATCCAGACTCCTTCATTTGCTACTTCTAAAGCAGCTATGTACTCCGCTTCACACATAGATCCCGCCACGATGCTCTGCTTGGAACTAGACCAACTGACAGCTCCACCATTCAATATAAATATGTATCCGGTTTGCGACTTAGAGTCATCTGGATCAGTGTCAAAGCTTGACGTAACCATTTACTACAAGCTCTTTGTCACCTCCATAAACAAGAAACATATCCTTAGTCCTTTTCAGGTATTTCAGGATGTTTTTGACCTTTGTCCAGTGATCCACTCCTGGATTACTTTGGTACCTCCCTGCTAAACAGCTAAACATATACAAAGGCACACATCAGGTCTGGTACACAGCATTGCATACATGATAGAACCTATGGCTGAAGCATAGTGAATGACTTTCATTTTCTCTCTATATTCTGCAGTGGTCGGGCATTGAGTCTGACTCAACTTCACACCTTGTAACACAGGCAAGAACCCTTTATTTGACTGATCCATTTTGAACTTCTTCAAAACTTTATCAAGGTATGTGCTTTGTGAAAGTCCATTAAGCGTCTTGATCTATATCTATAGATCTTGATGCCCAATATATAAGCAGCTTCACCGATGTCTTTCATGAAAATTCTTATTCAAGTATTCTTTTATGCTATCAAGAAATTCTATATTATTTCCAATCAACTATATTTCATCGAAAAATAATATCAAAAATGCTACAGAGCTCCCACTAACTTTCTTGTAAATACAGGCTTCTCCAAAAGTCTGTATAAAACCATATGCTCTAATCACATTATTGAAGCATATATTCCAACTTTGTGAGGCTTGCACCAATCCATAAATGGATCGGTGGAGCTTGCACACTTTGTTAGCACCTTTTGGATCGACAAAACCTTCTGGTTGCATCATATACAACTCTTCTTTAAGAAATCCATTAAGGAATGCAGTTTTGACATCCATTTGCCAAATTTCATAATCATAAAATGTAGCAATTGCTAACATGATTCGGACAGACTTAAGCATTGCTATGGGTGAGAAGGTCTCATCTTAGTCAACTCCTTGAACTTGTCGAAAACCTTTTGCAACAAGTTGAGCTTTGTAGACAGTAACATTACTGTCAGCGTCAATCTTCTTCTTGAATATCCATTTATTTTCTATGGCTTGGCGATTATCAGGCAAGTCCACCAAAATCCACACTTTGTTCTTGTACATGGATCCCATCTCAGATTTCATGGCCTCAAGCCATTTCGCGGAATCTGGGATCATCATCACTTCCTCATAGTTCATAGGTTCATCATGGTCTAGTAACATGACTTCCAGAATAGGATTACCATACCACCCTGGTGCGGATCGTACTCTGGTTGACCTACGAGGTTCTGTAGTAACTTGATCTGAAGTTTCATGATCATTATCATTAGCTTCCTCACTAATTGGTGTAGGCATCAATGGAACTGATTTCTGTGATAAACTACATTCCAATTCGGGAGAAGGTACAATTACCTCATCAAGTTCTACTTTCCTCCCACTCATTCTTTCGAGAGAAACTCCTTCTCTAGAAAGGATCCATTCTTAGAAACGAATATCTTGCCTTCGGATCTGTGATAGAAGGTGTACCCAATAGTTTCCTTTGGGTATACTATGAAGACGCATTTCTCAGATTTGGGTTCGAGCTTATCAGGTTGAAGCTTTTTCACATAAGCATCGCAGCCCCAAACTTTAAGAAACGACAACTTGGGCTTCTTGCCAAACCACAGTTCATATGGTGCCGTCTCAATGGATTTAAATGGTGCCCTATTTAACGTGAATGCAGCCTTCTCTAAAGCATAACCTCAAAACGATAGCGGTAAATCAGTACGAGACATCATAGATCGCACCATATCTAAAAAAGTACGGTTACGACGTTCAGACACACCATTATGCTGTGGTGTTCCAGGTGGCGTGAGTTGTAAAACTATTCCACATTGTTTCAAATGAAGACCAAACTCGTAGCTCAAATATTCGCCTCCACGATCAGATCGTAGAAACTTTATTTTCCCATTATGATGATTTTCCACTTCACTATGAAATTCTTTGAACTTTTCAAATGTTTCAGATTGATGTTTCATTAAGTAGATATACCCATATCTGCTCAAATTATCTGTCAAGGTCAGAAAATAACGATACCCGCCACGAGCCTCAACACTCATTGGACCGCATACATCGGTATGTATTATTTCCAATAAGTTAGTAGCTCATTTCATTGTTCCGGAGAACGGAGTTTTAGTCATCTTACCCATGAGGCATGGTTCGCAAGCACCAAGTGATTCATAATCAAGTGATTCCAAAATCCCATCAGCATGGAGTTTCTTCATGCGCTTTACACCAATATGACCTAAACGACTGTGCCACAAATAAGTTGCACTATCAATATCAACTTTGCATCTTTTGGCTTCAATATTATGAACATGTGTATCACCACGATCGAGATTCAACAAAAATAGACCACTTAACAAGGGTGCATGACCATAAAAGATATTACTCATATAAATAGAAAAACCATTATTCTCTGATTTAAATGAATAACCGTCTCGCATAACAAGATCCACATTTAATGTTTATGCTCAATGTGGGCACTAAATAACAATTATTCAGATCTAAAACTAATCTCGAAGGTAGATGTAGAGGTACGTGCCGACAGCGATCACATCGACCTTGGAACCATTTTCAACGCGCATCGTCACCTTGTCCTTAGCCAATCTTCGTTTAATCCGTAGCCCATGTTTCGAGTTGCAAATATGAGCAACAGAACCAGTATCAAATACCCAGGTGCTACTACGAGCATTAGTAAGGTACACATCAATAACATGTATATCAAATATACCTTTCACTTTGCCATCCTTCTTATCCGCCAAATACTTGGGGCAATTCCGCTTCCAGTGACCAGTCCCTTTGCAGTAGAAGCACTCAGTTTCAGGCTTAGGTCCAGACTTGGGCTTCTTCCCTGGAGTAGCAACTTGCTTGCTATTCTTCTTGAAGTTCCCCTTCTTCCCTTTGCCCTTTTTCTTGAAACTAGTGGTCATGTTAACCATCAACACTTGATGCTCCTTCTTGATTTCTACCTCCGCAACCTTTAGCATTGCAAAGAGCTCGGGAATTGTCTTTTCCATCCCTTGCATATTATAGTTCATCATGAAGCCTTTATAGCATGGTGGCAGTGATTGAAGAACTCTGTCAATGACACTATCATCAGGAAGATTAACTCCCAGCTGAGTCAAGTGGTTATGGTACCCAGACATTCTGAGTATGTGTTCACTGACAGAACTATTCTCCTCCATCTTGCAGCTATAGAACTTGTTGGAGACTTCATATCTCTCAACTCGGGCATTTGCTTGAAATATTAACTTCAATTCTTGGAACATCTCATATGCTCCATGACGTTCAAAACATCTTTGAAGTCCCGATTCTAAGCCATAAAGCATGGCACACTAAACTATCAAGTAGTCATCAACACGCGACTACCAGGCATTCACAATGTCTGCAGTTGCTAGCACGGGTGGTACACCTAGTGGTGCTTCAAGGACATAATTCATCTGTGCACTAATGAGGATATGGATATAATCCTCAAGTTACGGACCCAGTCCGTGTAATTGCTACCATCATCTTTCAACTTAGCTTTCTCTAGGAACACATTAAAATTCAAGGGAATGGTAGCACGGGCCATTGATCTACAACAACATAGATTGCAAAAACTATCAGGACTAAGTTCATGATAAATTAAAGTTCAATTAATCATATTACTAAAGAACTCTCACTTTGATGGACATCCCTCTAGTCATCTAAATGATCATGTGATCCATATCAACTAAACCATGTCCAATCATCACGTGAGATGGAGTAGTTTTCAATGGTGAACATCTCTATGTTGATCATATCTCCTATATGATTCACGTTCGACCTTTTGTCTCAGTGTTCCGAGGCCATATCTACATATGCTAGGCTCGTAAAGTTTAACCCGAGTATTCTGCACATGCAAAACTAGCTTGCACCCGTTGTATGTGAACGTAGAGCTTATCACACCCGATCATCACGTGGTGTCTCAGCACGATGAACTGTAGCAATGGTGCATACTCAGGGACAACACTTATACCTTGAAATTTAGTGAGGGGTCATCTTATAATGTTGCTGTCGTACTGAGCAAAATAAGATGCATAAAAGATAAACATCACATGCAATCAAAATATGTGACATGATATGGCCATCATCATCTTGTGCCTTTGATCTCCATCTCCAAAGCACCATCATGATCTCCATTGTCACCGGCTTGACACCTTGATCTCCATCGTAGCATCGTTATCGTGTCACCAACTATTGCTTCTATGACTATTGCTACCTCTTAGTGATAAAGTAAAGTAATTACATGGCGATTGCATTTCATACAATAAAGCAACAACCATATGGCTCCTGCCAGTTGCCGATAACTTTGTTACAAAACATGATCATCTCATACCACAGTTTATATCACATCATGTCTTGACCATATCACATCACGACATGCCCTGCAAAAACAAGTTAGACGTCCTCTACTTTGTTGTTGCAAGTTTTATGTGGCTACTATGGGCTTCTAGCAAGAACTGTTTTTACCTACGCATCAAAACCACAACGATTTTTTGTCAAGTGTGCTATTTTAACCTTCAACAAGGACCGGACATAGTCAAACTCAATTCAACTAAAGTTGGAGAAACAAACACCCGCCAGCCACTTGTGTGCAAAGCACGTCGGTAGAACCAGTCTCATGAACGCATTCATGTAATGTCGATCTGGGCCGCTTCATCCAACAATACCGCTGAATCAAAGTAAGACGTTGGTGGTAAGCAGTATGACTATTATCGCCCACAACTCTTTGTGTTCTACTCATGCATATCATCTACGTATAGACCTGGCTCGGATGCCACTGTTGGGGAACGTAGCATGCAATTCAAAAAAAATCCTATGCTCACGCAAGATCTATCTAGGAGATGCATAGCAACGAGAGGGGAGAGTGTGTCCACGTACCCTCGTAGACCGAAAGCGGAAGCATTATGTTAACGCGGTTGATGTAGTCGAACGTCTTCATGATCCAACCGATCCAAGTACCGAACGTACGGCACCTCCATGTTCAGCACACGTTCAACTCGATGACGTCCCTCAAACTCCTGATCCAGCAGAGGGTCGAGGAAGAGTTTCGTCAGCACGACGGCGTGGTGACGGTGTTGATGACGCGATCCGCGCAGGGCTTCGCCTAAGCACTATGACGCTATGACCGGAGGAGTAAACTGTGGAGGGGGCACCGCACACGGCAAAAAGAACAATTGATGTGCTTTGGGTGCCCCCGCCCCTATATATAAAAGAGGAGGGGAGGAGGCAGCCGACCTAGGCGGCGCGCCAAGTGTGGGGAGTCCTACTAGGACTCCCTAGTCCTAGTAGGATTCCCCTTACCTTTCCGAAGAAGGGGAGAAGGGGAAAGGTGGAGAGGAAGAAGGAAAGAGGGGGGCCGCGCCCCCACCCCTTGTCCAATTCGGACTGGGCTTGGAGGGCGCGCGCCACCTCCTGGCCGCTGCCTCCTCTTCTCCACTAAGTCCCATGTAAGCCCATTAACCCCCGGGGGGTTCCGGTAACCTCCCGGTACTCCGAAAAATGTCCGAACCTTTCCGAAACCTTTCCGGCGTCCGAACTTAACCTTCCAATATATCAATCTTTACCTCTCAACCATTTTGAGACTCCTTGTCATGTCCTTGGTCTCATACGGGACTCCGAACAAACTTCGGTCATCAAAAACACATAACTCATAATACAAATCATCATCGAATGTTAAGCGTGTGGACCCTATGGGTTCGAGAACTATGTAGACATGATCGAGACACATCTCCGATCAACAACCAATAGTGGAACCTAGCTTCTCATATAGGCTCCCATATATTCTACGAAGATCTTTATAGGTCAAACCGCACAACAAACTACGCAGTTCCCTTTGTCATCGGTATGTTACTTGCCCGAAATTCGATCGTCGGTATCATCATACCTAGTTCAATCTCGTTACCGAAAAGTCTCTTTACTCGTTCCATAATGCTTCATCCTGCAACTAACTCATTAGTCACATTACTTGCAAGGCTTATAGTGATGAGCATTATCGAGAGGGCCCAGAGATACCTCTCCGATACACAGAGTGAAAAATCCTAATCTCGATCTATGTCAACCCAACAAACACCTTCGGAGACACCTGTAGAGCATCTTTATAATCACCTAGTTATGTTGTGACGATTGATAGAACACAAGGTGTTCCTCCGATATTCGGGAGTTGCATAATCTCATAGTCAGAAGAGCATGTATAAGTCATGAAGAAAGCAATAGCAATAAAACTTAACAATCATTATGCTACGCTAATGGATGGGTCTTGTCCATCACATCATTCTCTAGTTATGTTATCCCGTTCATCAAATGACAACACATGTCTATGGTCAGGAAACATAACCATCTTTGATTAACGAGCTAGTCAAGTAGAGGCATACTAGGGACACTTTGTTTTGTCTATGTATCCACACATGTACTAAGTTTCCGGTTAATACAATTATAGCATGAATAATAAACATTTATCATGATATAAGGAAATATAAATAAGAACTTTATTATTGCCTCTAGGGCATATTTCCTTCAGTCTCCCACTTGCACTAGAGTCAATAATCTAGATTACATAGTAATGATTCTAACACCCATGGAGTCTTGGTGTTGATCATGTTTTGCTCGTGGAAGAGGCTTAGTCAACGGGTCTGCAACATTCAGATCCGTATGTATTTTGAAAATCTCTATGTCTCCCTCCTTGACTTGATCGCGGATGGAATTGAAGCGTCTCTTGATGTGTTTGGTTCTCTTGCGAAGTCTGGATTCCTTTGCCAAGGCAATTGCTCCAGTATTGTCACAAAAGATTTTCATTGGATCCGATGCACTAGGTATTACACCTAGATCGGATATGAACTCCTTCATCCAGACTCCTTCATTTGTTGATTCTGAAGCAGCTATGTACTCCGCTTCACACGTAGATCCCGCCACGACGATCTGCTTGGAATTGCACCAACTGACAACTCCACCATTCAATATAAATACGTATTCGGTTTGCGACTTAGAGTCATTCGGATCAGTGTCAAAGCTTGCATCGACGTAACCATTTACGACAAGCTCTTTGGCACCTCCATAAATGAGAAACATATCCTTAGTCATTTTCAGGTATTTTCAGGATGTTTTTGACCGATGTCCGGTGATCCACTCTTGGATTACTTTGGTACCTCCCTGCTAAACATATACAAAGGCACAAATCAGGTCTGGTACACATCATTGCATACATGATAGAACCTGTGGCTGAAGCATAGGGAATGACTTTTATTTTCTCTCTATCTTCTGCAATGGTCGGGCATGGAGTCTGACTCAACTTCACACCTTGTAACACAGGCAAGAACCCTTTCTTTGACTGATCCATTTTGAAATTCTTCAAAACTTTATCAAGGTATGTGCTTTGTGAAAATCCAATTAAGCGTCTTGATCTATCTCTATAGATCTTGATGTCCAATATATAAGCAGCTTCACCGAGGTCTTTCATTGAAAACTTTTATTCAAGTATCCTTTTATGCTATCCAGAAATTCTGTATATTTCCAATCAATAATATGTCATGCACATATAATATTAAAAATGCTACAGAGCTCCCACTCACTTTCTTGTAAATACAGGTCTCTCCAAAAGTCTGTATAAAACCATATGCTTTGATCACATTATCAAAGCGTATATTCCAACTCCGGAAGGCTTGCACCAGTCCATAAATGGATTGTTGGAGCTTGCACACTTTGTTAGCACCTTTTAGATCGACAAAACCTTCTGGTTGCATCATATACAACTCTTCTTTAAGAAATCCATTAAGGAATGCAGTTTTGACATCCATTTGCCAAATTTCATGATCATAAAATACAACAATTGCTAACATGATTCGGACAGACTTAAGCATTGCTACAGGTGAGAAGGTCTCATTGTAGTCAACTCCTTGAACTTGTCGAAAACCTTTCGCAGCAAGTCGAGCTTTGTAGACAGTAACATTACCGTTAGTGTCAGTCTTCTTCTTGACGATCTATTTATTTTCTACGGTTTAGGATTCCACACGCATTCCGTCTTGGTGTAACTGATTAGAGAGGAAGCAAAAAAATATTTTACGTTCTACTGTACCAGACCCTCTTTAACAGTACGGGTTTACTTATGACTCAAATAAGAAGAAAAAAACTATGAAAATAAAGTCTTCAAGCTTCAAGTCTTCAAATCAATTTATTCAAAGGTTGTACCAATTTCATCATCAAATTCTTCACTTGAAGAATGGGCAAGGGCTAAATCGACATGAGAATATGTGCATTATAGCAACTATTTGGTGCTGGATGCACCAAATAAGAGTGCCCGTACTCCCTGTTTCACACATTTTTTTAGTCCAAACATATTCTCATTTATTGATTAATATCCAAATACATAGGAATACAAGAAAAATCCAGGGGATTAAGTAGCTAGAGATGGCGTTCTGGAGAGGGTCCCAAAGTGTGTTTGGCAAGGTTGTGCGCCTCAAAGTTCGTCTCGCGCCCTTCGAAGATGAAGGAGCATGCTGAAAACTATGAACCTCAGGAGATGATCTCTTTAACAATGCTTGTGTAATGGCCGCCCGTGCCCTTGTGTATGTCCGCGACAACCTCGTTGCAATCTGAGGCTACCAACACATGACATAGTGAGAGGTCGAGGGCAAGGGAGAGAGCTTCTCTGCACGCCAAGGCTTTGAGTGTCGCTGGATCGCTAATACATGTGTATCGTACTGCTGATGCACCAAGATACTTGCCCATGTCATCCCTGCAAACGACACTTATAGACCCATCATTTGATGTAGGCGAAGTAGCCCCATCAACATGAATTTTGCAGCAGCCTGCAACCGGCGGGATCCATCGTCGCCTCAAGTGCATGCTGGTTGTAGGAGAACTGGCCGGTTTCTTTTTTACTCTGGACTCATCAAGCTCACGTATATAAGTGTTAATGAAATGGTTCGTAGCATGTGGGGACTGAAAATTCTGTTCGTGAATGGCCTCGCGGCGCGCATGCCAAATCGCCCATAGGGTAACTAGCACTCTAGTGAAATCTCCATGAGGTAAGCTATCCAACAAGGCAAAAATCCACCGTATCTGGCTCAGTATTGTTTTCCACGACTTCAACAAGTTCAGGGTCTTCCAAAGCCCACATGCATCGCACCATGTTGCAATGGATTAGAGAATGTTGCCATGAATCATCTGCTCCGCATAGCTCACAAGATTTTGTTACCGACATATTGTGATGGTGCCTCAAGTCGGCCGTTGGAAGAGACTGTTGCGCCAGTATCCACAAGAAATTTTTTACCTTTGAGGGAACCTCAACTTTCCATAGTTTAGTGCACGCCTTCTTCTCCCCTTGACTATTTGATGAGTCTGCCTGGCCTTCCAGCCACGCTTCTCGCCTGTTTCACACATAGGACGTGGGATAGCACCCACCCCCACCGTGTTTCCCTTTTTACTTTTTTTCTCTTTTTAGAATCAGATATTTTTTTTAAAGTTCACGAATACTTCTCCAAAAGTCCATGATCATTTTAAACAATTTGTGAACATTTTAGAAAAGTGCATCATGAACAATTTTTAAATTCATGAATATTTACATTAATTCGGATTGTTGCAAAATACATGAATGTTTAAAAAAAATCTGAAGTTTTCTAATATCATGAATTTTTTTAAAATTCATATTTCTTTGATTCCGTTGTATACAAGATTTTACCTGAAATAGCAAGGCAAACTCGTTAATGGATCAACCAAAGATCTATCAAATAAAAAACAAAACAAATTGAAGAATAAATGGCCACAACGCACATGGCCAGGTGCCCGTCACCTCTCTATTCCATGCTCCCCTCGCAATCAGTGATTCGTAGGTTTTTTTAGGCAAGTTTTTTTTAGCATCTGTAACCTTTATTAACTCTGGATGTTCATAGGGATATAGATGATGTCGGGCGTATTAACTAGCCATAGGTGGCGCCCGAGACACAAAGAAGCCGCAGCTTTTGCAAGAGCATGCGCTTCAAAATTATGCTTTCTATTCTCATGAACAAAATGGATATTAGGAAAAAGGCTAGCCTATGGTTTATCTCACTCAAGACCGAAGCGAACTGGCAAGGAACATCCGAGCCGATCATGGAGATCACCGAGGCACAGTTCGACGCCACGCATATAGAGTTGAGATGGAGATCCATCGCCAAAGCGAGGGCTTCATTGCATGATTGTGCTTCCAACGAGGGCGGATCCGTGAGATCGTCGAAAACTCTTGCAGAAGCTCCCAGAAATAGACCTGCTCTGACACGGCATACCACAGCTGATGCGCCCCTGCTACCCGATCTGGACACGCCCCCATCTGCATTTAGCTTCGCTTCTTCGTCGGTTGGGGGTAGCCAAACTGGTGATGACATTCTGGTCCTTGAAATTTCCCCTGTTACATGCAGATCCTTAGGTTTCACATGCAAGTCCCTCAGACATGACTTGTACACAGCCGTACGCTCAAGCTCCACCAGAAATTTCTTAATGAAGACCAAAGTGCTTAGGGGGATTTGGTACTGCTCATCGTGGATAGCACGGCGTCGCGCCCACCATATGTCCCACATGGTGATCAAAATATGAACAACTTCCTTCTCTGTTAAAGTGTCCAGTAGCCAGAACATCCATAGTCGAGCATCATCGGTTCTGTTGGAGATCATCACTTCTGTCGATTCTTCGTCGGCCAAGGCCCAAACACACCGTGACATATGACAATCAAACAGAGAATGTCTCCAAGTATCTACCGCCACTTGGCATAAAGGACAAGCCAGCGAATCTGCCATCTTCCTGTAATTCCAAACCTCACTGGTTGGGATCAATGTCTTGGCTAGCCTCCAAGTAACTTTTTTTACTTTGGATGGTATGCTCAACTTCCAAAGTTTGCCCCAAGACTTCTCATCTGCATCCGAATGTGAGTGCCCCAAAACATGCTCCAACCAGTCCATTCTCTGTTGCTTTGTAGCCGCCAGTAAACGATATGCCGACTGTGCTGAAAAAATGACTCTTCTGTCATAGTGCCATGCCCAGAAATCGGCTTGAACTCGTGTACTTAGGGGAATGTTCAGTATTGCTTCCTTGTCCATTGCATAAAAGTGCTCATCCAGTACCTGAATATTCCAGCCCGCATTAGTGTGGTCGAGCAACTCTGACACTAGTTCCGGCGGGTTTGGGGACTTTGGGCAAACCGGCCGTAGTTTGTGATCTCGCGGTATCCAGTTTTCATGCCATATACTCGTCTTGCTTCCCGTCCCTATCCTTTTGATGATTCCCAATTTAAGGGTGTCACATCCTTCATGTATGGAGCGCCAGACTTGGGACAGATTGCTACCCAACTCGGCTTCCAGAACGGTACAAGCGGGGTAATATACTGCCTTCAGTATGCGTGCACTTAGCGAATCAGGATGTTGCAGTAGGCGCCAGGCTTGGCAGGAAAGTAGGGCTAAGTTAAATAGCTCGATATCACGGAAGCCCATACCTCCCATAAATTTTGGTTGTGTCATAACTTCCCACGAGACCCATGCGGTTTTTCTTTCTCCCTTCTTTGATCCCCACCAAAACTTCCAGAGCAAGCCGTTAATATGTTGCCATAGGCTCCTTGGTAGCTTGAAGCACGCCATCGAATATGTGGGTATCGCTTGCGCCACCGATTTTATAAGAACTTCTTTGCCACCCACTGAAAGGGCCTTTTCCATCCACCCTTGAACATGTTTCCAAATCCTGTCCTTTAGGTATTTGAAGGATCCCTCCTTTGCTCTACCAACATTCGAAGGAAGCCCTAGGTACTTCTCGGATAATTGTTCCTTCTTTACATCCAAGACTTGCATAACTTGTTTCCTCAAGTCCTTCGAACACCCCTTGGTGAAGAATATTGATGACTTGTCTTTATTAATACGTTGTCCCGACGCATTGCAATATCTCTAAAGCAATACATTGACCCATGTTGCCATCTCAGGTGTAGCATCAAAAAATAGCAAACTGTCATCAGCAAAAAGGAGATGATTGACACGTGGAGCATTTGGAGCTATGGATACTCTCCCCCGGGGCCGAAGATTTCAACAAGGACGTGAGACCTTCTGCCGCCAACAGAAACAGATAGGGCGGATTGGGGTCACCCTGCCTTAAGCCCCGTGTTGGCTTGAACTCCTCTAGCTTACCTCCATTAAACATGACTGAAAAAGATACCGAGGTCACACACCTCATGATAGTATAGGTGAACCGAGGACTGAAACCTAGTTTCAGCATTAGTGCCTTCAAATATGGCCACTCGAGTCTGTCGTAGGCTTTCATCGTATCAAGTTTTAGGGCACAAAATTTGTTTCCCTTCAACTTCCTAGTTTTCATGTAGTGTAGGCACTCATAAGCAGAGATAAAATTATCAGTGATTAGGCGACCAGGTACAAATGCAGATTGTTCCTCTAAAATGATGTCGGGGAGAATGAGTTTGAGCCGGTTAGCCAATACCTTTGATGCAATCTTGAAGATCACATTGCAGAGGCTTATCGGTCTGAACTGTGCTAAATTTTTTGGACTAGCAATCTTGGGAATAAGAACGATGAACATTTTGTTTATCTCCTCCAGCGAACCATCACCACTCAGAACACGCAGCACCATATCGGTTACCTCATCACCACATAAATCCCAGTGTCGCTGAAAAAAGTGGGTGGGAAGCCATCAGGCCCCGGGGCCTTTGTCGGAACATTTGGAAGAGTGCAGACTTCACCTCTTCCTTCCTGTAAGGTGCGTTCAACATGCTATTCATTTGGCCATCAACTTTCACCGGTATATGAGAGAGAACTTCTTCCATGCCTATGGTGTTTTCTGAAGCATACAAGTTCTCGTAGAAGCTAGTCGCCATCGCTGCCATCTCATCCGGGTCGGACGTCATAGAACCATCAGCTCTTTGGAGCTCCAGAATGTGATTCTTGGCTTTTCTTGCACTAGCTTTTTTGTGAAAAAAATTAGTATTACTGTCCCCTTCCGAGAGCCATTGAATACGAGCCCTTTGACGCCACATAATCTCTTCTCGGCAACACAACTCGACCATCCGAGCTTCAACTTCCTCCTCTTCCATGTTTGGTCCAACGCGCATCGGTGCAGCTCGCAGATCCTCAAGCCTCTTGCGGAGTCTTCTAAGCTCGGATCAAACTGACCCAAAAGTACATCACCCCCAGTTCTGTAGCTCTGCCGCCAAACTAGCCAGCTTGTCAGAAAAATCTGATACTGACTGCGCCCTGTCCTTTGCTTTCCACGCACTCTCCAGAACAGCCCCAAAACGGCCATCTCGTTCCCACATACATTCATACCGGAAGGGCCGCTGGGCTGCCCGAACACTCTCGTTGACTAGGTCAGTCTCCAGAAGAATTGGAGAGTGGTCCGACTTGACTACCGTGAGATGCTCTAAACTGGCAAAAGGTAATAGAGCGGACCAAGTAGCCGATGCCAGCGCTCTATCAAGGAGAACTCGACAATAATGACCACCTGAGACTTTCTTCTCCCATGTCCAGCCCAGCCCTCTATATCCCAAGTCCGCTAGGGCACAAACATCAGTTGCCTCCCGGAAAGCCTCCATTTCATTTGGCCCCATCTATCCTTCTTTTCTGAGAATTTCATTAAAATCACCAATACACAGCCACGGCAGGGTGCTTTTGCCTCGCAACCGCTTCATCATATCCCAAGTTTTGTAGCAGAGGCTTCTGTTTGCTTCGCCATAGAAACAAGAAAGCCGCCATTGTTCCTTCAACGGCTCCTTGACCCATGCATCCACATGATACCGAGAAAAGTTCTTTATTGAAACATCCAGAGAATTTTTCCAAAAGATACAAATGCCACCACTGCGGCTAGAACTACCGACTCCAAAACTGAAATCAAAACCTAATGAAAAACGAAGACCTTCAACACGATTCTTTGGCAGTTGAATTTCAACTAAACAAAGAATCGACGGCGTACTCCTCTCCATGAGATCGCGGAGTTCTCTGACCGTCGTGGGGTCGCCAATCCCGCGATAGTTCCAGCATAGTGTTTTCATTGGGCCTGGCGGAGCCCCGGCTCGGAGCACGCCAATAACGCCATCTTGTTTTCCTTCGTCGGTGAGGAACCTTTCTTTGCTTTCTTTAACTCCCTCGGAGACACATACACTGGTGGAGGCAGTGGTGTATCAGACGTACTAGCATTTACAGCTCCCTTTACTACCAGCTCTTGCATTTGGTTTTGATCATAGATGATCGGGTTTGTCCCCGTGCTGTTTCTCTCCTTGGGCATGTTGGTACTGGCACTAAGGGCAACCTCCAGATTACGCCGTGCCGCTGGCTCCTCACCAGGTACAGAACCAAGGCCAGCGTTAGGTTTCAATGGGCTAGTTACCTCTGCCTCAATGTCCTCTCCATCTTCAAAACCAGCATGTTGGATAGACCTCTTGTGCGGACCATCATGTTCCCTTTGTGGGGCTCTACCACGACCAGCCCCAGCTCTGCCACGGACCTGGGACCAGCCCCCACTAGTAGAACGGCCATACTGCTGTTGCTCAGGAGCCACTTCCTTGCGTTGGGCCAACATCCAGCTTCCAAACTGCCTCTGTTTGGGTTCCCACACCCCATCTCCACACTCTTCATGGTTGTGCCCCATGAAGCCGCAAACCTAGCGCGGGGAGCCCGCTTTCACCTAGCGAGTGCTTTTGGGCCAGCCCATATTTTCTTTTGTTTTTTCTTCTATAAAATTTTTTGGTTTAAAAACATTTCTGAATTTCAAATAATAGTCGGGATTTTAAAACAAAAGTCAAATATCAGAAGACATTCACTAGTTAAATTTTTGTTCATCAAATAAAAAAATGTTCCTGAGTTCCAAAAATATTCTCAAATTCAAAACATGTTCTTGGAATCGAAAAAGGGTTCACGATTTCAAAACATGTTCACGAATTCAAAAAAATGTTCATAATTAGAACAAAAAATGTTCATGAATCACAAAGAAGTTCATCGATTAGATAAATGTTTGCTGATTGAAAAATGTTCAAGAGTTCGAAAATATATTCATGCATTAAAAAATGTTCGTCTAACATAAATTATGCATCCATTTCAAATATTGTTCCCAAACAAAATATTGCTGATTCAAAAAATGTCAAGAGTTTCACACAATTTCCAGAATTTAAAAATATATACTTTTGACATAATAAAACATGTTCATAAATTCAGAAAATATTAAAAAATTAAAAAATTAACAAATAATTCAGGAATTTTTTAAAAAATTATCATGAATTTGAAAATTGTCCACAATTACAAATTTTCATGATTTCATATTGTTCCATGAATTTTCATGATTTCATATTGTTCCATGAAGGAGAAAAAGGAAAAAGAGAAAAATATAGGGAAAAAGAACATGAAAAATAATCATATTGTTCCATGAATTTAAAAGCAGGTTCTAAATGAAAAATATGTTTGCAAATTTGAATAAATATTCTGAATTCCAAAACATGTTCAGTAACTCATAAAATGTCCGCAGACTAAAAATAATGTTCACATATTTTTTATATGCTCATAAATTTTTAAAAAAGTTTATGAATTCAAAACAATGTTTCATGAGAAATAAAAGAATGAAGAAAATGAAAAACAAATAGAGAAAACAGATGAAATGAAAAAGCTGGAGAAAACCGGCACAAGGAAATACAAAGATTTTTTTTAACAAAGGGGTCCACAAAGGTTCTAGAACCTTCCAAAAGCTAGGAGAAAACATAGGAAAACCTGACCGGGCTATCCATTATTGCGCGTTTTACCTAGCGAGCCACTCGCTCCAAAAGGGGTTATGTATGTCATTGCCCAACTAGTTTTTTCAGGGTTTTGGGAAGGCTCTAAATTTCGCAAACCGTTTTTTTCTCCTTTTTTATTTCTTCTTGTCGATTCTTCTCCTATTTTCATTTCCGCCCTTATTATTATTATTATTATTATTATTATTATTATTATTATTATTATTATTATTATTATTATTATTATTATTATTATCATCATCGTCATCATTAGTCTTGTCGTTGTTGTTGTTGTTGTTGTTGTTGTTGTTATTATTATTATTATTATTATTACTATCATTATTTTCATTTTCATTTTCGTTTTTTACACGGACATTTTCTGAATACGTGAAGATTATTCCAAATTCATGAATATTTTTTGAATTTGTGAACCTTCTTTTAAATTTACGAACATCTCCCCAAATCATGAATAATTTTGAATATGTGAACATTTTTCGGTTTCGTGAATATTTTCTAAATTTGCAAAAAAAAAACTTGAACCTTATACATTTTTCCAAGTTCGTGAACATTTATCAATTTCATGTATATTTTCTGAATCCGCGAACCTTTTGAAATTTTTATTTTAAAAAATCAAGAGAAATTAGAAAATGAAAAAAAGAAAACGAAAGAAAGAAAAAGGAGTAAAAGGAAAAGGAACAAAAGAAAAGAGTTTCCACATATTGTTGATCCTGTCAAGGCGTTTTCTGTTAATTCATTTTACATAAGCTTAGTCTCATCTTCGCAAATCGAAGTATCCTCGTGTACGCCATTGAAACGTAACCTTCTGAGTTCTGACGCACAATAACTTGATTCATAGAGGGTGGTGTGGGGATAAATTCTTTGGTCTGTGCTTGGGATGAATGGATTGCTCATCGCTTTGGCTTGTCCCATTGCCACCATATGGTGGTGGTGCAAGTGCAATGCACTGCATGCCCCCTTCATTCCATCTAGCATTGCACAATGTGTTCAGTTGATTAAGGCCTTGTTTGGTTGTACGAAAACCTATCCCCTGGTGGAACTAAACCACACACGGATTGGGTTGATCTCTCCTTGTCACCAAATCCCCGTGAATCCATTCCCTCCTAATCCCTGTGTTAGTTATCTTGTCCGGTCATCTTCATTTACCCACGCAGGGATTGCATATGCATAGCTTACCATACAAGATTGAAGGTGTTCGTGCGTTCAGCGTCTCAGCAGTCCAACACAAACAACCATCTTTTTTTGCGAATGGCACATGCATCCATCCACAGCACGAATCACTGCCTGAGCTAGCCACCTCATCCGCCGGTGGCGTCGAGGCTTGGGTGCAGTAGGAGGAGAGAGAGGATGAGAGAGAGAGGATGGGAGGGGGCTCTTCCCGCGACAGGCCTCTGATTCGTTCTCCAAATTTCTAGCTTTTTTTACAGCACTGGCACCCACTTGCTAGGCGGCGGGATCGTGACCAGCTTGGGTTTATGATGGATGCGCTGGTGGCTTCGGCGCGGCGTCTTTCGGCTCCATAGACTTGCTTAGGAACTCGCCACTAGGTGGGCTTTTATGTTTTCTTTCCAGTTTTTTGGGCATGCTTGTGCTGTGGCTCCAGCTTTTTGCATCTTCCTTCATGTTTGGCACTTGACTGTATGGATGCTTGCTTTTTTTATAAAGCAGGGGAAAGCCTAGTTCGAGGAGACAGGGGATTGGGGGGCAGGGAGAGGTTCTGGGAAAGAAAGAGGAGAGTGTTTACCTAAGGAGTGGCAGCCGTCATCATCGTTGTCGGATGCGTCACCGGCAGCTGCTCGTCAACGTTACTTGCACCATCGCCCCGTCGCCTCGCTCGTAGTCCTCGTTGTGGTTACGTTGGATGGGGAATATCCTATTTGACGCTCTCCGCGTCAAGCTGTCGAGGCTTCACATAAGAGCTGGCGATCGAAGGTGAACTGGGCCGGCCCATTAACAGTGTTCACGTTTCCGGTTTTGGGAATCTTCTAAAGTTTCCCAGCCGGTTTTTGCCTGGTTTTGGGAACCTTCTAGAAGGTTCCCTGAACCGGTTTTTTCTTTCTTTTTTCTTTTTTTTATGTTTTTCTGTTTATTTTTCTACTTTATTTTCTCTTTTATTTTCCTTTTCTGTTTCTTTTTTTATTTTTTTTATTTTTCAAGTTTATTTATTTTCGAAAAAAGTTCATGTTTCAAAAATTGTTCGTAAACTTAAAAAAAATTGTTTCCACTTTTTAAAAGCGTGATTTTTAAAAAAAATATTGGTTGTGTTTTCCAAAAAATTCATAAATTCAAAAACTGTTCACATTTTAAACAAAATGTTCTGGGATTTAAAAAATGTTCCCTTTTCAAAAATGTTCGGAATGTTTTTGATCAATTTTGTCAGGATGTTTCATATAATGATCGAGATTTCAAAAAAAATGTACCTGTTTTAAAAAAAATGTTCAAAATTTACAAAAAAAAATTGTTTTCAAAATTTTGTTCACGTATTAAAAAATTGTTCATGTTCAAATTTGTTTTGGATTTTCAAAAAAAGTTCTCCATTTCGATTTTTTTTTGAAAAATTCAAATTTTGTTCGTGATTTTGAAAATTGTTCCCGTTTTGAAAAAAAATCACAAATTTCTTTACTGCTTGTTCAGGTTTTCTTACCAGTTTTTTTAACCTTCTTCTTTTCGTTTTTTCTGCTTATTTTCTCCTGTTCTTTTTCGTTTTAAGAACATTTCACAGTTTTAAATATGTTCGTGATTACATTAAAAAAATGTTCAAAAAACTTAATAAATATTCTCGTTTTCCAATTTTGTTCCGAGTTTGAAAAAATGTGTTTATTTCGAAAATGGTTCATGGATTTAAAAACTATTCGCTTTTCCAATTTTTTGTTTAGAGTTAGAAAAAATGTTCCCTTAATCAAAAATTGTTCACATATTCAAAAAATGCTCCCTTTATCAAAACTTTGTTCAAATATTCATAAATATTCAAGTTTTTGATTTTCTTCTCAAATTTGAGAATTATTAGCTTGTAGAAAAATCACATTTTTCAGAATATTATTCGAGTTTGGAAATTGACAAAATGTTCGGATCTGACATTGCCTATAGTTTCGCACGCCATCTTAAACCAAAAAAGCACGTTTATCCCGTTTGCTAGCCACTCGCAAAAACAATAGGAGGTCCCTTGTTCGATCCCTCCCTCGATAACTTATTTTTTGCGATTTTCACTGTGTTGCGCTAATGGGCCGGCCCAGTTGGAGTTGCCTGTGCGTCCGCTCGGCAATTTGCCGCAGCGAGCGGCACGTAGGAGTTCCCGTTGGATGGGTCCGAGAAGATTCTTTCGGCCCCCGTGGATCAAATTGGATCAGTGTGGATTGGGCCAAGAATTTTCCTGCCCTGGCCCAAAAGAAACCCACAACTAGGGATCCACCTGGATAGTTCCACCCCTCAAAAAAAAGTGGAATAGTTCCTCGTCGGAATGGACCATGGGGATTGGGCCATGATACCGGGTGACCCACGTGGACTAAGTACTAACCAAACAAGGCATAATGGATATTATGGTGCTCCGCCTAAGCTAGTGGCCTAATGGACATCTTAACAAGTTGACCAGGACATTTCGTTGGAGCAACCAAGATGGCAAACAGAAGCCACGTTAGGTTTCTTGAAAGGAGATGACTCAACCAAAAGGTATGGGGGGGCTTCCGCTTCAAGGATTTTGAGCTCTTTAATTTGGCAATGCTGGCAAGGCAGGCATGACGCCTTTTGCAAAATCCAGATAGTCTTGGTGCTCGTCCAAAAACGTTCTTATATTATGAGACGGAGGGAGTATATACCACGAATGGTTCAATCCTGAATGCTTCTCTCTTGGTATCACCCTAGCCATATTTGGAAACCCCGAAAAAAATGTGTGCTTCCAAATTCCAATGCCTCTATGCCGACGATCCTGCCTTATTGATTCATTTTGCCCGCAACGGGATCTACTCTTGGCCTCAATTGCAGAAGGAAAAGGAAAAGAAGTTCTCTAGCACGGATCCAATGTGGCAGGAGAGGTATTTCGCAGAGCTAATGGATGGACATCGACAGGAAGACACATTAGCTGAAGGAAACATGGGAGCTTTTCCTCCTATTTTTGTCTTCGCTGTTATCTGCTCATGTTTATGCTTTCTGTTGTAAACTATGTTCTGTTAAGACTTTGTATAAGCATCAAATGGATTCCTTGATGAACCTATGAAAAACACTCGGAAATATTTTTCTGGGAATCATTACATGGATGGATCACTGGATCAGTTCGATAATTCCGCAGATATACAAGAGATTACTACATGCTGTACGGGTAGCAGTGGGAGTATGCCCCTGCCGGCCAGGAGTAATAGCTGGGATACCACGGAGCCTCGGTGGTCTCCGATCCCGGTGCCGGCTTCGGCTCGGCGACGACCGCCTCCACCGTGAGGAGGTCCGCGTTCCCGACCTTCTTCCGCAGGCAGGCCGTGAGGTTGGCGGCGTCCACCCCGTCGCCGACCACCGCCAGCTGGTCCCTGTCATCGCCTTGTATCTCCACACGCTCCACTCCTACACCATCAAGTTTCAGTTAGTTCAAAGCCTTATCGTACATCGAGGATGTGAACCCGGCAATATAAACTGTAACTCACCGTATACCGAGGCAACCAGCCCCATTGCCTTGGATCGGCATTTGTCGCAGGTCATGTGCACCCTGATCACCATCTTTTGCTGAAAGAAAAGAAGCAGAGCATACCTTTTTCAGTAACAATCAGGAGAGGAGAGCAACGGGGGGGTTTCAGTGACATAAATTCAGAAAAGGGTAGTCACCTTCATGTTGCTCCTCTGCTACAGCTGATGCAGTGCGAGCCGCAGACAGAAGAATTCAGAGAGACAGGCTGAATATTTGTAGCAGGCCAAAGATGGAGACAAGAATGAGTTCAGAGTCTGTCCTGATCCTCCGACTTATATAGTGCCTCGCCGGGGAATGTACTTCACATACGCATTCTGCTTCGAGAGAGTCTGGCCACACAAGCGCGTAGCTCAAGACTTGACCCCGCGGAGCTGCCTTGGTTGCTGCGCCTTCGGAAACCGCGTTTCATCTCTCGCCGGAGACGTCGATACTTTGGCGTCTGTTGTTTATTCCTTTGGCACCATGTTACCGCCTGATTGCTGCATCTGCGTGTTTCTCTTGACATGTTGTTTTGTTTGACTGACTAACGTACTAGTAGTATCTGTTGAGTATATTGATTATTAGGAAAGATTAGATAGACTAGGATCAGTTCTGGCTTGTCTTGTACTCCAAGTTGATCATTGTACTCCTATATATATGCCCACGAAGCTCAAGCAATACAACAACTATTCCACCAATCCCTTTCTCGCAAGTCGATCCTAAACTCTAACCGCCGTCGCTTCCGCACCTGCGCGCCGCCCCCGGGGCGGTCGGCCTCCATGACCGCCGCCGGCCGTGTTGGCCGGCTGCCCTAGAGAGTCTTTTTTCCCGACCATTTGATCCAGGTTTTCTCTCTCTCGCCCGTCGCTTTGATCGGCATCTACTTTTTGGTTTTTCGGTCTATGTGATCTGGTTTGCGTCGCGCACCGCCGCCGTCGACCCCGTGCGCCTCTACTCCAACACCAGCGATTGGCGGCTTCTTCACCGACCAGCGGCCTCGCGTCGTCCGTAGCGTCGCCGTCGGTCACCCCGACTCAACGTCCTCACAGATCGGCCCGCCATCGCCCGACCGGCGGCCTCGCGTCATATGCGGCGGACCTTCTTCGCCGCTGTTCGCATGACGGTCCCGCCCGTCGATCTCACGCCGCCGCCACCGCCGGTTCGACCGACTCTGATCACCCCGACCCGCGGCCTCGCGCCATCTTGCGCCAATCATAGCCGCCGCCGCCGCCACCGTCGGCTTCATCTCGGACTCCGCCGCCACCGCGCCTCCACCGAGCGGCGTCCCCGACCTCGCGCGCGCTTGGATTGATCACCCGCCAGCCGCCGCGATCCGTCTCATCTACGTCACGCGACCGACCTGGCCCGTCGGTTATGCGCGCCTCCGCAGGACCTGTGAAGATCGCCCCGAGTTCGGGCGCGCCTCTCCACCGTCGAGCATCGGGCTCGCGCCGCGTCGCCCGTCACGGCCGCAGCGCCGCCGCCATGTGGTTCTCCTCGCGGCCGCACCAACCAGCGTCACCGCTTACGCCGCCCTTCGAGCCAGAGTGCCGCGCCATGGTCCACCGCCGCCCGAGGCCATCCCCCGTGGCTGCACCGACCCTCGCGTCGTCGCTGCGTCGCCCCGTCAGCCAGAAGCGAAGCGTGGCACGCGTCCACGCCGCCGCCCCGAGGTCATCCGCGGTTGCACCGACACGCGAACCGCCGTTCGCCGCCCGCCAGACGCGGCGTGGTGGCTCGCGTCCCCTCGCCGCCCGAGGTCTTCCCGCCGCTCGCCCGACCGCTGCCGCCGCTGCGTCGCCCCTTCGGGCCGTAGTGCCGCGGCCCGCGGTCCACTCCGCTGTCATCGCGCGTCGACCTCCCGTGGTATGCGCCGCGCCGTCTCCCTTGGCGCGGGAACGCCACCGTCCGCGCCGGTCTTCGTCACGCTGTCGGGGTTCTTCGCCTACTTCGAGCACTGCCGCCGCACTCCTAACCTAGCCGCCGCCGCCGCTCTTCTTTGGCCGCCGCCGCTCTTCTTTGGCCGCCGCCGCCGCTCTTCTTTGGCCGCCGCCGCCGCTACCTCCGTAGCCGCCGCCGCCGCCGCCTGTCCACCCCCTTCATCTTCGTCCAGCACCAGCCCGTCGCCAGCGTCGCCGTCATCTACCCCGACCGCTTCATCTACTCCGACAACCACGGGCGACATTGGCCCCACGCCGATTGGCGCCGCAACCGTCGTCGAGTCCTTCTCTGCTGGCCTCTCAAACTTCCTCGACAGGGCGTACAGCTCGTGCAGGTCCCAGTCTACGCATGCCCGGTGCTGGCAACACCGCTGCGTGCCTTCGTCCACGACGTGTCCCCGGGCCTGGCAAGCCTTGCGTCGCTTTGTTAACTTCGTCTTCGTCCTTCTACGCATGCCCGGTGCTGGCAACACCAACGCGTGCCTTCGTCTACGATGTGTTCCCGGGGTTGGCAACCCCGACGCGACGTGTCGTCAACATTATCTCCTTCCTGGCGCACCACTACTTCGACACCACTGCGCCCACGACAAACTCGGCGCCTCCTTGCGCCCGCGGCTCCACGGCGACTTCCTCGACACCGGCTACCCCGACTCGACATCGACCACGACATTCTTCGCACGGCTACCTCGACCACGGATCCACCACCCACGCTCTCGGATACATCGACAAACGCCACAAAGGGCTACCGCCTGCTTGAGCAACCTCGTTGGTTTTCACTCCAGCCACAACTCCGCGATGCATCGACCGTTACAACTGGGGGGGGGGTGTACGTCGGCTTGCCTTCGGATTCTTCTCCAGTCTCACCGTCTGCGTCGCTCCCGTTGTGACTGCGGGGGGATGTTGAGTATATTGATTATTAGGAAAGACTTTTTTTTAGAACGAAGACGCTGGACGCGTCCGGCTTTAAATTAATAAAGCCCACAACTAGGCAGCGTAACTGACATGGTCTGGGGTTACAAACACGAGCACGGAGGCTCCGGCCAAGAGGCAGCGCGAGGTCTGGATAGTTAAGAACCGGCCAAAAGCGGCACTGAGCAAAAGCAGAAGATTACATGGCTCGCAGCCTAAGCATAGAGGACGCAGGCTCGCTCGAGCACCGTCCAAAAGGGCCACTTCACGTCGGAGAAGAGGCAGGTGGCTCCCTAGCCATCAGGTAAACTTGACGAAGACGTTCTTGTGCATGTTGGAGTTTATCAGCATCCTTGCGCCTCGCCAACGGACTCCACTGCTGCAGGAAGAGGTTGCATTTGTAGATAACATTAGCAGTGTGAGAAGGGAATAGACCTTCGATCCCTAACTTGTTCCTAGTGAGCCAGAGGGCCCAGGCCATCGCCCCCACACCGCTCCAAAGAACACGCTTGTTGCCACCATGGACCGAGTCTATAATGGCCGCAAGGTCGGCAGTCGAGCTCGGATTCCATGTGGTGTTGGCCGCGGTGCGAAACGCAGCCCATGCGAAACGCACTAACGGGCAACGAAAGAACACATGGTTCGCGTCTTCCGGGGCGTTGCACAACGCACAGAGTCCGGAGGACGGGCCGTTGCGCTTGGCAACATTGGCCGAGGTAGGCAATCTGTTGCGAAACATTTGCCAGAAGAAAACCTTGATTTTAAGCGGTAATCGCGCGGTCCATAGGCCCTTGGGCACGTTAGCGGACTGGCCCTGACAAAGTTTCCGGTACAACGATTTGACGGAAAATTTACCGGATGAGGTGAGGGACCAAGTTACTGTATCCTCATGCGCGGAAAGCGCGACCGGCGCGATTCGCTCTAGCAAGGCCATGAAGCTATCTTGCTCGGTACCCGTTAGCTCCCGTTTAAAGGAGAGCGCGGCTAGGGGGCGGAGGCAAGTGCTGACGCAACATCCTGTCCCGGGTTGACCGCCAAGCTGTACAGGTCCTGGAAGTCTTGCCATAGAGGCCGAGTTCCTACCCAATGATCTAGCCAAAACCTAGCCGAACGCCCATTGCCAATGCCGAACTTTGCCCCCAAAGCGAAGACCGGCCGGACCGCTTGCAGGTCGTTCCAGAAAGGAGAGCCCCTCGCCACTCCTTCGAAGAAATTCCCAGAAGGGAAGTACTTTGCACGCAGCAAGTCAACCCACAAACCCGTCGCCCCCTGCGAGAGTTTCCAAATCCACTTACACATCAGCGCGATGTTCAGGATCCTAGTATTCGTGATCCCAAGCCCTCCCTGGGCTTTGGGCCGGAAAACCGCGTCCCACCTGACCATATGATACTTGCGTTTAGGCCCCGATCCTTCCCAAAAGAAACGAGACCTGGGTGTATCCATCTTGGCATGCACCCCTTCGGCCAGAAGGAAAAGACCCATAGCGAATTGTGGGAGCGAGGAGAGGCGGTTTGTCTTGTCTTGTACTCCAAGTTGATCATTGTACTCCTATATATATGCCCACGAGGCTCAAGCAATACAACAACTATTCCACCAATCCTTCTCTCTCCCTTCTAACAGTATCCCGTCAGTCTTGCTCTGTTTGTACAAGCACGACTGCACATGTGTAAGTAAAGTACGTGAATTAGCAAGACAGACTAGAGACTAGACAGGTTACAATTAATGATTGTCAAACTAGAGACAGATGTGTAAAGTAGATGGATTTGGACAGACATTTTTTATGGTTAATTTGTCAAGACGCGCTTTTCGTTCTGCGGTAGATGTGAAACTGGACCAACACTGATTATGTACGAGTATGAGACTTCAAAGAGTCATTATGTATTCCGTTCTCCAGCCAAAACGGGTGTATTAAGAGATAAACTAACGAAAACTATGTAGGAGTAGTATGTAACTGATGGTTACCTTTTGAGACGCCATAAGACGCACTATTACCGTCCTGCACGGTAATTCCCGGGAAATGTGGGCAGCACTGAACTCTTGTTTAGTGCTCTGATCACTTTCGTTTTACCTTTGGCTTTGCTTCAGAAGCCGCACGGTATGAACATAGCAACCTCGGTGTAAACCCGTTGCTTCAGAAAGCTCTCTACACCTTTGAGCTCCATATATGACGTACTAAATCGTACGTACGTCATTTAGTACCTCAATTAGTGCTCTACTAAGCACTTTTTATTATTACTATTAAATAACTTGACTCGGAGCTCTTGATTTGGCACATGTCTCGGCACTAGAATATATATGTGTTACCTGCGTTGAAAACTTCAAGCCCAGAGTTGTTGTGTGTCTGGTTACTTGCTTCCGCCATATAACTAAAAAAAAAATCTGCCTCCGCTACTGGGGCCAACGCTGATTATGTGCGAGTATGGGATTTTAACGAGTTGTCATCAAGTTTGAGTTGCTTAAACAATCCATATTTGTTAGGATTTCAAAGAGTTATCATGTACATCCATATTTGAAATGGATGTATCTAGATGTATTTTAGTTCTAGATACATCCATTTTCATCCATTTTGATGACAAGTAATTCCGGACGGAGGGAGTACTATGTACTATCACGGTCTCCAGCCAAAACAGGAGAATTAAGAGATAACCTAACGCAAAGTATGCAACTACTAGTTGCTGTAAAAAAAAAAGTGCAAGTACTAGTTAGCTTTTGAGACGCCATAGGATCGGACGCACTATTACCGTGCTGCAAGGTAATTTCCGGGAAACCGTGGACAGCACTAAACTCTTGCTTAGTGCTCTAAGCACTTCCGTTTGACCTTAGATTTTTTGCTTCAGAGGCGGCACGGTATGAACATAACAACCTCGGTGTAAACCCGCTCCTTCAGAAAGCTCTCTACACCTTTGAGTTCCATATATGACATTATCAATGGACAATGGTGCGTCCATTAGTGCCCTACTAAGCACTTTTTCCTATTAAATAACTTGCCTCGGAGCTGTTGATTGTCTTATGATCTCTCGGCAGATACGATGGCGATTTGACGTATGTGTTGCCTGCGTTGAAGCTTTTCAAGTTTCAACGTTGTTTAGTGACAAGCACGAAACGTAGGTAGGGTGCGCTTTCTCTGTCAAAAGCTTCTAGGCGAAAACGAAACGGGATAGCGTTTGCGACTCTCGGAGCTGAAGGCTATAATAGAGCACAAGGATTCCTGGTAGTACCAAGAACTGATGTTCAAAATAAGTAGCTTAAGTTACTAGTAACAACCTTTTCTTCTTATGTTCTGTATAAAGAAAAACAGTCCCAGATTCAGTCTTGGTGCGGTGGTTATCTCCGAAGTAGGTAACCATCCCTTTTTATATTTATAATCGGGAATTGTGGAGATCGGGACAATCTGACATCAACAATCTTGCACTTGTAATTCATTTTATGTTTCTAGACTTTTGGTTTTGTCCACCAGTTAGGGTAGTTGCTTATGACCAAATAGGGTTTCCTTCGCTTTATATTATAAAGCAACTAGGGTAGTCGTTTATACCCCACCGAAGAAAACAACGCCACTGTGAAGACTGAAGAACATTGTCCAGCACAGAATCAAGGCGGAGCGAGCCAACTCAAGGAGCCGGGGCAAAGCCTACATACAGTGACGTTGTCGAGAATTTGCCCCTGTAACTAATGATACTAATCATGGTTTATGTGTAGTACTCCCTCCGTTCGGAATTACTTGTCTCAAAAATGAATGTATCTAGAAATAAAATACATCTAGATACATCCATTTCTATGACAAGTAATTCCGAACGGAGGGAGTACTACCCAGTGGAGAATGGCCGGAGCAGCCCGGGCAGCTGCCCAGGGTCGCCGGGAGGTAGCTCCGCCCAATCAACTTCTTTTTAGCGCAGAATCGACTTCTATGAAATCACTGCAGAATTCCTTGCGTGTCCAACTTTCCCTGGACCCTGGTAGAGTGGCAGTGGTTGCATAAGTTTCTGTTCTGCTTTTCCCCCTCTTTATGTAGTGAATTACTAATGCTCATCCGTGCTTGTTTTTTCAGCAAACAACGCTTGGTTTTCTTATGGCAGTATCCTTATTCAGATGTATTGATCGTGCAGATAACCACAGTAGTCCGTGGTATTTTTATCCAGGAGAGATGTTTCGTACAGTTAATGCATGGACGCTGGACCTACAGGAAGACGCATTAGCTGAAGAAAACATGGGAGCTTGGTTCTGCTTTTGTCCTCGCTGTTATCTTTGTGTGCCCATGTTAATAGTCCGTTCTAAACTATGTTCATCGTAACACGCTGTAAAGTAGATGGAGTGTGTCCCTAATTTATTTTTCTGATAAGACTTTATATGATTATTATTGAGATCAAGGTTGATCCTTTTCCCCCCCAAAAAAAGGAGACCGTTAGTGCATGGATCAATTCATTTTCCTCGAACCATTACATGGATCAATTCTTTGTAAAACTCTTCTTAACTAATATGACGGGGCAAAACTTTTATCTCCATTTCAAAAAGATTACATGGATCAGTTCGATAAATACCGCAGACATACAAGAGATTACATGCTGTACGTGTACGGGTAGCAGTGGGAGTAGGCTCCTGCCGGCCAGGAGTAGTAGCCGGGATACCACGGAGCCTCGGTGGTCTCCGATGCCGGTGCCGGCTTCTTCTCGGGAACGACCGCCTCCACCGTGAGGAGGTCCGCGTTCCCGACCTTCTTCCGCAGGCAGGCCGTCAGGTTGGCGGCGTCCACCCCGTCGCCGACCACCGCCAGCCGGTCTCTGTCGTCGCCTTGTATCTCCACACGCTCCACTCCTACACAATCACGCCATTAATTAGTCCGAGGCCTTAGCTAGATAGACAATCCGGCGAAGTAAACTAGTATAACTCACCGTATATGGAGGCCACCAAGCCCATTGCCTTGGACCGGCATTTGTCGCAGGTCATGTGCACCCTGATCACCATCTTTTGCTGAAAGAAAAGAAGCAGAGCATACCTTTTTCAGTAACAATTCCAGTAGAGCAACGGTTTCAGTTACTGCAGAAACTGAGAAAAGGATAGTCACCTTCATGTTGCTCCTCTGCTACAGAAGATGCCGAGAAACTGATGCAACTGCGAGCTCGCGGAAAGAAGATTTCAGGCGAGAAGTGCAGAACTGGAGGCCGAGGCTGTAGTCTAGTTTCTGAATGGAGGCCGGGAGAATGGCGGGTAATGATGAATGATTCCAGAGTCTGTCTCTGATCCTCCTACTTATACTACAGCGCAGGCACGGCCCGCGTGCTCGGCGGGGAGTGTTGTACTTGACGTACTCTCTGCCTTGAGAAGACTCTGGAGCCTGCCCGGCTTAATTAATCCCCAGCCACACAACCGCGGCTTCCGTCTATCAATGGTTGGTGCGGCATGGATCAAGACTTGACTCCGGGAGGCTGCCTTGCTTGCTGCGCCTCCGGAAACCGCGTTTCATCTGACGTTGATTCTTTGGCGTCTGTTATTTAATCCTTTGGCGCCATATGTGTTACCGCCTGAGTGCTGCATCTCCGTGTTTCTGTTGGCATTTGTTTGTCTGTTTCTCTTTTCTGGAGGTTAGTTTAGTTGTCTGATTGACTGGCTAGTATACTATATATACTCTCCTGACAATCTTGCTTTGACAGTGCATGAATTAGAAAGACGGATAAGAGAATAATAAGGGTTACACCCATATTTTTTGACAGTTATACTGTGAAGATGCGGTTCTATTTCTGACGTAGATGTGAAACTAGAGCAATGACTGGTCGTGTTTGAGCACGAGATAACTTATTTTCAATTAATGGGTTAGCGTGTTCCATTTTCCAACCCAAAAAGGTGGGTTAAGAGATAAACTAACGCGTCACAAAGAAAAGAAAAATAGATAAACTAACGCAAAGTGTATATGCAACTGATGGTTCTTTCTGAGACACCATAATGACTTTGCTAGGCGTTGGTGTGTTTTTATGTGTGTTGGGTTGGCTGTGTGCATCTTAGTAATGCAGAGGCCGGGTGTGTGCTCATTATGTTATGTATCCTCTTGATGCTTCATTTTGAGCAAATAAAATCCACCCTTTGTCGAAAAATAAGACACACTATTATTACCGTCCTGCAAGGTAATTTCCGGGAAGCCGTAGACAGCACCAAACTGTCTAATCTCTTGCAAACTGTCCGATCTCTTGCTTAGTGCTCTAAGCACTTCTTGGTTGTTGCTTCAAAGGTATATGAACATAACAACTTCGGTGTAAACCCGTTCCTTCAGAAAGCTCTCTACACCTTTGAGTTCCATGTATGACGTTATGAATCGCACGTCACTTCTTCCTCTGCTGATTAAATAACTGGACTCAGACTCGGAGCTCGTTATTGCCTAATCATATCTCGGTAGATATGATGGTGATTTGGCTGCCACAAAAGGCACATGGTTTCCCTGATACATTGTCTTGGTGCACTTTCTGTCAAAAGTTTCTAGGGGAAAACGAGCCATCTGTGCATCTCTTGTGCGCATGGTTTCCCTGATACACTGTCATAGTTCCGTGCTCCCTAAGGTATCCCCGAAGTGGGTAGCCATCCTTTTTCTTAAATACTGTAATTGGGAATTGTGTAGTTCGGGACGATCTAACCTCAACAATCTCCGCTTGATTTTTATTGGTCTGGACTTTTGGGCGCCACTTTGAGTACTCGTTTTATACCCCACCAAAGAAAACAACACCACGGTGAAGATTGAAAACATTGTCCAGCACAGAATCAACCTCTTTTCAGCGAAGAATCAACTTTTATTAAATCACTGCAGAATTTTGTGGCTATCACCACTGTTTGTTTTCCTTGCGTGTCCAACCTTCTGATGAACTCGTAGAGTGGTGGTTGTTTCAAGTTTCTGTTCTGCTCTTTTCTCTCTCTTTACGTAGTAAATTACCTAAGCTCATGCGTGTTGTTTCGGTCAGTAAAAATGCTTATTTTTCCATGGCACTGTCCTTATTCAGATGTTTTTTTAGAGAACCTTATTCAGATGTTTTGACTGAACGTAACCGCATTAGTCTTATTCAGTTACTTTTGACCATGCGGACCGCCCCATTCCACGGTGATACTCTTCTTCACGTACTTTATTCCAGAAAGCGTGTGCTCTACTTTTATTTTGAGCCGCCTAGAACAAGTTCATTGTCCTGTGGAAGCAAAGCCATACGCGCCAACCTGTAATTTTCCGTCCAAAGGTCACTCCTGAACTACATAGACACAAGGAAAACTTAACAGTTATAATAAAAGAGTCGTCCGGGATTTGATCGCTTCAGGTCATTTTATTTGTGCTTGCTTAGGCATGGCTTTGGTCTTATAAGACTTTGCTATTTACCGGCGAGTTTTTTTGTGTATGTGAGTTGGTGTTGGTTGTGCGCATCCTAACTATGCAGAGGTCGGGTGTGTACTCATTTTGATTGTATTTACTTGATGCTTTATTTTGAATAATAAAATTCACCCTTTGTAAAAGAAAAAGAGTCATCCAGAATGAGGCTTTCTGTGGGGCTTAATCAGCCATCGGGCTTAGCGCCTCCCTGCCGCCCGCGGCTACCTGTTGTGTGATGACAACCGCAATGTAGAAATGGATGCCGCAATCACAAGAGGGCTACAAAGCTATGGCATTCTCTTGCATTAAAGATGCATAGTTGTTCAATGACCGTCTGACTGCAGAAGTGGGAAGAGCTGAAATATCCCCTGCCTGCGAGGTCACTTTCAAATGGAAGAGTAGGCCGAACTAAAAACCGTTGTTCAATTTCTATTTATGTTTTAGGTTATTCCAATTTTGGTTATTATGTGATGTTGAGAGCAAGTTTCGCTGGTGGAAATTGAAATGCCAATGTGAAAAAGTTCTGTACAATTTCTTTATTTGAAAAAGAACATAAATATAGACATGCAAGTCCGCAAAATATTTTTTTTTTTGATAAAACAGAGCGCCCTCTCCGATTTCCATTAACAGAAATCACCAAGTCTTGTTACAGAACAAAGGAAAAAAAGAAATACAACAACCCCAACACAAGACTCCACCTTTCCAGCTGATCCATCCTACTGCCATATTGGGAAAGGAGGAGAAGCCATCCCTTCCCCTCTCTGAAAACCCAAATACAGCAGGGAAGGAACCTGAAAAGAGTGCTCCAAGGTCTAGAAAAGGATCTAGCCCCAGAACGACAACCCACTCTGTTATAAGAACAGAGGCCACAAAGGAGACAACCAGTTATAACAGCAAATTCAATATTACAGGAACATCTACTTAGTCCGAACATCAGCAAAATGAAGCGAAGCCGGTATGAGAAGGCAGAAGCCATATCCATCGCAGCAAGGAGGGCATCTGCTACCCTTCGATCCTCCCAGTCTTCAGGCGCCACCCATACGCTGCCTTGAATATTTCTTCTGCCACCTCACTTACTAGCTTCACTCCAGCCTCCATCAGCTTACTTCTTACGGGATTTGTCTGCAAAATATTCCAATCATTTAGATTTTTAATAAACAAGGACACAGGAACACTGGGATCATTCACCCTATTGTTGTCACATATCACACTATTCCTAAGTTTCCAGATAGTCCAGCAGATCGCTGAAACTCCTATCATGACCAGGCTTTTTTCATCTTTCCCAAAGGTATTTACCCAAGTTTTCATGACACCATCTAGTGTGTCTGGAATGTCCTTAAAATTAAAGGCACATTTTAATATGTTCCATAATAATCTAGCAACCGAACAGGTCAAAAAAAGATGGTTTATGTCCTCTTTTTTCCCACAGAAGGGGCATTTATCATCTCCCTTCCACCCCCTACGAATCAAATTATCTTTTGTGAGAATACTTTTCTTAAGGGCCAACCTCATGAACACCTTGATTCTAGGTGGCATTTTTATCTTCCACATATATAAGTGTGGATATTTGACACCATTTTCAATCAGGTGTCTATAGAAGGACTTTATGGTATAAACCCCCTTCTTATCAAGAGTCCATTTAATCTCATCCCTCTCCTCATTCAAAGTTACCACATAGGCTTCTTTAATATGCCCCCACAATTCTCTTGCATCTCCCAGTAAGGTTCTTCTAAACTGGACATTGTCTAATTCATTATCAAAAACTTCTTTAACCGTTTTCCTTTTATCAAAGCATAGATCATATAATCTAGGAAAGTTCTTTTTTAAAGGGGCACTACCGATCCACCAATCTTCCCAGAAACGAGCTCTTTTGCCGTTCCCAATTTTAAACTTACACAGAGAGACAAAATGATCTCTGTGTTTCAATATCCCCTTCCAAAACTGTGAATCAGCCTATTTGGCCAAAACATTGCCCACGCTCTTATTCTTAACATACTTTTCTAAAACTATATTTTGCCACGGCCCCTTAGTTGTATATAATTTCCACCACCACTTACATAGCAAAGCCTTATTCATATAGGCTAAATTTTGTATCCCCAGGCCCCCCATATCTTTTGGCCTGCAAACCTCAGACCATTTCACCAAATGGTATTTCCTCTTCTGATCATCTTCTTGCCATAATAATCTAGCTCTAAAGAAATCCATGAGCTTCTCAACCCCCACCGGGAGCCCATAGAAGGACATCATAAAGTAAGGTATGCCTGTAAGGGCAGATTGTATCAAAGTAACTCTCCCCGCACTAGCTAACAGTCTCCCTTGCCAAGTTTCACATTTTTTTTCTCCATCTTAGTCTCAGGGGGCTTCCAATGTTTATTTCTGATTCTATTTTTATCAATAGGTAGCCCTAAGTATTTCATAGGTAAAGCACCCACCGGGCAAGTAAATATTTTTGCATATTCATCTCTCTTATCAATCGCCACACCAAATAAGAAAAGTTCACTTTTATGAAAATTAATCTTCAGACCAGACATTTGTTCAAACAAACATAGAATATATTTCAAGTTTTGTGCACTGTCCATATCATCTTGTATCAGGAATATAGTGTCATCTGCATACTGCAACATGTTGACCCCATTAGTTGTATACTCACTCAAAACCCCTTTAACTAGCCCGTTTTCTCTAGCCTTATTCAACATAATGGCTAGAGCATCAGCAGCCAAATCAAAGTTTAGGGGTGATAAAGAATCCCCTTGTCTCAGGCCTTTATAGGAACAGAAGTATTTTCCTAAATTTTCATTAACTTTAACACAAACCTTTCCTCCTCTAACTGTTTCCATAACCCAGTCAACCCATTTGTCTGGAAACCCTTTCAGTTTAAGCATTTGAAACAGAAAGGACCATTTGATTTTATCATAAGCCTTTTCAAAGTCAATTTTTAAAAGCACAACACTTTGCTTATTCTTTTTAATGCTATTCAAAGCCTCATGCAAGATCAGGACCCCCTCCATGATATATCTGCCCTTGACAAAGGCAGTTTGTACAGGGGAGATGACCTTAGCAGCTACCAAATTAAGTCTGTTCATTAAGACTTTGGTTATAATTTTAAAACATACATTTAATAGATAGATAGGTCTGAACTTCTGAATTTGATTAGCACCAATCCCTTTTGGGACCAGGGTTATGATACCATAGTTCAGTCTACTGATATCAATTTTCCTACTGGCAAAATCATCCAGTAAAGCTTTTAAATCAAATTTCACCAACACCCAATAGTGTTGGTAAAATTCAGCCGTGAAGCCATCTGGCCCAGGAGATTTATTGTGTGCCATTTTAAAGACAACCTTTTTAATCTCCTCCAAAGAGAATTCTTCCACCAACAGATTAGCATATTCCATTGGAATCCTAGCAGGATTATCAATATTTAGGGAAACAGAGGAATTATCTGGGTGGCCAAATAAGTTTTTGTAGAAAGTAGTGATATGATCCATCAAATTCTTATCTCCTTCTATCACTCCCTCCTCTTGTTCTAATCTAGAAATTTTATTCCTCCTAAGCCTCCCATTTGCTTTGGCATGAAAGAATTTAGTATTACTGTCTCCCTCTAACAATTCATCAGTTTTGGCTCTCTGTTTCCATTTAGCCTCTTCTTGTTTGAGCAATCTATCAAGCTGAGCCCTCAACTCAATCTGTTCCTTTCTATCAGCAGCTGTAAGGCCATTAACCTCACATTTTTTATCAATGATATCTAATTTGAGTAGAATATCTTTCTTTAGCTCCACATACCAAGCATTTATATTTCTATTCCACCCTTTAAGTTTGGGTCATAACATTCTAAATTTCCCCAGCAACCTGTCTATGCTGTCTCCCTTAATGGAAGAATCAGTCCAAACTTTCTGAACAATTTCATCAATCCCATCTCTCTTGAACCATGCATTTTCAAATCTGAAAATTGGTTTAGTTTTTTGGAAATCCCCAAAATCCAAATAGAGATGAGTATGATCTGATTTCTCCCTAGTTAGAGCTGTTACATGGGTTAAGGGGTATACCTCTTCCCAATCAGTGCTACATAGAATTCTATCTAATTTCTCAAACGTGGGATTCAGCATACAATTGCCCGAAGTAAATTCCCTTCCATTCATATCCAATTCTCTCACCCCAGCTTGTTCCAAAATGGCATTGAAAAGAAAACTCCAATGTCCAGGGGATCCTGGTTTATTTTTCTCACTGGCTTTCCTAATAATGTTAAAGTCCCCTCCAATTAAAATAGGGTTTATAAAATTTTGAAAAACTCTGGATAGCTCAGCCAGGAACAAAACTTTCCTCTCTGGCTGTGCCTCACCATATATCACCACCAGGTCCCAAATGAACCTTTTATCAATATCTTGGACTGTCATTTTAATGTGATAATCCCCCTCATCCTGAGAAATTATATCTAGTGTGGTATAATTCACACCTAGTAGGAGGCCACCAGATTTCCCCCTAGCTGGGGTGAAATACCAATGGAAATCCCTCCCTGCACAAACCTGTTGTAATTCATTTCTGGAAAATTGTTGTCTCATGGTCTCCTGTAGACCCAGGAAGTCAACTTTCATATCCACAATCATCTCTCTTAGAAATCTTTTTTTGATATCACCCCCAAAACCTCTCATATTCCAAAAAAATAAATATATGACGGCTTTAAGTTTGCACACGGCCTCCATAGCTTTCAAAAAATTACAAACACCTCCAAAATGATATAAGAGGATATAAATATGACGCGTCTGTTAGACTTACTCTAAGAGCATCTATAGCCAGGCTCCCCAAACCCCCCTCAAACATCTGGGTGGACGGTCCGGTCAGTAACCGGTCAAAAAAAAAAAAAACCTTTCCACACGTGCGCATAGCACCAAGTATGGATTTAGGGGATGAAATACGAGAGACTCAAATGCATAGCACCAAGTATGAGGTATGTCCGGTCAATGCCTGTTGCGTCCGCGGGGCAAATCTGGCCGTGGATACTACTATAAGTTTATGAGCCTTCTCTAAAAAAAAGGACAGAAAAAGTGGGACACCACAGAAGACGGAACTACCTGGCGCCGAGGGCATAGTGGTGTGACGTTTTACATTTTTCTTGCCGTTGACGCATTGACCGTTACATGCGCGCTGTTTGACTCCGACGTCTTCAGGCGCAGACCATTCCAGAGACCAGATCGGCACATTCGGAAGCCCAGATCAGAGGCAGCATGTAGCACGAACATCGCGAAGAGGCAAGGAATTCAGATCCGGGGCATACGTGATTGCTTTTTCTCGATATATTATTCTATCTATAACTGGAAGAAATAAAGAGACATGTATATATATACACACACGTCTCTTTATTTCTTTCAAGTTACCAATAGTCCGAAATGGTGGATAAACTTGCGGCCTCTCCATATGGCGAACTCGGCATCTGGCTATTTGGCAATTACATGATGGCGCAGGGGGTGGTGGGCTCGTCGCACACGACCATGGGCGGCGGATACGGCCCATATGGGTGGTGGTAGTAGCCGTGGTACCAGTACGGCGGCGGGTCCTCCTTCTTCTCATCCTTCTTGTCGTCCTTCACTTCCTCCACCTTAACGATGTGAACGTCGTGGTACTTCTTGCGGAGGCAGCCGACGAGGCACACCGGGTCGACGCCGTTGCCGACCACCTCCAGCATGTCCTTGCTGTCGCCGGTTATCCCCACCGAGCTCACCCCTGCACCCAGACAACGCTTGCGGCCATGTTAGCATCGCACCAGTACAAATCTCAAGGGAGAACATACGTGTACGTGAAGAATTAGCGCATGCATGCATGCATGCATACCGTTCGCTCTGGCGGCCATCGTCATGGCTTTCGACCGGCTCTTGTCGCACGACATGCTCACCTTGATCACAATCTTTTGCTGCAACAACAAGAAGAAGGTTCAGCTCAAGAGTTAGCAAGTGCTCAAAATCAGGCAGAAGCTGAAGAAGCTATTTACCTTCATTGGGTGCCGCTGGTTTGTTGATTAGATGCCGATCAAGGAGAATATTTGGAAAGGCTTGTGTTCGATCGAGGCGTCTTATGATGTCTGTGGAGAGCACAGCAATGGCCACTGCTGTTTGTTATATATAGTACAGGGCAGTTACGTGGGTTCTGGGTGAGGGAGATAGTAGACCTGGTACTAGTGAAGACTGGAGACTAATCCAAGCCACCAGCTTTGTTGTAAGAAGATTCCCAGCAGCGGCAGCGGCTAAGCTCACGGTTAGTGAACAACAAGGATCCAAAAGTAAGTAAACGCGTCCTGAGCACGAGTTCTCTCGGTTGATTTTTCCGGTCATGGACAGAATACGTTAGAAAATGACTCCTCGAATCATATGTCTGAGCGAGCCATCAATTATAACTGCCTGTTGGCCACGATGCGCTTCCCTTCTACGAAGCCGCGGCTCTGCGGATGTACGTGCGTACGTAGAACGGGCCGAGATCTGTTGTTCCATCTATGATCTATCAGCGCTCAGTGCTAAATAACTGCCGAAGCAAAACCATATCAAGTGTGAGAACGAGGCAAGCAACTACTCCCTCCGTCCGAAAATACTTGTCATTCAAATGGATGTATCTAGATGTATTTTAGTTCTAGATACATCCATTTTCATCCATTTTGATGACAAGTAATTCTGAACGGAGGGAATAGGTGATACAATATGTCGTATGGGCGCAACCCTACCGACAAAGGATTTCACGGTGCCCCTCCTTGCTGGACTCTGTCAAACCTAGAATAGTCGAAGTGTGCCTGGCAGAACATTGAAATATACAAGCTTGAAGATTTCGGTGGCTATGCATCGTGAGAACACAACTAGTCCACTCCGGGTCTTGCTACGAAAGACTTGTTGACAGAGGTCATTTTTTTGTTTATATACGGAAGACTTGTTGACAGCGGTCAGATATTACTCAGAATGAATATGGTGAAATAATATGTCAATATACTCGTTTGTAAGTTTATATACGGAAGACTTGTTTATATACGGAAGACTTGTTTGTAAGTTTCACTTTGGTTTAATATATTCGTTCAGGCCGGCGTAAGCCCGCCGTTGCAGCGTCAAAAAAAAATATGGTGAAATAATTATGGTAGTCCGATTACAAATATATTCCCACAAAATACATATAAATATGTCAATATACTCTAACCCCCCAGTCATAGTGGTAGCATCACAAACAACATGAGCGTGCCGACGATCTGACATGAGAGAAACCGAAGGTTGAAATTGACGGCTTGACATCCCATTACATTTCTAGCGAGAGTGTAGTAGACGATGAAGTGTGGCGGGCCCACTCGATTGTAGAGGAAGCTGATGAGGTGCTCAAGCAAGGTGGTAGCCCTTTCTGTCGATGTTGAGGTAACCCAAAGGATGGGCCACTATAGCATGTAGCTAGTCGAGGTAGTCGCGCAAGGGGACACCATGGTCAATGTTTAGGTTGGGGTTTTTGGTGTTGTGGTAGCAGTATGTGGAGCCGCGGGCGCAAGGAAGCACCAATGAGTTGGGAACATAGTGATGCGCCAGGAAGAAGACAATGACGTGATCAAGGATGTCGTCGTTGAGGGTGTCGATGCTAAAGACGATGTCGTCAAAACCATGGTAGACAAGCCGTTCTATCGGTTTTGCCAGGCCCTGGGACACGTTGGGACAAACGTGTGCGTCGGTCTTGCTAGTATAGTGCGCGCATAATAGGGACCATCACAAGTTGCGCGCCATGTCGGAAAGAGTAGCAAATGAGGTCTCCGGGACAGTGGCAACACAAAACAACGTGGATAAAAGGTGAAGGTGTAGTCCGGTGGCCAATGTCGGTGGCTCGTTCAGCCAAGCCTTTTTGGACTTTTTCTCCTTCATTTTTATTCTGGTAAATCAGATCTAAAGGAATCATTCAAATGAAGATTTAAATTTGCAGCCTATATATGGATTAGACTTTATTGGACAGACTATGATGTCCATATTTTTTGGCATCCACTATGCTTAGTTTCCAGTTTCCACCGGTGGTAAAAGTGACTATCTTTCTTGACAGAGACACAAATATATTAGGAAGGGGACGCAAATGTTAGCGACGAGGTTGTGTTGGGCAAAGATGAGGACGCGCAAGTGGTCTGATGTTCCGATATAAAGGCAGATGATCTGGGTTTCGCGACATCTATGCTCGAGAAAGGTCACGAAGAACTCATCCTGCATGCATGACGAACACGACCATACATGCGGTGCATCCAATGACATAGCTGAGGATGGTGTTGGGGAAGACGATGCCGTAGACTTTGTCGAGGAAGAAGTTGCAGGAAACGGAGATGCAATGGCAACACCATAACAATGGCAAGCGCGCTGACCACCATCGTGCCAGTCAACAAATTGTGGAATCTCTGCCACACTGATCACCGTGACAAGTGCATGAAGGACATCGTGCTGGCAAGTAGATGACATATCGAGAGCTTTGGTCTTGCCAGTGACAGAACCTATAACCCAAAGTGCCTTGAAGTCATAACTTCAACGGGTACATCATCAAACCTCACCCAGGCCCCCTCTAGAGAGTAACCAACATGTTTGTGACTTGCGCACTCATCAAATTGAAGAGAGCACGGATGATCCAGAATTTGCATATGCAAAAAACCATCAAGTAAGATGAACCAGCTTTTGACGGAAAAAATCCACTTTGAAAACATCTTTGTCTAGCTCTCAAACGGACCACCAAAAGTTTGCGTGGATCGGCCATTGAAGCTGTTACAGAACTTGTGCAACCGAGAGAGATCCACCAGAAACCCGAACAATTCCTGTTCATGCACTCTCTAGGCAAGATCTGTAAGAATCAGATCATTGTGATTTGAAGAACATCAACTTACGACTACAAACTCCATAAGTAATAGCAATGGACATATGTTCCTGCAATAGCGGGCAATCATCAAATTTGTGCTCAGGATACCACGTAAAAAATTATGAGAATTGGCGCAATGATGTGTGCATTGTAATGAGCCTCTTAAAGACTTTATTATTACATTCCAGTGGAATGAATCAAAGTGTCGCCATGAACATCAAGTTGAGCTTCCTGCGATGACAAGTCGGAATTGCACAACTCACTGATAGCCACCAATCGGTGAGAAGCTCCTGTCTAGAAGGGCTGTAATGCTGCCAGCAGAGCGGAAGGAACATGTGTTGGGCATCCTCGTCCGCATGACAACATCGAGGACATTGCACTGGATGTGGAAGTTGTCGACGAGCAAGTCTATCCGTTGTCCATAACCATTTTTGAGAACACCAAGCAATTTTTTGCCTCAAGGGGCGTCCAAGAACACCATATTTCCATGGCACAAGGAACGAACTTCCTACCGAAGAAGAATGCCTCATATGTCTCGCACATGGAGTATCCACCATCGGTACACATGCGCCAAGAGAAGATATCGGCCTCGTGAGTAGTGCTACAAGGAGATAAAGTATCTTAGAGCTCAAGAAACTCGGCAATATGGCAGGAACAAAGCCATGGATTGTGTTGATCCAAGCATAATTTGGGAGGGCGTTAGCCACCAATAGGCGCCGCGCAACCAGGCGCACAAAGCTCATGAGGTCGGGTGTGATTTGCTCGACGCTCCTACCATTAATTCACCGATTGAATCAGAAGTTCATGAGCTTACCATCTCGAAGTTGGCATCGCATGCCCGCATGCGCAAGCTCAATCCCTTCTAGCCAAAGAGGAAAACACAAGCCCTACGTGGCTTGTCAATCACCGCCTTCTCCAGCCATAGCCACCTGATGTGAAGAGCTTAATTTAACAGCCCCAGATTGAGCACCCAAGGCCATTGTACAACTTAGGCGTGCATACAATGTTCCAGGCCACCATAAAACATCAACCATGCATGTCCTCGAGACTACGCCGGAAGAATACTCGCCTTAAATTTGTCGATGCACTTGAAGAACCATAGATGAAGGTCTAAGGCCATCATGTGAAAAATAGGCATTGCTGACATCCTGGAGCTGACAAGGATAACCGTCTATCTCACCCAAGTAGCGAAGCTTTCCACGTTGGTAGCTGGGTGGCAATTCTATCATAAGCGGCTTGAGCTCCGCCTTCGTGAGGGCCTTCAGCAATAGCGGCAGCCATGGGTAGGTTATAAGGAATGGATGAATTGGGTGGTCGACCCTGCCAACTACATCATGCATCTCATCAGCATTACATCTAATGAGCGAGATTTTTTTTGGCAAAGTTGCAAATAAGCCCAGAAGCATCTCCGAAGCATTGGAGCAATCCCTTTGCTGCCTCCACCTCATGCAAGGTAGGATTGATCAAAAGCACGACATTGTCGGCGTATAGAGATAGCCTATGGTGCATATCCCCATTGATGCAAGTGGAGGAAGAGGTTCGACAATTCCGCCTTGTGGAATAGGGTTGTCAAGATGCATGGTGATAGTGAATAGGAGTGGGTACAGGAGAGCCCCGGCATGCCAAAAGTTCTATCGCGCGCAGCCATTGATAAGGACTGCTTGAGGAGGAGAGGAACAACGTCAAGCGATGGATCCACCTTGGCAAAAAAAAAAACCATGGCATGACACCTGAAGCAGAAACAACAATGAGAACGAGTTGAAAGCCTTCGTGATGCCAAGTTTCAGCATGAAGATAAAATTACAAATCATATTCTACCAAATACAAAAATATACTAATATATACTCTAACAATTTTTTTAAACTAATCTAAAAAATTTCATGTGTGGGTTGACCGTGTCTATTCGTTAATCTATTGTTATATGGTTGTATACCACCATGCTCTATTCAATGATTTAAGCGACTAAGCAATCATCTAACACTAAGTAGATAAGAGCAAGTACAACAGCATTGGGCAAATCCGACCCCTCAAACGCCCGCAGGCGACCCGAACGCGTCCGCGGGCACTGACTGGGCACGCCTTATATTTCGTCTTCCACACTCGCGTCTCTCATATTCGAACCTCAAAACCATGCAATTCATGCAATGCTACGTAAAACACATGATCAAAGCGTAGTTCATCGTATTAGCTGGACAATAGAAACATGATTCATCGGACTTCAATGGCGGATAGTGCAAATCCATACTACAAACTTATGAAACATAGATAAAATATAAACAGAACGAGGAAGGGTGGAGGAAATCACCATTTCCTCGCCAGCCCCTTCCCCTCCCGGCCGTCGGGGCGGCTGTGCCCCTCCTCCGTGTAGGCGTCAGCGTGAAGAGGCGCGTCGTCGTCGGAGCTGGAGGTGGAGCCGTCCATCATATCCGAATCGGAGCTGCACCTCATGCCCGACAGCCAGCGGAGCAGGCGGTCCGCCTTTGCCTTCGCCGCCGCCTCCTTTGTTGCCTCTCGCTCCGACAACTCGACGATGAGTCGGAGCACCTTGGCATTCTTGGGGCTGAGGCACCGCGCATCCATCTCCGCTGCCGTGAGCAATCGGCGGAGGACAGAAGCGAGGAGCGCTGCCTCAGGATCGACCGGCGTGCTCGCGTGCGGACGGCGCGCAGACATCGACTCGTACGCCGTTGCCCTCTCCCTTGCTCATTTCCGCTTGCGCGCGGACTGCTCATGCCTCCGACTCGGGCGTCCGAGTCCGCGCCGGCCCCGGTGCGGGCACGAGGACCCAGCAGTGGCCAGGCACCACCTCCGGAGCAAAGGGTGCTGGTGGTGGGCGTGTACCTAGAGGAGTGGAGTGGAGTGGCCGGAGCTGCGCGCCGGGCGAGAAGGGCCGGCAACGTTGCCGGCGCTGCGTCACCGGGTGCCGGGCGCTGGCAAAGTGGATTCGCCGCTGCCGGATCCGCGTTGGCCGATGATCGAACGCCTCAATGCGATGCGGAGGGCGACCTCCTCCACATCGTCGGGGTCCGCTTCGAGCAGCAGGCTAGACCAGTCGTCGTCGGAGCCGGAGTCCCCACCGGAGGCAGCGCTGCATCAGTCGCCGGCCATCGGATGCGTTTGGAGGGGATCAAAAGTGGAGTGGATGAAGAGGGGAGTGAAGTGGAGTTCGGACTGACTGTGGTCTAGGGTTTTCCGGACGACGATATTTGTGGGGCAGGCTGCGCCAAGTCAACATGGCGGGCGCGCCCGGATCGCCCCATATCCGCCCTATATTTGAACTGGATATAAGGGGTGCCGGTCAGTCCGGGCGTTTGAGACCCGTTTGAGACGTTCGGTTGGGTTCATTTTTCGTGACCGGTTAGTCCGCCCGGACGTTTGAGACGTGTTTAGGGCGTCCGACTGTACATGCTCTAACAACGGGCCTTTTTTGGACCCTGCGGGCGGATTTAATGACCTAGCGGTCATAAACAACAAATACTGATAGTCCAGAGACACAGTTCTGTTCCACACAGCAGCACGTTCTTAGCTATCAATAGAAAACGTCACCGTTTACTCCATTAAATTGGCGTTCCTACGGGCCATTGAGTTCAGCCGTGTCATTTTCATGAACACGTGCTCGCTTCTCTTGTAGGTTTGGAAGTTAGTTGCATGATTGACAACTTTGACACTCTTACATCTTTGCACATATACTATTGTAGATACTAGACGATATAAGACATGTAGACTAGGTCACCAAAGACTAGGTTGCAACCTGACTTTTGACGTTAATTTGGCCGAAACTCCGAATGTAGTTCTGTTTCTACTTTCTATCGTAATATCAATATAACTAATCTGTGATTGGATAGTTAGGTGGATAGTGGTATTCTCAGCCCATCAGGGTTCAAATCCCGGTGCTCGCAGTTCCCGTTGACAACGAGGCGTCTACGGTAACTTCGTAAAATCTTAAGATGATATGTCAGTTCAGTCTCTTGAAGGTGCTTATAGGAGTAGGACATGCGTGTGTGTTCATAGGAATAAGTATATGCGCGTATATATGAGCGCTTGTGTCTGTACTGTGTTCAAGAAGAAAAAAAGCTCACTTGCAAAAAAAAAATCTAGACCAACTGTGTAGCACGTAATTACGAGCGTTTTCCGAGTGAACAGTTGTGACGAGGAATTGGGAGCTCGTGGGTTGTGGACGAGACTTGCCTGCTCCCTGCGCGTGTGCCCATTCATGCTCCCGCATACGTGACTTGATTTAATTGAAACAAAATAAGGCCCGATCCCACCGACGTGAATTTTTGGCACATGCAGCCACGCACTGCCGTTATCACGAGTGTCGGTCCTAGGGTTGTGATTGCTACTTATTATAGCGCATTTGCAATACGTCAAACATTAATTACCAGCTTTCATGAATATGCCGTGGTCATTTATGTTCGTATGAATACAAGGCCCACGTGACGGCCCAGACGATGCAAAATAACTGCTCTCGTTGCTGGGTGGACATAATTGAGCACTTGCGCTAGCTGGTTTCTGGCACCGCAAATATCCTCCAAGCCTTGCCTGTAAAACGCGTGTACGTGCCCCGCCGAGGAAGGGGGGGGGGGTGAAGATGGGTTCCGCACAGACGGAGATCAGGTTAGCCCATCCAAGTCCATTAACTAATGCGTTGTTTTCTCTGCCTACAGCGTACACGCCAACTGTAATCATCTCTCGTTTGCCTAATATAAAGTACTCCTAGCCATTATGGAAGTTATACGCTGCTAGAACAGTGTGATACATATAACAATACAGTCTAGAGCAGCATCTTCAGCAGTGTTATTGAACTTTGTCGAGCAAATGGATAGCTAACTGTAGCACGTCGCATACGACAGTGTTGCATGTGTCACAATGAAGAGATAGCACAGTGCCACGGTACATGGCGAGGGACGATGGACAAGTCGGCACCAAGGTGAAAGCCGTGTCGGTGTGTGATTGAGCATTTAACTATAAACCATCCTCTATATTATTATTAAATTCATTTAAAATTCCAATTAATATTATACCATTTTGTTCATGCATTTAACTTATCATCGCTAAGATTTTCTTGTGACGCTTCTCTCATTTTCTAAATTGAACTTTCATAATCAGCCAACTAATAGATGTGCATTTTTCTATCTTTTAAATAGACCCTGTCCACTGCGCATGGCGGGATTAAATGTTCAATCACACACCGAATATACACATGCAACACAGAATATGAAGATAAACCTAAGCTGATCTAGCATAGTGAGGTGGTCAGGTGTGTTGCAGTTTGTCAACTACTTATGATTTATCGTTCAAGTGGTCTGCTGCACATCAATGCAAAATTAACTTCAAACTCTTATGGCTTGTGGGGCATGCACACTTATTGACCAACAAATACGTTGCAAATCATTCATGTGAATTCTATATACGTGAGGTGTACTATAAATACGGCATGAATCCCGAAGAAATGGAGGGTGCGGATTACATCCTCGCGTGGCACCATGTCCACTCGTGATTTATCGCCGATCCCACCCCTTAAAATCAGGGAGGGAGATGATTAGATTAGAAAGAAAAAAGGAACCAAAAAAAACAACCGTAGGCTGAGGTAGGAGCACGGATTGAAGCATGGGAGGGAGCAGGCAAGCCGGATCTTTGGGTTGTATATAAATCGCCAACTAGTATAATACTTTCCGAATCAGCAAAGTATGAAGATAGCAACCTGGTGCATGCATGTCCCTCCTCTAGAAAGGTTACCATTTTTATCTCCATATGACGTTACCGTTTGTGCATGAATTCCTTCTCTGCTAATTAAAAAACTGCGTAGAACTCTTGATGAATCTCTCGATAGATACGATGGAGATTTGGCCAGCACTGAAGTGCGAAAAGTCAAAAATCTTATAGCTTAAAAATATATACGTATAGAAAATCTGACGTTCGCTGGTCAGTTTTTCTGTAAGAAAATAGAACGTGCACAAATGACGGAAACGACAAGCTGTCTGTCCTACACCTCTCACGCGTATAGTTTCAGACTCTGGACACTGAAGGGAACAAACAGGGTTCTAGTAATTATTTGAAAACTAGTGTTTAAAATCAGGAGTTTGAAGTTTACTCTGCAGAGCAGACATACACATGCATGACCAAAATACCGGTGCCACAGGGTCCCAGAGATTCCAATAGTCTATTCATCAGAACGATCCCTGAATCCTTTTTAGATAAAAGGCCAGAGCCCGACTTTATAGATAAAGCCACCAGGCAGGGTTAACAAAATCCAAACAACCATCACAGAACAGAATGTGTCAACCAAGAACATCAAGGGGAAAGTCGAAGTACATGGCTCCCAGGCCAGTACACGGCACGCAGGCCGGAGGAAGAGCAGATAACGGAGCAACACAGTAATGCCTACGAGCCCGCTTGGACTGGAGAGATGGAAATAGCAGAATTGCGGATCTTGGCCAACATGGCGTCGAAAGCATCCCTGTCCTCCTCCTTAGTCAATAATCTCCACTGCTGCAGAAATATACAAGTCTTAAATAAGCAATCAGCAGACTTAGTAGGGAAAACATGCTCAATAGTAAATTTATTCCTTGTCGTCCACAAGGACCAGCACATGGCAGCAAAGCCAACCCAAAATAATCTCCTCTGGGCCCCAACCAAGGAATTAGCTGAGGCGCGCAAGTTAGCGAAGGAGGTCGGAGCCCAGGAAACCTGCATCCAGGATCTAATGCAGCACCAAAACAACTTAGCCAAGACACAATTAAAGAAAATGTGAGGTGTATCTTCTCTCATACCACAAAGAGCACAACAGTCAGAGCCCGGACCATTACGTTTACGGATTTGATCACCCGTAGGCAAACGCCCATGAGAGGCTTGCCAGAGGAAAACCTTAATCTTAGGGGGGATCTGAGTTCTCCAAATCCACGTAAATTTTGAGGTGGTGGGACCCACAATGAGCTTGCTGTATAGAGATTTAACCGAGAAGCGGGCCGAGGGGGAATGGGGCCACACAACTGTGTCTTCCTCCTTCGAGAGAGGAGGGAAGAGGGCAGCAAGGCGCTGCCAATCTTCCAACTCTTTGTGAGAGAGAGAACGGCGCAGCTGAAGGTCCCAATTATTCGACGCAAGCTCAAAGATAGAGATCTCAGGGTTCGGACAATAGGAGAAAAGAACCGGGAAGGGACTGGCCAACGGAGAAGGGCCGCACCACCAATCGAGCCAGAACCTGGTAGATTTACCGTTACGAGCGACAAACTTGACAAGGCCTTGGAAGATAGGTCGAAGTTTCACAAGGTCCCGCCAAAACTGGGACGCCCCAAAGGCTCGGGCAATCATAGGACTGCATGAGGGAAAGTATTTCGCCTTTAAGATGTTGAACCAAAGAGGCTTTTCCTGGGGGATGGTCATGATTTTCCACCACCATTTGATGATCAGACATTTGTTCATAACAAGGGTGTTAATAATGCCCAGCCCCACAAGGCGTTTGGGCTTACAGATGAGGTCCCATTTGACCAAGCGATACTTGCGCTTGTTATCAGTCGCGTTCCAATAAAAGGCCCCTCTATGTTTGTCAAAACCAGCGTGACTGCCCATAGAAAGGAGGTAGAATCCCATCATGAACATAGGGAGGGAGGAGAGACAAGCATTAATTAGGGCCACCTTGCCTGCCTGAGTGTTATATCCGCCTCTCCATGGCATCACACGATTACCCACCTTGGTCACCATAGGGGCGAAGTCCTTGGCATGAAGTTTATCATATGTAATAGGCATTCCCAAATACTTAATAAGAAAAGATCCCAGAGAACAATTTAATAGGCGAGCCACCCTTAAAGCTTCGGAGTCTGAGACTCCCGTGACAATAACTTCGCTTTTAGAAAAAAATGATCTTAAGCCCCGAGAGAGCTTCGAAACAAAGGAGAAGGAATTTGAGGTGGCCGATGCAGAGATCATTAAGTTCCACCAAGATGATAGTGTCATCAGCGTATTGAAGGTGCGTAACACCTTCAGGAATAAGGTGAGAGCTAACCGGGGAGATATGGCCGGCCTCCGCAGCTTTAGAAAGGATGTTGGAGAGAGCGTTCGCAACGAAATTAAAAAGGATGGGTGATGCCGGGTCGCCTTGCCGCAGGCCCCTAGAGTTCTTGAGGAAGTTACTAATATGACCATTAACATTGATGGCAGTGTGGCCCCCCATGACCAACTGCAAGATACGATGCACCATGCCACTGTCAAAACCTTTAGCTAAAAGGACCTGCCGCAGGAAGCCCCAGCTAACCGAATCGTAGGCCTTTTCAAAATCTAATTTGAGAATAACTGCCTTGTTCCCGGACTTGTGGATGTCATGGACAATTTCGTGGAGGCAAAGGACTCCGTCCAGTATGAAGCGACCCTTGATAAAGGCAGACTGAGTTTGAGAGAGGGTGCAGTGGGCAACCGGGGTTAGGCGAGTACCCAAACATTTGGCCGGAAACTTGGCAAAATTATTGATGAGCGCGATAGGTCTAAACTGAGAAATTAAATCAGCGCCCTTAATCTTAGGGATTAGGGAGATAACCGCATAATTAAGCCTAGAGATATCAACTGTCCCCGGGCAGTAGCCTTGAATAACTTCGCAGATCAGGTTTTTAAGAATGGGCCAGAAATTTTTAAAGAAGGGAATAGAGAACCCATCTGGGCCAGAGGCAGAGTTAGGATTAGCCTTCTTAATAGCAGAAAAGATCTCCTCTTCAGAATAAGGGATCATCAGGTCCGCGTTTTCCTCCGCAGAAACCAGATGATCCTGGGTCCAAAAGTTAGGAGAAAGCCTGAACCCCTGGTCAGGCTTGGCAGAAAGAAGGGAAGAGAAGAAGGAGACCACATGGTTAAGAATGACGCCATGGTCAGAGGTTCGAATCCCATCAATAATCAGGCTGTCAATAAGACATCTGCGCCATCTCCCATTAGCAATCACAAAGAAGTAGGCAGAGGGGAATCTCCTTTAAGAAGCCAGTTGGACGAGCCCCTCTGGCGCCAATATATTTTATTAAGCCGGTGCAAATGCATCAAATCGCGCTCCAGGGAAAACCGAAGGGACCAAGCATCATCAGAGAGGCCCGAGACATCAGCCCGAGCATCAAGGGCCTCAATCTTGGCCAGGAGAAGGGCCTTGTCTCTGCGCTCCTGGGCCGAGTGATTCCGGGACCAACCCCGAAGAAATTTGCGAACAAGGGCCGAGCAGTTATGCCAATCATCCATGGGTCCGAAGGAATGATGTGGAGCAGACATGATGGTAGTAATTTTAGAGCTAAGTACATCGCAGAAACCCTCAATAAGGAGCCAAGAAGCGTCAAACTGAAACCTAGGGGGGGAAAGAGTCGAGCGGGTCCCAGCATCCAGAATAAGAGGAGCATGGTCCGAGCCAACAATAGCCTTAGATTTAAGTGTAGCTAGCAGGAAAAGCAAATCCCAGTTCGAGCAAACAAGGACATGGTCCAAGACGGAGTGAATAGGAGAAGGTTGGTGATTGGTCCAGGTGTATCTAGATCCCACCCTAGGAATCTCGCAAAGAGCACAGGAGCTGATGAAGTCATTGAAAGCATTGGCCAACAACCACGAAAAATTATTAGTGTTCTTGTCCGCCGGAGAGCGCAACAAATTAAAATCACCACCAATCACCAAGGGGAGAGAACAAGCTTCAACTTTATTGGAAATTTCGTCCAAAACAGGGGAGAAAGAGAGTGATCGACCGGACCGTACAGAACCATAAATTCCTAGAGAGAGTTGAGCTGACGATGAAAAAGCACAGTGCTGGCCCAAAAGATCCCATGGTCGAAAGCGACGAAATCAAAGACATCCCGTTTAGATCCTAAAAGCATGCCACCAGAATGACCCGAGGAGGGAAGGAAGTTCCAATCAAAACAATCCGCCCCCGCGATAGACGATAGTTCATGAGGAGAGAAGGAAGACTTAAAAGTTTCGATCAAGCCAATCAGGTCAATATTGTCCCCCCTGACAATATCCTTAATTTGGTCTCGACGTCCCCGAGCGCCGAAACCTCTGATGTTCCAGAAGAGGGCTTTCATTTATAAGAGAGATTTTTAATGCGCAAACTCGACCTGCAAGGGGCTAAGCAGGATTTAGACCGTTTAGAAGCACCCTTTTTCACCAGGGCGCCAACCCCACCAGCCTCGCCCCGCCTCCGAAGCCCCAGCAGCCACAACTGGAGGGGCAGGAGGGGCAGGAGGCGTTGCGACGGCTTCCATAGCCTTAGCCAAAGCCGCCTGAGCCACTTCGTTAGCCCTAATGAGGGCAATCAGGGAGGAGGGAGAGCCAAAGTTATGATCAAGAGCAATACCCGCATCTGCGAGTACCTTAGACAAGTGTTCATCAGAGAAGGAGGGTAGAACAAGCCTAGTAGGTGAGGGAGTAGAATGAATCACTAGAGAAGGGGGAGGAGGGGTATCTGAAGCGGGGAGGTCCCGAGCCGCAGCGCGCCGGGCCGCCTTGTCGACCACCCTCATTCCACTATCACGGATCCGTCCACTCTTGCGCGCCGTAGACGACGGGGACCGGATCAGAGAGGACCGCATCGCCGCCGGAGAGGACTGGCCCGCCATATCGCCCATGTCACCGTCAATACGACGGCACAGACCCGCCGCAGAGAGTTTGGTTCTCGTAGAGGCCCGACTCCGAGCCGAGAATTTGCGAACAGAGGATTTGCGCTTGGATGAGGGCAGCGTCGCCACATGACGCGGGGAGGCAGGGAGGTCTTCAATACCAGAGAGCGACGGGGAGCCCGGCCGAAGAGGAAGGTTGGAGCAGACACCTGACGCAGGGGTACCAGCAGGAGGGGCTACCGGGGCATCCAGAACAGGACATGAACCAGCCATCTGCTCCTTCCCACCATTCCCGCTCTTAGGGGCATTATCCTTGAAAAGCTCGCGACTTTCGGAGCCCATACCATCCTACTCAGAGGTAGTAAAGTGAGGGTGTGAGCCCCCACTCAAGTTGCCATCATTTTCAATTTCACCGGCATGGCGATCAGCTACAGGAGGAGGGGGCGGTGGAGGGGGATGGGAAGAAGCGGCCCCCTCCACATGAACCCGAAGTCTGAATCCATTCGCAGCAGAGAAGACATCAACAGTTCCATGGATGCATGAAGGATCAGCAGCCCAGATCTTGAGACGCACAGGACCAAGAGCAGCCAGGGAGTCTTGGTCCACCAGGATTGGTTTGCCAATGAGCACTCCAAATGCCATGACAAACTCAGAGGAGCGTAGGGAAGGAGGGATGTCATCAACCAAAACCCAGATCTCAGAGAGAGCGGGAACTGGTTTTGCCCCATTAGCAGCAGCTTTGACCGAAACGACCAACTGGTTTAGTGGGAGGGTGAAACTCATGCAAGAGGAGATCATCTTGAGGCTTCTCTTGGAAGGGAAAACCACCGCGAAGTCAAAGTCAGATAGCTGCCTGATCTGCCAGTCCCAGCCACCTTCATCCCATAGCTTTAGTTCGTCATGGAGGGTTTGGGGGGAAATCTTGTGATCTTTTACCGTGATAATGGCCGCATTTGAGAGAGCAGGGGCCACAGAGATAGGTGGGATCTCGCTGTCAAGCGCAAAGAAGGAGCAGCCAGGGAGGCCAAGTCCATAGTGCACAAAAGAGGCGGGTTTGCGGCGGTTGTTGCAGTTCACCGTGAGATGGCCGTCCTGACGACAGATCAAGCAGAAAGGGGGGGGTTGAAACAACGCGACTGAAAATGCCCCGGCTGGTGGCAAGCGAAGCAAGTGAAATTAGGGTTAGGTGGTTGGCTAGGCGGGGGAGAAGGGCGGCCAGAGAGGGGAGGGGAGGGGGGAAGGATGCCATCACCCAAAGCGCTAGAGACCGATCCAGGCCCCGATAGCGGGAACCGGTGCCCCGGGCCACCAGATCTGCCTCCCCCACGACCCGTCGCGCGGCCACCGAAGCTAGACGACGGAGCAGGGCCACGGCCACTGCCACGAGCCATGGATCCAGGGCCAAGCGGGGGAGGAGGAGGACGACGAGCCATAGAACCAAGGCCACCAGCAGCCGTCGCGGCCTCCCAAGGATCAGCCCCAGATCCGCCCGATCCAGGCGCTTCAGAACCAGATCCGGCCGTGGACGGCGCCGCCACCCTAGCCCTCCCGTCGCCCTGGAGCCAAGACGGTCCCTCCGTCCAAGCATCGCGCTCACGGGCCCCCTGCTGCCGAGCCGCCTGCTCAGCCTCAAGCTTGGAGCGGAGAGAGGCCTCAAGCTCCAGATCGACGGAGCCGTCACCGGCATCCTCCCGCCGCCGCTTCTGGCCCGAGATCGCCTCGCTAGACGAACCACGCGAGCGATCCATGGCGACGATGGCCATGAAGGGTAGGGAGAGAGGAGGAGGGGAAAGGGATCTGCGAAAGGAGGGAACGCGGAAGCGGTAGCGGCGCAGGTCAGAGTGGGAAGCCGGAAACCCTAGAAATGGGGGGGGCGAGCCCTTACGGATCCATAAATACCCCGAGGATGCCAGGCCGGCCGGGGGGGAGGGAGCGCGGGCTGGGCTGACCCGAACAGAGGAAGGCATAAGAGCCGTGGCAGGCCGAGGGCCCAAAACAGAAAGAGGAGGGAAATCAGAAAAAGACGAAAGCACCGAGGCCCAACCAAAGTGAGCGGCCCAGAGCGGCCACCCTGAGACGGGCCGGAGGGCCCACGAGCCTCCCGCACCGGAGACGAATCTAGGGTTAGGGAGGGGGGAGAGCCACCCGACGAAGCCAACCCCGAGCTCGATGCCGGCCCTGCCGCAGCCACCAGCGGCGAGGGTGGCGGGGAGCACGAGGAGGAAGCAGATCCACCAGACCAGGGAGCCGCACACCCAGGGGCCAAGCGACCCGGCAAGGAGAGCGCCTCCGAGTGCTTCCCACGCCGGCCGCGCCGCACCTGAAACCAGCCCGAACAATCCGCCTCCGCGCAAGACACCGGCCGGCCCCGACCACCCGGCGCGAACTTACGAACCCTGACAGCCGCCGGCGCGCCAGCCACGAGCGGATCCGCCAGAGGAGGGACCAGGGGAAGGGAGAGGGAGGGAGATCCGGCCTCATCCGACGACAAAGCCCAGAACTTGTTCCTAGCACCTGATGCAGTAGTGGGTCGAGAGAGAGGTGCCGCGCGTGGCGAGGGAAGAGGAACAGCAGGAGGGGGGACCGGCGGCGAGAGGAGCGGGGACGCCGGGCGCATCAAGCCATGGGGACGAGGGGAGGATGATGAAGGAAATATGCCCTAGAGGCAATAATAAAGTTATTATTTATTTCCTTATTTCATGATAAATGTTTATTATTCATGCTAGAATTGTATTAACCGGAAACATAATACATGTGTGAATACATAGACAAACATAGTGTCACTAGTATGCCTCTACTTGACTAGCTCGTGAATCAAAGATGGTTATGTTTCCTAGCCATGGACAAAAGAGTTGTCATTTGATTAACGGGATCACATCATTAGGAGAATGATGTGATTGACTTGACCCATTCCGTTAGCTTAGCACTTGATCGTTTAGTATGTTGCTATTGCTTTCTTCATGACTTATACATGTTCCTGTAACTATGAGATTATGCAACTCCGTTTACGGAGGAACACTTTGGTGCTACCAAACGCCACAACGTAATCGGGTGATTATAAAGGAGTACTACAGGTGTCTCAAGGTACATGTTGAGTTGGCATATTTCGAGATTAGGTTTTGTCACTCCGATTGTCCGAGAGGTATCTCGGGCCCTCTCGGTAATGCACATCATTATAAGCCTTGCAAGCAATGTGACCAATGAGTTGGTTACGGGATGATGCATTACTGAGCGAGTAAAGAGACTTGCGGTGACGAGATTGAACTAGGTATTGGATACCGACGATCGAATCTCGGGCAAGTAACATACCGATGACAAAGGGAACAACGATGTTGTTATGCGGTTTGACCGATAAAGATCTTTGTAGAATATGTAGGAGCCAATATGGGCATCCAGGTCCCGCTATTGGTTATTGACCAAGAATAGTTCTAGGTCATGTCTACATAGTTCTCGAACCCGTAGGGTCCGCACGCTTAAGGTTTCGATGGCGATGCTTATATTATGAGTTTATGAGTTTTGATGTACCGAAGGAGTTCGAGTCCCGGATAAGATCGGGGACATGACGAGGAGTCTCGAAATGGTCGAGACGTAAAGATCGATATATTGGACGACTATATTCGAATTCGGAAAGGTTTCGAGTGATTCGTATTTTCGAGTACCGGGAGTTACGGGAATACGGGAAGAGTATTGGGCCTTAATGGGCTTTAGTGGGAAGGATCCAGAGGAGGCGCGCCTCCCAAGCCCATTCCGAATTGGACAAAGGGTTTGGGCGCGGCCCCTCTTCCTTCCTTCTCCACTTCCTTCTTTCCCCCTTGACCTAGTTGGACTAGGAAAGAAGGAATCCTACTCCCGGTGGGAGTAGGACTCCTTGGCGCCCTCCTCCTAGGGTCGGCCTCCTCCTCCCTCCCTCCTTTATATACGGGGCAGGAGGCACCCCATAGACACACAAGTTGATCCTTGAGATCGTTCCTTAGCCGTTTATGTGCCCCTCCACCATAATCCACCTCGGTCATATCGTAGCGGTGCTTAGGCGAAGCCTGCGTCGATAGAACATCAAGATCGCCACCACGCCGTCGGCTTGATGGAACTCTCTCTCCGGAGCTTTGCTGGATCGGAGCGAGGAGCGCCACCGAGCTGTACGTGTGTCAAGAACTCCTGAGGCGCCGAGTAACGGCGCTGGGATCGGTTGGATCGCGAGGAGAACGTCGACTACTTCCTCTACGTTGTGATCGCTTCCGCTTGGTCTACAAGGGTATGTAGACAACACTCTCCCTCTCGTTGCTATGCATCACCATGATCTTGCGTGTGCATAGGAATTTTTTTTGAAATTACTACGTTCCCCAACAGTGGAGGGGGGAGAGAGCGGAGAGGGGGTGGAGGGGGGGAGAGGAGAGCCATCTCTACCCTCGATCCCTGAATCCTGATAGACTAGTCTGGTTGCCGTGCTCGTTCTCTGCAGTAGGTGGCTTATATTTTTCTTTGCAAATGGGAATGTGGAGGTAGAGACAATCTGGCACCAACAGTCTTATATTCTTGTTATTGTTCTGAACCTCTGGTCAGCTATTTGGTACCCCACTGGTGTGAGACAAAGAAAACTAGACCATTGTAAGAACATTGGCAGGAAGAAGAGGGCGGCCAAAATCACTATTCTAACATTGTCAAAAATCTTCAGCACAAAATGACCTCTCCCAGAAACTATTTCATGATCTTACCCTTTTTGAAACGCCAAGCCTCGTGGCGTTGCTGTCCAAAATAGAAACGCCGTACTATTCAGCGTTGCTAGCTGTTGGAAATATGCCCTAGAGGCAATAATAAAAGTATTATTATATTTCCTTGTTCATGATAATTGTCTTTTATTCATGCTATAACTGTATTATCCGGAAATCGTAATACACGTGTGAATACAAAGACCACAATATGTCCCTAGTGAGCCTCTAGTTGACTAGCTCGTTGTGATCAACAGATAGTCATGGTTTCTGCTATGGACATTGGATGTCGTTGATAACGGGATCACATCATTAGGAGAATGATGTGATGGACAAGACCCAATCCTAAGCATAGCACAAAGATCGTAGTTCGTTTGCTAGAGCTTTTCCAATGTCAAGTATCTCTTCCTTAGACCATGAGATCGTGTAACTCCCGGATACCGTAGGAGTGCTTTGGGTGTATCAAACGTCACAACGAATCGGGTGACTATAAAGGTGCATTACAGGTATCTCCGAAAGTGTCTTTTGGGTTGACACGGATCAAGACTAGGATTTGTCACTCCGTGTAAACGGAGAGGTATCTCTGGGCCCCACTCGGTAGGACATCATCATAATGTGCACAATGTGACCAAGGGGTTGATCACGGGATGATGTGTTGCGGAACGAGTAAAGAGACTTGCCGGTAACGAGATTGAACAAGGTATCGGTATACCGACAATCGAATCTCGGGCAAGTAAAATACCGCTAGACAAAGGGAATTGTATACGGGATCGACTGAGTCCTTGACATTGTGGTTCATCCGATGAGATCATCGTGGAACATGTGGGATCCAACATGGGTATCCAGATCCCGCTGTTGGTTATTGATCGGAGAACGTCTCGGTCATGTCTACATGTCTCCCGAACCCGTAGGGTCTACACACTTAAGGTTCGATGACGCTAGGGTTATAAAGGAAGCTTGTATGTGGTTACCGAATGTTGTTCGGAGTCCTGGATGAGATCCCGGATGTCACGAGGAGTTCCGGAATGGTCCGGAGGTAAAGATTTATATATGGGAAGTCCTGTTTTGGTCACCGGAAAAGTTTCGGGTTTTATCGGTAACGTACCGGGACCACCGGGAGGGTCCCGGGGGTCCACCAAGTGGGGCCACCAGCCCCAGAGGGCTGCATGGGCCAAGTGTGAGAGGGGACCAGCCCCAGGTGGGCTGGTGCGCCCTCCCACCAAGGCCCAAGGCGCCTAGGGTTTGGGGAGGGGGCGCCCCACCTTGCTTGGGGGGCAAGTTTCCCCCTCTCCACCCCTTGGCCGCCCCCCTAGATGGGATCTAGGGCTGGTCGCCGCCCCCTAGGGTGGAAACCTAGGTGGGGGCGCAGCCCCCTCTCCTCCTATATATATTGGAGGCATAGGAGCAGCCCAACACATGAGTTTCTCCTCCTGTTGGCGCAGCCATACCTCTCTCCCTTCTCCTCAGATCTCGCGGTGCTTGGCGAAGCCCTGCTGGACTACCACGCTCCTCCATCACCACCACGCCGTTGTGCTGCTGCTGGATGGAGTCTTCCTCAACCTCTCCCTCTCTCCTTGCTGGATCAAGGCGTGGGAGACGTCACCAGGCTGTACGTGTGTTGAACGCGGAGGTGCCGTCCGTTCGGCACTAGGATCTCTGGTGATTTGGATCACGACGAGTACGACTCCTTCAACCCCGTTCTCTTGAACGCTTCCGCTTAGCGATCTACAAGGGTATGTAGATGCACTCTCCTTCCCCTCGTTGCTGGTTTCTCCATAGATAGATCTTGGTGACACGAGGAAAATTTTGAATTTCGCCACGTTCCCCAACAAATGGCATCATGAGCTAGGTTTATTGCGTAGATTCTTTGCACGAGTAGAACACAAAGTAGTTGTGGGCGTTGATGTTGTTCAATATGCTTACCGTTACTAGTCCAATCTTGTTTCGACGGTATTGTGGGATGAAGCGGCCGGACCGACCTTACACGCATTCTACGTGAGGCAGGTTCCACCGATTGACATGCACTTCGTGCATAAGGTGGCTAGCGGTGCCGATCTCTCCCACTTTAGTCGGAACGGATTCGATGAAAAGGGTCCTTATGAAGGGTAAATAGCAATTGGCATATCACGTTGTGGTTTTGCGAGGTAAGAAACGTTCTTGCTAGAAACCCATAGCAGCCACGTAAAACATGCAAACAACAATTAGAGGACGTCTAACTTGTTTTTGCAGGGTATGCTATGTGATGTGATATGGCCAAGAAGAATGTGATGATTGATATGTGATGTATGAGATTGATCATGTTCTTGTAATAGGAATCACGACTTGCATGTCGATGAGTATGACAACCGGCAGGAGCCATAGGAGTTTTCTTAATTTATTGTATGACCTGTGTGTCATTTAACAACGCCATGTAAATTACTTTACTTTATTGCTAACCGGTAGCCATAGTAGTAGAAGTAATAAGTTGGCGAGACAACTTCATGGAGACACGATGATGGAGATCATGATGATGGAGATCATGGTGTCATGCCGGTGACGATGATGATCATGGAGCCCCCAAGATGGAGATCAAAGGAGCAAAATGATATTGGCCATATCATGTCACTATTTGATTGCATGTGATGTTTATCATGTTTATGCATCTTGTTTACTTAGGACGACGGTAGTAAATAAGATGATCCTTACAAAATTTCAAGAAGTGTTCTCCCTAAGCGTGCACCGTTGCTACAGTTCGTCGCTTCTAAGCACCACGTGATGATCGGGTGTGATGGATTCTTACGTTCACATACAACGGGTGTAAGACAGTTTTACAATGAAAACACTTAGGGTTAACTTGACGAGCCTAGCATGTACAGACATGGCCTCGGAACACGGAGACCGAAAGGTCGAGCATGAGTCGTATAGTAGATACGATCAACATGAAGATGTTCACCGATGATGACTAGTCCGTCTCACGTGATGATCGGACACGGCCTAGTTCACTTGGATCATGTAATCACTTAGATGACCAGAGGGATGTCTATCGAGTGGGAGTTCATAAGATGAACTTAATTATCCCGAACATAGTCAAAAGATCTTTGCAAATTATGTCGTAGAAGCTCGCGCTTTAGTTCCACTGTTTAGATAGGTTCCTAGAGAAAATATAGTTGAAAGTTGACATGAGCGATTATGCGGACAGAGAAAGCTCATGTCCTTAATGCACGCTTCGGTGTCTTTGAACCCCAAACGTCCTGTGGATGTTGCGAACATCGGACATACACGTTTTGATAACTACGTGATAGTTCAGATAAACGGTTTTAGAGTTGAGGCACCAAAGACGTTTTCGAAACGTCGCGGAACATATGAGATGTTTCGAGGGCTGAAATTGAGATTTCAGGCTCGTGCCCACGTCAAGAGGTATGAGACCTCCGACGATTTTCTTAGCCTGCAAACTAAGGGAGAAAAGCTCAATCGTTGAGCTTGTGCTCAGATTGTCTAAGTGCAACAATCACTTGAATCGAGTGGGATTTGATCTTCCAGATGAGATAGTGATGTTTCTCCAAAGTCATTGCCACCAAGCTGCTAGAGCTTCGTGATGAGCTATAACATATCAGGGATAGATATGATGATCCTTGAGGTATTCGCGATGTTTGACACCGCGAAAGTAGAAATCAAGAAGGAGCATCAATTGTTGATGGTTGGTGAAACCACCAGTTTCAAGAAGGGCAAGGGCAAGAAGGGATACTCCATGAAACGGCAAATCAGCTGCTGCTCTAGTGAAGAAACCCAAGGTTGGACCCAAACCTGAGACTAAGTGCTTCTGTAATAAGGGGAACAACCACTAGAGCGGAATTACCCTAGATACTTGGTAGATGAGAAGGCTGGCAAGGTCGATAGAAGTATATTGGATATACATTATGTTAATGTGTACTTTACTAGTACTCCTAGTAGCACCAGGGTATTAGATACCGGCTCGGTTGCTAAGTGTTAGTAACTCGAAATAAAAGCTACGGAATATACGGAGACTAGCTAAAGGTGAGCTGACGATATATGTTGGAAGTGTTTCCGAGGTTGATGTGATCAAGCATCGCACGCTCCCTCTACCATCGAGATTTGGTGTTTGCGTTGAGCATAGACATGATTGGATTATGTCTATCGCAATACGGTTATTCATTTAAGGAGAATAATGGTTACTCTATTTTGAATAATACCTTCAATGGTCTTACACCTAAAGGAGTGGTTTATTGAATCTCGATCGTAGTGATACACATTTTTCATGCCAAAAAGATATAAGATAGTAATGATAGTACCACTTACTTGTGGCACTGCCATGTAAGTCATATTGGTGTAAAACGCATGAAGAAGCTCCATGTTGATGGATCTTTGGACTCATTCGTTTTGAATAGTTTGAGACATGCGAACCATGTCTATTGGTGTATACGCATGAAGAGACTCCATGCAGATGGATCGTTTGGACTCACTTGATTTTGAATCACTTGAGATATGCAAATCATACCACATGGGCAAGATGACTAAAAAGCCTCGTTTTTCAGTAAAATGGAACAAGATAGCAACTTGTTGGAAGTAACACATTTTGATGTGTGCAGTCCAATGAAGTGCTGAGGCATGCAGTGAATATCGTTATGTTCTTACTTCACAGATGATTCGAGTAGATGTAGAGTATATTTACTTGATGAAACACAAATCTGAATTATTGAATGGTTCAAGTAATTTCAGAGTGAAGTTGAAGATCATCGTGACAAGAGGATGAACTGTCTATGATATGATCATAGAGATGAGTATCTGAGTTACGAGCTTTGGCACGCAATTAAGACATTGTGGAAATTGTTTCACAATTAATGCCGCCTGGAACACCATAGTTTGATGGTGTGTCCGAACATCATAGTTGCACCCTATTGGATATGGTGCGTACCATGATGTCTCTTATCGAATTACCACTATCATTTATGGGTTAGGCATTAGAGACAACCACATTCACTTTAAATAGGGCACCACGTAATTCCGTTGAGATGACACCGAATGAACTATGGTTTAGAGAAACCTACGCTGTCATTTCTTAAAGGTTTGGGGCTGCGACGCTTATGTGAAAAAGTTTCAGGTTGATAAGCCCGAACCCAAAGCGGATAAAATGCATCTTCATAGGACACCCAAAACAGTTGGGTATACCTCCTAATTCAGATCCGAAAGCAATAGGGATTGTTTCTTGAATCGGGTCCTTTCTCGAGGAAAAGTTTGTCCCGGAAAGTTGAGTGGGAGGATGGTGGAGACTTGATATGGTTATTGAGCCGTCACTACAACTAGTGTGTAGCAGGGCACAGGAAGTTGTTCCTGTGGCACCTACACCAATTGAAGTAGAAGCTTGTGATAGTGATCATGAAACTTCGGATCAAGTCACTACCATACCTCGTAGGGTGACAAGGATGCGTACTACTTTAGAGTGGTACAGTAATCCTGTCTTGAAGGTCATGTTGCTAGACAACGATGAACCTACGAGCTATGGAGAAGCGATGGTGGGCCCAAATTCCGACAAATGGTTAGAAGCCATGAAATCCGAGATAGGATCCATGTATCAGAACAAAGCATGGACTTTGGTGGACTTGCTCGATGATCGGCAAGCCGTTGAGATAAATGGATCTTTAAGAAGAAGACGGACGTGGACAGCAATGTCACCGTCTATGAAGCTCGACTTGTGGCGAAGAGTTTTTCACAAGTTCACGGAGTTGACTACGATGAGATTTTCTCATCTGTAGCGATGCTTAAGTCCGTCGGAATCATGTTAGCATTAGCTGCATTTATGAAATCTGGCAGATGGATGTCAAAACGAGTTTCCTTACCAGTGTTCGTAAGGAAAGGTTGTATGTGATACAATCAGAAAGTTTTTGTCGATCCTAAGGATGCTAAAAGGTATGCTGGCTCCAGCGATTCTTCCATGGATTGGAGTAAGCATCTCGGAGTTGGAATGTGCACTTTGATAAGATGATCAAAGATTTTAGGTTTATACAAAGTTTATGAGAAACTTGTATTTCCAAAGAAGTGAGTGGGAGCACATAGAATTTCTGATGAGTATATGTTGTTGACATATTGTTGATCAGAAATGATGTAGAATTTTTGGAAAGCATATAGGGTTATTTGAAAAGTGTTTTTCAATGGAAAACCTGGATTAGGCTACTTGAACATTGAGCATTAAGATCTATAATGATAGATCAAAATGCTTAATAGTACTTTCAAACGAGCACGTACCTTGACATGATCTTGAAGGTGTTCAAGATGGATCAGTCAAGAAGGAGTTCTTGCCTGAGTTGAAAGGTATGAAGTTAAGACTTAAAGCTCGACCACAGCAGAAAAGAGAGAAAGGACGAAGGTCGCCCCTATGTTTCAGACGTAGGCTCTATAGTATGCTATCTTTGTGTACCGCGACCGAAGTGTGCCTTGCCATGAGTCGATCAAGGGTAGAAGAATGATCCAGAATGGATCATTGGACAATGTCAAAATTGTCCTTGGAGTAAATAAGGACATGTTTCTCGATTATGGAGGTGATAAAGAGTTCGGCGTAAAGGGTTACGTCGATGCAAGCTTTAACACCTATCCGAGTGACTCTAAGTAGCAAACCGGATACGTATAGTGGAGCAACCATTTGGAATAGCTCCAAGTGGAGCGTGGTACAATATGACCTAGAAATTTGCAAAGCACACACGGATCTGAAAGGTTCAGACCCGTTGACTAAAACCTCTCTCACAAGCAAAACATGATCAAACCCCAGAACTCATTTGATGATGTTGGTCACATGGCGATGTGACCTGTGAGTGTTAATCACATGGCGATGTGAACTAGATTATTGACTCTAGTGCAAGTGGGAGACTGTTGGAAATATGCCCTAGAGGCAATAATAAAAGTATTATTATATTTCCTTGTTCATGATAATTGTCTTTTATTCATGCTATAAGCTGTATTATCCGGAAATCGTAATACACGTGTGAATACAAAGACCACAATATGTCCCTAGTGAGCCTCTAGTTGACTAGCTCGTTGTGATCAACAGATAGTCATGGTTTCTGACTATGGACATTGGATGTCGTTGATAACGGGATCACATCATTAGGAGAATGATGTGATGGACAAGACCCAATCCTAAGCATAGCACAAAGATCGTGTAGTTCGTTTGCTAGAGCTTTTCCAATGTCAAGTATCTCTTCCTTAGACCATGAGATCGTGTAACTCCGGATACCGTAGGAGTGCTTTGGGTGTATCAAACGTCACAACATAAGCGGGTGACTATAAAGGTGCATTACGGTATCTCCGAAAGTGTCTTTTGGGTTGACACGGATCGAGCGGGATTTGTCACTCCCCGTAAACGGAGAGGTATCTCTGGGCCCACTCGGTAGGACATCATCATAATGTGCACAATGTGACCAAGGGGTTGATCACGGGATGATGTGTTGTGGAACGAGTAAAGAGACTTGCCGGTAACGAGATTGAACAAGGTATCGGTATACCGACGATCGAATCTCGGGCAAGTAAAATACCGCTAGACAAAGGGAATTGTATACGGGATCGACTGAGTCCTTGACATCGTGGTTCATCCGATGAGATCATCGTGGAACATGTGGGAGCCAACATGGGTATCCAGATCCCGCTGTTGGTTATTGATCGGAGAACGTCTCGGTCATGTCTACATGTCTCCCGAACCCGTAGGGTCTACACACTTAAGGTTCGATGACGCTAGGGTTATAAAGGAAGCTTGTATGTGGTTACCGAATGTTGTTTGGAGTCCCGGATGAGATCCCGGATGTCACGAGGAGTTCCGAAATGGTCCGGAGGTAAAGATTTATATATGGGAAGTCCTGTTTTGGTCACCGGAAAAGTTTCGGGTTTTATCGGTAACGTACCGGGACCACCGGGAGGGTCCCGGGGGTCCACCAAGTGGGGCCACCAGCACCAGAGGGCTGCATGGGCCAAGTGTGAGAGGGGACCAGCCCCAGGTGGGCTGGTGCGCCCTCCCACCAAGGCCCAAGGCGCCTAGGGTTTGGGAGGGCGCCCACCTTGCTTGGGGGGCAAGTTTCCCCCTCTCCACCCCTTGGCCGCCCCCCTAGATGGGATCTAGGGCTGGCCGCCGCCCCGTAGGGTGGAAACCTAGGTGGGGGCGCAGCCCCCTCTCCCCCTATATATATTGGAGGCATAGGAGCAGCCCAACACATGAGTTTCTCCTCCTGTTGGCGCAGCCATACCTCTCTCCCATCTCCTCAGATCTCGCGGTGCTTGGCGAAGCCCTGCTGGACTACCACGCTCCTCCATCACCACCACGCCGTTGTGCTGCTGCTGGATGGAGTCTTCCTCAACCTCTCCCTCTCTTCTTGCTAGATCAAGGCGTGGGAGACGTCACCAGGCTGTACGTGTGTTGAACGCGGAGGTGCCGTCCGTTCGGCACTAGGATCTCCGGTGATTTGGATCACGACGAGTACGACTCCTTCAACCCCGTTCTCTTGAACGCTTCCGCTTAGCGATCTACAAGGGTATGTAGATGCACTCTCCTTCCCCTCGTTGTTGGTTTCTCCATAGATAGATCTTGGTGACACGTAGGAAAATTTTGAATTTCTGCTACGTTCCCCAACACTAGCCGGCCACGTGGCAAGTCGGAACGCCGAAGTAGGCCGCGTTGGTAGAAACGCCATACCAGGTGGCGTTGCTGTTGGACGTGAAAACGCCAAAGTCTTGGGCGTTGCATTCCTGGTCTATTGCTACAACTAGCATCCAGCATGCACGCATGTTACCTCGCCGGCAATGCATGAAACAGTTTGACTCTTCTTCGATTGATGCATGCATGTTATACGTAGTGGTCAGCTGCCAGCCACACCAATCGTAGTGATGACCATACTTTTGAGTTTTGATTTTGATGCATATATAAACATGCGCTAGAGAACAAATGATGTCGCTCTCTGCTGATTTCACGGAGAAAACGCCGCCTACCTGCATGCAACATGCATGTGATCGACCCTTCCGCGCGTGTCCGTTTTGGTCGCCGCAGATAGAAAACGCGCCGACCCAAATGAACGCGCGTCCGCTTTTCGTCCGCCTATTGACCCATTCTCGACCCAATTTTGGGCCTCATTTGTGTCGGCGAGGACACGAAGCAAACGCGCGCGGCGCGCGCCTACTCTTTCCCTGGCCCGCTAGTCGGTGGCAAAGCGAACAACCTCCAATTCTCCAAAACCTCCCGCCCGCTTGCGCTCCCGGCAGCGAGCCATGGACGACGACCTCGATGCCGCCGCCGGCCTCGCCTTTCTCGCCTCGTCCGGCCTCACCCCCGCCCCTCCAGCAAAGGCAAGCCCCGCGCCCCCCGCAAGACTGCGGTGCCGCCCAAGAAGAAGAAGCAGTTGACGCCGGCCTTGGAGTCGGCCAAGAGGAAGGGCCGCAGGCACGCGGCGGACGCAAGGGAGGAAGCAGCGGTCATCAACAGGGAGGAGAAGGTCAAGGCGTAATATGCCGCCCTCATGGCGCGTGGGGGGAAAGAAAGCCGTGGAGGAGGTTGGGGAGGGCGAAAAGCCATGACCGAGGGGGGAGGCCAACTCCAAGAAGGAGGGCAAGCGGGATGCGGCGTCGATCGCCGGCCGCTGACAAGTGTGCCCGCATGAACTGTGTGGTGGTTTTTTTTTTGAAGGCTGGCATTGTATGCCGGCCGCTAACATGGTGCCGGCATGAACTTTGGGCGACGACATGGGCGCTGGCATGATTTATTACCGCGTGCCTTTCAAATTTCTGCGCGGACATGAAATGAGTTGAGGGCGTTGGACGCACCACCGATTCAAAAAAATAGAGCGGACGCCGAGCGGACGGCCAACCCAAACGGACAAAAAACAGATAAAATTATCGTCCGCGTTGGAGTTGCTCTAACTAATGTATAGCATGCATGCATCAATCGAAAGAAGAGTCAAACAATTTCATGCATTGCCGGCGAGGTAACATGCATGCATGCTGGATGCTTGTTGTAGCAATGGATCACGAGTGCAAGGCCTAGGACTTTGGCGTTTGCACGTCTAGCAGCAACGCCAGCAGGTATGGCGTTTCTACCAGCGCGGCCTACTTCGGCGTTCCGTCTTGCCACGTGGCCGACTGCAATGCTGAATAGTATGGCGTTTCCACTTTGGACAATAACGCCACCAGGTTTGGCGTTTTAAAAAGGGTCAGATCGTGAAATAGTTTCTGAGAGAGGTTATTTTGTGCTGAAGATTTCTGACAACGTCAGAATAGTGATTTTGGCCGAAGAGGGCCACTCTCAATCAAAAAAGGAGAAAAAAGACAGGAAGAGGGCCCCTCAAAGACTAAACTCCTATGAAATCGCTGCGGAATTTTGAGGCTCCAGCACGTCTCTTTTCCAATGACATCCAAGTGAGTGATGACATTGCTGCGGAGATCATCCGTGTTTTTCTTTTTCTTCGGAAAATTCAATGGTCCTGTCCTGCTCTTATCCGGATGTTTATATTCGCATAACGAATTCCATGGTGCTATGTTTATTCAGATATTTGAGCGTGCAGACCACACGGCTATATATGAATGTTATTCAGATAGATGTTTAAATGTTTTGACCGTTTCTTTCCATTTGGGGGTTTACAGGACCGTGAATATACGGATCTACCCGTATACATTCATATGATTAGATGACATGCGTCACAATGTGGGGCCGAGCACATCATGGTGTGACGTCCGACATTTTCTTGCAGGTGACGTACAAGATTTAAATCGTGCTGTTCTGTTTGACTCATCATACAAAATTTAAATCGGCACATGCGCCCAGTCCAAAACCACATGTAGCTTACCAACTTCACCGAGAAGCAAGCGACTGAGAATCGGAGATTCATATATTTCTACCAGGAAATTAGCCAAGCGAAGCCGTAAATATATTTATTTCTCCTTTTTATTTCTTCCTCCAATTAATTTATAAGTACATGTATGCAACTACAGTTGCTGACAAAACTAAAGTATGTCAAAAATCAAAATCGTTCTCTGGCAGTTACATGGTCCGGCAGTTGCTAGGCTGTTCCTCGCAGACGACCATGTGCGGCGGGTATTGGTGGTGGTGGTAGTAGCCGGCCGGCGCCGGGGAGTAGTAGTACTGCGGCGGGTTCACCGGCACGGCCGTCTTCGGTTCCTCCTTCTCCTCCGGCTTCTTCACCTCCTCCACCTTGATGATTTGGGCGTGGCCGAGCTTCTTGCGGAGGCAGCTGACGAGGCACACCGGGTCGACGCCGTCACCGACAACCTCCAGCTGGTCCCTCGCGTCGCCGGTTATCCCCATGGACGTCACCCCGGCTGCTCTGGCGGCCATTGTCAAGGCTTTGGACCGGCTCTTGTCGCACGACAGGCTCAACTGGATGACAATCTTTTGCTGCAACAAGAAGGAGAAAAACGATGGATTAGTCGTATGCTTCAGCTTCAGAGTAATGTATAGGCGCTAAACGTTCAGCTAGGTGCTAAACAAATCAACATGAGAATGGGAGCAGAAACTAAATAGGTTCCTCACCTTCATTTTGCGTGCTGCTGGTTTGGCAGATGTTCCCTATCAACAAGAGACAGAAACTCGGAAAATGTTCGCGTTGAAGCGAGGCTAGGATCGAAATTGGCTTGGGTAGCTACTGATCGATCTTCCGCCTATGCAGTTAATGCAACCAAACGGCTGTCTCGGTGTCTAGTAGTAGTACTCCCTCCGTCCCAAAATAAGTGACTCAAAAATGGCTCAATTTTATACTAACTTTAGTCACCGTTCTGGTCAACAGTTTGGTTACTCCGCTCGTCGCCCTCGCATGCCCCCCAAAGGCAGTAATTTAATGTAAAACGAAGAAAACCATGCGAAGACCGAAGAAAACCAGGTCACTCTAAGAACCTTGACAGGAAGATGGCCACTCTAAATCAAAGAAGAGGACAGCAGCAGGGCCAATCAACCCTGTGTATCTTTTTTCATCAGAAAATTCCATGGTCCTGTCGAAATGCTTATTCAGATAACCGTTCTCCTGTCCAAATGGTGATCTCATATGCATATTCAGATTTTTTTTTTCGAAAAGGGGGAGATCCCCGGCCTCTGCATCAGAACGATGCATACGGCCTCTATTATTATAAATAAATCAAGGTCTCAACAATGTCTTACATCAGCGTAATACGCGCATGGATAAGCTCACATAGAACATCCATGACAAAGCAAAAAAAGGTAGCACTCACAACCGGCCAGCATGAAACTAGATAGGTAAAACTAAATGCCTATCCTATTACATGATCGCCATCCAAACCGGTTGAAGATATCCCGCGCCACCATCTCCCACCGGACAGACTCCAAGAACCAAATGCTCCCGCCTCCGTCGGAGTGAGTAACGACCACGCACGGATCAGCAGTAGCTCGAATAACACCTGCAAAAAGTGAGTATTTGTTGCTCTGTTAAAACCAAATCATTTCTGCAGTTCCAAATTGCCCATAATAACGCACATACTCCTACACGAATATGTCCGGCTGTGTCGGCTGAATCCCAACAAGCCACGCCCCAAATAACGTGTTTACCAAGTGGGTGGAGTAATATTAAAGGCAATTTGCACGAGCGCCACAACCCGCGAGCTAACGGACAGTCAAAGAATAAATGCTTGATGGTCTCCTCCGTATCACAGAAACTACACCTAGTAGAACCTGTCCAGTTGCGCTTAACTAGATTGTCCTTAGTCAGAATAACCTGCTTATGCACAAACCACATAAACACTTTAATCTTCAAAGGAACCTTAACTTTCCAAACCTCCTTGGAAGTGGGTATTACAACAGAATTAATAATATTAACATACATCGATTTGACTGTGAATACCCCAGTCCTAGTTAGAGTCCAAAGCAACTGATCGCGGTTCGGAGTTAGCTGAACGTCCATCAGCCTACGGACAAGGTTCAGCCATGCCTCCCAACGAGACCCAACAAGCACCCTCCTAAACTGGATGTTTAGAGGAACCGACTGCATATATTCAGATATTTTGAGCATACATAGCTCAGACTATATTTTGGTCTTACTCGGATAGAATGTTTGGCTGTTCATTTCCATTTGCGGGTTTACCGGACGTGTATATACCACTCGTATTATCACCCAATCATCGTATGATTAGGTCCGTCTAAAAACATATTTGCGCTGCTAGAAGAAGGGCGCGAGAGGGTCGGACGGGGGCCTTTTTGCCCACGGCCGGGCAAGAGGGAAGTGATTTCCTTCTTAATTCTTGCTTGATTAGATTGATACATCTCCTCTCTTTATATAGAGAGGTTTACTTGACTCCCAAGCAAGGCTTACTTGACCCTTAAACAAGCGATCCTTATCTCTAATTAACCCTAAGACTAATGGACCCATTAGACCCATTACGTACTCTAACAATATATCATCCGTATTATCATCCAATCATCGTATGATTAGGTCCGTCTAAAAACATCTTATGACTAAATGACATACGCCGCTACTATCAGTTGTGATGTTTGACTCCATACGAAGCAAGCCCCCATCCATATCTGATGTACGAACTTCACCCTTCGCCAAGAAGCAAGCGACTGAGATCCCTGATTCTGTTTCTCATCAGCTTGTGACTGATATGATGATTATATGAGGAATAAAGTCTATTTATCGTCGAAAAAAGAAGAAGCAAGCGAAGTCACAGAATGACATTTCTCTCCTTTTTATTTCTTCCAATGAATCAATAAACACGTGTGCATGTATAACTATGTAAATATAGTTGCATGCTGACAAAATTAAAGTACGTCAAAATCGTTCTCAGTCAATTAACTACATGGTCCGGCAGTTGCTGGGCTGTTCCTCGCAGACGACCATGTGCGGCGGCTGGTACTGGTGGTGGTAGTAGCTGGGCGGGTAGTAGTAGGGGCGCGGGTACGCGGGCACGGCCGGCTTCGGTTCATCCTTCTTCTCTTCCTTTTTCTCCTCCGGCTTCTTCACCTCCTCCACCTTGATGATTTGGGCGTGGCCGAGCTTCTTGCGGAGGCAGCTGACGAGGCACACCAGGTCGACTCCGTCGCCGACCACCTCCAGCTGGTCCCTCGCGTCGCCGGTTATCCCCATGGACGTCACCCCGGCTGCTCTGGCGGCCAGCGTGAGTGCTTTGGCCCGGCTCTTGTCGCACGACATGCTCAACTGGATGACGATCTTTTGCTGCAATATCAAGGAGAAAAGCCATGGATCAGTCGTATGCTCCAGCTTCAGGGTGATTTATCGATTGCTCGAAATTAAACTGCTACGCAAAACAGCACGGGAAGTATAGGAGCAGAAACTCACCTTCATGGCTTGCTGCTGGGGTTGCTAGATGCTTGTGAATCAGAAACAGAAACTTGCTGCTGGGGTTGCTAGATGCCTACGAATGGTTTGGGTAGCAACTGATCGATCTTTGGCAGATGCAAGCGTCTAGCTTGTGATGATTTGGTGAAGGGGATAGCTGCCTTATATACACACGCATGCAGTGGGTGCGGGTGTGGGAGCAGAGAAGTAGAGTTATCAGTATCAGGAGCGATCCCAACGAAGGTAGCAGTAAGAAGATTCGTAGCAGCGGCAGTTGAGCTCGCAGTGAGTAGACTAATACAAGTGCCCTAATCGGCCAGTGGATGTAAGCGCGTCCTGATCACAATCACATGCTCTCCTTGACTTGTGACGAGATCTGAATTCCAGGACGCGACCCAATTGTATTGTCGATTGGCCATGTTGCAGTCTTCTCCGAAGACGCGGTTGCGGACACAAACACGTACACCTAGTCGATCGGTATCATCGGTTGGTTAACATATCAGCATGAAGCGACAAAATACGTACATGGATACAATAGCTCAAATTCAACACATCAGTGGTCCTCGATCAGCTACTGGTGCCAAAAAAAAAATATCTTAGTTTTCAAAATATGTTTTTGTCCCATTTTATATATAAAGCAATAACGGAACGAAATACACTGTCGAATGATACAGGGTGATAAGGTAACCCTCCGAGAATAACCGGAGACGCACGCGACTATGCCATCGAGAGAAAGCACATGAGGAATTGATTACAACGCCACACTATGCCTTGTAACACCTAAGCTTCACGATAACGCACCTAGAAAGGAGAACGGTGCTAAACATCGTCACTGCCGAGTCCATAATGAACAATGGTTCTCATCCAAAACCCAGACACGAAGAGTAGCACCGCGACGATGTCTTCAAGAAGGTATGACCATCAACAATTTCGAGGATGGAATTTCTTTAAGGGGTAGGGGCTGTCACGATCCGTAGTTTAGACGAGAGAGGGGAAATTTTTTTCCCGAATGTGCGTTGCATTCATGCATACAAACTTTGGGGTAATTTTAAATGTTTTACTTAAACTTAGTTCAATTTAGATTCAAATAAAAAATTTGACATGGCCTTCACTCATATTTGAGTTTTGGCACAATTCAAAAGTACAACTCATTTACGAATAGAGAATTCATTTAAATAATGAAAACAAGATCCAAACAGATCCACAAAAGATCAGCACCGATTGAATCCTGTGAGATCTGACGGAGACACACCACCACCCGCCCTCTGATGATGCTAGACGCACCATCGGGATGGGGATTTCGCGTGGGAGATATTATTCCTACTAGGGACAGCGCCGCCGCCACACAACCGCAAATGAGACACTGGACCAAACAAGAGTGAGAGCGGGATCCTTCCCGCAGGCGAGGGGCCGAGGTCCTCCGCTCCTCCACGGCCCCAAGGCCATGGGAGGCGAGGCGGACCGGGGACGGCGCCGATGGAAGGAAAAGAAACCCTAGTCACCTGAGAATAGTTTGGGTTGCGAGCTTGTGCTTGTTTACGATCACACCTTGGCAAAGGTACATGTGTTTTTAATTTTTTATTGGCACCTTTGGCTTTTATTTTGCTGTTGCCCATTGAAATCTCTGAGTACGTTAGTAGTACATAGAATGTACGTAGAATCTATGGAAATAGTAGTAGATTGAAATCTCTGAGTATGTAGAATCTACACAAAGCTTTCATTGGAATTCATCATAGCCCCAAGAGGGTATGCCATGGCGCAAGGCGGAGTTTTGATGACGAAAAGGAACATTAAGCCGCGACGTGCTCAAAAATAGCGCAAGTATATAATTTTTGTCGTGAGCAATACATTACAAGGCTGAATACTGTTTCCAGAGAGCGGCATTACCAACCACGTATCCTCGTAGAAATAAATATATATGACAAATCTGGTTAAACAAATACGGCAGCTCATTTCTTAAAAAAACATTTCTTTTCGTACATGGGTATATGGGGTATATATACCCCAGTACCTATTCGTCGATTTATTGGTGTATGCTTGATTATGTCATGTGTACTTATCTATCATTGTGTTCTTTCAATGAATTAAGCGTTGAAGCAATTGTGTCATCACCGGTGAGACAACCATGGACCGTTCTTGGACTCGTGACACTCATATTGGCAATCACAAGCAAAAGAGCCCGTGCGTTGCAACGGGAGAAAAATATAACACACACTCTTAACCCAATAACCATAATATGTTCATGCCCTTTATTTTAGCGAGGCATCTTTTTTGTGTTGCCGCTTATCCTCCTTCTCACCCTCAGTGGCCTTAGTGTTCACACAAACCAAAGTGTGTTTGAATGTTGTTTTTCTCCTGCCAGTTTTTTCGAAGGTGCTCATGTGTGGTTATCGATATTTTCTTTCGTCTCTTTATGATTTTAGTGGTTGTTTATTTGCAATCCAGATCGTCGCGGTACGAAAGAAAAACGGACGTGCCATATAGGTTACAAGTTTTCTTTTAAAATAATACTTTAAAATATTTAATAGGTAAAAATAACATCATATCCAAATTCTACATATTTTTCTATTCGAATTTCATATATAACATGTTAAAATCGGAGTTACAGTTTAATAGATATGGATAATTAAGAAAAATATTTGTTTGACTTAAATATCTTCCAAAATAATATTTAAATAATATTTAACAAACAAAATAACATCATATTCAGATTCTACACATTTTTCTAATCAATTTTCATATATAACATGTTAAAATCGGAATTACGGTTTAAAAGATATGGATAATTTAGAAAAACATTTACTTGACTTATATATGATCGGCGGGTGAATTATCTAATACGTCAGGAGGGTTTCCGTAAAAATGTAAAATAACGGTTCAGTTATGACTTAAGTGTATACTACGGGTTAATACAGGGGGTTTACAGTCTACATGTAAAATACAGGGGGTTTCTGCAAAAATGCGTGACGGACGACCGAAACCCAATTTGCTTTATTATTAGGTAGAGATTATATGATGACTTAGCGGTCATAATCTGTAAATAATCAATATATGATCGATGACCTACCGGTTATAATCTGCAAATTCTGTTAGTCCAGGAACACAATTTTATTTCAGACAGCGGTACATTCTTATCAAACAAAAGGAAACGTTGCCATCTCTCACAATCTATACCATTAAATTGGCCTTTGTACGGGCCATTGTGTTCAGCGGTGTCATTTTCATGAATGCGTGATCGAATTAATTCTTCTTTAGGCTCTGAAGTTAGTTGGCTGATTCACAACTTTCACCACCTTACTTCTTTGCACGGATAACACAATAAGAAATGCAGACTAGGTCACTAGAGAATACCTCAGTACTGGTTTACAGTCTGACTCTTCTGACGTTTAATTTGTCAGGATGCAGTTCTATTTCTGCTGTAAATGTGAATGTAGAGTAACTCCAACTGCGTAGCACTCTAATTATTGTGCGGTCTGTCATTTTTCGGCTTCTACTTGTGTTGTGGAATTGGTTGCTGGTACTCCCTCTGTTTTTATTTAGTCCGCGTATTAGCTTTGATAAAAGTCAAGCTTTATAAACTTTGACCAAGTTTATAAAATATATATTAAAATAAGCAATAAAAAATCAATAAAATTAGATTTATTATTGAATGTACTTTCACATTATATAGATTCATTATGATAAATGTTTATATTATTTTTTATAAACGTGATCAAATTTTATGAAATTTGCTTTAGTCAACTCTAATATGCAGAGTAAATAAAAACGGATGGAGTATTAAGAGCTCGAAGTTTACTCTGCAGGCGGACACCAAACATTCATATGCAATCCTTAAAAATATTGGTGCACAAGTGCCAAGAGAATTCGAACAATCTAGTATTAACTAGAACAATTCCTAAATCCCGGTAGACTAGTCTCGTTGCCGTGTTCTATATCTGCAGTTGGTGGCCAATACTTTTGTTTAGAATTGGGAATTGTGGGGATGTGGTCATGTGGACAATCTGATACCAACAATCTTGTACTTTTGTTGCTTTCTCCATTCCCTTATACAAGGCCACTATGAAAAATATATTTTGCATCTATACAAAATCATTAACAGTAACTGAGACAAAAATTAATAATGTTTTCTCGTAGTAGCAACTTGTTTAATACTTGCATAAATATAGTCATAATGATACTGTTCTACTTCCTTCTCATTCCTCCTTGCATGTGTGTGGCCGGCTAACAAAAAGAATAGTTGGTTTGCAACGAAGTCATACCTGTCATTTGAGTTTATGGCCTTGTATAAAAGATTGGAGGGAGTATTTGTCACCGAACTTCTGGTCAGCAGTTTCGTTACTCTGCTCTCGGTCATTGACCCGGCGCACTCGACTAACTGATGTAGTAAGACCAAGAAAACCAGGCCACCTAAGAAGACGAAGAAAACCAGGCCACCTAAGAACCCTGAAATGAAGAGGGCCACTCAACTGCCGTGAAATCGCTGCTGAATTTTGACAGTGGAAACGACCATTGCACGGTGCTATGTTTATTCAGATATTCTGAGAACACCCGATCATATTCAGATCTTATTCAGCTCTACGGATCGACTCGAATTATCACCCGATCATATGATTAGATGACAGTCGTCACGATGTGGGGCTGAGGGCATCATGGTGTGACGTCCAACCTTTTCTCGCAGGTGACGTACTGTGTATCGTGCTGTCCCTCTCGTCGGCACATGGCCCAGCCCCAATCGACATGTGGTTTATGAATGAACTCCACCTTCACCCAGAAGCAAGCGCCTGAGAACTGAGATTCATATAACCATGGCGTTTGCGTCGATTTCAAACTGGAAATTAGCCGACAAGGGAACTCGTCCTTTTCATTTCCTTCAATGAATTAATAAACACGCGTATGTAGCTATTCGAGTTGCTGGCAAAATTAAAGTTACATGGTCCGGCAGTTGCCGGGCTGTTCGTCGCAGAAGTGCGGCGGGTACTGCTGGGGGTAGTAGGAGCTGGGCGGGTAGAAGTACGGCGGCGGGTGCACGGGCATGGGCATGTGCGCCGGCGGCTTCGGGTCCTCCTTCTTCTTCTCCTCCGGTTTCTTCACCTCCTCCACCTTGACGATTTGGGCGTGGCCGAGCTTCTTGCGGAGGCAGCTGACGAGGCACACCGGGTCGACGCCGTCGCCGACCACCTCCAGCTGGTCCCTGGCGTCGCCGGTTATCCCCATCGACGTCACGCCGGCTGCCCTGGCGGCCAGCGTCAGTGCTTTGGACCGGCTCTTGTCGCACGACATGCTCAACTGGATGACAATCTTTTGCTGCAACAAGAAGGAGGAAAGCCATGGATCAGTCGTATGCTTCAGCTTCAGAGTAATGTATTGCTTGCTCAAAATTAAGCTAGGTGCTAAACAAAGCAACACAAGAAGTACACAGAAACTAGAAGAAACTGAATAGGGTTCCTCACCTTCATTGCTTGCTGCTGGGTTGTAAGATGCCTAGCTATTGGTTTGGGTAGCTATTGATCGATCTTCTGCAGATGCAAGTCTCTAGCCTGTGATGATATAGTGAAGGGGATAGCCGCCTGCCCGCCTTATATACACGCACACAGTGGGCGCGGGTGTGGGAGCGGAGAATTAGAGCTCAGGATGGGAATGGGCCGGGTCGGCCCGCCGGGTCACTGACCCGGCCCAAAAAATCAAGGCCAATGGGCCATGTGGGTCGGCCGTGAATCATAGTTGGGTCAGTGGAGCCGGCACCGACTGACCCAATGGGTCAGCAGGGTCGACCCACCTTCGAGTCCTCAGCCATGGCGTATGAGCTATTTTGACTGTGATGGTCTAGTTGTTATGCTGCTGTTGACGTATCTGAACTTCCGAAGTAGTACCTTCGCATGATAATAGTTTTTCACGGTGAATTATCAAGTACACCTACATGCGGCATGCATGTACCAAATTCATGCCATCACAGCAATGTTCCGACATTTTTAGAAACACAATCTTTAACTCCCATAAATACATATGAGGATTACATTCAAACAGGTGGGAGAAATAGCCAGTAACCTTGAGCACATGACAAAGAAAGGCATGAACATCCGAACTTGTTGGATCATTCGACAGTCCTGACCTTTGCTATTACGTGCTTGTAAAGTTTGCTTCTGAATGGCTACTTTGGATGAATTTTCTGTGGGTGATCTTTTGCAGATGTGTTTTATCTGACTTGTTAATTTTATAGTTCCTCACTAGATACACAGCTAAAAAGACTTCTTTCCCACAGTTGCAAATATCTGATTACCTGCAATACTAGATAACAACTAGAATTTGGGCCAACCCGAGATACCCATCGGGCCAGCAAGGCCATGGGCAGTTTAGAAATGGGTCAACCCGTGGCCTCTTAAGTTGGCCTCGAGGCCACAAGGGCCAGGTCCAAGGCCAGGGCCGGGTCGGCCCATTCCCATCCTGAATTAGAGCGATGTCAGTATCAGGAGCGATCCCAACGCACTATCTAGCTAGTTGTAAGAAGATTCGTAGCAGCAGCGGTGGCAGCAGTTGAGCTCTCTCAGTGAGTAAACAACTGCCCAACTGGGCAGGTAGCTAGCCATGCATGTAAACGCGTCCTCATCGCAATCACAAGCTCTCGGTTGAATTTTCCTGATCGGCAGGCTACCCATGGAGAGACATTTTTCAATGACTTGTGACGAGATCTGCCCAATTGTATCACTGACTGGCCATTTTGCACGCTCCACCGAAGACGCGGCTGCGGACATATCTATGTAGGCCGGGTCGATCAGTTAGTGAACATATCAGCATGAAACGGGACAAAAATGGCAGCTCAAGTTCAACCGATCGGCGGTCCTTGATCAGCTCAATCAACAATAATTTTATCTTAGGAACACGCGGGAGGAGAGGGGACTCACACGGTCACACCTAACTTTTTCACAACTGCACGCAATTAATAAGCAATTCTTTTGATTTTTCAAGAAAAGAGAGTGTTTGCAATGCTGCTCGTAGTGGGGAGTACATCGCATATATCTTTTTTTTATGGTACCTCGCATATATCATGTCTATGATACTAGTGTACAATGACGTTATATTATAAGTTCGTATTTTAGGATATTTCATTTGTTATCTTGTATAACACATATTAACATATTTCTTTGTTTCCAATCGGCCTTGCTACCTGTGCAGACCGCACATGCACGAGCAGTTTTAACATGGCCCCTCTTACCTTACCTCATGGAAGGTAAGGATGTATAATAAATTTGAACAGTTGATTTAATTAAGTAGTGGGCACGAGTAATTAGCCTGTGGTAATTAATTGGTTCTAGCCCGCCACCATCTCCCGGTTGCGCTTTTAGAAGTAGAGAAGGCGGAAGGCTCCATCTCAAACTAAGGAAATTGAATCACATTATTTCCCAAATCTCTTGCGAAATTGGCTTGGAGTGAGAACCATGGTTTTGTCCTCCACTGAATCTCTCTCCATCCGAGAAATCCTCTCCACACAATCTCTTTCTCGACGTCTCCTTCTCCATGGCTCCGGGCACAAATAACAGATTTTATGCTTTGGAAATGAGCAAAGATAATTATATGCCATCAAAATCTTGGTCGTTGTGGAGGATCTAGCATTTTTATTCACGACTGTGCCACCCATTTGTGATGGATATGGCTGAATCATGTGTTTTCGCCATCACACTTTCCATGATCCCAGTAGCTACATGTGATGTGAGACTGCCGCTGCACAACCATCACTCCGTGTCATGTTGTCATACATAATTTGCATCTCCGCGCCGAAGTCAACCACCAGATATGGAGAGACGAACCCTCACAAAGACCTTTCGATGGTCACAACAATACGCAACGAGTCCACCACCACCTACAGGGGTGGTCACCAAGGACCGACACCGTTGGCATAGCAAACATCACGGACTACCACCTCGCTAGAGAGAGATCTACCCAGACACGTCGATCCTGGTGCCGATATGGCCGAAGCTGGAGCACAACAGGTTGATAACGATTGCACATGTAAGCCCGCGCGGAGCACAACAGCCGCTGGGTCAGGATCGCACAAACCAGATCGGCGCCGTGTCTCTTGACCGAAGCATTGTGCCGCCTTGAGCATGCCCGCCTGAGCCAGCGCGAGAATCCGGCGAGGGGCCCGAGCATCGAACGGGGCAAGCAGATGCAGCCGCTACTACAACCATCGTGCCATGACAGATGGAGGGCCAGCCGGCCTAGCCCGCAGGCATCCACGGCTGCCTGAAGGAAGTGGCCTCGAACCAGCCCATGGAGGCACACACACAAAGAGGCCCGACGTCATCTGCAGCCACCCCACGACGCAACCCCCGCATCGGCTATGCCTAGCGTAACCACGCTCCGAAAGTCACCAAGATACAGAGGACCACCCCGATGTCGTGCCCCACACCACACCCGCAGAGTACTAGAGTCTCGTTGCCACCTTCCTCTGGGCCGGCCCGAGCTTCGCTGGTGGGCGCCCTCCAGCGGCGGCGAGATGAGGGACAAGGAGGATGAACTGGCGGCGCAAGGGTTGCTACCCCCGAGTTATCCGAGGAAGGTGACGCGGAGGCGAGTTTTTTCGATCCGGTTTTTCCGGGCAAGTCCTTACTAATTAAACCACCAAAAAACAATAATTTAAAGCACGGTTAAACAATACATATTTGTATCAAATATATAAATCTTATGGTAGAATAGATATATAAATCTTATGGTAGAATAGAGCGTTATCAAATTTACAAGATTATTATGTGGCCGAGTATCAATTTTCAGGTAGACATCAATGATTCATGTGGCCCCCTATTTCTGTGCCCAGGTGGTGTGAACAATATGAGCGACCCGGTCCGGTCTCGCCATGTAAAGCTCTCGTTCACAGATCATACATTGACATCTGACCTAATGAATCAAGTTAAACTAATTCTCGCAAAGGTAAAAGTGGAATCAAATCAAATTAAGTAATCATTTAGAGCACGTAACCTGGATCTGAATGCATGCATCTACAAATATAGTGACGCTTTTGTACATACATTGTCGTAATTTATTGGTAGATTCTTTATGTACACGTTCGCTATTTTCAACAACTGAACCTTGGAAAGTAATGGTCGCGTTGTCAAATCACGATGGGAATGGGCCGACCCGGCCCTGGCCTTGGACCCGGCCCTCATGGCCCCAAGGCCAATTTGAGAGGCCACGGGTCGACCCATATAAAAAATAGTCAGTGGCCTTGTTGGCCCGATGGGTATTTCGAGTCGACCCAAATTCTTAATTTACATTGTCTTATGCACGAATGAGATGTTAAAATTAGACACGCTTTAATGTAATCTAACTAGTGTAAAAATTAATAAAGTATTTAATACTTGGTAATAGGAAAAAATTAAGCCGTCTACCTGTGATTTTGTACATGTGCATTTTGATGAAACATATCAATTTAATTTTTTTGTTCATATACGCGAGCGTTCGCCGAAAAATATACAGCTGGCTGCGTTGTAAAATCGGCTCTTACGACAACGTCGGCGGGATGAAGATTGCGGCTGTTGTGAGCTATAAGACTATAAGGCGGGCCGGCCCCGCTGACCCAACGGGTCACTCGATGCCGGCCCTGTTGACCCAAATCTTGTTTGAGGTCGACCCACGTGACCCATTGGCCTTGAATTTTTGGGTCGGGTCAGCAACCCGGCGGGCCGACCCGGCCCATTCCCATCCTGATTGTCAAAGCTGAAAGGGGACCTTTCGTGGAGTCCTGGGCTGTTATTTAGCTAGTAGTCAAACCTACGAAATAACAATATGCGATGACCAGGCAGAATTCGGCCGTAGGCTAGTCCACAGAGCTGATGGGTTCAGAGTACTCCCTCCGTTCCAAAATAGATGACTCAACTTTGTACTAACGTTAGTACAAAGTTGAGTCATCTATTTTAGAACGGAGGGAGTACGTGCTAGTACCATATACAACATGAGTCGTACGTACGTACAGGGTCAGTTTAGCGGTCAACAGGACATAGACGTTGCCATTGACTAAACGCTTCAAGTGACCGACATATCATCCATCAATCTTTGATTAAACGCTTCAAGTGTCGAGTGTAGAGTGTTGCTAAATTTTAGTCGACTAAGACTTGAAAATGTCTGAGTCGATGTTATATTCACGAGACCTTGCATGAAAATTAGCGCATTTTTTTTCTTTCATCACTTGATCGAGACTTGATGAAAATTTGTGGTTGTATATATTTGTAGTTACTGACAAAATTAAAGCACGCTCGCTGGCAGCTACATGGTCCGGCAGTTACATGGTCAGAAGTACAGCGGGTACTGGTGGGGGTAGTAGGAGCTAGGCTGGTAGAAGAAGTACGGCGGCGGGTCCACGGGCTCTGGCTTGGGTTCATCCTTCTTCTTCTCCTCCGGCTTCTTCACTTCCTCCACCTTGATGATTTGGGCGTGGCCGAGCTTCTTGCGGAGGCAGCTGACGAGGCACACCGGGTCGACGCCGTCGCCGACCACCTCCAGCTGGTCCCTCGCGTCGCCGGTTATCCCCATGGACGTCACCCCGGCTGCTCTGGCTGCCAGCGTCAATGCTTTGGACCGGCGCTTGTCGCACGACATGCTCAACTGGATGACAATCTTTTGCTGCAACAAGGAGGAGGATCAATCGTATGCTCCAGCTTCAATGTAGTATGTATCGATTGCTCGAAATTGAGCTGCTAAACAAAACAAGACGAGAAGTAAACAAATGGTAGGAGCAGAAACCCACCTTCATTGCTTTCTGCTGCTGTGAAGGAGAAACAGGAACTCAATGGGGAAATGTTGGTGTTCGAGGCAAGGCTATAATGGTTTGGGTAGCAACTGGTCGATCTTTGGTAGATGCAATGCAGCCAAGTGTATGTATAGCTTGTGATGATTTTTTTTTTTTTTGCGAGAAAGCTTGTGATGATTTGGTGGAGGGGATAGCTGCCTTATATACACGCACGCAGTCATCAGTATCAGGAGCGATCCCGACGAAGCTAGTCGTAAGAAGATTCGTTGCAGCGGCAGTTGAGCTCGCAATGAGTAGACTAATACAAGTGCCCTAATGGGCAAGTGGATGTAAGCGCGTCCTGATCACAATCACATGCGCTCCTTGAATTTTCCGATGGGCAGGCTACCCGGTAATGGAGAGACATTAAACAAAGACTTGTGACGAGATCTGAATTCCAGGACGACGCGACCCACCCAATTATTGTCGATTGGCCATGTTGCAGTCTTCTCCGAAGACGCGGTTGCGGACATACCCACGTAGACCCAGTCGATCGATTCGTTACCAATATCAGCATGAACGAGACAAAATACCTGGATACAATAGCTCAAATTCAACTGATCAGCGGTCCTCGATCAGCTACTAGTACCATTTTTTTATCTTAGTTTTCAAAATAGGCTTTTGCCCCTTTTAAAATATAAATCAACACCCAAATGAAGTACACGATCGAATGATACAGGGTGATAAGGTAACCCTCCGAGGATAACCGGACCATGTAAGATGCACGCGACTATGCCGTCCAAGAAAGCACATGCGGAATTGATTACAACACCATACTACGCCCTATAACATCTAAGCTTCATGTAACGCCCCCATGAAGGAGAACGGTGCTAAACATCGCCACTGCCAAGTCCACAATGAACAAAGGTTCTCACCCGAAACCCAGACACGTAGAGGAGCACCACGACGATGTCTTCAGGAAGGTATGGCCATCAACAATTCCATGGATGGAACTTCTTTAAGGGGTGGAGGCTGTCATGACCCATAGTTTAGACAAGAGCTCCCCGAATATGCGTTGCATTCGTGCATACAAACTTTGGGCTAATTTTAAAACTTTTACTTAAGCTTAGTTGAATTCAGATTCAGATAAAAAATTGACACGACCTTTGCTCATTTTTGAGTTTTGGCACAATTCAAAAGTTCAATTTGTTTATGAATTGAGAATTCATTTAAATAATGAAAACAAGATCCAAGTACATCTACCAAAGACTAGCACCGATTGAATCCCGCGAGAGCTGACAGAGACACGCCACCACATGCCCTCCGATGACGCTAGACGCACCACCGGGACAGGAATTGGGTGTGGGAGATATTATTCCTACTAGGGGACAGCGCCGCCACCACACAGCCTCAACCGAGACACTAAACCGAACAAGAATGAGAGCGGGGTCCCTCCCGCAGGCGAGGGGCCGAGGTCCTCTGTTCCACCACGGCCCAAGGCCATGGGAGGCGAGGTGGACCGGCGACAGCACCGATGGAAGGAAAAGAGACCCTAGTCACCTGAGAATAGTTTGGCGTGCGAGATTGTCCTTGTTTACAATCACACCTCGACAAAGGTGCCACATATTTTTTTTTAAATGTTACCTTTGACTTTTATTTTTTACTGTTGCCCATTGAAATCTCCGAGTTCGCAGAATCTATTGAAATAGCAGTACATGGAATGTACGTAGAATCTACCGAAATAATCATACATTGAAATCTCTGAGTAAAGGTTTCACCGGAATTCATCTTGGCCTTGTGTCAACTGGACCGCGCTAGTCTCCCCAAAAGGGTGTGCCATGACGCAAGGCGGAGTTTGATCAAATCCCGCCGAAAAGGAACATTAAGCGGTAATGTGCTTAAAAATTGCGCAAGCATATGATTTTTGTCGTGAGCAATACAGTACAAGGCTGAATATTGTTTTGAGAGAGCGGCATTACCAACATGCATCCTCGTAGAGATAAATATATATCTGGCAGATCTGGTTAAACAAATACGGCAGCTCATTTATTTTAAAAAGCCATTTCCTTTCGTACATGGGTATATGGGGTACACATACCCCAGTACCTATTCGTCAATTCATTGTTGTATGCTGGATTGTGTCATGTGTACTTATCTATCATTGTGTTCTTTCAATGATTTAAGCGTTGAAGCAATTGTGTCATCACCGGTGAGACAACCATGGACCGTTTTTGGACTCGTGGCACTGATATTGTCAATCAATATATGATGACTTAGCGGTCATAATCTGCAAATAATCAATATATGATCGATGACCTACCTGTCATAATCTGCAAATTCTGATAGTCCAGAAACACAATTCTATTTCAGACAGCGTACGTTCTTATCAAACAAAAGGAAACGTTGCCATCTATCTCATTAAATTGTCCTTCGTACGGGCCGTTGTGTTCAGCGGTGTCGTTTTCATGAACGCGTGATCCAATTAATTCTTGTTTAGGCTCTGAAGTTAGTTGGCTGATTCACAACTTTGACCATCTTACTTGTTACGGTTGTAAATTGTGACGCCCGGATAATTAGGTTAAAGTAATCCCACGTTAACAATGCCACGTCACCTCGGTTACTGTTGATAATCTCGCGTTAGTTCGAAACGATTCAAATTCAAATGATGAATTTAAGTTAAAACAATTAAAGTTTTCAAAAGTCAACACTAAATTGTTCCTAATGTGTCAAATAATCCATAGTAAATGATGGTGGAATAAATTATCTTTTAATAAAATATTTAAATGCACTAAAGTAATAGAAATGATAGCAAAAACAATTAATTAAATGCCTTTTTCAAGTTATAATAATAAAACTAAATTAGTAGTGTGCCAAAATAATTGTGGCAGTGGATTGATTAGTAATACTAATTTAGGTGCTCACTGGGTATTTTATAAAACTAAAATAAAAGAAACTATAAATGAAAACAGAAAATAATAAAAAAGAAGAAGAAAAGGAAAAACAAAACAAACAGAAGGAGAACAACCCCCCGCCAACCGGCCCAGCACGCCACTGACCCAACTGGGCATCCAACCCACCAGCCCACAGGCCCAGCCGCCCCCATCGCATCCTTATCCCCATGGGCAACCGGAGCCCTAGCGGTTCACTCACCACTCGTCCCCCCCCCCCCGCACGATCCACTCGCTCTCTCCCCCCACTCCCCTGATCCAGATCGGGATCGGGGCGACCACGCCCCGCCCGATGACCTCGCGATCGATCGAGCGCTGTCGCCGCCGCCTGGAGAGCCACCTCGACGGAGCCTCTCCGCCTTGACCACATCGTCACCGTCGCTCGTCCCCATCCTCCCCCTCGCCGGACTGCTCGTCCTCGCCTCCCCCTCGACGGCTCCACCGAGCCTCGCCGCTGAACCCCTGCAGCGTGGGGTGAGGACCCCGAACCCCCTCCCGCGTTTCCTTCGCTTGCTTCCGCCGCTTATTGCCGTTGTTGCCATCGCTTTGCTTAGCGCGCTCGTCGTTCACGGCGTTGCCGGACGCCCCATCTTTGTCGCCTTGGCGCCGCTGCCTGCGCGCGATCGCCCGGCCATGGTGTAGTTGCGCGTGTACACGCTTTGGTGTGCCGAGCCATGCCTCGCCACGCCGGGTGGCGCACCGCCACGGTCGCGCCTCACCTCGCTGCGCGCACGCCATGAAAGCACCACCTCAAGCTATTGGCCTCGCCCAAAGACTCCCTGCCGGCGAAGGCTGCCAGCGCCGTTGCCAGCATCGTGCCGTGCCCGTGGTGGCGCCGCTCTGGTTCTCTGACGTTAAGGCCCCACAGGGCCTATGACAAAGGGCCCGCCCTAAACGCTTTTATAAAGAAAAGGAATATAAAAATGTAATTAAAAAATAGTTAATTAATTAATAACTTAATTAATTAACTTAATTAGATCGGTTAAATTAACCTAATCACTAATTTAAATTAACTAATCATGTTAGTTAGCCTTAGTCTATGACAGATGGGTCCCACATGCAAGGTTTGACTCAGGTCAACTGGGTTTGACCGGCTGACGTCATGGTGATGTCATGCTGACATCACCTTTCACTATTCTGGATAATGTTCGATTTAAATAATTAAATAAATTCCAAAATGCTTAAAAACTTTGAAAATTAATAGAAAATAATTCGTACCTCGGATGAAAATACTTTGTACATGATAGTTGCTCAGAATGACAAGACGAATCCGGATACGCATCCCGTTCGTCCGTCACACATCCCTAGCACAGCGAACACGCAACTTTCCCCCTCCGGTCCTCCGGTCCGAAAACGCGAAACACCGGGAATACTTTCCCGGATGTTTTCCCCTACATCGGTATCACCTACTACCACGTTAGGGCACACCTAGCACCGCGTATTGCCATGTTACGCTTTGTGATTCTTTGATTGCTCTGTTATTTATTGTGTTCCCTCTCCGTTACTTCTTTCCGGTAGACCCCGAGACTGAAGGCGACCCCCAGTTCGACTACGGTGTTGGTGACTCGTCCTTCTTGCCAGAGCAACCAGGCAAGCCCCCCTTGATCACCGAGATATCGCCTATTCTCCTCTATCTCGCTTGCATTAGAGTAGTGTAGCATGTTTCTTTTCCGTTGATCCTATTTCGATGCATAGCCTAACATTGTTGCTACATCTGTTGATACTTTACCTGCAATCCTAAATGCTTAGTATAGGATGCTAGTTTATCATCATTGGCCCTACATTCTTGTCAGTCTGCCTTGCTATACTATCGGGCCGTGATCATTTGGGAGGTGATCACGGTATATACTATACATACATACTATACAGATGGTGACTAAAGTCGAATTGACTCATTGAGTACCCATAAGTGATTACGATGAGGGGCTGAAAGGACGGTGGCTCCATCCGGTAGAGGTGGGCACAGGTTCCGACAGCCCCGATTGTTACTTTGTAGCGGAGCGGCAGGGTAGGTTGAGACCACCTAGGAGGCAGTGGGCTGGCCTGTTCGGCGTTAGCGGATACTTAACACGCTTAACGAGATCTGGGTATTTGATCTGAGTATGGCCATTTGGTCTATACGCACTAACCATCTACGTGGGAGTAGTTATGGGTATCCCAGCGTCGTGGTATTAGCCGAAGCCTTCTTAACGTCAGCGACGGAGCGGCGCGCGCCGGATTGGAACGTAAGCCTGCTCTTGTATTAAGGGGGCTAGTTCTACTTCCGGCCGCCCTCGCAACGTGCAGGTGTGCAATGGGCGATGGGCCCAGACCCCTGCGCACATAGGATTTAGACCGGCGGGCTGACCTCTCTGTTGTGCCTAGGTGGGGCTGCGACGTGTTGATCTTCCGAGGCGGGCATGACCGGGAAAGTGTGTCCGCCAAATGGGATCGGCGTGTTGGATTATGTGGTGCACCCTGCAGGAAGTTAATCTATTGAATAGCCGTGATCTTGATAGCAGGGCGACTTGAGTTGTACCTTGACCTTATGACAACTAGAACCAGATACTTAATAAAACACACCTTCCAAGTTCCACAGACAACCCGGTGATCGCTTTTCCACAGGCAACGAGGAGAGGATCATTGGGTAGGATTATGCTATCGATGCTCTTGGAGATTCTACTTGGAGATGCTTCTTGGAGATGCTACTTGGTGATGCTACTTGGAGGACTTGATCTACTCTCTTCTATATGTTTGAAGGCGAGGGTGCGAAGCCTAGTCTTGACGTGATTAGCTATCCCCTCTCATTCGGCATTCTGCAGATTCAGTCCACCGATATGGCCCTTTACACATATACCCATGCATATGTAGTGTAGCTCCTTGCTTGCAGTACTTTGGATGAGTACTCACGGTTGCTTTCTCCCCTTTTCCCCTTTCCTTTCTTTACGGTTGTCGCAACCAGATCTTTGGAGTCCAGAGCGACGCCACCGTCGGGGACGACTACTACTCAAGGTGCCTACTACTACGTGCAGGCTGCGGCGAGCGACCATGAGTAGTTTAGGAGGATCCTGACGGGAGGCTGCGCCTCTTCGATCTGTATCCCGGTTTGTGCTAGCCTTCTTAAGGCAAACTTGTTTAACTTATGTTTGTACTCAGATATTGTTGCTTCCGCTGACTCGTCTATGATCGAGCACTTGTATTCGAGCCCTCGAGGCCCCTGGCTTGTATTATGATGCTTGTATGACTTATTTTACTTTTAGAGTTGTGTTGTGATATCTTCCCGTGAGTCCCTGATCTTGATCGTACACGTTTGCGTGCATGATTAGTGTACGATTGAATCGGGGGCGTCACAAGTTTGTATCAGAGCCGACTACCTGTAGAAATCCCCCTTCCACACTCTTTGGCCGAAGTCGAGTCTAGACATTGCAAAACTTTTACTAACATGGCTGTGCGGCCCATGGGCCCATGTCGCCATTGGGTGGTATTAGGATCTTTTACTCCTCGATCTTTACTCTGGGATTCTGAACTCTCTTCTATTCGGGTTAAATGATTTTGCTAAAAACAAAACTAATTTTAGGTTCTCGCAAGTACTTTCTCCCGGAGAGCCCCTCACTTCAGATGATTGCCTGCTGCACTAGAAGATTCTGAAGTTACTCTACGATGTTCCCTCGAGTCTTTGTGCCATCGCATTTGCGATTTCCTTCCACTGTCAACCCCTATGATAACTGCATACACTTGCCATTCATACAATCATTCCCCGTTGATCTTGTTATTACAAGATGTCCCGAAATACTCTTTGTTGTCCCAAAAATCCTTTGAGCTCACTGCCTTGCAGTTGTTTACCACATGAATACCCATACGGATAATTCCTTGCACTTATCGAGTATCCGCTCCTTCTCAGTTGTTCATGTGTTTCACTAAAGTCTTCGAAATACCATTCGATCTTCCGAAAATCCTAAGCAGCCTATTGCTACTGAAGTTCTTACCTTGCTGCATTATGGTTAATTCTATATATCTAGTAATCTTCATTGGCATCCTTTGTCATTATCATTTTGGGTCCGTTGATTCGAAGTGTTGTGAATGCCCGAAATCATCAGTTGATCCTTATGAATTATCTTCCCGACTCAGACGTCATTCCGGACATGAGTTGGTTCTCGGCAATTGAAACCTTTATTGATTGTCCAACTAATTGTTTTCAACTTATCCATCCTTGATCAGAGCGTCTGCTTCTGATCCTTCATTTTGGAAACCATATTTTCCTTCTATTTAAGTGTCAGACTAATCAGGTGATTCTTGAATCTGATGCCTTTGTATTCTTTCTTTCTCTGATTGAGTACCGATACTCACATCAGCTCCGTTGTGGGTCGCCCGATCCATTGTTGGATTTCATCCGACATCATCCTTCATATTCAATAACCTTGTGCGCCTTTCCACGGGTATATAATGCCTTTGGTAAATTGTATCCTCTGCTTGGCAAACCATGCTCTGCTTTCGAGCTTGTGTATTTACTTTTGAAACTTGTGGTATATGTTACTAAGATGCCCGATGGGTTGAACCTATCCCTTCCCCTAATCCCTGAGAACCCGAAAGTTTTCACAAGTCATACTCTTCTGGTGTTCTACCAGATAAAATTCCAACACTACAATTATATCAAAGCGAGGGGCGAATGAAATGATATGCATTAAAGAAGTGGGAGTCGACCTTGAACTTTGTGTTCATGCCCATGAAAATGATGCAAACCGTCTCGGAAGCTTCTTGCAAAATGATTATCCAATTGTATGATTCTTTCAAGATTCTTGAAATTGATTCCTTACGAGTTATGGTTCCGACCATGCCGTCCTGATCTGATATATCTGATGGGAATCCATTCCAGTGCCTCGTCTAATTTTGGCAATGTTGAAATATCTACTGTCATAGGTCAATGACCCGGTTCTACTTCTATCATGTTCTACCTTTGAGTATTACCCCCGGTATCTCGGAGATGTCTTGCCATTGGACCACATCTTACTAACTTTCTTGAAGTAATGTCTTTCCTTGTCATAATCACTCTACGGGTTTTGGGTTGTTGTCAACCGAGGACATCGACTAGTTAAATTATTCCGCACTACAAATGAAATACCCCTAGTATTTTTACTAGGAAATTCTGAACTCAATCTGGTCATTCCTAGACTATTGGCTGCATCCTGGTCTTGCTATCTTTGACTGTGCTACCTCGTCCTTCTCTGGTGCACGAATTCTTCAGTGTGTGAGCACGACTTACGTCGAGCTTTCAACATTTTGTTACTTGTCTTGAAAGGCAACCTTGGTTCCGAGCTTGCATCTTATATATTGATCCTATAACTTGCCGCTTCGCCATTTCCTTGCTTATTGCCATTGTTGTTTGATTGCATCCTCTTGAAACCTTCCGACAAATGTGTCGGATCACCTTCAACACTTTGACTTCTTCCGAGGTGTCAACTGTGCTCATGATGAGAAATACCCTCCTTGCCCTCGATGATTTTTATTATCATCGACAACACCCTTGACTTCCTTTCATCGCGAACTTGTCCACATTATGAATACAACTTGCTCTCCAGCTAGTGTTGTGTTCTGCCTCGAAGTATTACTATCTTTTCTGTCGAGAATGTTGTGGGGATTGCTCCACCTCTTAGAAATTCTCGGTATGATGATACTTCTCACCATCACAATTTTTTTCTTGGTCCTCGTGTTGATTCCAACCGGGGTACCAACAATTGAACGGTGCTGTTTGGATTTTGCCCTTCTAGCAACCCCATTGCTTTGAAGCTAATGGTCGGCCATTCATTCTTAGACTATTGACTATTGAATCGTCATTCTGACATTGGTCGTGCAACCCAACCCATATTTCGGGCGCACCTTTCAACCAATGTTTAATTGTGTATGTTTTCCTTGAGCATACTTCATTATATCATTTGATCTAACAAATGTTATCTCCTTGTTCACGTAATTGTGGAAATCCATCTTGTGGAAATCTTGTTGAGTTGTCGTTGGGTTCATCAGCCACCTCCTCCTCCTCTCCTTGGCTTAATGATGAACTCTTGTTTCGGAACTCGCTTCCATAGTTCATTTCCTGAGAATCATATAATGTCGTCTCTTCAATTGTGTTGCACCTCTTCTTCTCAGGCATCCTAAGTCTGAGGTGTCCTGACACCAATCAGATTTGAAACTTGTCAGATATGATGGTTGGAACATTTTCCAAGAGTCATACCATTGATCTTTATATAACCCAGTAAGGTGATAACATGCCTAGCACACCTGGTCGGAGGCCCTATTGTTATAGTTTCCTTTTCAACAAGGTTATCCATTCTTCCATGAGGAAATTGTAAGACTTATTCTATAAGTTGTGTTCTTGATGGATCCTTCGTGTATCCAAAGTTTGACCTTTGTCTGAGGACCTTGCCAATGCTACCTCGAAGCATGTATGTGGTACTCCTATCATCAATAAGAACATTGGAAGCACAATGCTAAATTTTCTTTATCAATTATTCAAACACTGTTGTTTGGGTAATGTCATGAAATTTCTCTCCCCTTACCTAAATGGTTTTCTACCTCCTATCTTGTCAGGGATATCATGCTCTGCTTGTCCTTGGGAAGGATATACCCTTGGAATATGTGTTTAAACACATTTTACTTTCCATTGTTCTGTTTAATCTGATAATCGCGTTTTCCTTTCCATTCTTTGTTTAATCTTTCCTGAATCTGACTTGACTAAGCAGAGATAATTCCCTGCTTAGGTAGGCACCTTGTTGTACCACTCTGTCTGTAAGATCCTGTTACTATTGTTGATGACATTCCGGTAACCACCGATGGGTGATAACTTTGCCAACTGGTCCGCCTCATTCAACAAGCAGGAAAATGGTTCTCTTCGTCCCTCGCCCTTGATACCAACGATGCTGTCAACATAACTGATCGGTTATTCTCTGACATGCCTTGCTTACATGATCCTGCAAGATGTCACTGTTCCTTCTACTTTTAACCCACATGGTGGGCCCATAACCCACAGTTCCACAGGATCGGACCCAACTCTCCTGTACACCCCCCTGTTCCCAAGGTTGTTCCTCGCGCGTGGCCTCGTGCGTAATTCATGAGCCACTTTCCGAGATATCATCAATTCTGGAATCAGACACAATACTTATTCCCGTTGCTTTGAACCCCTTTCACGCCCTGTTTCAGGCATCGAACGATTGCCTACCCGTTTGAAACTTTGGTACAATCGTATATTGCACTCAACAAATTCACTGAAATACAACTCGTGGGGTACCTTGTGTATTTCCCATTGAGTTCACCATCAGATGCCCAGCTTTGTGCAAATGCATTCTTCCGGAGTTTTTCCCCTTGGTCGTGTTCGTAGGACGATGGAGATTCCGAAGAAAGGATGACGACTTGATCATGGTGACTTGAAGCAGAGAAATGAAGACATCAATGAAAGGGATCAACCTCTTCGAAAGATCAACCAAAGATGAGAAGATCCGTTAGACTTCGTAACGAACTTCCCCTTACACCCTCTTAAATCTCGGGGACGAGATTTCTTGTAATCAGGAGGAGAATTGTGGCCTTGGATAATTAGGTTAAAGTAATCCCACGTTAACAATGCCACGTCACCTCGGTTACTGTTGATAATCTCGTGTTAGTTCTAAATGATTCAAATTCAAATGATGAATTTAAGTTAAAACAATTAAAGTTTTCAAAAGTCAACACTGTGTCAAATAATCCATAGTAAATGATGGTGGAATAAATTATCTTTTAATAAAATATTTAAATGCACTAAAGTAATAGAAATGATAGCAAAAACAATTAATTAAATGCCTTTTTCAAGTTATAATAATAAAACTAAATTAGTAGTGTGCCAAAATAATTGTGGCGGTGGATTGATTAGTAATACTAATTTAGGTGCTCCTTGGGTATTTTATAAAACTAAAATAAAAGAAACTATAAATGAAAACAGAAAATAATAAAAAAGAAGAAGAAAAGGAAAACAAAACAAATGTAGGAGAACAACCCCCCATGGCCAACTGCCCAAAGACGCCATCGACCCAAGCGGGCATCCAACCCACCAGCCCAGGCCCGGCCGCCCCATCGCATCCTTATCCCCATGGGCAACCGGAGCCCTAGCGGTTCACTCACCACCGCCCCCGCGCCACGATCCACTCGCTCTCTCCCCCTCCCGATCCAGATCGGGATCGGGCGACCACGCCCCGCCCCGATGACCTGCGCGATGGATCGAGCGCGCCTGTCGCCGCCGCCTGGAGAGCCACCTCGACGGAGCCTCTCCGCCTTGACCACATCGTCACCGTTGCTCATCCCCATCCTCCCCCTCGCCGGACTGCTCGTCCTCGCCTCCCCCTCGACGGCTATATCGAGCCTCGCCGCTGAACCCCTGCAACGTGGGGTGAGGACCCCGAACCCCCTCCCGCGTTTCCTTCTGCTTGCTTCCGCCGCTAGCTGCCGTCGTTGCCACTGCTGCTTAGCCGCGCCCGTCGTTCACCGGCGTTGCCGGACTGCCCCACTGCTATCGCCTTGGCCGCCCCCTGCCTCGCCGATCGCCCGCCTGCTGTTGTGGTTGCGCCCGTACACGCCCGCTATGCAGGCCATGCCTCGCCTGTTGGGTGGCGCACCGCCCACGGTCTCGCGCCCTCACCCCTGCCCGCGCAGCCTTGAGCACCTCAGCTATTAGCCTTGCCCGCAAAGACTCCCTGGGCGAAGCGCCGCGCCAGCGCGCCGCTCAATCAGTGCCCGTGGTCAGTGGCGCCCGAGCCCGGTTCTCCTGACCCGTTAAGGCCCCCTGGGGCCTATGACAAAGGGGGCCCGCCCCCTAAACGTTTTATAAAGAAAAGGAATATAAAAAAATGTAATTAAAAAAATAGTTAATTAATTAATAACTTAATTAAGTAACTTAATTAGATCGGTTAAATTAACCTAATCACTAATTTAAATTAACTAATCCTGTTAGTTAGCCTTAGTCTATGACAGATGGGTCCCACATGCCAGGTTTGACTCAGGTCAACTGGGTTTGACCGGCTGACGTCATGGTGATGTCATGCTGACATCACCTTTCACTATTCTGGATAATGTTCGATTTAAATAATTAAATAAATTCCAAAAATGCTTAAAAACTTTGAAAATTAATAGAAAATAATCCGTACCTCGGATGAAAATACTTTGTACATGATAGTTGCTCAGAACGACAAGACGAATCCGGATACGCATCCAGTTCGTCCGTCACACATCCCTAGCATAGCGAACACGCAACTTTCCCCCTCCGGTCCTCCGGTCCGAAAACGCGAAACACCGGGAATACTTTCCCGGATGTTTTCCCCTTCATCGGTATCACCTACTACCACGTTAGGGCACACCTAGCACCGCGTATTGCCATGTTACGCTTTGTGATTCTTTGATTGCTCTGTTATTTATTGTGTTCCCTCTCCGTTACTTCTTTTCGGTAGACCCCGAGACTGCCGGCGACCCCCAGTTCGACTACGGTGTTGGTGACTCGTCCTTCTTGCCAGAGCAACCAGGCAAGCCCCCCCCCCTTGATCACCAGATATCGCCTATTCTCCTCTATAATGCTTGCATTAGAGTAGTGTAGCATATTCTTGCTTTCGTTGATCCTATTACGATGCATAGCCTAACATTGTTGCTACATCTATTGATACTTTACCTGCAATCCTAAATGCTTAGTATAGGATGCTAGTTTATCATCATTGGCCCTACATTCTTGTCAGTCTGCCTTGCTATACTATCGGGCCGTGATCACTTGGGAGGTGATCACGGGTATATACTATACATACATACATACTATCTGAGATGGTGACTAAAGTCGGGTGACTCATTGAGTACCCATAAGTGATTCGATGAGGGGCTGAAAGGACAGTGGCTCCATCCCGGTAGAGGTGGGCTGGGTTCCCGACGGCCCCGATTGTTACTTTGTGGCGGAGCGGCAGGGTAGGTTGAGACCACCTAGGAGGCAGTGGGCTGGCCTGTTCGGCGTTCGCGGATACTTAACACGCTTAACGAGATCTGGGTATTTGATCCGAGTCGGCCATTTGGTCTATCGCACTAACCATCTACTTGGGAGTAGTTATGGGTATCCGGCGTCGTGGTATCAGCCGAAGCCTTCTTGACGTCAGCGATGGAGCGGCGCGCGCCGGATTGGAACGTAAGCCTGCTCTTGTATTAAGGGGGCTAGTTCTGCTTCCGGCCGCCCTCGCAATGTGCAGGTGTGCAATGGGTGATGGGCCCAGACCCCTGCACGCATAGGATTTAGACCGGCGGGCTGACCTCTCTGTTGTGCCTAGGTGGGGCTGCGACGTGTTGATCTTCCGAGGCGGGCATGACCCAGAAAGTGTGTCGGCCAAATGGGATCGGCGTGTTGGGTTATGTGGTGCACCCTGCAGGAAGTTAATCTATTGAATAGCCGTGATCTTGATAACAGGACGACTTGGAGTTGTACCTTGACCTTATGACAACTAGAACCAGATACTTAATAAAACACACCCTTCCAAGTTCCACGAACAACCCGTGATCGCTTTTCCATTGTGGCAACGAGGAGAGGATCGCGGGTAGGATTATGCTATGCGATGCTCTTGGAGATGCTACTTGGAGATGTTTCTTGGAGATGCTACTTGGCGATGCTACTTGGAGGACTTGGTCTAATCTCTTCTACATCTTTGCAAGACGGAGGCTGCGAGCGTAGTCTTGACGTGATTAGCTATCCCCCTCTCATTCTGGCATTCTGCAGTTCAGTCCACCGATATGGCCCTTTACACATATACCCATGCATATGTAGTGTAGCTCCTTGCTTGCGAGTACTTTGGATGAGTACTCACGGTTGCTTTCTCCCCTTTTCCCCTTTCCTTTCTTTCTGGTTGTCGCAACCAGATGCTGGAGTCCAGGAGCCAGACGCCACCGTCGAGGACGACTACTACACTGAAGGTGCCTACTACTACGTGCAGGCTGCTGACGACGACCAGGAGTAGTTTAGGAGGATCCCAGGCAGGAGGCCTGCGCCTCTTTCGATCTGTATCCCAGTTTGTGCTAGCCTTCTTAAGGCAAACTTGTTTAACTTATGTCTGTACTCAGATATTGTTGCTTCCGCTGACTCGTCTATGATCGAGCACTTGTATTCGAGCCCTCGAGGCCCCTGGCTTGTATTATGATGCTTGTATGACTTATTTTACTTTTAGAGTTGTGTTGTGATATCTTCCCGTGAGTCCCTGATCTTGATCGTACACGTTTGCGTGCATGATTAGTGTACGATTGAATCGGGGGCGTCACATAAATAGACCACTAGGATTATACAGTAAGAAATGCAGAGTAGGTCACTAGAGAGTACTTCAGTACTGGTTTAGAGTCTGACTCTTCCGACGGTTAATTTGTCGGGTTGTAGTTATATTTCTGCTATAAATGTAAACCTAGAGCAACTGCGTAGCACTCTAATTATTGTGCGGTCTGTCATTTTCCAGCTCCTCCTTGTGTTGTGGAATTGGTTGCTCTGATTGTATTTGGATTTCCGACGAACCAGTGAAGCTAGTATTAAGAGCTCGAAGTTTACTCTACAGAGCGAACATTTGCTTATTGGGTATTTTGGTTTGACACTTCTTCACGCCCAAAAAGAATATGCAAAAACTTAAATATCAGTGCAAATGTCCAAGAGAATTCTAACAATCTATTCATTAGAACAGTTCCTAAATCCCGATCGATACACCAGTCTGGTTGCCGTGCTCGATCTGTGCAGTTGGTGGCCAGTACTTTTGTTTAGATTTGGGAATTGTGGGGATGTAGACAACCTGATACCAACAGTCTTGTACCTTTGTTATTGTCACAAACTTCTGGTCAGCAGTTTGGTTACTCTACTCTTGTCGACCCGGCCCACCCCCACTGACTGATGTAGTAACTAGTTAGACGAAGAAAATCGTGCGTTTGGGTCAGGAACCAAATGGAATGGAATGTAAAAAGAAAATCAGACCTTACCCCGCAAAAAAAAAATCAGACCTTCTCCGGATGTTTCGACACTGGAGACAACCATTGCACGTTGCTATGTTTATCCAGATAATTTGAGAATACAAACCTTTAACTATACTTGACAGTGCAAATCTTATTCAGTTCTTACAGACCGTGATTATATATACATGTGGATCAACTCGAATTATCACCCGCATATGATTGGAGGACATGCGTCACAATGTGGGGCTGAGGGCATCATGGTGTGACGTCCTACCTTTTCTTGCAGGTGACGAACTGTCTATCTATCTATCTATCGTGCTGTCCTGTTTGACGCACATGTAGTGTAGGAACTACCACCTTCACCAAGAAGCAAGTGCGTGAGAACTGAGATTCATATAACCATAGCGTTTGCTTTGATTCCACACTGGAAATTAGCCAAGCGAGCTCGTAAATATAGATAAGAGTATCTTTTGTTTTTTCTTTTCATTTCCTTCAACGAATTATTTTTTTTTTGAAAGAGACCTTCAACGAATTAATAAACACGCGTATACGTCAAAATGGATCCCTGGCGGTTACATGGTCCGGCAGTTCCCGGGCTGTTCCTCGCAGACTACCATGTGCGGCGCCTGGTACTGGTGGGGGTAGTAGCTGGGCGGGTAGTAGCACGGCGGCGGGTTCACGGGCACGGGCACGGCCGGCTTGGGTTCCTCCTCCTTCTTCTCCTCGGGCTTCTTCACCTCCTCCACCTTGATGATTTGGGCGTGGCCGAGCTTCTTGCGGAGGCAGCTGACGAGGCACACCGGGTCGACGCCGTCGCCGACAACCTCCAGCTGGTCCCTGGCGTCGCCGGTTATGCCCATGGACGTCACCCCGGCTGCCCTGGCGGCCAGCGTCAGTGCTTTGGACCGGCTCTTGTCGCATGATATGCTCAACTGGATAACAATCTTTTGCTGCAACAAGGAGAACAGCCGTGGGTCAATCGTATGCTCCAGCTTCAGCGCAAATGTATCGATTTCTCGAAATTGAGCGAGGTGCTAAACAAAGCAATACGAGAAGTAAACAAAAACTAGGAGAAGAAACTGAATATGGTTCCTCACCTTCATTACTTGCTGTCGTGCTGGCTGTCAAGGAGAGACAGAAACTCGGGAAATGCTCGTGTTGGAGCGAGGCTTGATTGGTTTGGTCAGCTACTGATCGATCTTCCGCAGATGCAAGTGGCTAGCTTGTGATGATTTGGGGAAGGGGATGGCCGCCCGCCCGCCTTATATACACGCACGCAGTGGGCGCGGGTGAGTGAGCGGAGAGAACTAGAGCTATGGCAGTATCCAGCGAGTTGTAAGAAGATTCGTCGTAGCAGCAGTTGAGCTCTCAGTTTAGTAAACAACTGCCCAACTGGGCAAGTAGCTGAGGCATGCATGTAAACGCGTCCTCAGTTGAATTTTCCCGATCGGCCACTGGTGGAAAAAAGGCCATTGGTCGCGGTTCGCAACTGCCATTAGTCGCGGCTGCGCAACCGCGACCAAATAAGCGCGACTAAAGCCCCCCACCTTTAGTCGCGGCTGCTTAAGAACCGCGACTAACGGCCCGTCACGTGGGCGCCGGTGACCGTCAGGCGGAGGACCTTTAGTCGCGGTTCTTCGCCAACCGCGACTAAAGGCCGCCCGCAGGTTTAGGGTTTTAGCCCCCCTAAACCTGTTTTCTGTTTAATTTGTATTGTTTTATTTCTTTTGTGCTTTATTTTAATTTTGAAGGAGTTTCATATATTCTACGGTACTACATACATGCATATGAATGTACAATTTCAAATAAATTTGAAATTAGAACCAAAAAGAATTCAAGAGGAATATACAATATATATTCAATATCATCGGATGACCATATACAATTTTGAACAAGTTTCCATACATGATTTAATCCATATAAAGTTCTACGTCCTCGTAATAGTGTTCTCCTTTAGGATGGAGGACTTCCCTGCTGAACCATCCAGCTAGTTCCTCTTGAAGTGGTCGGAAGCGAGCTTCTGGACTAAGCATCCACCGGAGGTTATTCCTCTTAGCATTGGTATCACTCGGAACCCGCTCAGAGGTGTATCTCGGATCATCTCACGAACATAGTATCCACATAGATTGGTCAACGGTGGCTGAATATCCCGACATTCTTAGGCTTTAACATTTTGAATTCTAGCTCTTTTTTTAATTCACCGACCTTTGTATCTACGAACCGTCTCCAAACCCTACGAGGCAAAGAAAATTAAATGAACAAGAGAGTTATTAGTTACTTGATATTAGGAAATGAACGAAATAGGCCGATCGATATAGGCGCAAATGAATGAAAATAATTACTTCGCAGCATTTTTCTCATGTCGCCCCAAAGCTTTGGATCCATATTCGAGAGTCGTGGGACGAGACATTACGAGGTGTTAACTTTAATTACTAGCAGAATCCGGTGGAACCTGCGGACACGATACATGCACAGATCGTCATGCATAACTCATCGATTAGCCGCCACATACCATGCATGGAGTAAACAAAAGAGAATGTGCTCAAGACGAAACACTCACCCAAAATGGTAAGGAAATAGAATATCACTTTTGAGTTCCTGCTTTGTAAGAAACGCCACAGTCCGCCTCCACGTCGGCGGGGTAATGCTTCAACACAATTCCATTAACGATGTGTGGGTCAATGAACCCAACATCATGGATGTTCCTTACTCTGCATTCCTTAATCTTCATTCTGCATGTATAATAGCGGACACAACAATATAGTTAGGACATATATATAGTGCAGGCAATATGAACGAGATGGGGTAGAAATTAATATATCACTTACGAACGTAGCAACCGATGATAGATTTGTCGAGCTCGCAGCAGATTGAAAAGCTGGAACAATTCACTCAAAGGCAATTTGTACATAGTAATGTTTGAAGTGATGCTCATGTCTAACTTCCGCATAAATATATTCTTTGGCGTTTTTATTTTTATGTAACCCTTGTACCAATTCAGCAGACCTTTCATTTGTGGAGGTAGATCCTTTTCTCAAGCAGCTCGACGAGAGGCCCATTCTTGACATATGTAATTACTACCTCCTTCATGGCGCCTCATCAAGGCCTAACAGTTCACGAAGAGTAATACCTAAGTTGGCGCTTGTTCTCCGCACTCACATATCAATCCCTCGTTGCCGCAGCTTGTATGATCTCGGGGCATCCGGACGAAGGCTTCCACTATAAGCGGGCAATCGATTGTTTACTTTGTTCCCGAGCTGGGCAACTTGTTTCCGCTTTTTTACTTCGGCCTTCTCCGCTCTTTGTTCTCCTTGAACATGAGTGCCACTGCAAGTTCACGTGCATAGTCGTTAGGCGATTCTTCGCGGCTTGGGACGGTGTGCTCAAAATGACTTAGCCCACTTCTTTTGCTCATCGAAAATCTGGCTTGGGCTCGGGCTCTCTTTTCTTCTTGCAGTCCGCCTTCCATTTCTCCAAATCAGCAGCTGCGCGCCGACTTGCTCGGCACTACGCTCCCAAGGCCTTGTGGGGAGAGGCTTGATGATGGCTCCGGTACCTTTGTGGTCTTAGGTACATAAGGGTCGGGTTAATAATCCAGACTATACGCTTCTTTGCCGAGGTGGATTGGGGGCGGCGTCGATCACCCGCCGGACGAGGATCGGGGCGGCGGATGATCACCGCCGGACGTTAGGATGGGGGCGGCGTCGGGTGATGTGACGGAGGTGTAGGTGAACCGCCACCACCACCACCACCACCACCACCGCCACCGCCACCACCACCACCGTAGGGGGGTGGACTTGTTGTCCTTGGCGCCTCGCCTGGAAACTTGATAAACTTCTTTTGCCATAAAATGTAATGGCGCTTGACATCTCCAAGTCTTTTCTCCCCTTCAGGTGATCGAGACGTTGTCTCTAACAATGGCTCCGCATTGGCTGACAAACTTGGTGGCGTTCTTGCGGGGCTCCGTGACCCGCCGGTTACCTTGTCGACAACCTCGATGGTGCATGTTTCTCCTTGTTTCATCGTCTTGGTTGCGCCACGCTTTGACGACGTACTCGATTGTTTGACGATCCGCCGAGGGCTAAAATAAGAAAGAGAGTCGCGTTAGTACACACATATTTATTCAAATCGGTTAGTTTGTATCACCGGAGGCTCAATGTATATATATACCTCGGCACGGAGGTGGTTGCTACTTCCATTTGAAGATAAATGCGTTTATCGACGTTTCTTGACATCATCTTCTTCGACGCCCTTCATCTTCACCGTCAAGGTTGAGATAAGAAGAGATATCATCTTCTTCTTCTCCGGTCGGCACATATAGAATATCGCCGTTTATGATGCCGAACATATGTGCTTCACCGTCCGGATCATAGTTGTCCATAATCGGTCACTCTATCGTCCGCCATTATGTCGATCCTGAAAACATGTAGTAAAAACAAATTAATTAAGTGAAGAAGGGGCGGTGGCGGTGGCGGTGGCGAAGGGCGGTGGCAAAAGGAGGAGGCGAGGAAGGGTGGGAGAGGGTGTCGCGGTAGAGCCGCGAGGCGGGCGGCAGACGACGGCGTCACGGAGAGGGAGGCGAGGACAACACACATGTATAACCTCCCGCCCCCTCTCGATCCCAAAAAAACACCGCGCACATCGCCGCCCCCCTCGCCGCCCCCTCGCCGCCCCCTCCATTTTATTTTATTTTCTTTGGCCGGTTTTCTGTTGTTTTTTGGTTTTTCACTTTATAAGCATCACAAAGCATAACATGACAATACGCGGTGCTAGGTGTGCCCTAACGCGGCAAGAGGTGGTACCGACGAAAGGGGAAACATCCGGAAAGTATCCCGGTGTTTAGCGTTTTGAGACAGTGATCCGGAGGGGAAAGTTGCAGGTTTGCTATGCTAGGGAGGTGTGGCGGTCGAGCAGGCTGCGTGATCCGGATTCGCCTCGTCGTTCGAGCAACTTTCATGTACAAAGTATTTTCATCCGAGTTACGAGTTATTTTATACTAGTTTTAAAGTTTTAGGACATTTTAGAATTAATGTAATTAATTAAATTCGAAATTGCAAATATGATGTCAGCATGACGTCATCGGCCAACTGTGGGCTTTGACTAGTCAACAGACCAGTAGGTCCCACATGTCATTCACAGCTAACTAACTAACCAAGTTAATTAGTTTAATTAACTGATTAATTAGGTTAATGTTAATTTAATTAAGTTAATTAATTAATTAATTAATTAATATTTTAAATATTTTTTGTCTCCTCTTTTTTTGATCTGGGTAGTGGGCCCGTTTGGCGGTGGCCTAGAGGGCCAAACGCTGGCGGGTTAGTTAGGCGCCTGGCGCTGGCGAGGCCGGCGTCGGGCGCCACCGCCCGACAGGCACCGCGCCGAGGCGGCGGCGTCGGCGTGGCTCATCGCCGCGGCCATGGCTGGAGCGAGGCGACGCGGGCGTGGCGGTCGAGGCGGCCGAGGCAGTGGGGCGATGGGATGGGCGACGCGGCGTGGCGGAACGGAGGCGGCCGAACGGAGGCGGCGGCGGTTGCTTTCGGGAGAGAGGCGGAGGGATTCTGGGGAAGCGAGGCGGCAAGCGAGGTCGCCGGCGGCCTTGTAGGGCGAGGGCGGCGGCGGCGGCGGCGTCGGCGAGGGCGGCGGCGGCGGCGCGAGGGCGAGCAGAGATTTAACAGCGAGCAACGGCGGCGGCGTCGAGGGCTTGTATTTATAGCCCCCCTTTAGTCGCGGTTGGCGACGAGACCCGCGACTAAAGGTACCCTTTAGTCGCGGTCCGCCTCCCCAACCGCGACTAAAGGGTTTTGCCGCCGCTTCGTTCCCGCGCAGAAAGACCCTTTAGTCGCGGTTGGGGACAACAACCGCGACTAAAGGGTACCCTGTTTTTTGTTTTTGCCTGTTTTTGTTTTCATTTTTGCTTTATTTTTTGCCTGTTTTTGTTTTCATTTTTGCTTTATTTATTTTGTTTTGTTTCTACTTACAACAAAAAACTTATTTATTTTATTTTATTTTGTTTCTAATTACTTATTTATTTTACTTTATGATAATTATTTTTGCTATTAAAGTTTCTAATTACTTATTTATTTATGTTATTAAAATCTTAAAATACAATTATATATCAAAAAATCAGAAAATAAAACTAATTCATTTTAAATTCTTGTTCTTCTTCTTTTTTTTTTCTTCCTTTTTCTTCTTTTTTTTCTTCTTTTGTTTCTTCCTTTTCTTGTTTTTCTTCTTTTTTTTCTTCCTTTCTTCCTTTTTCCTTTTTCTTCTTCTTTTTCTTCTGTTTGTTTTTTTCTTATGTTTTTCTTCTGTTTGTTTTTTCTTCTTTTTCCTTTTTTCTTACATTTGTTTTTTTCTTCTGTTCTTCCTTTTTTCTTCTGTTTTTTCTTCTTTTTTTTTTCCTTTTCCTTCTTTCTTCTTCTTCCTTTTCCTTTTAAAATCAAAAAATAAAACTAATTCATTTTAAAATCTTAAAAATACAATTATATATCAAAAAATCAGAAAAATAAAACTAATCCTTGAAGGTTTTACAAAAGGTTTGATACATCATTCAGTTCATCGACCAAATACAAAGTTTGGTACAATAAATTATTACACATCAATTCTTCCCTTGTGTCCTCGCTTGCTTACGATTGTGCCGTATCCATGGAGCATCCTCATCATTTAACTTAATGCTTGGGTCGGTGTTCACTCTGAAGGCGGAATTTCAGCAAACATATTATAATCTTGACATGTCCATCTTGTCCTCCACTCCCACGATGTTTCTTTTCCTGAAAGAACAATGTGGCGCTTTGGATCATCGCATGATGTCTTGATCGTTTTCTTATCTTTCCGTTTCCTCGGTTTGCTACTCATGTCCTTCACATAGAAAACCTGAGCGACATCTTTCGCTAGGACGAATGGTTCGTCAAGGTAACCAAGATTGTTGAAATCCACCATTGTCATTCCGTATTGCTGGTCCACCTTTACCCCACCTCCCGTTAGCTTGAACCATTTGCACGGAACAAAGGGACCTTAAAGGAGGGTCCATAGTCAAGTTCCCATATCTCCTCTATGTAACCATAATATGTGACCTTTTGCCCATTCTCGGTTGCTGCATCAAAGCGGACACCACTGTTTTGGTTGGTGCTCTTTTTATCTTGGGCGATCGTGTAAAATGTATTCCCATTTATCTCGTACCCTTGGAAAGTCGTTATAGTCGAAGATGGTGTCTTGGCCAACATGTATAGCTGATCTACAACATCATTGTCATTCATAAAATGTTTTCTCAACCAACTGCCGAAAGTCTCCATGTGGGCCTTCCTAATCCAGATTCAGCTTCCCGGGTTGTCCGGCGTAAAATATTCTTGTGTTTCTCAAAGTACGGAGCCACCAAGCTGGAATTGGTCAAGATAAAGTGTGGTGTGCTTGATCGAGAGAATGGCCGTCCATACATATCGTTGATTTCCTTCCGATCGTGCCTTTTCCACTTAGTCTCCCCTCGTGCGCGATCGAGGAAGACCAATCGGCTTAAGGTCGGGAACAAAGTCAACACAAAACTCAATTACCTCCTCATTTCCATAGCCCTTGGCGATGCTTCCTTCCGCCTAGCACGGTTCTGAACATATTTCTTTAATACTCCCATGAACCTCTCGAGGGGAACATATTGTGTAGAAATACAGGACCGAGAACGGAAATCTCTTCGACTAGGTGAACCAGGAGGTGCGTCATAATATTGAAGAAGGATGGCGGGAACACCAACTCAAATCGACAAGACATTGGATCACATCGTTCAGAACCGTGGTAGAACTTCGGATTGATTACCTTCGAGAGATTGCATTGAGGAATGCACATAGCTTCACAATGGCTACTCGAACATTTTCCGCAGAGCCCCTCAAAGCAATCGGAAGCAATTGCGTCATAATCACGTGGCGGTCGTGAGACTTGTGTTTTGGAACTTTTTCTCCGCCATGTTTATTATTCCCTTTATATTGGGCGAGAATCCAGACGGGACCTTCATCTGCTCGGGCATTCAAAAAGATGACCTTCTCTTCTTTGGTCGAGCGTAGCTGGCACGACCTTGAAACCATTCCGGATGCGGTCATCGTGGTCTTTCAAACGTTCTTTGGTCCCGCCGTGCTTCCTTTGTATCATTTGTCTTCCCATACACGCCCAAGAAGCTTAGGAGGTTCACGCAAATATTCTTCGTAACGTGCATCACGTCGATTGCAGAGCGGACATCTAGGACTTTCCAATATTCTAGCTCCCGAATATAGATTTCTTCTTCCACATGGCTGCGTGTCCGTCGGCTCCCTTCGAACCGATTGTCCGCCAGACCCTTTCCAAAGATGACTTTCAAATCCTTGACCATATCAAATACCTCAGGCACCGGTCGTTCCGCAGCTTCGCCGGTGATCTGCCTTGCCGTTGTAATGCTTGCCTTTCTTTCTTCATGGGTGAATTTTGGAAGAAATCGACGATGCCCAAGGTACACGTTCTTCTTACAATTTGGCAAATGTACACTTTCGGTCTCATGTAAGCGGTGCGTGCATGCATTGTATCCCTTATTTGACAGTCCGAAAGGTTACTAAGAGCAGGCCAATCGTTGATGGTTACGAAAAGCAACGTTCGAGGTCAAATTCCTCTTGTTTGTGCTCATCCCACACGGACACCACCCCACAGCTGTAAAGTTCATCAACTAATGGCCTTAGGTACACATCGATGTCGTTGCGGGTTGCCGGACCTTGGATGAGCACGGCATCATAATGAACTTCCGCTTCATGCACAACCAAGGAGGAAGGTTGTAGATGCATAGAGTCACGGGCAGTGCTATGGCTGGAGCTCGCTCGCCAAAAGGATTCATGCCATCCGCATTTAGAGCAAATCTTATGTTCCTTGCGTCACCTGCAAAATCTTTGAACCATCGTCGATCTTTCTCCATTGCGTTCCATCTGCGGTGTGTCTCAACTCCCGTCCGACTTACGGTCCTCTTTGTGCCATCGCAACAACTTGGCATGCTCTTTGTTCATGAACAGACGTTTCAACCGTGGTATTATAGGAGCATACCACATCACCTTGGCGGAACCCTCTTCCGGGTTTCGGCCCTCAACATCGTCACCGTGGTCATCGCCTCGATCTTATAACGCAATGCGGTGCATACGGGCATTCATTCAAATTCTCGTATTCACGCGGTAGAGGATGCGATCGTTGATGCATGCATGTATCTTCGTAACCTCTAAACCTAGAGGCGGACAACCTTCTTTGCTTCAGACGTCTTGGCGGGCAACTCGTTATCCTTTGAAACATATTCTTCAACATTTTCAGCAAGTTTTCAAATGCCGAGTCAGCTACACCGCTCGCCTTCCATTTCAGCAAATCCGATTGTGCAGCCCAGCTTTTTGAGACCATCATCGCATCCGGGTACAGCGCCTTTCGTGATCCTCTAACATGCGATCCAAATTCTCCTCTCCTTTTCGGTTTAGCAGCGTCTCCGTGCATCAAGCAATGGTCCGACCAAGATCATCAACGGATCATCACGTGCCTCTTCTTCACCTTCCCTTCACCTTCAAAGATCCTCCATGAAAGTATCACCGAAATGAGCAAGATAGCTTTCATCGATGAAATCATCCCTTCTTCATCTTCTTCCATTATAACCCCTCTTTCTCCATGCTTGGTCCAACAATTATAGCTTGGCATGAAACCCTTCAAGCAGATGCATGTGAACAACTCTTGAGGAAGAGTAACCCTTCTCATTCTTACAGATAACACATGGACAGATAACAAACCCCCTCCCCCGCTTGTTCGCATTAGCCACTACGAGGAAATCTTTCAAACCCGTAGTGAACTCACGGAGAGTCGGTTACCGTACATCCATTGCCGATTCATCGCATTATTATAATATAAAATATATAATTAACCATCATGCATTTGTTATGAACTACACACATGCATATTGACACATCAAAGGTTCATCAAGTTGCTAACCGCGATCGAAGAGTGTGGCTCCAACACTTCATGTCATGTTTGTTTCATGCTCTTAGGGCATTTCATCAAACACCTTATGTGCATAAGAGGAACCAAAAGCAAACCTACACCCACTTGTGAAGAGAATGGCTCCAAATGGCTAAGTGTTGGCTGCTGGATGGGTATATATAGGGAGGGCTTTAGTTGCGGTTGGCACAGCAAACCGTGACTAAAAGTGCCCGAAAGCCTTTAGTCGCGGTTGTCTGGCCAACCGCGACTAAAGCCCTCACGCACCTGGTGGCCACCGAGCGCCACAGGCCCGAGCCTTTGGTCGCGGTTCACCTCCAGAACCGCGACTAAAGGTCCCATTGGTCGCGGTTCCTACAGCTTCGCGACTTATGGGGCTGGACGGAAAGCCTGTTTTTCCACCAGTGGGCGGGCTACCCATGGAGACAATGACATGCGATGAAATCTGCCCAATTGTATCATGTGATCGGTTGGCCACGTTGGATGCTCCACCGAAGACGCGGCTGCGGACATAACTACGTAGACCGACTCGATCTGTTAGTGAACATATCAGCATGAAACGAGACAAAACTGGCATGGATACAATAGCAGCTCTAGTTCAACTGATCGGCGGTCCTCGATCAGCTCAATCAACAATAATTTTGTCTTAGGAACACGCGGGAGGAGAGGGGGCTCACACGCTCACACCCAACTTTTCCACTACTACATGCAATTAATAATAGGCAATTCTTTTGATTTTTTTGAGAAAAGATAGATCCGTTGCAATGCAGTTGTGATGCTGCTTGTAGTGGGGAGTATTTTGCATATATATCATATACATATGATGCTAGTGTATACTAGCAGAATATTAAGACATTTCGTTTGTTATCTTGTACTTCGTTAGCTTACAAAAACGTCTTACATTATGAGACGCAGAGAGTATAACACGTAGTAACATTTTTTTTAATTGGGATGGCCATCTGTGCACACCACACATGCACCAGCAGTTTTAATGTGGCTCCTCTTACCTCTTCTTTAATTAAGCAGTCAACACGACAAATTAGCCTGTGGTAATTAATTGGTTCTATCCTGTCACCATCTCCCGGTGGGAAAGGATTCATATTCCGTGAAAGAAAGAAGGAAAGGCTCCATCTCAAACTATGGAAACTGAACCATATTATTTCTCAAATCTCTTGCGAAATTGGCCTGGAGTGAGAACTATGGTAAGATGTCCTCTACTGAATCTCTCTCCCTCCGAGAAATCCTCTCCTGAATCACCGCTCATGTAAATCTCTTTCTCCACGTCTCCTTCTCCATGGCTTTGGGCACAAATATCAGATTTTATGCCTTGGAATTGAGCAAAGATAGTTACCTGCCATCAAATTTTTGGTCGTTGTGGAGGATCAGGAATTTTTATTCGTGACTGTGCCACCCATTTGTCATGGATGTGGCTGACTCGTGTTGTTTCCCTTGTGTCGTGCAGTGGTCTGAGGGCTAGCTATGGTTTTTGCGACGTCAGTAAACTTTTCGTCGACATTCCTGGCCAGCCGATAGGTTGCACCGATTGAGATGGCATGCGCGTATATGATTCTCATCATGTTTTCTGAGTGTGGTAGTTTGCTTCCAATTTTGACGACCCTTTTACGGTTTTGCATTTAGAGTCCTACTGTAAGTATGCCTGAAAAAACTGTTGAGCTCTGCGACGAGTAGAATGACAACCAAATGAAATTTGCTCATGAGACGGAGACCGAATGCTCGAGTAGCGCCGCCATCTTCCTCTATCACGTGTCGCCGTCACCACTTTTCACGATCACAGCAGCTACATGCGATGTGAGACCGCCGCTGCACAACCATCTAGGCCCTACAACCATCCCTCTAAGAGTGGTCACCACAAGGACCGACATCGCTGGTGGAGCACACACCATGGACTACCACCTCGCTGAAGAGAGCTCTACCCAGACACGTAGGTTCTGGTGCCGACATGGCCGGAGCTGTAGCACAAAAGGTTGATCACGATCGCTAACGTACGCCCGCGCAAAACACAGCCACTGCTAGATTAGGAGCGCACAGACAGATCGGCGCCACGTCTCCTAACGGAAGCATTGTCCTGCCTCGAGCATACCCGCTTGAGCCAGCGCGAGAATCCGGAGAGGAGCCAAACCACCAAACGGGACAAGCAAATGCAGTTGCTGCTACAACCACCGTGCCATGGCAGGTGTAGATCCAGACGGCCAGCCGGCAGGCATCCACGACAGCCCGAAGGAAGTGGCCTCGAACCAGCCCATCCAGGCACATGCACGAAGAGGCCCGCCACCATCGGCCTCCACCCCAGATCCGACCTACGGTGCAACCCCTGCACTGGCTATGCCTAGCGTAACCACGCCCTGGCCGTCACCAAGATGCAGAGGACCGCCCCGATGTCGTGTCCCACACCACGCCCCCGCGCCACGCCACATCCGCAGGGAACTAGAGCCCCGCCGCCACCTTCTCGGGGCCGGCCAGAGTTTCACTGGTGGACGCCCTCCGGCGGCGGCGAGATGAGGAACAAGGAGGACGAACTAGCGGTGCAAGGGTTGCTACACGGGGGCGAGTTTTCCCGATCCGGTTTTTCCGAGTGAGTCCTTACAAAAACATTGAAGGAATAATAATTTAAAGCATGGTTAAACAATCGGTTTTGCTAGAACTCATCTAGATGAGATATAGTTTGGTCTCATTCACCTTTTATAGCCATTGGATGTGATGCTATAAGATGCGTGTGTGCTGAGTGGGTTGTATTTGTTCTTGTTTTCAAAGTGAATGAGACCAAATTATGTCTCATCTAGATGAGTTCTAGATACTCCCTTAAACAATACATGTTTGTATCATCTTATGGTAGAATAGAGCATTATCAAATTTATAAGATTATGTGGCCGAGTATCAATTTTTAGCAAGACCTCAATGATTCATGTGGTTCCCTATTTCTAGGGCCAGGTGGTGTGAACGATTTGAGCGACCCGGTCTGGTCTCGCCATGTAAAGCTCGTTTCACAGGTCATACATTGACGTCTGACCTAATGAATCAGGTTAAACTAATTCTTCCCTAAAAAAAGGTTAAAATAATTCCTGCAAAGGTAAAAGTGGAATCAAATCAAATTAAATACTCCAACACTTTAGAGCACGTAACCTGGATCTGAATGCATGCATCTATTTTCAACAACTGAACCTTCGAAAGTAATCGTCGCGTTGTCAAAGCTGAAAGGGGGCCTTTCATGGACTCCTGGGCGGGTATTTAGTCAGTAGTCAAACCTATGAAATAATCAATACATGATGACCGTACAGAATTCGGCCGTAGCTAAGCTAGTCCACAGAGCTGATGGGTCCAGAGACGTTGTACTAAGCTACTCCCTCCGTTCCTAAATATAAGTCTTTGTAAAGATTTCACTAGATAGACTACATACGAAGCAAAATGGATGAATCTAAACTTAAAATGAGTCTATATACATCCGTATGTGGTTTATAATGGAATCTCTACAAAGACTTATATTTAGGAATGGAGGGAGTAGTACGTAGTAGTACCATGCAACATGAGTCGTACGTACGTACAGGGTCAGTTTAGTGGTCAACAGGACGACATAGACGTTGCCATTGACTAAACGCTTCAAGTGTCTGGCATATGATCACCCACCAATCTTTGATTAAACGCTTCAATTGCCTAGTGTAGAGTGCAGTCCAATAAATTAGCTATGTCTTAGTCGATGCTATATTCGTGAGATTTTGCATAGAAATTTGTAAAAAAAAAAAATATGTATTTTCGTCGATTGATTGAGACTTGATGGATATTCGTGTGGGTGTACATATGAATCGACTAGAATTATTAGCCGATCATATGATTGGATGACATTTGTCACAATTTGGGGCTGAGGGTATCATGGTGTGACATCCTACCTTTTGTTGCATGTGATGTATTATCTAATTTTTTTCAAACACGGTATAGACACAAGCGCTTACATATACGTGCATAAGCTCATCCCTATGAACACACACACAACCAACTCCTATAAGCACCTCTTAGATACTGAGTCGGCATATCATTTTAATATTTTACGAAGTCATCGTAGCCGCCTCGTAGTCGACGGAAACGTCTTCTCCTACTGAACACGCATCGCCGAAAATCCTGAAATAAATCTAGGATAAATGCGACCACCAAAACTTGAACCTTGGTGAGCTGTGTCATCCTATCCATCCAACCATATGTTGGTTCGCTACTATCTATCTATGTGTTGTTTTCTTTGGCTCGTCGACCTCATTGGCACATCCCTAGCCCCAAACCACATGTGGTTTAAACTTCACCTTCACCAAGAAGTAAGCACCGGCCTGAGAACTGAGATTTAGATAACCATAGCATTTACTTTGGTTCCAAACTGGAATTTAGCCAAGCGAGATTGTAAATAGATAGAGTTTCCTTCAATGAATTAATATACATGCACGCATGTACTCTCTCCATTTTAAAATAGATGACCTAACTTTCGATAAATCATGAGTGAACATGGCGCCACGCGAGGATGTAATCCTGCCGGTCAGATCCCACGTGATTCGTGCAGTTTTAATACACAAAGCGCGTATACTAATATCTCGTCACTGTATCCAGGTTGTATAGTTTCCCTATTCGCTCTGAGCGCATTAAGTTTTTGTCAGGCTGAATGGGTAACTACAACACGCTCCCTGCCACTTAATGCAGATAAGTACGCATTGAGTTACTGTCCATTTATGTGCTACCAGCTTCAGGCGAGAGGGGAAAATATTAGATGCTACCACACATTACATGCTACCATGCTACCATTTTTCAAAAATATATGTAATGTGTCACAAAATTCCGACAAAATTTGTGAGTGTTCAAAAGACATGTGTCTACAATATGTAAAAAGTTCAAATCAAAATTCAAAACACACATCGAGAAACAAAAAGACAAATTCAGTATGAATAGTGCCAAAAAAGACAAAAGCCAAATTCAGATTTGTCCTTTTTGTTTCCCCATGTGTATTTTGTTTTTTTCAGTTGAACTTTTTACATGTTGTCAACATATGTCTTATGAACACTCATAATTTTTTTCAAAACTTTTTGAAACAGTTAAATATGTTTTTTGAAAAATTGTATCATGGGAGCACCTAATTGTGGGAGCATAGGAGATGGACAGTAGTGGCAGTTGTGAAAATAATCCAAATTACTATGTCAGTGACTAGACGTATGCTGGCCTTTCGGCAGCAATGATGGCCTACATCCCGTTTGCCATTGATCCCACCATAATGATGTTGATAACGGCTTATTATCACAACCCACCCTAGCAGATTTACTCACGTTCATGTTAGTTTGCGAGTATTATTTGCATCCTTATCACGTACCTTTAGTATAGTAATGAAGCCACAACCCAGCTGCTCCTAAATGTAACTAGTTTCTTGCAATCCAGTTTTTCAAGCTCGGCATATATAGATGTTTGTGTTAACATTTTTATTTCAAGTAATGTTATATCTCCTCCTCAATAAGACTAGTAACTAAATTGTCTTATGCCCCTAACATCATGTATATGACGTTTGAAAAATGAAAACATCATATATATGCCGAACCCTACCGTCTCGGCTAGGGGAGGCACTATTACAATCCCAACAAGTACTATGAAGAACTTGAAAAAACACGTACTATGAACAACGGTTGACCAAAGAAGAAGAAATGAGTCATTAACCCCACGCGGTTTAATTACCAACGTACAAGGTGTACAGGGAAACCACTGGCGCAACACCTCACATTGATCTCTCAAGTATGTATCAGCTTCATTTAAGATGCCCAACCACCAGCCATATACATGTATTTGCTGAATTAACCTAGCATAGCGTTGTCGTATTCATTCAAGCGCTATATAAAGTGCTAATCACATAGCATGCATGGACTGCCCAGATTACATCCTCGCATGCCACCATGTCCCAAAAATTCGCGTCTCCACCTAACTTTGTACTATTTTTATACTAAAATTAGTATAAAGTTGAGTCATCTATTTTAAAACGAAGGGAGTAGCTATTGTAGTTGTTGACAAAATTAAAGCACGTCAAAATCGCTCTTTTGCAGCTACATGGTCCGGCAAATTTGACAAATTTGACCTATAAACGAAATCAAATCATAGAATGAGCTATCCGTGAAACTATTTCACGCGGCTGACCTTTTTGTGTGACGCCCGCCACGGGCGCTTCTGATGTGCAACGCCTCACAGATAGGCGCTACACGGCCAGCGTCGCACACGTGTGATCGAAAATTACTAAGTCGTGTGCAGCGCCGAGAGTTAAGCGCCACACTATACTGATCAGCGCCTAGCTCGTAGGAGTTGCACTAGTGCAGCGCCTAGCTCCCGGCGTTGCACTAGTGCAATACCGAGAGCTAGGCGCCACAGGTCAGCCGTGTGAAATAGTTTCACGGACGGTTCATTTTGTGATTTAATTTCGTCTATAGGTCAAATTTATCAAATTTGCCACATGGTCCGGCAGTTAATTACATGGTTAGAAGTACAGCGGGTACTGGTAGTGGTAGTAGGAGCTGGGCGGGTAGAAGAAGTACGGCGGCGGGTTCACGGGCTCAGGCACGGCCGGCTTCGGCTCATCCTTCTTCTTCTCCTCCGGCTTCTTCACTTCCTCCACCTTGATGATTTGGGCGTGGCCGAGCTTCTTGCGGAGGCAGCAGACAAGGCACACCGGGTCGACGCCGTCGCCGACCACCTCCAGCTGATCCCTGGCGTCTCCGGTTATCCCCATGGACGTCACCCCGCCTGCTCTGGCGGCCAGCATCAGGGCTTTGGACCGACTCTTGTCGCACGACATGCCCAACTGGATAACAATCTTTTGCTGCAACATGGAGAAAAGCCATGGATCAATCATATGCTCCAGCTTCATAGTAATTTACCGGTTCCTCGAAATCTGAGTTGCTAAACAAAAGAAAACGAGAAGCAATTAAACCAAAACTAGGAGCAGAAACTCACCTTCATTGCTTGCTCCTGGGTTGCTAGATGCCTATGAAGGAGAAACAGGAACTCGATGGGGAAATGCTCGTGTTCGACGCAAGGCTAGAATGGTTTGGGTAGCAACTGATCGGCAGATGCAATGCAGCCAAGTGTCTAGCTTGTGATGATTTGGTGGAGGGGGTAGCTGCCTTTATATACACGCACGCAGTGGGCGCGGGTGTGGGAGCAGAGAACGAGTTATCAGGAGCGATCCCAACGAAGCTATAGTCGTAAGAAGATTCGTAGCAGTGGCAGTTGAGCTTGCAGTGAGTACACAAGTGCCCGACTGGGCAACTAGACATGCATGTAAGCGCGTCCTGATCACAATCACAAGCTCTCCTTTGAATTTTCCGATCGATAGTCGACCCAGCAGCCACGGAGAGACGAGACATTATACAATGACTTGTGACGATATCTGAATTCCAGGACGACGGACCCGCCGAATTATTGTCGATCGGCCACGTTCCAGGCTTCTCCGAAGACGCGGTTGGCGGACGTACCCACGTAGACCGAGTCGATCGGTTAGTTAACATATCAGCATGAAACGACAAAAATACATGGATACAATAGCCTAAATTCAACTGATCAGCGGTCCTCGACCAGCCACTAGTGCCATTTTTTTATCTTAACTTTTAAAATAGGCTTTTGCCCTCTCTTATATATAAAGCAACAATCGAACGAAGTACACGGTCAAACAATATGTTGTGTTTGTGTAGAATATTTTGTACTAGTAGGGTTACACTTGACCTTGGTGTTGTAGTGTGGGTAGGATACGTGTAGTGTCGGAGTCGGACACGTTGTACCCTTGGCCTCTCATATATGAGGAGGCACCCCACGTTGTAACCCATGACGACTAGATAGCAATAGGCTCGCAAGGGGTGCGGCGGCTTGTGCGGCGCCGGGTGGCCGGTGTTGCGGTATCTCGGGGAGGAGCGCCCGTAGTCATTGCCCCGGGGAGTAGGCGAGTTCGCTGAACCTCGTTAACAAATCTCGTTCTCGTCATTGTCTGTGATTGCTTGTTCCTCGGTGGATCGACCTCGTACCTCGGATTTATTGTAACAAGTGGTATCATGAGCTAGGTTACGAGGTGATTGTCTGGTTGATCTAGAAGAGGTGGAGATACTGCATAAGGATCAGGCGTCGGCGATGGAATCGGAAAATACGGCGTGGCAATGCAATTGCGTCGAGCAGCGTTTAGTTAGATTCGGAGTCGACAAGATTGACAGGTGACCTGCAGACTGCAGCAGTAGCATGTGCGGCAACACAGCTGGGCCAAGGTGCGGTCCAGCACGGGGCGGCTGGAGGCGGGCCAGCGGAGCCCAACGCGGGCGTGCGTTTGTGGGAGGCAGCGGCAGGTTCGTCGGTTTCTCTCGGTGCAATCGGATACAGCTAAGTATGTTTGAGATTTGTTTTGAAAACAAAACAGGACCGAGTCCTGGTGGAACTCGTCCTCGTGCGTGAGGCGGAGAGCTGTGCGGATCGCTTAATAAAAGCGGCTGCGTGGAAGGCCCAACGAGACAGAGGCAAAAAGGAAACAGATCGAGATTCAGCGGAAGTAAAAGCCATCGCTGGTTGCATCCATTGGAGAGCAAGGGCAGGCAAAGCAAGATCGCTAGCATCCAAGAGTTGAGCCAAGACAAGGAGCAGAACACGTGAAGACCGGAAGGATTTTTTGGTTGGCTTTGCTATTAGTACGCGGATCTTGTTCGTGTATTTGGGGCATCGCGTGCAAAGCTCGGATAATTTTTTGCAGGGTCAGTCATACAAAGAACCATGGCGCCATCAGGTACCAGGTTTGAGGTGGAGAAGTTCAACGGAACTGGAAGCTTTGGGTTATGGCAGACAAGGGTGAAAGATTTGTTGGCACAACAGGGATGCTTGAAGGCGTTGTTGCAGGAAGCCAAGCCAGCTAAGATGGAGGCGATGGTGGCGGGAATTCTGCTTGAAAGCAGCCGGGACTATACGGTTGTGTCTGTCGGACCAGGTTATTTATCATGTGATGGATGAGAATTCGCCGAGGAAGATCTGGGAGAAGCTGGAAAGTCAGTTTATGTCCAAGACTGCGACGACCAAGGTGTATCTGAAGCAAAAGTTATATGGGATGAGGATGCAGGAGGGGTCGGATCTTGTGGAGTATATGAACGCCTTTAATCAAGTCGTGACGGATCTAGCACGCTTAGGTGCGACGGTTGATGACGAGGATAGGGCAATTCTGCTTCTTTGTTCATTGCCATCATCCTATGACCATTTGATCACTACTTTGACGCACGGCAAGGAGACCGTCAAGAATGAGGATATTACTGCGGCATTGCTATCTTATGATATGAGAAAGAAGAACGCGGTGGAAGTCTCTCATGGTGAAGGTTTGCTAGTCAAGGGTGAGCAGTGGCGGAAGGGATATGAGGCTGGGAAGAACAAGAAAAAGAAAAAGAATATACAATGTCACAAGTGTAAGGAGTGGGGACATATGAGAAAGGACTGTCGAGAACTCAATGGTGGGGCCGGTGCTAATAAGGCAACTCATGGTGATGACTCGCACAAAGAGAGTGATGTTCTCATAGTATCGACGGCGGTCAACCAAAAGTGAAGCGTGGATGTTGGATTCACTTGCTCTTTTCATGCGACACCCAACAGGAGTGGTTCTCTTCGTACAAGTCTGGTGAGTTTGGTTTAGCCTATGTGGGCGATGACACGAGTTGTCGTGTTCTTTGGAGTAGGTGACATCAAAATCAAGATGTTTGACGGAGTTGAGCGGATGCTTCGGGGAGTCAGGCATGTGCCGGGCTAAGGAGGAATCTAATTTCGCTTGGTGTTCTTCATGATGGTGGTATGGTATTCCGTTGTGATCGGGATAGGAAGACCATGAGAATCATGGAAGATGAGGTGACCGTGATGATTGGAGAGAGGACGGCCGCATCTTTACAAGTTGCAAGGAGCACTATTGCGGTGGAGTCACGGACACCGGAGTTGCGGGAGTAGCAATGGGTCTCACGGCGGGCGGGTCCGGGGCAGACTCGTCGAGTAGCTCTCGATAAGCTACTGAAGAAGACAACACAAGTCCGGAGTACATGGAAGTTTGACGCATGGGCAAATTCAAGGTGGTGGAGAATATTCGCCAAGGTGGAGTTTGTTGTGTTTGTGTCGAATATTTTGTACTAGTAGGGTTACACTTGGACTTGGTGTTGTAGTGTGGGTAGGATACGTGTAGTGTCGGAGTTGGACACGTTGTACCCTTGGCCTCTCATATATGAGGAGGCACCCCACGTTGTAACCCATGACGACTAGATAGCAATAGGCTCGCAAGGGGGTGCCGGCGGCTTGTGCCGGCGCCCGGGTAGCCGATGTTGCGGTATCTCGGGGAGGAGCGCCCGTAGTCATTGCCCCGGGGAGTAGGCGAGTTCGCTGAACCTCGTTAACAAATCTCGTTGTCGTATTTGTCTGTGATTGCTTGTTCCTCGGTGGATCGACCTCGTACCTCGGATTTATTCTAACACGATATAGGGTGATGAGCTAACCCTTCGAGGAACTGAACCATACAAGATGCACGCGACTATGCCGTCGAGAGAAAGCACATGAGGAATTGATTACAACCCCATACTACGCCCTATTACATCAAAGCTTCACGATAACACCCTCAGAAAGGAGAACGGTGCTAAACATCGCTGTTGCCGAGTCCACAATGAACAAAGGTTCTCATCCGGAACCCAGACACGGAGAGGAGCACCACGACGATGTCTTCAAGAAGGTATGGCCATCAAAAATTTCATGGACGGAATTTCTTTAATTGGTAGAGGTTGTCATGACCCGTAGTTTAGACGAGAGCGGCGATATTTTTTTTGAATGTGTGTTACGTTCATGCATACAAACTTTGAGCTAATTCTACTTTTTTTTTACTTAAGCTTAGTTGAATTCAGATTCAAATAAAAAAAATTGACACAACCTTTGCTCATATTTGAGTGTTGGCACAATTCAAAAGTACAATTCATTAATGAATCATGAATTCATTTAAATAACGAAAACAAGATCCAAGCAGATCTACCAAAGACCAGCACGATTGAATTCCGCGAGGTCTGACGGAGACACACCATCACACGCCCTCCAATAATGCTAGACGCACCACCGAGACGGGGATGGGTGTGGGAGATATTATTCCTACTAGGGGACATCGCCGCCACCACACAGCCCCAACCGAGACACTGAACCGAACAAGAATGAGAGCGGGATCTCTCCCGCAGGCGAGGAGCCAAGGTCCTCCGCTCCTCCATGGCCCAAAGGCCATGGGATGCGAGGCGGATCGGCGGCGGCAGCGATGGAAGGAAAAGAAACCCTAGTCACCTTAGAATAGTTTGGCGTGCGAGTTGTCTTTGTTTACGATCACACCTCAACAAAGGTACAACATACTCTCTTTTTTAATTTTGATTGGCACCTTTGACTTTTATTTTTTTGACTGTTGCTCAATGAAATCTCTGAGTTCATATAATCTATCGAATTTGTAGTACATAGAATGCACGTGGTATCTACTGCAAATAGGAGTAAATTGAAATCTCTGAGTGTTCCACCGGAATTCATCCTGATCACGTGTCAACTGGACCGCGCTAGTCTTCCCGGGAGGGTGTGCCATGGCGCAAGGCGGAGTTTGATCAAATCCCATCGAAAAGGAACATTAAGCCGCGATGTGCTCAAAAATTGCGCAAGCATATCATTTCTATCGTGAGCAATACATTACAAGGCTGAATATTGTTTTCAGAGAGCGGTATTACCAACCACGTATCCTCGTAGAAATAAATATGTATTTGACAAATCTGGTTAAACAAATACGGCAGCTCATTTCTTAAAAAAGGCCATTTCTTTTCTTACATGGGTATATGGGGTACACATACCCCAGTACCTATTTTTCAATTCATTGTTGTATGCTTGATTGTGTCATGTGTACTTATCTATCATTGTGTTCTTTCAATGAATTAAGCGTTGAAGCAATTGTGTCATCACCGGTGAGACAACAATGGACCATTCTTGGACTTGTGGCCCTGATATTGTCAATCAATATATGATGACTTAGAGGTCATAATCTGTAAATAACCTATATATGATCGATGACCTACTGGTCATAATCTGCAAAATCTGATAGTCCAGAAACACAATTCTATTTCAGACAGCGGTACGTTCTTATCAAACAAAAGGAAATGTTGCCATCTCTCACCATCTACACTATTAAATTGGCCTTCGTGCAGTCCATTGTGTTCAGCGGTGTCATTTTCATGAACATGTGATCGAATTAATTCTTCTTTTGGCTCTGAAGTTAGTTGGCTGATCCAGAACTTTGACCATCTTACTCCGTTATACTGATACGGTTGTAAATAGACTACTAGGATTGTATAGTAAGAAATGCAGACTAGGTCACTAGAGACTACTCCCTTAGTAAACTAATATAAGAGCATTTAGATCACTACGAGGAAGTACTTCAGTACTGGTTTAGAGTCTGACTCTTCCGACGGTTAATTTGTCAGGATGTAGTTATATTTCTGCTGTAAATGTAAACCTAGAGCAACTGCGTAGCACTGTAGTTATTTTGCGGTCTGTTATTTTCGAGCTCCTCCCTGTGTTGTGCAATTGGTTGCTCTGGTTGTATTTGGATTTCCAGCTAACCAGTGAAGCTAGTATTAAGAGCTCGAAGTTTACTCTACAGAGCGAACATTCATATGCAAAAACATAAATATGGTGCAAACGTCCAAGAGAATTCTAACAATCTATTCATTAGAACAGTTCCTAAATCCCGATCTATACACCAGTCTGGTTGCTGTGCTCGATCTGTGCAGTTGGTGGCCAATACTTTTGTTTAGAATTGGGAATTGTTGGGATGTAGACAACCTGATACCAACAGTCTTGTACTTTGGTTATTGTCACAAACTTCTGGTCAGCAGTTTGGTTACTCTACTCTTGTCATTGACCCGGCCCACCCCCACTGACTGATGTAGTAACTAGTAAGACGAAGAAAATCGTGAGTTTGGTTCAGGAACCAAATGTAATGGAATGTAAAAAGACGAAGAAAATCAGACCTTATCCTGCAAAAAAAAAGAAATCAGACCTTCTCCTGATGTTTTGACACTGGAGACAACCATTGCACGGTGCTATGTTTATCCAGATAATTTGAGAATACAAACCTTTAACAATACTTGACAGTGCAAATCTTATTCAGTTCTTACGGACCGGGCTTATATATGGATCAACTCGAATTATCACCCGATCATATGATTGAAGGACATGCGTCACAATGTGGGGCTGAGGGCATCATGGTGTGACGTCCCACCTTTTCTTGCAGGTGACGAACTGCCTATTAATCTATCGTGCTGTCCTGTGTGACGCACATGTGGCTTAGGAACTACCACCTTCACCAAGAAGCAAGTGCGCGAGAACTGAGATTCATATAACCATAGCGTTTGCTTTGATTTCACACCCAAGCGAGCTCGTAAATATAGATAAGAGTATCTCTCGTTTTTTCTTTTCATTTCCGTCAATGAATTAATAAACACGCGTATAGTACGTCAAAATGGATCTCTGGCAGTTACATGGTCCGGCAGTTCCCGGGCTGTTCCTCGCAGACTACCATGTGCGGCGCCTGGTACTGGTGGTGGTAGTAGCTGGGCGGGTAGTAGCACGGCGGCGGGTTGACGGGCACGGGCACGGCCGGCTTCGGGTCATCCTTTTTCTTCTCCTCCGGCTTCTTCACCTCCTCCACCTTGATGATTTGGGCGTGGCCGAGCTTCTTGCGGAGGCAGCTGACGAGGCACACCGGGTCGACGCCGTCGCCGACCACCTCCAGCTGGTCCCTGGCGTCGCCGGTTATGCCCATGGACGTCACCCCGGCTGCTCTGGCGGCCAGCGTCAGGGCTTTGGACCGGCTCTTGTCGCACGACATGCTCAATTGGATGACAATCTTTTGCTGCAACAAGGAGAAAAGCCATGGATCAATCTTCAGAGTAATGTATCGACTGCTCAAAATTAACATCCTAAACAAGGCAACAGGAGAGGTAAACAAAAAATAGGAGCAGAAACTGAATAGGGTTCCTTACCTTCATTGCTTGCTTCTGGGTTGCTAAAAGCCTGTGAAGGAGAAGCAGGAACTCGATGGGGAAATGTTGGTGTTCGAGGCGAGGCTACAATGGTTTGGGTAGCTACTGATCGATCTTCCACAGATGCAAGTGTCTAGCTACCTTGTGATGATTTGGTGAAGGGGATATCCCCCTTATATACACGCTAGAAAATTAGAGCTATCAGTATCAGGAGCAACCCCAACGCACTAGCTCGCTAGTAGTAAGAAGATTCGTAGCAGCTGCCGCAGTTGAGCTCCGACTGAGTAAACAAGTGCCCAACTGGGCAAGTAGACATCGCATGTAAACGCGTCCTCATCAACTGGGCAATGACTTGTGACGAGATCTGCCCAACTTTATCATTAGTTGGCCATGTTGGATGCTCCACTGAAGACGCGGCTGCGTACATAACTACGCGGACTGAAACAGGACAAAAATGGCATGGATACAGTAGCAGCTCAAGTTCAACCGATCATCGGTCCTCGATCAGCTCAATCAACAATAATTTTGTCTAGGAACACGCGGGAGGAGAGAGGGATCACAAGGTCACACCAAACTTTTGCACAATTGCACGCAATTAATAAGCTATTCTTCACTAGTACTCCCTCCCTTTTTATCCATTTTGATGACAAGTATTTGCGGGCGGAGGGAGTATATGATTGCATAATAATATGATAAGTTGGTATTTTAGAATATTTCATTTCTTATCTTGTATAACACACAGGAACACATTTTTTGTGTCCAACTGGGTTTGCTACCTATGTAGACCGCACATGCATGAGCAATTTTAACATGAACCCTTTTACCTCTTCTTACCTCATGGAAGGTAAGAATATATAATAAAATATTAACCGTTGATTTAATTAAGTAGTGAGAACGAGTAATTAGCCTGTGGTAATTAATTGTTCTAGCCCCTCACCGTCTCCCAGTTGCGCACTTAGGGCATCTCCAAGGTGGACCTGCAAACTGCTCGCATCCGTTCGGACCGCCGGAGCCATCCAACGTGATCCGTGGCGCGGTCAAGATGCGATTTCTCCCACAAGCCAGAGACAAAAGTGGGGGAGGTTTGCGGGAGTCGGGACACTCAAAACATGCGAATCCGACACACCCGGCCCACCCAAAACCCTTCCCGAACCCCGCGACTCCATCCTCCTCATTTTATCTCCTTCCTTCTTTTTCTCTTGCCTTCATTGCCGCTCCACCACCCCAGCCACCATGCCACACCCCTGCCGGAACTCTGCGTCTCCGTCACCTACGGCGCTCCAGCAGGGCTCTCCACCACTTCTAATTTGTCTCTGTTGAACACTTGTCCTCTGACCGCCCCGCCAGGTACCATCCTCCACATGCCCGGCAACTGTTCGATGAATCGCTGGAGCTGAAAACATTTACCCCTTCTTATTTCTAGCAATGAATTCTGATTTGGAGTACATATACGAGTAGTATGTTGAGTTGTCCGACGGCTCATCGGACGAGGAGGAGTACTCCGATGAGACAGCGATGATGCATGCGGTCCTTGAAGATGCGGAGCATGCGGAGGAGCATGTTCTCAATTTCAAGGACTCGATCAAAGATCATCGAGTGCTCAAGCGCAACAAGGCGTGCGGGCATTTGATAGAGATACCGATGTCCGACTACTTTGCCCCCAATGAACTATTCACTAACCATTTTCGCTGGCGCTTTCAGATGCGCAAGATTGTCGTTGATTGTTTGTACCATGGCTTCCGGTCCTACGATGACTACTTCATCCTGAAGAAGGATGTTGTGTGTACAATTGGCTTCTCTGGTCATCAGAAGTGCACGGCCGCACTCCGGATGCTTGCATATGGCATGGCCACTGATTCGTGGGACGAGTACCTACGGATGTCTGAGAGCACATGCGGAGATGCCATGGTCGAGATGTTTGGACCTCAGTACATAAGAGAACCATCTGTGGCAGACACCCAGAGGCTCTTGGCAATCTAAAAAGCAAGGGGGTGATCAGGTTTGCTTGGATCTCTTGACTTTATGCATTGGAAATGGAAGAACTGCCCGAAAGCTTTACAAGGGCTATATGAGGGTCATGTTAATAAGCCCACCATCATTCTTGAAGCAGTTACATCACAAAATCTTTGGATTTGGCACGCTTTGTTTGGCATGCCCGAGTCTCACAGTGACATTAATGTGCTACAATGATCGTCGTTGTTTGCGAGGATGACTGAAGGAAAAGCTCCTCCTTGCCACTATACTATCAATGGACATGAGTACGACATGGGTTACTATCTGGTTGATGGTATCTATCCTCCGCCGGCTACCTTTCTCAGCACCATCTCAAACCTAGTTGGTCGGAAAAAGGCTCGCTTTACCCAAAGACAAGAAGCAGCTAGAAAGGATGTCGAGAGGGCATTTGGAGTTCTTCAGGCCCGTTTTGCAGTTGTTCGCGGACCTACAAAACAATGGGATCCGCAGACTTTGTGGGATGTGATGACATGCACAACATGATCGTCGAGGATGAGGTTGACGATGCTGCCGCAGCTCTGGAATTTGAGAACATGGGTGATCCTATCCAACTTATGGACCAGAATCTGGCCACATTTGAAGAGTTTGTTCAAATGCATCAACAAACTCGGCATCGACCAACTCATGGGCAGCTGAAGAAAGATCTGATTGAGCATCAGTGGGCGGTGAAAGGGGACAACAATGTTGGGATGTAATACTTGAACATTTTTAAATTTGAACTAGCGATGCATGCGGCTATTTGAACGTTTATACCCTTTGCATGCGGTTATTTCATCGTGCGAACTTAAAAAATGAGGAAAGTCAGATGTATGTGGCTACGGTTGGATGGCGTCCTCCCACATCTGTGTCCGTGAACTGGTCCCCCTATCCACGGACGGATGCGGGAGGACTTTTCCGGGTTGCCGTTGGAGATGCCCTTAGAAGTGGGGAAGTGCTCGAGTAGCTCCACCGTCCTCATCACTCATGTGTTGTCACCACCAATTTCCACATCCCCAGCAGATACATGTGATGTGAGACCACCGCCGCACAATCATCCCTATGCATCAAGTCATCATCCATATTTTGCATCTCTGCGCCGAAGTCAGCCACCAGATCTGGAGAGACGGACCCTCACAAAGTCCTTTCGATGGCCACATCAATCCCCAACGAGTCCACCGCTGGCAACCGGAGTGGTCACCACAAGGACCGACACCGCTGGCGGAGCACACATCATGGACTACGACCTCGCTGGAGAGAACTCTAGACGCGTCGGTCCTGGTGCCGATATGGCTGAAGCTGGAGCATGAAAGGTTGATCACGATCGCTAACGTACGTCCGCATGGAGCACAACGGCCGCTAGATTATGAGCGCACAGACCAGATTGGCGCTGTGTCTCCTGACCGAAGCACTGTGCCGCGCCGAGCATGCCCGCCCGAGCCGGCGCGAGAATCCGGAGAGGGGCCCAACCACCAAATGGGACAAGCTGATGCAACCCCGCTACAACCACCGTACCATGACATGTGGAGAACCAGCCGGCCAGCGGGCAGGCATCCACGGCAGCCCGAAGGAAGTGGCCCCAGACCAGCCCGTGCTGGCACACACACGAAGTGGCCCGCCGCCATCCGCAGCCACCCCAGGTCGGATTGACGGCACAACCCTTGCACCGGCTATGCCTAGCATAACCACGTATTCGTCGCCACAAAGATGCAGAGGACCGCCCCGATGTCATGCCTCACACCATGCGCCCGCGCCACGCCACACCCGCAGAGAACTAGAACCCCGTCGCTACCTTCCTCGGGGCCGCCTGAGCTTCACTGGTGGACACCTCCGGCGGCCGCGAGATGAGGGACAAGGAGGATAAACTAGTAGCGCAAGGGTTGCTACCCCCAAGTCGCGAGAGGAAGGTGACGTGGGGGCGAGTTTTCCCGATCCGGTTTTTTCGGAGTCCTTACAAAACATCAAAGGAACAACAATTTAAAGCACAGTTAAAGAATACGTATTTGTATCAAATATATAAATATTATGGTAGAATAGACGGTATCAAATTTATAAGATTATGTGGCCGAGTATCTATTTTTAGCTTGACCTCAATGATTCATGTGGTGCCTATTCTATGGTCAGGTGGTGTGAACGATATCAGCAACCCGATCCGGTCTCGCCATGTAAAGCTCGTTCACAGGTCATACATTGACATCTGACCTAATGAATCAGGTTAAACTAATTACCGCAAAAATAAAAGTGGAATGAAATCAAATTAAATAATCATTTCTAGCAGGTAACCTGGATGTGGATGCATGCATCTACAAATATACTTGAAAGTAATTTATTGTTAGATTCTTTGTGTACACGTTCAATATCGCCGTGTGTATTTATAGTATTGTGCTATTTTCAACAACTGAACCTTTGAAAGTAATCGTGGTGTTGTCAAAGGGGACTCCTGGGCGGGTCTTTAGTTGGTAGTCAAACCTACGAAATAATCAAATATATGACGACCATACAGAATTCGGCCGTAGCTTAGCTAGTCCGGAAAGCTCATGGGTCCAGAGACGTTGTAGTACCATGCAACATGAGTCGTCCTCCACATACGTACAGGGTCAGTTTAGCAATCAACCTGACAGAGACGTTGCCGTTGACCCCCATGTTCTCGCTAGGTCTGCTACGTGATGCATATATTAAGCGTCCTGCTTTATAAGGTTGCGCCTCTCCTTCCTTGTTAGCTTCTTAATTACTATATTTATTAATCATTACTCCATCGGCTTGAGATCGGCACATGCGCAAGCAAGCGCAAAGTCACATGATACGTACGAACTTGCCGAAGAACCAGACGCGTGAGAAAACTGAGATATGCGTTCGGTTTTTGCCTCGGTTTCCAACCGGAACCTTTCATATTTCATAGCACGAAATAATAAGGGCCTGTTTGGCTGCAATAAGTCACCTGACTTGTAAGTCAGGTGATTTAAAACCAGTGACTTATAAGTCACGCCTGTTTGGTTGTCACCTGATTTATATGTCACCTGACCACACCTTTCCACACCAATCCACATCATGCAGGTGATGGGACCCACGCAAAAGAGGGTCACTTATAAGTTTTTTAAGTTGGGGTGGAGCAACTTATGACTTATAAGTTGGCTGACTTATAAGTTGGGTCTGTTTGGCAAAATAAGTCACTTTTTTCACTTTTCGACTTATAAGTTGGTGATTTATTTGGAACCAAACAGGCCCTAAGCTCAGGAATGGTTGTATGATCAGCGCAAACAGAGCCAATTCGCTCTGCTGTTCCAAGTCGCGAACGAAGCTATCCCTCGGCTGGATTGCGCCAAAGATTCTGCTCCCCGGTGAGGAACGCCGTCGCCAAAGTTTTTTTATGTTTCTTTATTGATTTTTGTTGGTCTTTTTTTTTTACTTTTCAAGTTTGTTATTATTGTTTCTTTATTTCAATTACGTGTTTACTTTTTTAATATTAGTTGTAAATTTTTCATGTACACGTGGAGCATATTTCTATGTATGTTTGAACATTTTTCTAGATACAAGATGAACCATTTCCCCCCTTTTTTAAATATACATTTAAATATATTTTTCTTATACATGGGTAATATTTTTCGAGCACACTTTGAATAGTTTTAGGGTACAAATATTTTTGTAAAATTATCCAAAATAATTTTTTTAACAATGTACAAATATTTTTTATAATGCCACGAACATAGTTCTGAAAAATGTGAACATTTCTTAGAAATTAGAAATGCATTTATCTGAAAGGTACGATTTTTTTACAAATAAAATGAATTTTTCAAAATTTCACAAATATATTTTTGATTCATGTGAGCATTTTGTAAAATTACAGATGCATTTTTTCTAATGGTAATATTTTAGAAAAAAACATACATGAGCAATTTTCTTACATTGTATAAATACTTCTTTGTATTTCATGTTTTTTCAAAATGCATGAACACCAGCACGCAGCCCACCTAGTGCCGCCCTCCACGCCCGCCACCGTGGCAGCCCAGGGTCGCCGCGTCCCGCACCATGCCGTGTCCCGGCCAGGGTAGATCGCCCCATGGCGATCCCGCCTCGCGAGAAGGAGAAAGCGCCCTGCCGCCGCCCATGCCGGGCGAGCTTCGCCCACCGGCACGCCCTGGCGGCGGTGAGGGGAGGGAAGGGGGAGGAGGTCGCGGTCCGGCGGCGGCTAGGGTTTCCTCCCGTGCCGCCGTGGGAGTACGAGAGGAGGGGTCGCTCGTTGGTACAGACTTGAAACTATATTTAGTACTCCCTCCGTCCAAAAATACTTGTGGTCAAAATGGATAATAAGGGATGTATCTATAACTAAAATACGTTTAGATACATCTCTTTTTATTCATTTTGATGACAAGTATTTCCGGACGAAGTGAGTAGTGCAGATCTTGTTCAGTTCTTACAGGACGGTGGTTATTTATATGGATCAACTCGAATTATCACCCCGATCATATGATTGGATGAAATTCGTCACAATGTGGGGCTGAGGGTATCATGGTGTGACGTCCTACCTTTTCTTGCAGGTAACATACTGTATCTATCTATCGTGCTGTTTTCTTGATTTCAAACTGGAAATTAGCCAAGCGAATTCGTAAATAGATAGAGTTTCTCTCTTTTTTTTTATTTCCTTCAATGAATTAATAAACACGCGTCTGTATATTTGTAGTTGCTGACAAAATTAGAGTACTTAAAAATCGCTCTCTAGCAGTTACATGGTCAGAAGTACAGCGGGTACTGGTGGTGGTAGTAGGAGCTGGGCGGGTAGAGGAAGTACGGCGGCGGGTTCACGGGATCAGGCACGGCCGGCTTCGGCTCATCCTTCTTCTTCTCCTCCGGCTTCTTCACTTCCTCCACCTTGACGATTTGGGCGTGGCCGAGCTTCTTGCGGAGGCAGCAGACAAGGCACACCGGGTCGACGCCGTCGCCGACCACCTCCAGCTGGTTCCCTGGCGTCTCCGGTTATCCCCATGGACGTCACCCCGGCTGCTTTGGCGGCCAGCGTCAGTGCTTTCGACCGGCTTTTGTCGCACGACATGCTCAACTGGATGACAATCTTTTGCTGCAACAACAAAGAGAAAACCGATGGATCAGTTGTATGCTCCAGCATCAGAGTACTATGTCGATGACTCAAAATTGAGCTGCTAAACGAAGCAACACGAGAAGTCAACAAAAACTAGCTAGGAGCAGAAACTGAATAGGGCTACTCACCTTCATTGCTGCTGCTGGGTTGTTAGATGCCTAGCTGCCAAGGGTAGATGCTCGTGTTCGAGCGAGGCTAGATTGGTTTGAGTGGCTATTCTGTGATGATTTTGTGAAGGGTATAGCCGCCTGCCCGCCTTATATACACGCACGCAGTGGGCGCGGGTGTGGGAGCGGAGAAGTGGAGCTATGTCAGTATCAGGATTCAGGAGCGATCCCAACGCACTATCCAACGAGCTGTAAGAAGATTCGTAGCAGCAACGGTGGCAGGCAGCAGTTGAGCTCTCTCAGTGAGTAAACAACTGCGCAACTGGGCAGGTAGCTAGCCATGCATGTAAACGCGTCCTCATCATACACAAGCTCTCGGTTGAATATTCCTGATCGGCAGGCTACCCATGGAGAGACAGTAGAGAGTATCAACTTTTAGCAAGACCTCAATGATTTATGTGGTGCCCTGTTTCTATGGCCAGGTGGTGTGAACGATATCAGCGACCCGGTCCGGTCTCGCCATGTAAAGCTCGTTCACAGGTCACACGTTGACGTCTGACCTAATGAATCACGTTAAACTAATTCCCGCAAAGGTAAAAGTGGAATCAATTCAAATTAAGTAATCATCATTTAGAGCACGTAACCTGGATCTGAATGCATGCACCTACAAATATAATTGCGCTTTTGTACATATATGATTGTAATTTATTGTTAGTTTCTTTGTGTACACGTTCGATATCGCCGTGTGTGTTTATATAGTATTGTGATATTTTCAGCAACTGAAGCTTCGAAAGTAATCGTCGCGTTGTCAAAGCTGAAAGGGGACCTTTCATGGACTCCTGTGGGCGGGTATTTAGCCAGTAGTCAAACCTACGAAATAATCAATACATGATGACCATACAGAATTCGGCCGTAGGCTAGTCCACAGTCCAGAGACGTTGTACTAGCAAGTATGCCATGCAACATGAGTCGTACGTACATACCTACAGGGTCAGTTTGGCGATCAACATGACATAGACGTTGTGAAATTGACCTGCACAAACAGCCCCAGTAACCAGTTCTTTTGATGGCTTTTAGAATAAGTTGTCCCCTACTCAGCATATTTTAGAAGTCCAACCAAATTTATTTTTTTAGAAGCCTAGTATTTAAGACTTGACTGTAAGCTTCTAAAAAGAAAAGTTTGGTTGGATTTTTAGAATAAGCTGGGTAGAGGGCAGCTTATTCTAGAAGCCCAAAAAATGTAGCAAAAGAATTGGCCAACAGTATCTCGCTATTGTATGTGCAGGTCTGGTACGTGATACATATCTTAAGCATCCTGTTCTTGTTATGATGCGCCTCTCCTCCTTTGTTACTTTGTTACGTTCTTGCTATTATTCTTTAAAAAAGATCAGATCTATTATAAAGATTCGTTGAAAGTAAAAAGCAGTTCAAACATAATAATAAACTATATCAAGGTATATGGATCACCGAACGACCATTGTCGTCACCATAACGAGCCGCCGACGTGCCATTATCACCGCTCCCATACCGAAGCCAGCCTCACCTTGTCGATGACGACCGGAAAGTCTTCAAATCGGCACAAGTGCTCATCAGATCGTTAGTACATTGGTTTGACTCAAGTGGTCATTAGATCGACACATGCGCAAGCGCAAGGTCACATGTGCGGACTTGCCGAAGAAGCAGTTGACCGAGGAACTAAAAAATGCTTTCTGTTTTTGCCTCGATTTCTAACTGAAACCTTTCATATTTCCTCAAACTAATTAATAAACTCACAAATGGTTGTGGGGTCAGCCTGAAAAGAGCCAATTCGCTCTGTTATTCCAAGTCGCGAATGAAGCTATAATTTGGCTGGATTGCGCCAAAGATTTTCGTCCGCTAACCGATGAGGAACGTCATCTCCACAGTTTCCACAATGGGAGATGCTTGGTGCTGGCTTCCCTATAGAGGGTTGGCCTTCGCTAGCGTGCACGCGTCCATCAGGATTCGAAGTACTCCCACAATCCCACAACAGCAAGCAGTAAATGTTTTTTTAGCGAAGCGGTAAATGCTAGTTTTTTAAGGTGAACTAGGGATTTATTCAACTTTCATAACAGAAGGAATACAAATGATGTCTGGAAGGATCCCTAGCCACATTTGGCGTCCAACAGAGAGCGACAAAGCCGCCTTAGCTAAGGCATGAGCTTCCAAGTTTGTCTCCCTATTCTCGAAATGAAAACTAACTTTTACAAAATCTTTAGTTCTTTCTCTATTTTCAGTTAAGACTAAAGCATAAGAAGGAGCAGCAGCTCCATTTGTGTTTGGGACGACCTGCATGCAGTCCAGCCAATAACCACATGTGATAGATCAAGATCTGTGATAGATCAAGATCTTCAGTGAGGGCCAGTGCTTCATTGCATGCTTGAGCTTCGAGACTGGGAGCGTCAACCAAACCATCAAAAACCACGGCCGCCCTTGTCCCTACAAACAGCCGCTGCAACTCCTTTTCTTCCCTGCCGAGACATTGCCCCATCAGCGTTTATCTTGGCTGCTTCCTCTCCTGGAGGCTTCCAATGATGAGATCTAGGTGGTACTGCGCGTGTATTGCTAGAATTCCTGGCAGTGGCAATCTAAAAGGTCCTGCAAATTACGATTCACAAAACACATCGTAGAGAAAGGGCTTTGGAATTCATCTTTGTGTATCGCTTTTCTCCTTGCCCACAAAATTGCCCACATGGTGATGAGCGCCCTCGCGGGGTCCTGCTGGTTCACCGTCTCGAAAAGCCAGAACAACCATAATCGAGCATCATTGTTTCTGTTAGACAGCAAGTGTTCCAGCACTTCTTCATCATCCAAGGTCTAGACGCAACGTGCCATGCGACACTCGAACAACGAGTGGCGCCATGGATCAGCATCAGCATTACAGATAAAGCACACTGATGAGGTGGCCATCTTTATCTCATGGCGGATTGTCCCTGTTGGCAAGGACATCTGCGCCAATCTCCATACAAATGTTCAAATTTTTGAGGGTACCTTCACCTCCCACAAACTAGTGCAGGATTTGCTATCCTCTTCTCTATTCGATCGGCCCTGCCTGTGCTCAAGCCACTCCTCCCGCTGATGCTTTATCCCATTAATCATCTTATAAGCTGATTTGACAGAGAATACACCTCTCCTATCATGATGCCAAACCCAACAATCAGGTTGTACCCGTGTACTGAGTGGCATATTCATGATTACCTTCACATCTGGATTGATAAAATGTTAGTTGACGCTTATCTAGCGCGGGACACACGAAAGCGAGAAGTAGGCCGGCCAAGTAATATGAAGTGTACGGTGGAGCTAAAATCTGGTTTTTCGAAGATTTTAGAAGTTTCTATGAGTGATTTTTTTTCTATTTTTTTCTCTTGGTTCTTTCTGTTTTTGTGCTTTTTCTTTTTGTTTGTTTCTTATTTACTTATTTTCTTTTAATTTTTTCATTTAATAAATTCATGATTTTTTCAACTTCTTGAATATTTTTAAATACTTATAAATTAGTATAATAATTTTTCAAAATTAGGAATACTATCAAATCTTCGAACTTTTCTTCAAATTCCTGAACTTTTTTTGAAAGGCACGGAATTTTATCAAATACGTGTTTAGTTTTCATACCAGCAATTTTTTATCTTCTAATTCAATAAGTTTTTTTTGAAATGTACTAAGTTTTTTCAAATCAATGATTTTTTAAAAATTTGTGAACTTTTCCTAGATTTGCCGACATTTTCAAATTTATAAATTTTTCAAATTTAGAAAAAAATTAATTATATATTTTTATAAATTTCTTTGCTCTTAAAATTTTACCATGTAATTTTTGAAATGCATATAAAACTACTACGAGCGAGCAGTGGCTATCGCCAAGAACCAACGAGACACTAAAATTTAATGGGTTGCAGCCTGCTTACAGGTGCGCGAGCGCCAAACGCTTTAAGCGCTGAATAGGCGCTCCCAGCATCTGTTCCCCGCTATTGTTTTGTCTCCCTTATTGCCACACGTACCTCCGCGAGAGCAATATCTCGCTTAGTCCAAGACTAGCTTCTGTCTCTCTATAGGATTTCCCGTGCTATCTACAGTAACAGCCGGCCTGTTTCTGCGCGTTCACAGCTCGTTCGCTCACTGTGTTTTGTTCGGTTTTATCGATTTCTTTCTTTCTTTGTCCATTTTTTTGTATCTTCATAGTTTGTCATGTTTTTTGTTTCTCCATAGTTTTTTTGACTTATTCTGTTTTTACTAAAAAAAATATTTTCCCTGTTTTTAGTTTTTCTTTTGTTTCGTTCTTCATTTTTATTGGTTTTTCCTTTTCTATTATTATTATTATTATTATTATTATTATTATTATTATTATTATTATTATTATTATTATCTTACTTAGTGTTCATCGGATTTCTTTATTTTTCTTCAATTTTGTCTGGTTTTTCTTCGTTTCCTCATGGGTTTCTTACCGTTTCTCGTTTTTTTAGGGTTTTTACTCTTGATTGACATTTTTCAGATACAAGCTTAACAGATTTTGAATACATGGCCAATATTTTCTCTATACATATTTTTACCATTTTCACATGGTTGATTAAAATTTTCAAATATAAGATTAACATTTTTAATGCATGGTCAGCTATTTTTATACACAATTAACATTTTTCACATCCTTTATTAACATTTTTTGAAAAGAAAGATTAACTATTATGAATACATGGTCAATATTTTTTATATACATTTAAGAAATTTTAAATAATTGATTAACATTTTTTCAAATAAATATTTAATATTTTGTAAATACAATACAAGATTAGTTTTTTAATACATGATCAATATTTTCTATAAACACATTTTACATATTAAATCTTTATTAAAATTTTCTAAAAAACATGGTCGACATTTTTTAAATAGATGGTAAATATTTTTTCTATACACATTTAACATTTTTCAACTTCTTCATTAACATTTGGAATGATCAACTATTTTTTATACACATTTGTCTTGTTTTCTTTATACAATTTCTGTATACATGAGAAACATTTTCTCTGTATGCATTTTATTTGTTTCAAATGCTTGGTTAATATTTTTCTAAAATTTTCTACGTAAAGTGAGTTTTGTATTTATTTAGAATACTTTGGAAGTATAAACAAAAGTTAAAAAAACGGAAACCATGGAAAAACAAAGAAAATTTGATGGCTCTTGCATCGGCAGGTTTCGATCTACCGCCGCTGTCGAGGGCGGCCATGGTAGCCAATGCAATAGTTTTGTGTGCTTGGTACAATGGGCAATGCAGCTTTAATGGAGGCTGAAAAAGATGAAGTCATTATGGCCCACCTGGCCCATGTACAGGGCGCTGCGCGGGCGATTGTTCCTTCCAGCTCGCTATAAGTGATAAATAGGCATGCCCCACATAGCATCGCCTTGCATTTGAACATATTTTCTAAATATGTTAACTAGTTTTCAAACATATGTTCAATATTTTTTTCAACGAAATGAATTTTCTTTTTTAAATTGGACAAATATTTTTTTAATTGTATCAATATTTTCATTACAGCAAGATGCCCGTGCATTGCACGGAACATCAAGATGCATATTTTACAAAACACCTGTTGTGATTGACCCATGCGGGAGTAATCCCATGTGTGAAAACTAATGATATCTCGACAAAGAGGAGAGATAAGATGAGGAGGAGTGGGGCGTGGTGGTGATTGGTGGTCAGACTGAGCAGAGCCATGGGGATGGACGACGCCGGCAGTGGTCACCATGCCAGATTGTTTCAGAGACTTCTTTTTTGAATTTCTCAACGATGATGTTGTGGGAGATAAGGATGAACGAGGGAAGGGCTTATCTTCAAATGTGGAGAGAGGTGCAGGCATCTTTTTGCAAAATTGTCATAGTTTGCTTTTTATCCGTCAGATATTAGATCAGACGGTCTATATTGTAAGATGGCAGGACCAACTCGGTCTTTTATAAGAGTAGAGAAATGCTAGGAACATATTTTGAAACGTGTGAAAGATTATTTAGAAAAAATATGTACATTTATAAGAGAGACAAAGCGATGCACTCTCATCCCTCCTCTCTTGGAGGAAGAAGACAAAGGGCCTTATTAAAAAAAATTGCGGAATATAGGGCCTTCTTAGTTACCCATGTGACTTACAAACAACATGGGCACATCCCACGAACACAACCCACGAACACAACTCACAAACCACAAACCCGTAGTTGCTGGTCCAAACATCTGTCCTGGCTCAATTTTTTATGTTATTTATACTAGTAATTGTTGTTGGAAAACGTAACATGCAATTTCAAAAACATTCCTACCCTCAAGATCTATCTTGGAGATGCATAGCAACGAGAGGAGGAGAGTGTGTCCACATACCCTCGTAGACCGGAAGCGGAAGTGTTTGCTTAACACGGTGGATGTAGTCGAACGTTTTTTCGTTCCGACCGATCAAGTACCGAGCGTACGACACCTCCGAGTTCTGCACACATTCAGCGCGATGACGTCCCTCGAGCTCTTGATCTAGCAAAGGGTCGAAGGAGTAGATGAGTCCCGTCTGCACAACAGCGTGGTGACAGTGATGGTGATGTGATCCGTGCAGGGCTTCGCCTAAGCACAACGAGAATATGATCGCGTAAACTGTGGAGGGGGGCGCCGCACACGGCTTAGAGCAACTGGTGTGTATTCTAGGGGCGCCCCTCGTATATAAAGGAGGGAGGGAGAGGAGGCCGACCCTAGGTGCTACCCTAGTGGGAGGAGTCCCACTTAGGCTCCTAGTAGGATTCGGCCCCCTTCCTTTTATAAGAGGGGGAAAGGGGGAGGAAAGGGAGTAGGAGAAGGAAAGGGGGGCGGCGCCCCCACCCCTTGTCCAATTCGGACTCCTCCCTGGTGGGGGGAACGCCGGCCCCTTGTGGGCTGGTTAGCCTCCCTCCTATGGCCCATATGGCCCATATCTTTCCCCGGGGGTTCCTTTACCCCTCCGATACTCCGGTATGTACCCGATACATTTTGGAACCCTTCCGGTGTCTGAATACTACCTTCTAATATATCAATCTTTACCTCTCGACCATTTCGAGACTCCTCATCATGTCCGTGATCTCATCCGGGACTCCGAACAACCTTCGGTCACAAAAACACATAAGTCATATAATACATATGAACATTAAGCTTGCGGACCCTACGGGTTCGAGAACTATGTAGACATGACCGAGACACCTCTCCGGTCAATAACCAATAGCGTAACCTCGATGCTCATATTGGTTCTCACATATTCTACGAAGATCTTTATCGGTCGAACCGCTATGTCAACATATGTTATTCCCTTTGTCATCGGTATGTTACTTTGCCCGAGATCCGATCATCAGTATCTTCATACCTAGTTCAATCTAGTTACCGGCAAGTCTCTTTACTCGTTCCGTAATGCATCATCCTGCAACTAACTCATTAGTCACATTGCTTGCAAGGCTTCATATGATGTGCATTACCGAGAGGGCCCAGAGATACCTCTCCGATACTCGGAGTGACAAATCCTAATCTCGATCTATGCCAACCCAACAAACACCATCGGAGATACCTGTAGAGCATCTTTATAATCACCCAGTTACGTTGTGACGTTTGATAGCACACAAGGCATTCCTCCGGTGTCCGGGAGTTGCATAATCTCATAGTCAGAGGAATATGTATTTGACGTGAAGAAAGGAGTAGCAATAAAACTGGACGGTCATTATGCTAAGCTAACGGATAGGTCTTATCCATCACATCATTCTCCTAATGATGTGATCCCGTTCATCAAATGACAACACATGTCCATGGCTAGGAAACTTAACCATCTTTGATCAACGAGCTAGTCAAGTAGAGGCATACTAGGGACACAGTGTTTTGTCTATGTATTCACACATGTATCAAGTTTCCAGTTAATACAATTCTAACATTTATCATGAATAAGGAAATATGAAATCACAACTTTATTATTGTTGGGGAATGTAGTAATTTCAAAAATTTCCTACGTACACGCAAGATCATGGTGATGCATAGCAACGAGAGGGGAGAGTGTTGTCCACGCACCCTTGTAGACCAGAAGCAGAAGCATTAGAACAATGCGGTTGATGTAGTCGTACGTCTTCACGGCCCGACCGGTCAAGCACCGAAACTACGGCACCTCCGAGTTCTAGCACACGTTCAACTCGATGACGTCCCTCGAACTCCGATCTAGCCGAGTGTCGAGGGAGAGTTCCGTCAGCACGATGGCGTGGTGACGATCTTGATGTTCTACTGTCGTAGGGCTTTGCCTAAGCACCGCTACAATATTATCGAGGAGGACTATCGTGGAGGGGGGCACCGCACACGGCTAAGAGATTAAGAGATCAATTGTTGTGTCTAGAGGTGCCCTCCTGCCCCCGTATATCAAGGAGCAAGGGGGAGGGGAGGCCGGCCTAGGAGGGGGCGCGCCATGGGGAGTCCTACTCCCACCGGGAGTAGGACTCCCTCCTTCCTTGTTGGACTAGGAGAAGTGAGGAAGGAAAGGGAGAGGAGGAGAAGGAAAGAGGGGGGCCGCCCCCCTTGCCCTAAACCAATTCAGTTTGGGCCTTGGGGGTGCGTGCCCCACACTCCCCTTGCTGCCCTCTATTTCCACTAAGGCCCATGTAGGCCCATTAAGCCCCTGGGGGTTCCGGTAACCTCCCGGTACTCCGGTAAAATACCAATTTCACCCGGAACACTTCTGATATCCAAATATAGGCTTCCAATATATCAATCTTCATGTATCGACCATTTCGAGACTCCTCGTCATGTCCTTAATCACATTCAGGACTCCGAACAACCTTCGGTACATCAAAACTCATAACCTCATAATATAACTGTCATCGAAACCTTAAGCGTGCGGACCCTACGGGTTCGAGAAATATGTAGACATGACCGAGACTCGTTTTCGGTTAGTAACCAATAGTGGAACATGGTGTAAGTGCATCTAGTGCCCCTTAGTGATTTTGGTGTATTGAAGACTTATAGGTTAAGGGACTAATGCGTTTCTGAGTGTACACAGGTCTATAAGTCTATGAGGAGTTTGATATTTATAGAGAAAGTCGATTTCAAAAATGAAGTTCTTCGATCAAGACTTTGATATTCGAAGACTTTTCAAGACTTTGAAAGTGAAGAAATTGGTGTGACCTTGAAGACTTGGTATTCATTTGAGGAACATGAAGCGTGAAGACTTTTGTTTTCGTAGTTACATTTTCTCTTTCTTGAGTCATAGGAAACACCGCATCGTTAAAGGGGTCGAGGAAATACTAAGGAAAAATTTCCAAGTGATGCTCAACTCAAAATCCTACACCTACCAATCCCTTCGAGTGAAGCCTTTGAAATCTCATACAGATTCAGTCATCTTCTTGATGTGAGACGAAGTTCTTCCGTCGCCGATGAATTTGTTTCGATCGAGGAGTTAGGAATTCGCCAGTCGAATTGCCTACACAAAGGAGGAATATGATAGCCCCGAGGAATTTGAGAGTTAAATTTCCGACCGTTCTCAGGTGTCTTCTGCGCCACCTGTCCCAAAATATCTTATCCACCTAACGATCATATCATTGAATGGCATTTATGTCTTATCATGTCGGGCTGCTCCTAGGCTATAAATAGCCGCCCCTACAACCACTAGCTGGTTGGCTGCTCGAGAGAACTTGACACTTGTCATTTGAGAGCAACCCATCCTCCGAGGACTTTGAGCGAAAATCATCAAGTGAGGAAAAACCAAAACCAAACCCTACAAACCCAAAGTGATTGAGCATCATCAAGAAATAGATCTGCATGGATCCGACGCTTGTTACCTTTGAAGATCTGTGCTTCTTCCAGACGGTTAGGCGTCATGGTCTAGAGCATCCAAGAGGAATTGTGGATAGCCGAGTGACCAAGTCTGTGAAGGTTTGGAAGTCGCCTGAAGACTTACCACGAGTGATTGGACGAGGTCTGCGTGGCCTTAGTTCAAGGAGAATACGGTGAGGGCTGGGTGTCCTGAGCTGGGTGCTCGATGATCGGGTGTCCGGATCTGCGTGCCCTCGAGTTTAAATACTCACCGCTCCAACCAGACGTATAACCGAGACAGCAGCTTGAACTGGTCTACCAAATCATTGTCTTCACCAACCGATGGTTCTAATTCCTCAACCCTTTCATTTCCTCATTATTGTGTTGAATGTTTGTTCATATCGTGTTTGAAGACTTTGATCAAGACTTTCTCAATTTCCTCGTTCAATTTCTTCAATCTGTTTGTCTTTGTCTTGTGTTATCCTCGTGATTACGCTTTTCGTACTCTGTGCTAGTCTTCATTTCATCATGATGACCATGCTTGTATTCTGTTATGCTTACTTCGAGTACTTATTCCATTGCTAGTAGTTCTTCGCTAAGGAATTTCCTCTCCGCAAATTCCTCGATGAAGGATTCATAAAATCGCCTATTCACCCCTCTAGTCGATATAACGACTTTCAATTGGTATCGAGCAAGGTACTCCTTGTTCGTGTGATTTTGGTTTAACCGCTTTGGAGTTTTAGTTATGTCGACCGCAAGTATGAAGAAAGTGACATGCCCTATCTTTGACGGTCATGATTATCCCAAGTGGAAGGCCATGATGAGGAAGCGCCTCATGGCAATGAACAGCAAGCTGTGGACCGTCACTGAGATTGGTCTTACTGATCTATGCAAGACGACGGACGCTGATGATATTTACAAGTACACTCGACTTGACATCTTGGCGAAGGATATCATCTGTTCCTGCCTATCCAGAGATGAATTCAGGCGCATTATGCATCTTTGCAATGCGAAGCTTATCTGGGACCGAATCTCTGATGTCTATGAAGGTCATCGAACCCGTCATGATCCCTGGTTTGAGGACTTCAAGGAATCTCTCAAAACGATGACTTTCGAGTCAGAATCATCATCTTCTGCATCATGTCTCATGGCAAAGGGTGACGAGGTAACCGAATGCTCCTCATCCGAGTTTTGTGATGATGAATCTGATAATGATGAATCTGATGATGATATTGAATCTTGTTATACCAAACTTGTTTGCATTGCCACTAAACAACAAACGGCTTTGGAACAAGTTCAAAACATGCTAGAAAAAAGTGATGATATGTTGGGTAAATAAATGGATCAGTCAAAAGCATTGGGTGAATGTCTTCAGAGAATTCGCTCCAAGTTTGACGCCCTTCAAGATCAACATAATACCCTTTTGACTGATCACGAGAAGCTTTCTTCTGAATCTCTTCAAAGAAAGCAAGATCTTGAGAAGCTAAGAGTGAGTTATGAAAATCTTCAGAAGGAGCGCGATTCATTACTAGCTCAACAGATCAGCGCATCTCAGGAAGAATTTGTTCCTCCATGCTTAAAGTGCATTGAACGTGAATCTGCTAATTCTTCACCTGAATGTTCAAATGCTTCAACTGTTACAAATTCTTCATCTGCCTCTGCTATCACTAATTCCTCATCCGAGGACATTGCTAGTATCCTCGACAATGCAGGTTGAAGGAATTGTACATGACGAGCATGTACAAAAGCCTCAAAGGGCATCAGACTCTTTGTGATGTGCTTAAAAGCAGATCCTCAACGAAACCCTAGGAAAGAGGGTATTGCCTTTGAGAGGAAAATCAATGCCGATGGAACATATTGAAGCCCGAGCAAGTACCCCAAAACCTCATGGGTTTTTGCAAAGGGACCTCCAGTTGATCCATCTAACTTATCTGGCTTTACATGTGAATCTCCTCATTCTTCTGATGAGTCATTTGACTCCAACTATAAACTGTTCAAAAATCAGAATGGTAAAGTATTTGCTAGATATGTTGGCACTAACTACAGGAACGGTTCTCCTATGAAGAAAATCTGGGTTCCCAAGAAGTGCCTTGAAAGTCTTCAGGTGAATGTCCTCATGACACCACCTATGAAGAACAGGAACCCCAGATCAAATTCTTCATATGGACCAAATTCTCCATATGGATCCAAGTCCTCATACAGACCAAATTCCTCACATGGATCAAATTCCTCAAATGGATCAAAGTCCTCATATGATTATCATCGTGCTAACAACTCTGTCTCACAGGGTAGAGCTAAGGGCTATGAATATGTGCATTATTCTTCAAACCATTATGTTCATAAGTCCTCAAAGAATTTCTCTGCTTATTCATATGCTTACCCTAACCCCTCTTATGTGAAACGAAATGGTTTGGCCTCCATGCCACCATTCTCGTATGGTGCTCGCAGAGTGATGAACTCTTTGCCCCTTCAGATGTGGGTGGTGAAGAAAAACAACTAATCTCTTCTACAGGGTCAGGTCTCCAGACGTGCTTTAACGTCTGTAGAATTTCTTCGGGACCGACAAAATTACTGAAAGGACGCGAAGCGAATCATGATGAAATAAACTTTTATTTCACACGCCCTAATCTTGCTATATCATTTATTGCTTGATGAAATTCATCTGATGAACTTGATATCATATTCTTCACTGATGAAGCATATGAGATTGTAAGCTGCACTAATTCATCTGCAGGATGATCAACCCAAAGCTAGTGAGTGGGTCCTCGATAGTGGATGTATGAATCACATGACTGGTGACAAGAATCTATTGATGGATACTCTGAAGGAAATATGCCCTAGAGGCAATAATAAAGTTATTATTTATTTCCTCATATCATGATAAATGTTTATTATTCATGCTAGAATTGTATTAACCGGAAACATGATACATGTGTGAATACATAGACAAACATACAGTCACTAGTATGCCTCTACTTAACTAGCTCATTAATCAAAGATGGTCATGTTTCCTAACCATAGACATATGTTGTCATTTGATTAATGGGATCACATCATTAGGAGAATGATGTGATTGACATGACCCATCCCGTTAGCTTAGCACATGATCGTTTAGTATTCTGCTATTGCTTTCTTCATGACTTATACATGTTCCTGTAACTATGAGAATTATGCAACTCCCGTTTACCGGAGGAACACTTTGGGTACTACCAAACGTCACAACGTAGCTGGGTGATTATAAAGGAGTACTACAGGTGTCTCCGAAGGCACATGTTGAGTTGGCGTATTTCGAGATTAGGTTTTGTCACTCCGATTGTCGGAGAGGTATCTCTGGGCCCTCTCGGTAATACTCATCACTTAAGCCTTGCAAGCATTATAACTAATTAGTTAGTTATGAGATGACGTATTATAGAACGAGTAAAGAGACTTATCGGTAACGAGATTGAACTAGGTATTGGATACCGACGATCAAATCTCGGGCAAGTAACATACCGATGACAAAGGGAACAACGTATGTTGTTAAGCGGTTTGACCGATAAAGATCTTCGTAGAATATGTAGGAACCAATATGGGCATCCAGGTCCCGCTATTGGTTATTGACCGAGAATGGTTTTAGGTCATGTCTACATAGTTCTCGAACCAGTAGGGTCCGCACGCTTAACGTTTCGATGACAGTTTTATTATGAGTTTATAAGTTTTGATGTACTGAAGTTTGTTCGGAGTCCCGGATGTGATCATGGACATGATGAGGAGTCTCGGAATGGTCGAGACATAAAGATTGATATATTGGAAGCCTATGTTTGGACATCGGAATGGTTCCGGGTGAAATCGGCATTTTACCGGAGTTGGGAGGTTACCGGAACCCCCAGGGGTTAATGGGCCTACATGGGCCAAGAGGGAGAAGAGGAAGGAGCAGGAGGGGGCGCGCCTCCCCTCCTAGTCCGAATAGGACAAGGGAAGGGGGGCGGCGCCCCCCCTTTCCTTCCCCTCTTCCTCCTCTTTCCCCCCTTCTCCTACTCCTACTTGGAGAAAGGGAGTCCTACTCCCGGTGGGAGTAGGACTCCCCCCCTTGGCGCGCCCTCTAGGCCGACCGCCTCCTCGCCCCAGGCTCCTTTATATACGGGGGCGGGGGGCACCCCAAAGACACACAAGTTGATCTACGGATCGTTCCTTAGCCGTGTGCGGTGCCCCCTTCCACCATATTCCACCTCGGTCATATCATCGCGGAGTTTAGGCGAAGGCGTGCGCCGGTAGAACATCATCATCGTCACCACGCCGTCGTGCTGACAAAACTCATCTCCGGAGCCTTTGCTGGATCGGAGGGCCGGAGATCGTCATCGAGCTGAACGTGTGCTGAACTCGGAGGCCCCGTACGTTCGGTGCTTGGATCGGTCGGATCGTGAAGACGACGACTACATCAACGCGTTGCAGCTAACGCTTCGCTTACGGTCTATGAGGGTGCGTGGACGAACACTCTCCCTCTCATTGCTATATCATCACCATGATCTTGCGTGTGCGTAGGAAATTTTTGAAATTACTCGTTCCCCAACAAATGGCATCCGAGCCTAGGTTTTATGTTGATGTTATATGCACGAGTAGAACACAAGTGAGTTGTGGGCGATACAAGTCATACTGCTTACCAGCATGTCATACTTTGGTTCGGCGGTATTGTGAGATGAAGCGGCCCGGACCGACATTACACGTACGCTTACGCGAGACTGGTTTCACCATTACGAGCACTCGTGCTTAAAGGTGACTGGCGGGTGTCTGTCTCTCTCACTTTAGCTGAATTGAGTGTGGCTACGCCCGGTCCTTGCGAAGGTTAAAACAGCACCAACTTGACGAACTATCGTTGTGGTTTTTGATGCGTAGGTAAGAACGGTTCTTGCTAAGCCCGTAGCAGCCACGTAAAATTTGCAACAACAAAGTAGAGGACGTCTAACTTGTTTTTGCAGGGCATGTTGTGATGTGATATGGTCAAGATGTGATGCTATATTTTATTGTATGAGATGATCATGTTTTGTAACCAAAGTTATCGGCAACTGGCAGGAGCCATATGGTTGTCGCTTTATTGTATGAAATGCAAATGCCCTGTAATTGCTTTACTCTATCACTAAGCGGTAGCGATAGTCGTAGAAGCAATAGATGGCGAACGACAACAATGCTACGATGGAGATCAGGTGTCGCTACCGGTGGCGATGGTGATCATGGCGGTGCTTCAAGATGGAGATCACAAGCACAAGATGATGATGGCCATATCATATTACTTATATTGATTGCATGTGATGTTTATCCTTTATGCATCTTATCTTGCTTTGATTGACGGTAGCATTTTAAGATGATCTCTCACTAATTATCAAGAAGTGTTCTCCCTGAGTATGCACCGTTGCGAAAGTTCTTCGTGCTGAGACACCACGTGATGATCGGGTGTGATAGGCTCTACGTTCAAATACAACGGGTGCAAAACAGTTTCACACGTGGAATACTCAGGTTATACTTGACGAGCCTAGCATATACAGATATGGCCTCGGAACACGGAGACCGAAAGGTCGAGCGTGAATCATATAGTAGATATGATCAACATAGAGATGTTCACCATTGAAACTACTCCATCTCACGTGATGATCGGACATGGTTTAGTTGATTTGGATCACGTGATCACTTAGATGACTAGAGAGATGTCATCTAAGTGGGAGTTCTTAAGTAATATGATTAATTGAACTTAAATTTATCATGAACTTAGTACCGATAGTATTTTGCTTGTCTATGTTTGTTTGTAGATAGATGGCTCGTCTTTGTTGTTCCGTTGAATTTTAATGCGTTCCTTGAGAAAGCAAAGTTGAAAGATGATGGTAGCAATTACACGGATCGGGTCCGTAACTCGAGGATTATCCTCATTGCTGCACGTAAAAGTTACGTCTGGAAGCACCGCTGGGTGCGAACTGCTTCTTGATGCAACCGGCGGCGTTAAGAACATCTGGCGAGCAAAGCGATGACTACTCTATAGTTCGATGTGCCATGCTTTACGGCTTAGAACCGGGCCTTCAACGACGTTTTGAGCGTCATGGAGCATATGAAATGTTCCAGAGTTGAAGTTAATATTTCAAGCAAATGCCCGGATTGAGAGATATGAAGTCTCCAATAAGTTCTATAGCTGCAAGATGGAGGAGAATAGTTACGTCGGTGAACACATACTCAAAATGTCTGGGTATAATAATCACTTGATTAAGCGGGAGTTAATCTTCACGATGATAGTGTCATTGATGTAATTCTCCAATCACGCCACCAAGCTACAAGAACTTCGTGATGAACTATAATATGCAAGGGATGAACAAGACTATTCCCGAGCTCTTCGCGATGCTAAAAGCAGCGGAGGTAGAAATCAAGAAGGAGCATCAAGTGTTGATGGTCAACAAGACCACTTGTTTCAAGAAGAAGGGCAAAGGGAAGAAGAAGGGAACTTCAAAAGAACGGCAAGCAAGTTGCTGCTCAAGAGAAGAAACCCAAGTCTGGACCTAAGCACAAATCGAGTGCTTCTCGCAAGCGATCGACACCGAAGCGGAACTGCCCCAAGTATTTGGTGGATAAGAAGGATGGCAAAGTGAACAAAGGTATATGTGATATACATGTTATTGATGTGTACCTTACTAATGCTCGCAGTAGCTTTGGGTATTTGATATGGTTCATTGCTAATATTTGCAACTCAAGCAGGACTACGGATTGCGAATATTAGCTAAGGACGAGGTGACGATGCGCGTGGGAAATGGTTCCAAAGTCGATGTGATCGCAATCGGCACGCTACCTCTACATCTACCATCGGGATTAGTATTAGACCTAAATAATTGTTATTTGGTGCCGCGTTGAGCATGAACATTATATCTAGATCTTGTTTGATGCGAGACGGTTATTCATTTAAATCGAGAGAATAATGGTTGTTCTATTTATATGAGTAATATCTTTTATGGTCATGCACCCTTGAAGAGTGGTCTATTTTTATTGAATCTCGATAGTAGTGATACACATATTCATAGTGTTGAAACCAAAAGATGCAGAGTTGATAATGATAGTGCAACTTATTTGTGGCACTGCCGTTTAGGTCATATCTGTGTAAAGCGCATGAAGAAACTCCATACTGATGGGCTTTTGGAATCACTTGATTATGAATCACTTGGTACTTGCGAACCGTGCCTTATGGGCAAGATGACTAAAACGCCGTTCTCCGGTACTATGGAGAGAGCAACAGATTTGTTGGAAATCATACATACAGATGTATGTGGTCCAATGAATGTTGAGGCTCGTGGCGGATATCGTTATTTTCTCACCTTCAAAGATGATCTAAGCAGATATGGGTATATCTACTTAATGAAACACAAGTCTGAAACATTTGAAAAGCTCAAAGAATTTCAGAGTGAAGTGGAAAATCATCGTAACAAGAAAATAAAGTTTCTACGATCTGATCGTGGAGGAGAATATTTGAGTTACGAGTTTGGTCTACACTTGAAACAATGCGGGATAGTCTCACAACTCATGCCACCTGGAACACCACAACGAAATGGTGTGTCTAAACATCGTAATCGTACTTTACTTGATATGGTACGATCTATGATGTCTCTTACTGATTTACCGCTATCGTTTTGGGGTTATGCTTTAGAGACGGCCGCATTCACGTTAAATAGGGCACCATCAAAATCCTTTGAGACGACGCCATATGAACTGTGGTTTGGCAAGAAACCAAAGTTGTCATTTCTTAAAGTTTGGGGCTGCGATGCTTATGTGAAGAAACTTCAACCAGATAAGCTCGAACCCAAATCGGAGAAAAGTGTCTTCATAGGATACCCAAAGGAGACTATTGGGTACACCTTCTATCACAGATCTGAGGGCAAGATTTTCGTTGCTAAATTCGGATCCTTTCTAGAGAAGGAGTTTCTCTCGAAAGAAGTGAGTGGGAGGAAAGTAGAACTTGATGAGATAACTGTATCTACTCCCTTATTGGAAAGTAGTTCATCACAAGAACCGGTTCCTGTGACAACTACACCAATCAGTGAGGAAGCTAATGATATCGATCATGAAACTTCAGAACAAGTTTCTACAAAACCTCGTAGGTCTACCAGAGTAAGATCCGCACTAGAGTGGTACGGTAATCCTATTCTGGAAGTCATGTTACTTGACCATGATGAACCTACGAACTATGAGGAAGCAATGATGAGCCCAGATTCCGCAAAATGGCTAGAGGCCATGAAATCTGAGATGGGATCCATGTATGAAAACAAAGTATGGACTTTGGTTGACTTGCCCGATGATCGGCAAGCTATTGAGAATAAATGGATCTTTAAGAAGAAGACTGACGCTGATGGTAATGTAACTGTCTATAAAGCTCGACTTGTTGCGAAAGGTTTTCGACAAGTTCAAGGGGTTGACTACAATGAGACTTTCTCACCCGTAGCGATGCTTAAGTCTATCCGAATCATGTTAGCTATTGCTGCATTTCATGATTATGAAATTTGGCAAATGGATGTCAAGACTGCATTCTTGAATGGATTTCTAGAAGAAGAGTTGTATATGATGCAGCCATAAGGTTTTATTGATCCGAAAGGTGCTAACAAAGTGTGCAAGCTCCAGCGTTCCATTTATGGACTGGTGCAAGCATCTCGGAGTTGGAATAAACGCTTTGATAGTGTGATCAAAGCATATGGTTTTATACAGACTTTTGGAGAAGCCTGTATTTACAAGAAAGTGAGTGGGAGCTCTGTAGCATTTCTAGTTTTATATGTAGATGAAATATTGTTAATTGGAAATGATATAGAATTTCTGGATAGCATAAAGGGATACTTGAATAAAAGTTTTTCAATGAAAGACCTTGGTGAAGCTGCTTATATATTGGGCATCAAGATCTATAGAGATAGATCAAGACGCTTAATAGGACTTTCACAAAGCACATACCTTGACAAAATTTTGAAAAAGTTCAAAATGGATCAGGCAAAGAAAGGATTCTTGCCTGTGCTACAAGTTGTGAAGTTGAGTCAAACTCAATGCCCGACCACAGCAGAAGATAGAGAGAAAATGAAAGATGTTCCCTATGCTTCAGCCATAGGCTCTATCATGTATGCAATGCTGTGTACCAGACGTGACGTATGCTTAGCAATAAGCTTAGCAGAAGGTACCAAAGTAATCCAGAGTGGATCATCGACAGCGGTCAAGAACATCTTGAAATACCTGAAAAGGACTAAGGATATGTTTCTCGTATATGGAGGTGACAAAGAGCTAGTCGTAAAAGGTTACGTCGATGCAAGCTTTGACACTGATCCGGACGATTCTAAATCGCAAACCGGATACGTGTTTATATTAAACGATGGGGCTGTAAGTTGGTGCAGTTCTAAACAAAGCGTCGTGGCGGGATCTACATGTGAAGCGGAGTACATAGCTGCTTCAAGCAGCGAATGAAGGAGTCGGATGAAGGAGTTCATCTCGATCTAGGTGTCATACCTAGTGCATCGGGACAAATGAAGATCTTCGTGACAATATGGTGCAATTGCCTTGGCAAAGGAATCCAGATTTCACAAGAGGACCAAGCACATCAAGAGACGCTTCAATTCCATTCGGGACCAAGTCCAAGTGGGAGACATAGAGATTTGCAAGATACATACGGATCTGAATGTTGCAGACCCGTTGACTAAGCCTCTCTCACGAGCAAAACATGATCAGCACCAAGACTCCATGGGTGTTAGAATAATTACTATGTAATCTAGATTATTGACTCTAGTGCAAGTGGGAGACTGAAGGAAATATGCCCTAGAGGCAATAATAAAGTTATTATTTATTTCCTCATATCATGATAAATGTTTATTATTCATGCTAGAATTGTATTAACCGGAAACATGATACATGTGTGAATACATAGACAAACATATAGTCACTAGTATGCCTCTACTTAACTAGCTCATTAATCAAAGATGGTTATGTTTCCTAACCATAGACATATGTTGTCATTTGATTAATGGGATCACATCATTAGGAGAATGATGTGATTGACATGACCCATCCTGTTAGCTTAGCACATGATCGTTTAGTATTCTGCTATTGCTTTCTTCATGACTTATACATGTTCCTGTAACTATGAGAATTATGCAACTCCCGTTTACCGGAGGAACACTTTGCGTACTACCAAACGTCACAACGTAACTGGGTGATTATAAAGGAGTACTACAGGTGTCTCCGAAGGTACATGTTGAGTTGGCGTATTTCGAGATTAGGTTTTGTCACTCCGATTGTCGGAGAGGTATCTCTGGGCCCTCTCGGTAATACTCATCACTTAAGCCTTGCAAGCATTATAGCTAATTAGTTAGTTATGAGATGACGTATTACAGAACGAGTAAAGAGACTTACCGGTAACGAGATTGAACTAGGTATTGGATACCGATGATCAAATCTTGGGCAAGTAACATACCGATGACAAAGGGAACAACGTATGTTGTTATGCGGTCTGACCGATAAAGATCTTCGTAGAATATGTAGGAACCAATATGGGCATCCAGGTCCCGCTATTGGTTATTGACCGAGAATGGTTTTAGGTCATGTCTACATAGTTCTCGAACCCGTAGGGTCCGCACGCTTAACGTTTCGATGATAGTTTTATTATGAGTTTATAAGTTTTGATGTACCGAAGTTTGTTCGGAGTCCTGGATGTGATCATGGACATGACGAGGAGTCTTGGAATGGTCGAGACATAAAGATTGATATATTGGAAGCCTATGTTTGGACATCGGAATGGTTCGGGTGAAATCGGCATTTTACCGAGTACCGGAGGTTACGGAACCCCGGGGTTAATGGGCCTACATGGGCCAAGAGGGAGAAGAGGGAAGGAGCAGGAGGGGCCACGCGCCTTCCTCCTAGTCCGAATAGGAAAGGGAAGGGGCGGCGCCTTTCCTTCCCTCTTCCTCCTCTTTCCCCTTCTCCTACTCCTACTTGGAAAGGGGAGTCCTACTCGGTGGCGATGGGACTCCCCTTGGCGCGCCCTCTGGGCCGCCGCCTCCCCCCAGGCTCCTTTATATATCTGAGGCGGGGCACCCCAAAGACACACAAGTTGATCTACGGATCATTCCTTAGCCGTGTGCGGTGCCCCTTCCACCATATTCCACCTCGGTCATATCGTCGCGGAGTTTAGGCGAAGCCTCGCGCCGTAGAACATCATCATTGTCACCACACCGTCAGGTCGTGGAACTCATCTCCGAGCCTTTGCTGGATCGGAGGGCGGAGATCGCCATCGAGCTGAACGTGCGCTGAACTCGAGGCCCGTGACGTTCGGTGCTTGGATCGGTCGGATCGTGAAGACGACGACTACATCAACGCGTTGCAGCTAACGCTTCGCTTACGGTCACGAGAGTACGTGGACGAACACTCTCCCCTCTCGTTGCTATATCATCACCATGATCTTGCGTGTGCGTAGGAATTTTTTTGAAATTACTACGTTCCCCAACATACTCCCTTATCACCGTCACATCTGAAGCATATCATCTTTGCTGACAAAGGCAAATGTCAGGTATTGGGTCTTGGTAAGGTTGCAATCTCTAAGGATAAACACATGGACAAAGTCATGCTTGTTGAGTCCTTAGGATACAACCTCATGTCAGTCTCAATGATGTGTGATCTTGATATGGTTGTTGTCTTTGGCAAGTATCGCTGTGTTGTGATTATGGAAGTGACAATTCCAAAGTCTTGAAGGCTTTAGGAGAGGAGATCTCAGTATATTGTTGATTTCTCTCTGTGACCACAACCAGCCGTGTGTCTACTTGCAAAAGCTTTAGAAGGCTGGCTATGGCATCGGCGACTTGGTCATACAGGCATGAGGAATTTGCACACGCCATGCGAAGAAGAAGCATGTCATTGGCATTGAGAATGTCAAATTCCTCAAGGATCACTTATGCGAGCCTGTGAAGCCGGAAAAATGACCAAGGCCAAGCATCCAAATAAGACTATCATGACCACTACTCGTCCATTCAATTGCTTCACATGGACCTCTTGGACCTAACCATTACTCAAGCGGTCACTAATGATGCATCTCTATATGGTTTTGTCATTGTTGATGATTACTCTCGATATACATGGGTACACATTGTTACTTACAAACATGAAGTGCAGGAAGTCTTCAAACGATTTTCCTCGAGGGCTTCAACCAACTTTGGTGTGAAGATCAAGCACATCAGAAGTGACAATGGAACTGAGTTCAAGAATTCCGGTCTTGATGACTATCTTGATGAACTTGGTATTACTCATGAGTTATCTGCTCCCTATACTCCTCAGCAAAATGGCGTCGTGGAGTGCAAGAACAAAACTCTTGTTGAGATGGCTCGCACTATGCTTGATGAATACAAAACGCCTCAGCGTTTTTGGATTGATGCAATTGATACTGCGTGCCACATCATCAACAGAGTATATCTTCACAAATTCTTCAAGAAGACGGCCTATGAACTCCTCACTGACAAGAAACCGAATGTGAGTTATTTCAAAGTCTTCGGTGCTAAATGTTGGATTAGAGATCCTCACCACAATTCTAAATTCGCACCGAAAGCACATGAAGGTTTTATGCTTGGTTACGGAAAGGACTCGCACACCTACAGAGTCTTCAACATTGTTCTTCACAAGATTCTTGACACTGTAGATGTGCGGTTCGATGAAACTAATGGCTCGCAAAGAGAGCACCTACCTTCTGTGTTAGATGAACCAGCACCTGAGGATTCTATCAAGTTCAAGGCAATTGAGGATGTCATTCCTACTGAAGAATCTGCTGAAGAATTCATTCCAGTTCATGAAGAACGTCGAGCTGATGCACCTGAAGAAAATGCTGAAGAAAATGGTGCTGAAGAAAATGCTGAGCAAATTCATCAGCGACAACCAGCTCATCCTCGCGTTGCAAAAGAAGTGCAAGTGGAGAAGATCATCGATGACATTAGAGCGCCAGGCCCTCTCACACGCTCAAAAGCTTCACATTTATCTAACTTTTGTGGGCGCTATGCTTTTGTCTCTATCACAGAGCCCACTAAGGTAGATGAAGCATTTCTGGAGCCGGAGTGGATTCAGGCTATGCAAGAAGAATTACATCAGTTCGAGCTCAACAATGTCTGGGAACTGGTCAAACGTCCAGATCCTCGCAAGCATAATATCATTGGCACAAAGTGGATCTACCGCAACAAGAAAGATGAAAATGGCCTTGTGGTGAGGAATAAGGCACGACTAGTAGCTCAAGGCTACACAGGAGTTGAAGGAATTGATTTCGATGAAACTTTTGCACTGTTGCTAGACTTGAGGCTATTCGCAGATATTGCTTGCTTATGCTAACCATAATGATATCATCTTATATCAAATGGATGTGAAAAGTGCATTCCTCAATGGTAAGCTTGAGGAAGAAGTATATGTTGCTCAACCCCCAGGTTTTGAAGATCCAAAGAATCCTGACAAAGTCTTCAGACTTAATAAGGCCCTCTATGGCCTCAAGCAAGCCCCTCGGCGTGGTATGATACATTGAAGGAATTCTTCGTGAAGAATGGCTTCACACCGGTTCACTCGACCCTACTCTCTTTACTAAATCTTATGATGGTGAACTGTTTGTGTGCCAAATATATGTTGATGACATTATCTTTGGCTGTCTTGACCAACGTTATAGTGATGAATTTGCCTATATGATGAGTGAAGAATATCAAATGTCTATGATGGGAGAGTTGAAATTCTTCTTAGGTCTTCAAATTAAATCAAGACAAGAATGGCATATTCATATCTCAGGAGAAATACCTCAAAGATGTACTGAGGAAATTCGGCATGCAAGATTGCAAAGGCGTCAAAATTCCTATGCCCACAAATGGCCATCTATGCACTGATGAAAATGGTATTGACTTCGATCACAAGGTATACCGCTCCATGATTGGTTCTTTATTGTACTTATGTGCATCTAGGCCAGATATAATGCTTAGTGTTTGCATGTGTGCCCGATTTCAAGCTGCACCGAAGGAATCACACCATAAGGCTGTGAAGCATATTCTTCGATATCTAGCTCACACACCAACACTAGGATTATGGTACCCCAAGGGCTCGCTTTTGATCTCATTGGATATTTCGACTCGACTATGTTGGTGATCGTGGACCGCAAGTCAACATCGGCACTTGTCATTTCCTCGGACGATCTTTGGTCTATTGGTCCTCGAAGAAACAGAACTGCGTATCACTGTCTACTGCGGAAGCTGAATACATTGCTGCTGGCTCTTGCTGTGCTCAACTGCTTTGGATGAAGCAAACCCTCAAGGACTATGGCGTCAACGTGAAGAATGTGCCTCTCCTCTGCGACAATGAGAGTGCCATCAAGATTGCTCACAACCCAGTTCAGCACTCGAAGACAAAGCACATTCAAATTCGTCATCATTTTCTTCGTGATCATGTGTTGAAGGGCGACATCTCCATCGAGCACGTGAAGACTGAAGAACAACTAGCTGATATCTTCACTAAGCCCTTGGATGAGAAGAGATTTAGCAAGTTGCGGTGTGAGCAAAATATCTTAGAATCTTCAAATGTTCTTTGAAAAGGACACACATCCTGACACTTATGCAAAATTGATGACTTAGATGTGCAACACATGAAGAAACGTTTTTCTTCAATCAATGAAGAATAACACTCTAAGTGTGAAGAAATTAATGAAGAATTTGATTCTCAGAACCCTACGACAATTGTACGCGGTGTCTGAAATAATCATTCTTATACGGTGGGTCACGCCACCACAAAAAGTTGAAAATCTTCAATTTGAGTTTTCCTCAGTTTTGAAATTCTTCAGTTTTTTCAAATTTTTCAACTTTGCAAAATCTTCACTGTTTCCGTCGTTTTTCTTCATTGGCTATATATATTTATATATATATATATATATATATATGAGTTTATGTCCTCTACAGCATTCGCTTATAGCTATTTCTTCAAGTTGCTCTTTCTGCTAAGTGAATGTGATCGGACCCTTCCCCCTCTATGCTATACTCAATCCAATCTATTCACAAATTCTTCATGTGCGTTCTATTTGAAACTCGTTCAAAATCCTCACTGTGTCCTTGTCATCCAAGAAATTGCGAATCTAAACTTTAAAACAAATCTTATCCAGATTTTCGGTTTTGTCATCAAACCGTTCCGCATCCCACGATGCATTATTCTATTCACCCACGATCGTATACACGATCTCAACTACACAGTACGTGGGTGACACATGTCGCGAGAAGGAGAAAGGGCAGGGGCATGTTCGTCCCAAAATCTTCGGGCGAACAGTTTTTTACCGTGACTATAAATACCCCTCTCCCCTTCCTCACTTCATTTACTCCGCTCGACCGCTATCTCTCGCTCGAGCTCCTCAAACCCTAGCCGCCGCTACTCCATCGTCGCCGGTGAGAAGAGCTTCGCTGCCTCGACCTTGTCGCCGTCGTACTCGCGCCGGTTGCGGAAATCTTCACTCCGCCGCCGCCGTAGCTGTCTTCCTCTGCCAAGTTAGGGCGTGGGAGATCTAACCTGACGAGCTTCACATCTGTTCTTCTCAGTTCGTCGTGTTCTTCACTTCTGGTAATTAAAAGTTACTTTTATTACTCACTTTGATTCTCAAACTTTCCTAAAAATCTTCAAAGGTGTTTATTCTTCAAATCTTCACACATATGAACACCTCACACATCATATGATCTTGAACTATTTCTCTAAGCAATCATTTTCTTCAAGATTCCCTAATTGTGTGGATCTTCGATCTGTACAACTCTGGAACCTAAGACAAAAATGCTTGGTGAAATTCCTCAAGGTTCATCTGGTCAAATTCCTCAAAACTTGTTTTTTTTTAAAATCCTTCTGAGAACGCATATGACCTCTCCAAATTCCTCGCACCTACACTTTGTTCACAGGTACTCATGTCCGCTGCTGAATCACTAGGTTCTCATCAACTTAACTCATTTGCAGCGTTCCTCGAAGAAAAACGCATACTTCTTGAGTGTTCAATTGTTCAAATTCCTCATCTCGAAGAATATGGCAGACGGAAGAGACCGCAGAAAGGAGGAAAGAAGCTCGAGGTCATGGCCGCTTGCTGAGATCCCTGATGAAATTTATACTGGCTATTGCACACCTGATGAAGCCAAATTTGGCAAAGAAACCAAAAATCAGCGCAAGGTGCGCATACAGAAGATTGAACGAAGATGGGTGAGGGAGTCCTGGACTAGGGGGTGTCCGGACAGCCGGACTATCATCGTCCGCCGGACTCCAAGACTACGAAGATACAAGATTGAAGACTCCGTCCCGTGTCCGGATGGGACTTTCCTTGGCGTGGAAGGCAAGCTTGGCGATACGGATATGTAGATATCCTACCATTGTAACCGACTCTGTGTAACCCTAGCCTTCTCCGATGTCTATATAAACCGGAGGGCTTTAGTCCGTAGGACACAACATACATTACAACAATCATACCATAGGCTAGCTTTAGGGTTTAGCCTCCTTGATCTCGTGGTAGATCCACTCTTGTACTACCCATATCATCAATGTTAATCAAGCAGGACGTAGGGTTTTGTAGGATCGAAAGTATGTCTAGAGGGGGGGTGATTAGACTACTTGACAATATAAAAATTCAGCCTTTTGATTAAGACAAGTTTTTGGCAGATTCACAATGATGATCAAGTCAAGTATCACCCTACACATGCAATTCTAGAGTATTGGCAGCGGAAAGTAAATTGCACATGTAGTAAAGAGAGGTGGAGAAGAGCAAACGCAATTTGGAGACACGGAGATTTTTTCTCGTGGTTCCGATAGGTGGTGCTATCGTCAATCCACGTTGATGGAGACTTCAACCCACGGAGGGTAACGGCTGCGAGAGTCCACGGAGGGCTCCACCCACGAAGGGTCCATGAAGAAGCAACCTTGTCTATGCCATCATGGCATACATACGGAGGACTAGCCTTACTCGGGGTAGATCTTCACGAAGTAGGCGATCTCCTTGCCCTTACAAACTTCTTGGTTCAACTCCACATCTTGACGGAGGCTCCCAAGCGACACCTAACCAATCTAGGAGGCACCACCCTCCAAAAGGTAATAGATGGTGTTGATGATGATGAACTCCTTGCTCTTGTGCTTCAAATGATAATCTCCCCAACACTCAACTCTCCTCACTGATTTGGCTGTGGTGGAAGAAAGGATTGAGTGGAAAGCAACTTGGGAAGGCTAGAAATCAAGTTTCATATGGTGGGAGTGGAGCAACTTGATCTCAACACAAGGGTAGGTAGTTTTCTTCTCGAAATGTAAGGTAGGAGTGGTAGTTCTTTCGATGGCTCTCTCCACGAATGAAGAGGAGGTGGAGGGTATTTGTAGCCTCCACACAAAATCCAACCGTTACACATTTGACCAATCTCGGTCGGACCGAAGTTGACAACTCGGTGAGACCGAAAGTTCAAATCTTGTGAGCGTTGGGATTTTCGATGGGACCGAAAATACAATCTCGGTGAGTCCGATTCTTCCAAAGACTAGGGTTTGCCAATCTCGGTGGGACCGACTTTATCATCTCGGTGACACCGATTTGATGATGTAGGTTCTGAAGCTTGGCAACACTAGTTTCGGTGAGACCGAGTTCAGAATCGGAAAATCCGAAATATCTAGGGTTTGGCTTTGTGGCTAAGGTGGTTCATCTCGGTGTGACTGAGTTTAGGAAATCGGTGGGACCGAGATTACTTATGAGTGTATATTGGAATGAAAGATTGCTGATGGTTTGGGAGATGTATCACTAAGCACTTTGAGCAACCAGATCATTAACATAACCTCATCCCCTTTTATTAGTATTGGCTTTCCTATAGACTCAATGTGATCTTGGATCACTAAACCAAAAATGGAGTCTTGAGCTTTTGCCAATGTTTTCCTTAGCATTTTGAGGGGTCCACTTCTTCAGTCATTGCCATACCCATATCATTGAACTTTCGAAATGATTCTCAAGAAACTATTAGTTCAATGATATATATGTTGTTATTAATTACCAAAACCACCCGGGATTAGTTGCACTTTCAATCTCCCCTTTTGGTAATTGATGACAACATATAGATCAAAACTTCGACAAATGATATAATCAATGAATAATATCGTCGCTTTGAGAAGTATGTGATAAGCAAGAGCTCCCCCTAAATTTGTGCATTATTTAAGATTTGTGTTTGAATGCAAATGCACAATCGATTAGGATCATGGGTCACTCTTCCATGTCACATACATCTTGGTGGAGCGCACAAAATGATAAGAATTAATAGCATGCACCCAATCACCAAGACATGAGTAAATGGTCATACAAGATATGAATGGCATATGATAAGCATTAAGCACACATTAAAGCATAGTACGACCAAGCACTCATCAAAGTAGAGCAAACGTAGTATCAAACACACGGAATGTCTCGAAAAACTCAAAAGTATCTCAAAAAGACCGCAAATGAAACGAAAGAGCAAAAGTGAGCACTCTCTCTCTCGAAGTCCTATGATCTATACAATTTCTCCCCCTTTGGCAACAAGTTACCAAAAAGTTCGAAAGGTATAGAGCTAAACGTCACTAGGGACTCTTTGGCGGCTCTATGCAGGTTGATGGAGTTGAGATGGCTGCATCTGCAAAGGCTTCTGCTGATGTCTGTGGAGCTGGAGGAGTGGTCACTCGAGCTGGAACTGATGGAGCTGTGGGAGGTGCTGATGTTGTAGCCCTGGTGTCTCATCCTTTGGAATAGCGGTGATCGTGGTCTGGTAGGAACAGAGCGGGCTGCTCATAATCATCTGGACTAGGTCATCTTGCATCTCACGCATGAGCTCTTCCTTCTCCTCTTTGCTTCCTCGATATCTGCCTCAAGCTTGTTGTGATGACTTGCACTTGATCCACTTCACATCGAGCATGGAACTTGTCTTCAACAATCCTCTCAAGACTCTCCCGAGATCGCACAATGCTGGCAGCGTTGTTCAATCCTCTGGGTAGCTTCAAGGAGCTGCTCTCCAACACTCTTGGGTTTAGGCTGCTGCTTGCTGCTGCTTCCTTCTCAGCTTTAGCTTGCTTGGCAGCTTCACTCTTTGCTTCACCTTCAACAGACGTTGGATCATCCTCATCCATCACAACTTCATTGTCCTCATGCTCAGGCTGCAGTGGCAAGATGCTAGGCAAACCAATCGTGCATAGAATCGGAGGTTGAAGCACGAGAGGGATCGAAACTCACCCTAACTTGGTGGAGTTCCTCTACAGCGCAACGGCGCGGAGAGAATGTCCGTTGACGGCGACGGAGACTCTGCGGCGAGGGCCTGCGGCGACGGAGGCGATCCAAGACCACGGCGACGGCAAAGAAGGGGTTTGGGGGCGGCGTTTTGAAGAAGGAATCAACGCGCTGCCCTCGGATATATATACCCTTTTGTTGTCGGTGGGACCGAGTTGTAAAACTTCGGTGGCACCGAGATGGATAACGCAAGCGATTACACACTTGTCATGAAATTCACAACTCGGTTTCACCGAGGTGAAAACCTAGATCAATCCAAGTGCTTTCGGTCCGTCCGAGTTTGAGTGGGTTGGTCTGACCGAAAATACTTAGAAGGTTTTGGAAATTTAGCCCTTGATGGATCGGTGGCTCCGAGTGCTCCTCACTCGGTGGGTCCGAAAATGACTTGATCAAAGTTTGTGATATAAGCATGAATAGAATTTGAGACAAGAAAGCATAGATAGCTAGGGGAGGAACTTAGGCATTCTTGTCCATCCATTTGGTCAGAAAAATCCAAAAGACCAAAGCAACAAATGGATGTCCTCGAATGGATAAAATCATGCATCCAACATGCTCACACAATAAGATAGCAAATGAAATATGTGTCAAACATGCACAAACAAAACTCTAGCTACTATCACACAATTTGTCGATGACTAGGTCATCTTTATATGAGTATATTGACTTAGGAGTCAAATGAGAACATTTGATCATAGGTCATACTCATCGTTTAAGCACAAGTGGGGTTACCACTTTTACATAAAGCATTGATGTGTTCACATCATTTGAAGATGCTTTAGCTCAATTCTTTAGAGCAAAGCTCCCCCTAGATGTGAGAACCCCTTTTAAAGGGTCAAACTAACCTTGGGTTGTCGTAGAAGACTTCATGTAGATGTTGAAGATGTGGATGCTCAATGTTGATGAAGATCATCAAGAGTTGGGAGCAATCCTTTGGATTCGGGCACTTTCAATACCTACATGGGTTAGTCCCACAAGGAACAAACAAGGATATCCATGGACATAGATTGGAGTTCAAAATAGATGATGTCCATGAAAGCAATGATTACCTTGTCCCTTGACTTACCAACAAGAGGGTTTGTGACTCCATGAACTAGTGCAAGATGTGGAAGTTGATTGCACAAGTTCTTGCCAAAATGAATGTGAGTGAAGTATGTTGGCGGAGTCACCCTCAAGAACTCTCTAGTTCTTCTTCTTCGGGATCCACATCATCTTGATGGGAATCCTTGGGGTTGTAGTTGAGCTTGTGAAGTAGAACTTGACGTTTCCTTGGGAACCCACTTGACCATGGCTTTAGGTGCTTCAATAAATGCATCAATCTCCTCTTGAAGCTTGTCCTTGCCTTTTAGCTTGTGGTCTTGTGGTGGAAGGTCATCTTGAGCTTGTTCCACATTGGAAGAAGTAGGATCATACTTCTCCTTTTGAGAAACAAACTTTGGAGTGGGATATTGACCTTCTTCCCATTCAACACCCTCGGCGTTGAACTTTCGCTCAAAACCAATTCCTTGATTCTTCGGTGCCTTCCTTGCTTGCGAACAATTTCCTCAAAGTTCTTGCTTCCGGCAAGGCTCTTGTAGACACCTTTCTCTATAATCCCTTTCAATAAACTATTTTCTTGCTCAAGTGTAACTTGGCTTGAAACATTGTTAGTGGAATCAAGAGAATTACTAGAAGCAACAATATTGGATTTAGCATGGTTATTGTTACTACTAGATGAAGAATTTTTCTTATGCTTGTCATGCTTAGTTTTAATAGGTGGCAAGAAATTAGACAAGAGAAGTCGTTTGGCAAGATATGAAGAACTCTTCTTTGAAGATCGTCATTGATTGCTTTTAGAAACTCATGTTCTTGCTCTAGATTGAGCTTCTCGAGCGTAGCTTCTCATGAGATCTTAGGAGCTCTCTATGATCTTCTTGAGTTGTTTCATGAGCTAACTTAAGAGTGTTTAGTTCTTTAGTTAAGCGCTCAATCTCCTTCATAGCATTGTCATTCGACTCTTCTCGACTATAAAGACTACTAGCATGTTCATCATTACTAGGCTCACTAGATTTGTCATGTAAAAGCTCATCTTCACCAAGCAAGTCATCCTCATCACTATCAAAGTCAATGAATTCAGGGTGTGATACCTTGGGGCCTTTAGCCATGAAGCATCTTCCAATTCCCTCATTTGGTGAATCAAATAAGTCATAGGAGTTGGAGTTGGAGGACACAAGAGCAAGACCGGCAACACCTTCATCTTGACTGTATTCGGAGTTGGAGTGATAGCTTCTTTCGGAGTGATTGTCGGAGTCGGGCGGAGACCCATTCACCTACATGAGCTTGATGTTTTCTTCTTGTGTAGCTCCTTGATGACTTGTCTTTTCTCTCCGAATCCTTGCTTCTCCGAGAGGATCTTCGTTCTAACGATCATCTCTACTCCTTCTCTCTTTCCGAGGTGACTCTTCTCTTGAGCTTCTTCTTCTTGGAGATTCTTCTCTTCTCTTGTGGGAGCCGAACACTCATTTGAGTAGTGTCGGGTCTTCCACAATTGTAGCAGATTCGATCACGACTAGAAGATCTCTTTTCATCATATGATCTAGACTTTGAGCTTCTTTCCTTGCTTCTACTCTTGTAGAATTTGTTGAAGTTCTTCACCATTAGGCTTATCTCTTCATTGGAAACTAGCTTGTCACTTGAGGTTGTGGGAGCATCACTTGTAGCTTTGTAAGCACCACTTGACTTGTTGTGAAGCTCTTCCTTATCTTTAAGTGTCATCTCATGAGCAACAATTCTTCCAATGACTTGGTAGGCTTGAGATTCTTGTAGTTTGGCATCATTTGGATCAAAGTGCACATGGTGTCATACTTTCCATCCAAAGCTCGAGAATCTTCTTGATGATGAATCGGTCGGTCATTTCTTCGCTTCCTAAGCCGGCAATCTCATTTGTGATGAGAGCAAGCCTAGAGTACATTTCAGCGACTCCTTCACCTTCCTTCATCTTGAACTTGTCAAGTTGACCTTGAAGAACATCTAGCTTTGATTCCTTCACGGACTCGGTACCTTCGTGCATTTCGACCAAAGTATCCCAAATCTCTTTTGCATTCTCAAGGCGGCTGATTTTGTTGAACTCCTCGGGACACAAAGCATTGAAGAGAATGTCACAAGCTTGAGCATTGTTTTGCAACATCCGCAATTCATCCATTGTAGCTTCACGATCCGAACTTTTCCTTCCTCGAAGAATTCACCTTGCAAGCCAACACAAATAATGCCCCATGCGGCGGGGTTATGTCCAAGAATATGCATTTTCATTTTATGCTTCCAACTAGCAAAGTTTGAACCATCAAAGTAAGGACCTCTCTGAAAATTACCCTCACTAGACGCCATACTCTCCTAGGTTGTGAAACCAAGCTTATGGAGTCAATGCAATGGAAACCAATACAATGGAGACCAAAGCTCGATACCACTTGTAGGATCGAAAGTATGTCTAGAGGGGGGGTGATTAGACTACTTGACAATATAAAATTCAGCCTTTTGATTAAGACAAGTTTTTGGCAGATTCACAATGATGATCAAGTCAAGTATCACCCTACACATGCAATTCTAGAGTATTGGCAGCGGAAAGTAAATTGCACATGTAGTAAAGAGAGGTGGAGAAGAGCAAACGCAATTTGGAGACACGGAGATTTTTCTCGTGGTTCCGATAGGTGGTGCTATCGTCAATCCACGTTGATGGAGACTTCAACCCACGGAGGGTAATGGCTGCGAGAGTCCACGGAGGCTCCACCCACGAAGGGTCCACGAAGAAGCAACCTTGTCTATGCCATCATGGCATCGCCCACGGAGGACTAGCCTTACTGGGGTAGATCTTCACGAAGTAGGCGATCTCCTTGCCCTTACAAACTTCTTGGTTCAACTCCACATCTTGACGGAGGCTCCCAAGCGACACCTAACCAATCTAGGAGGCACCACCCTCCAAAAGGTAATAGATGGTGTTGATGATGATGAACTCCTTGCTCTTGTGCTTCAAATGATAATCTCCCCAACACTCAACTCTCCTCACTGATTTGGCTGTGGTGGAAGAAAGGATTGAGTGGAAAGCAACTTGGGAAGGCTAGAAATCAAGTTTCATATGGTGGGAGTGGAGCAACTTGATCTCAACACAAGGGTAGGTAGTTTTCTTCTCGTAAATGTAAGGTAGGAGTGGTAGTTCTTTCTGATGGCTCTCTCCACGAATGAAGAGGAGGTGGAGGGGTATTTATAGCCTCCACACAAAATCCAACCGTTACACACATTTGACCAATCTCGGTCAGACCGAAGTTGACAACTCGGTGAGACCGAAAGTTCAAATCTTGTGAACGTTGGGATTTTCGGTGGGACCGAAAATACAATCTCGGTGAGTCCGATTCTTCCAAAGACTAGGGTTTGCCAATCTCGGTGGGACCGACTTTATCATCTCGGTGACACCGATTTGATGATAGAAGGTTACAGAAGGTTGGCAACACTAGTTTCGGTGAGACCGAGTTTGGAATCGGAAAATCCGAAATATCTAGGGTTTGGCTTTGTGGCTGAGGTGGTTCATCTCGGTGTGGTGAGTTTAGGAAATCGGTGGGACCGAGATTACTTATGAGTGTATATTGGAATGAAAGATTGCTGATGGTTTGGGGATGTATCACTAAGCACTTTGAGCAACGGATCATTAACATAACCTCATCCCTTTTAATAGTATTGGCTTTCCTATAGACTCAATGTGATCTTGGATCACTAAACCAAAAATGGAGTCTTGAGCTTTTGCCAATGTTTTCCTTAGCATTTTGAGGGTCCACTTCTTGAGTCATTGCCATACCCATATCATGAACTTTCTGAAATGATTCTCAAGAAACTATTAGTTCAATGATATATATGTTGTTATTAATTACCAAAACCACCCGGGATTAGTTGCACTTTCAGGTTTTACCTCCATCGAGAGGGCGAACACTGGTAAAACATCGTGTCCCTTGTCTCTGTTACCATCCGCCTAGAGCGCACTGATTGGGACCCCCTACCGAGATCCGCGGTTTGACACCGACATTGGTGCTTTCATTGAGAGTTCCTCCGTGTCGTCACCGATAGGCTCGATGGCGTCTTCAATCGACAACACTTGTCGTGGTGAGACTTTTCTCCCGGACAGATCTTAAGATTCGGCGGCCGCAATGCGGGCTAATTCACTTGGCCATCTGGAGGCGGATCGAAGCTTCGCCCTGGCCGTCGAGTCGATTCGGAAGCCTAAACTTCACGACCAAGATCCGCAGGGACTTGATCTTTGATGGGCTCGAGCCACAGCCAAGCGCGCCGCACTGTTATGATGGGCATGATCTAGCTCTGCCGCCGAACAGTGCCTTGGTGGCCGCACAAGAATCCGCTCCGGCCTTTAGTCCGGAGCCGATCGCCCAGGTCGAGGACCGGTGGTTGGACACCGCCTCGGGGGCTGCAATTTCCACGGCGATGGAGCCAAACACTAACCTTGTCCCTCGCGAAACTCGTGACTCCGAAGTGCCGGACTCCTTGCCGGACTCCGGACCTCCCACGCCCCCTTGTCGAATCGATTGGGCGCGGTTATGGAATTCACGCGCGGACATCTTCCAACACTCGCCCTTTGGCGACATCCTAAATCGTTAAAACACCTCTCGCTATCCGGAGAGGCCCGGCGGACTACGGCCGGGGCGGTTGGGATTCGGAGGCGAAGAAATTCAAACCCCCACACCACCCACTTTGTAGCCCCGTCGGCGATCTAACGGCATGCTAAATTACGACTCGAAGACATCGGCGGCATGGGCGATGATGCGAAGACGAACAAGAACCAGCGCCTATAGGGCGCGTGAAGACCACCTCGTCATACGGCGTATACATGGTGGATACCCCAAAAGGAAGTGACAGCGAGGACCAGCGGGCACGGCGAAGATAATCCCGGCCGACAAACAGCTAAAGCGGCGGCGAGAGCGCGCCCTAAATCCGCCTCGGCAACAACAACGCTCTTAATGACCCAGCAATACAGCAGGGCAAACCAGTGGACGACGACAAGCAACCGTCCGAACAAGACGAGTCAGATAATCAGTCCAGGCCCGGCGAAAAAAATAGTCCAGACAACCTCACGCCGGACACACCACCGGAGAATAAAAACCTTTGGAAAAGACTCGTCGCCACCACAAGAAGCTTGAAGAAAGAAAAACGGAAGCTCAAAACAGAGGAAGATACACTCAGGATGAGGTGGAGCAAAGTGCTCAAAACCGCAGACAAATACGGCAATGGCCATCAATCAAAGAGCTACCGAAGTGCAAGCTCGCGCGGAATTTGATGAGGAGGCCATAGAGCCCCCACAGTCAAAAAACAAAGAGGCCGCTTGGTTGGATAGATGGCCAGATGATAGGCCAAAATCTGAAAGCGGCGCCGCATATAAACCGACTAATGACCTTGGAAGGACAGATGGCCCAACCAGGTCCATTTATGGGCCAAAGAAGAGTGCCCCAGGAAGCAATACAACACGCCAAGTGTCCGAAGACAGCGGTACACCCAAATACAGGGGCGCCGCACACCCACTATGTTTCACCGACAAGGTCTTTGGATCATGAATTCTAGCAGGATTTAAACCCATAAACATAGAGGCCCTCTGACGGAACAACAGACCACAGAGTGCGGATAGAAGATTATATACTACACATACACATGGCTAGAGGAGGCGATCTCACGCCATAAAATACCTACCCTCAAGCTCAAAGGGCCAGCCGTCATTGGCTCAAAGCCTCCCGAGAAAACTTGTTGGAAGTTGGGAAGAGCTCGAGGGGCGCGTTTAGAGCAAATTTTCAAGGAACTTATGTCCGCCCTCCGGATCTGAGATGATCTAAGTCATATAACTCAACAGCGGGAGAGTCGGCGCATAATTCTGGAACAGGTTCCTCACCAAAAGAACCAAATAGTCATTGTCCGGACGCGAAGCCTTAGCAGCTTTTAAACACAGCGTCCGAGGCGAATGGCTCGCCAGACACCTCGGCCAAGAGAAGCCGAGGACAATGTCGCGCTAACAAGCCTCATGACCGCTTTTGTGCGGGAGAGGATAGCTAGCTAGCAAGATGCAGCACCAGCTGACCCAAGTACATCGAGATCGAGATGGAAGCGGAAAATCACGGTAGCGAAAAAAGCAGCGCGGAATAAAGAGAAAAGCCCAAAGAGCTGACGATCGGCGCCGGATTCAAAAGCTCACGGCCAAACAACAAAACACCACCTCTTAAGGATAACAGCGATGAGCTATCCAACTTAAACAAGATTTTGGGTCGGATATGTCAAATCCATAGTACCCCCGAAAGGCCTGCAAACCACACCGACCGAGATTGTTGGGTTTTCAAACAGTCCGGCCGACTAAACGCCGAACATAAGGGGCTCGGCAGCGTCAGCGAAGATGATAAACCCCACCGCAAGAGCACGGAAAACAAAAGAATTTCCCACAAGAGGTCAAAGCAGTAAATTCACTTCATGTGATAATACGGAAAAACAGTGCGGCACCCGTTAAAATGGGTCTCGCACGGTCCAACCCAGTGGAACATAGAGATTGGACATCAAAACCAATCACTTTTGACCACTGGATTATTCGAAGCGTTCAAAATGCAGGATGGACTGCCACGATATTGGATCCTATAATCGACGGACTACAATTTACACAAGTCACGATGGGATGAGGCGGTGACTTAAACCTGCGTATCCAAACACAATCCGCAAGTTGGGGATAGACCTAACTAAAATTCGACACAGCCGCACTTCCTTTAAAGGAGTGGCCTTGAGGCCCTTCGCCAAGTGCACGGGCTCCCTATTACTAGAAGTCGTGTTGGGATTACCGAGCAACTTCGACGAAAAACTAATCTTTCATATCGTCCCATTTAAAAGTAGCTATCAAGCACTCTTGGGACGAGAGGCTTTAATCGCTTTAACGCCATACCACATTCTGCGTCTCTTACACTTAAGATGCCGGTCCACGTGGCATCATTTGATCTTGGTCATTTAAAGACCCGGACACGGTTAAACGAGTCCGGCATAAATAAGCTAGGGGCTCCCTAGCGCACATCCCTTCACAAGGGCTGCGGCGACAAGCAACAATGAGCTCACCACAGACTCCGCTTTACTTATTTATATTTCTCCTTCGTATATATATTTTTCACGAGTTTCTTTCAAACTAAGTTCCTCTCTTTTTTGAGATGAACAACATGCACACCCGAGGATAACGGCTGCGGAGAGACTGTAGCGAGGCGTGCGATAAGGGACCCGTCGCGAGATTCTTTTGATTAAGACCTGCGTAAACCTTTTTCTTGTCTCTTGTTGTTATAATCCCTTGGTTTCATTATAACCAAAGCGAGCTGACGTTTTGGCATCGGCGCATCGAAGACCATGCCGTGCACGGACACTAGGGGCTTAGGGCATTGTTACGCCCATTATTATAAAGACCGAACACCTTAGGGAGTGTTGGCGTCTCGAGATTAGGCCTTATATGCATCAGCTCGAATCATGTCTTTGGTCAAATGTTGGGTTTGCTGGCTCCTGTGTTTTGCTGCCTTCGTTCCGTATCATCGGCTAACGCGGCACCAAGAGAACTCTGCGATTGTGCCCCGATTAATTTGGCGAGCACCTCGATGAAAGCAAAATTTGTCATGATCTGACGAGAGTGTCGACCACTCGATCGACTACCGGAATGTTTAGAATTCCCGCTTTGACGAAGGACCGTTTCGGTCGAGGCACACAGCGCCCGAATTGAAGTGCGGTGCCCCAAGGGGCTATATCGTAGCCCACCCTCGAACTCCAGGCTAAGTGAAAGTGATAAAGCATCATAGTCCGGATTGCCTCGTTTGCTCGCTACCACCTCCTTAACGGGACCGAGACGCCGGATTAAGTGTGAAAATCGCTATTTTTGCGAACACCCCGCACCTTGTGCGTGGGGCTGAAAGCCGAAGCGCAATCTTCGGGTTATACAAGCGTATACATAAGCGGCCGCATAGGAGATATTTTAATACTTGGAACACACAAGTATAAAAAGCGGTTACAACATAATCATTGTTTTATAAGATAAAACGTTCTTTTGAACGTGACATTTTTCGAGCACTGCGACTCTATTACACGAGCACCACGCATAACTTCCCCAAAATAGTGCTCGGCAGGTAACCAGCTTTCATCCGAACCCTGGGCTGCAATAGCGGTGGCATCCATCTCTGTCCAATGTGTCTTCACACGGGCAAGGGCCATCCGCGCACCTTCTATGCAGGCCGACCGCTTCATCTCCTTGATATGCGGCACCGCTCCAAGAAATTGCTGCAATAAGCCGAAATAGCTCATCGCCTTGGGCCTCTCTGGCCAGACATGAGCCACGATATCAGTCATGGCAAGTCCGGTCAATCTATTTAGCTCAGCCCATTCGGCCAACCGATCGGTCAACGGAAGTGAACGATCCGGACTATGGAATTGAGACCAAAATAGCTCTTAGTCTTGTGAGCCTTACGGCTCGGAAGTGCTCAGCGGCATCGGCCGCACTTGCCGCTAAGTCCATATATGGATCCTCCGGACCCCACAGCCGGCCAAGTTGGGCATACTTTTGATCCGTAAACCGGCGATGCAGCAGAAAAGGCCTGCCAGCCACAATATCTCCGGCCTGGTGCAGCTCCTCCTTCATAGCCCGCATTGCAGAACGGGCATCCTTGGCCTCGGCGATGGCCTTCCCCAGGTTTTCCCGCTCCTCGTTGCGGTCGGTAGCGTCTTTCAATTTCACGGCCAATTCGGCCATCTTTTCCCTGCTTAGGCAGTGTGCAGCCTTTTCGGCTTTCAACTCCTCGGCCGCCTTCGAGGCAGCCGCATCACTCCTTTGGGCTTGCTCCTTAGCTTGAGCAAGCTCGGCCCGAAGGCTCTCCACAGCAGCAGCACCGTCTGTATCACAACATATATATTGTTAGAAGCGGGCTTTGACTCCCTTAAATAAGTGACTGCGGAGAATTCATTTACCTTGCGACTCATCAAGTCGCCGGTTGACAAGCGCGATGTCCGCATCCGCCACATCGAGTTGCCGCATTAACTCGGCAACTCCAATAGTTCGGCTAGCCCCCGGACTATCCGCCACTTGAATAGGCATGGCGACATTCATTACCTGCGATTTTGATCCTTGGCACGCTGTCGCTCTCGACAACCTACCGAGTCTCAGGGGCTACTATCTATACAGGGCGCACTTCTATGTGCAAAACTGTCATAAAGGTGCGTCGTTCTTGCGTACCTCAAAACCCGCCAGCAAACTCCTGACGGCACTATGCAATCCGCTTTCGGCGGACGAAATCCTTCCAACCACCATACTCATCAAAGCACAGTGATCTTCTGAGATGGACGCTCTCTCAAGCAGAACCTTCAGCTCCCCCGGCCGGACACTAGTTGGCGCCGAACTCTCCGGCCCCACCGGACTCTAGGATACCCTCCGGGACGATACTTGAGCTAAATGCGCCTGTCCGACAATGGCGCAGTGAGCGGAGGCGTTTCGCTCTCCATCATCTCTGACGAAGATCCCCCGAAGACGAACTCATCTGAGAAGTTCGTAGATCCGAACTGTGAAGCAAAAATTTTGGTTATCCACAGAAGCATAAATAGGGGTATTTTCTTATTAATGAACCCCCCTTTTCCCACTCACGGCTCGCTGGAGGGCTGATCCTTTGGAGACGATTGTACGTCCGGGTTCTCCCGGACTTGAGGACCTCAAGCGAATTTCTTCCCCGCTTTGGGGCTTTGGCCTCCGGGTCTTTGGAGGCGGTCCTCTTCTCCCCCTAGAGGGAAGGATTTTCGATCCCCCCTCTTCAGGCGCCCCCTTGGGCGAGGTAATAGCTCTTCTATTTTCCCCATCGCCTCCCTCTCTGGCGCGACCTCCAACATTCGACCGGCCACGGGCTCGGTCACGGTCTCTGGGAGGGCGGACACCTTATCGGCCATTGCGCTACCCCTCTGATGAAGAATAATGGGTTAGAAGGCGAATTTCAGAAAAGCAAACAAGCGAGCGTCCGGACTCGAGCTATTTACGAGTATCAAGGCGATTGCAGCAAAGGCTGCGTCCTCGGTCAATTCGGACCGCCACTGCGGTCGAAGAATAACTTATGCGTCTCCACAGGCGTCATACCCATGAAGTGTTGGAGAATTCGTGGTCCCTCGGATTGAACTCCCATAACCGTAGAGGGCGGCGTTTGCGAGGCGAAAGGCGCTGATTAGCATAACTGCATCACCACAGCAGATTGATCTCCCTCGTTTGGAGGTCTCAAATCCGGCCTGTAATAAAGGCACGTCTTGGATGGCCCCAATTGAGCCCTTGGTTGACCCACGACATCAATCGGCGTGGAGGTCCCCGGCGGAATGAAGGCAGCGGCTTTGCTTGCTGCCCTTGAATGATGATATAAAACCCTCCTGCTGCCACAAGCCGAGCTCTTCTTGGAAGAGCCCTCGGGCCACGGGCATCGTCCCTCCTGCTTATAGCCGCCCGCCGCTCCGCTTAGCGCCCCGATCATCTTTGGCTCCACATTGAAGGTCTTGACCACAGGCCGAAGTGGGGGGTGGCGTGGAGGAAGGCCCATGAACAATAATGAATGCGGAAATATGGAGGATGGACTCCGGAGCCAAGTCGTGAAAATTCAGCCCGTAGTAGAACATGAGCCCTCTCACGAAGGGGTCCGTCGGGGTACAAAGATGACGTACTGACCGGGCTCGGGAGCGGGTACGGCCTGCCCTTGGGTGGGCAACCTGTGTGAAATCTTGTAGGACAGGTACTTGGCCTCACGCAGCTTTAGCACGTCCTCCTCCGTGACGGAGGAGGGCATCCACCGACCCTGAAGGTCGAAGCCGGGCATTGTTGAAGATCCGAAGCGCTCGAATCTGGGGCTCTGGGTGTTGGAACTTGGAGCAAGGAGAAGATTCAATGGAAGATTGAAGAAAAGAAACGAGCCTTGGTCCTCTTATAAAGGGGGAGAATACCAAGAGCCGTCTCCGTGACCGTTCGGGATTAACCTCCGATAGAGGCGTGGCGGCAAGCGCGGTTGGGTTACCGCTTCGTATTGATGAGGATCCGGAATAAAGGGAACACGATCTACTGCTTGACGGGGCGTGCCAAGAAACCGCTTTGCTAAGCGTGATGAGGTGGTATAATAAAAAGCGATTCAAGTAAAGGCTTGGTAGCGGTGTGATGTCATGCCGCATAATCGTCGATGGATTGGACTTGTGTACATTTTATTCTCTCTACGGTGGAATGTGGAATTTATTTTGCGAGCGGACACTATCTGGTGTTCATGATCTTCTCTGGATTATTCAAGGAGGAACCCGCCTTGCAATGCCGAACATTATCGCGCCGGACTTATCGTCATTGAAGCCTGGTTCGAGACTCTTGAGGAGTCTGGGTAGGGGTGTCGGACAACGGACTATCATCGTCGCGGACTCCAAGACTACGAAGATACAAGATTGAAGACTCCGTCCCATGTCCGGATGGGACTTTCCTTGGCGTGGAAGGCAAGCTTGGCGTCTGGATATGTAGATCTCCTACCATTGTAACCGACTCTGTGTAACCCTAGCCTTCTCCGGTGTCTATATAAACCGGAGGGCTTTAGTCCGTAGGACACAACATACATTACAAAAATCATACCATAGGCTAGCTTTAGGGTTTAGCCTCCTTGATCTCGTGGTAGATCCACTCTTGTACTACCCATATCATTAATGTTAATCAAGCAGGACATAGGGTTTTACCTCCATCGAGAGGGCCCGAACCTGGGTATAACATCGTGTCCCTTGTCTCCTGTTACCATCCGCCTAGACGCACAGTTCGGGACCCCCTACCCGAGATCCGCCGGTTTTGACACCAACAATTGGCAAGAGAATGGAGGGAATACAGATATGTGACTCCAAAGTACATGAAGAAATTCGCCCTCAATCCTCCATACCCAAGAGCTCCATTGGCTTTGGCCAAGTAGTGATCCCACCAGACATCAAGCGTGGTGAGGACTTTCTGAAGAATGGGCTAGCGCCAAGCTAAATTGCAAGACAAGCCAAGGAGGCAATGTAGAAATTCAATGAGGATTGTGCCCTTTGCTTTGCTGCTGGCGAGGCCTCGGACAAACCGAGAAATCCATGCCAAAGAAAGCTGGCTCGTAAGCCAAGTGCTTCACCAACAGCGCCCTCACGGCCAAGTTCTCGGCAATGCCCTCACGGCAAATTCCTCACACTACTCTTGCTCCACCAAAGTCCTCGATAGCTCCTTCAAAGTCCTCGGCTCCTCTGCATCGGCTACATGTCAAGGACTACGGGTTTCTCGATTGCCTCTGGTGTCTCGGCAAGTTCCTCATTTGTGCACCAATTTCCTCATCGGGCCCCACCTTTGTTGAAGACTAAAGCAACAGCAAGACGCCGTCCTCGGCCAAGTCCAAGGAAGAAACAGGTTGCATTCCATGTGCCCTTTGATGATGAAGCTTCTCATGATGAACTTGCAAAAATCATCAGAGACAGATAGGTGAAGGCCGCTAGAGCCAAAGGCACATCTGTGCCCTTTATACAGATCGAAGAAAATCCTCGATTACATTGATCTACGCACAAGGATCCAAACACCCCAATGCTGATTTTCCTCTGACTCCTGGTCAAAGTCACATGCTGACCCATTTCATCACACAAGAGAAATGGAAGTTTGAGAAGGCAAGAGAGATCAAGAAAGCTCAATACAGAAAGGAGAAGCTCCTGAAGAAAAATGTTGTCAGAATGACACCTGAGGAACTTCCCCATGCTCAGTCTGAGATTCAAGCCCTCAGCAAAGGCTTTGATGCCTACTATGCTGATTGGCAAGGAGCTAAAGTGAGATTTGTCAATCTGACGAAGAAATTGACAAATGTTGCAGCCCCATCGCAACAAGAAAACCCTCGAGCTGCAGACTCTGCTCAGCTCTTTGAAGAACATGCCAAGACCACCGCGATGACTTTCACTGCTAAAGAAAATGCTAGTTCGAGGGCTGATGAGAAATACCGGCCGCTGAAGAAATTGCGGGGCATCCACTAGTGGTGCGCTGAACAAAGCGAAGAGATCGAGCAAGCTGCATCGATTCTTTGAAAAAAATGAACGATTCCTCGGCTCCTCCGGCGCCTACACCAACTCCAATTCTTCCATCGCCTATGAGGTGAAGAAGACCAAGGCTGCGAGCGAGCTGCAGTGAAGAAAAGGAAGGCATCAGCTGCGTCAAATTCTTCGGCTGCGAAGAAAATGAAGCCAATGACCAGCTCACTCGAAAATCCGATTGATGTTGTTCCAATTTCCTCCATGCCATCAAAGGACCTTGTTCCTTTTGGAGAAGACTATGTGATCCCAAGCGGATCTGATGAAGAAAATCATTCTGCTGCTTCGTCAGAGCAGATTGATGAAGAAATTGAAGTGGACGCAATCCCTTGGCCATGATCCTTTCCTCACCTATGCCTCAGTTCACAGCTGAAGAGGTTGGTGTTGAGGAAATTGAAGATGAAGATGTGGATATAGGATGCACCACACCAGTGATGAATGATGACTTTTGGGAAAGTCAGCATCCAAATACTCCTCTATTCACACCTATCCAACAGATTCCTTAGTCCCCGGCAACAACAGTACAACTGGGCTCTGAAGAAACTCATCCCACTCCCTCTGTTCATGAAGATATTCCAGCCGCTAGTCTTTGAAGAACTGTTCTTCTGATCATCGAGGTTGCACAAGAAGAGGAACCAGAAATTCCTCGGCTGAAGAACTGAGCTCGCGATTCACGAGGTGGTCTTGCAACTCAACGACACCCTCTGCCAAAGCCGAAGAATCCGTTCTCAAGCAAGCGAAGTTCAAGGCTGAAGACTTCTTTTCGAGCATGTATTCTTCACGACTACAACCCCTATGACTCCGCTCGCATAAGGAAGAGGCGTTTACGGACTGCTATTCAAGCCAACTTCTATTCCTCGGTCTGTTTGACAAAGACAAAATCTTGATCATGAACATATTCCTCATGTGGATATGGAATCTACGCCATGCTTGAGCAGTCCTCGGTGTTCTTCACGATGCGGGATTACTCAATTTCTACTCGACATACGTGATTGGAATGAAGAACTCATTCTTGAGTTCTCGCCACACTACATATCACTAGAGATCTTTGAAGATGTCAACTCATGGGTGTTGGATTGGATGGTGAAAACACTCACTACAAGGCACCGCAATTGAATTGCTTCATGTCCTTCCTCTCGGTCCTCCCCATGACGGTGCACATTGCATCTACAATGACCTGAGCCGACAAATCACTATATGCAAGTGCTCATGAAGCCTTTGAAGCACAGGCAGGCCCCACAGAACCAAATTCCTCGTCAAGGAATTACTCTATGTGCCTCGGACTGTCTATCGCATTCTGACAAAGACAATGAGTCCTATCAAAGGCCACGACTCAAATGATGAAGAAGTCGTTGGCATCATGAAGAATATGCTTTTCAACATCATTCATGGCGTTCCGTCAACTTCCATGATTTCTTCATGAGGATTACGGCAAATGTTGCTATGTCACCATTATTTGAAGCCCTATCGCCTTGGATTATGAGATTCATCGAGGCAAGATCTTCTTTGAATTACAAAGCTAACACTCTGAACCACGGTAGCTACTTGCCTCCCATTGAAGTCCTCAAGCGACCGGTTTCATCATCGATGATAAAGGCAAGGCAGCTGCTTTGTGATCGATGAAAACATTCGTCCATTGGATGGTCAATTTCGCTGGCTACATCTTACTCTACCAATGACGACTCGGCCACACATGACACTTGCCGCAAATACCTCAGCCAAGCAAAATCCTCAAGCCACGGCACCGAGGTGATGGTGACCGTGAGTTACTCCTCGGTCTTCATCGGAAGGTTGATCGCAATCACAAATGGGTAAAGCGTCGGTTTGGTGCAATTCTTCACAATATGACCTCAACACACAATGCGGTGAAGAAGAACCAATACTACCTTCATGAAACCTTCAACCGCTTTGGGCTGTCCTCACTCATGTCTATAGCGTTGAAGGCGAAGACTATGGGTCTCAAGGAAGAATTTGGTGGTGCGCACCTCCTCAGAAGAAATTCAAGAAGAACAAAGTTCCCCCCGGTGGCCAGCTCTTATTCTTCATCGCGTGACACTGATGAGTATGAAGATTTGGACAACACTGCGGCAGGCCCTGCTACAACCAACAACCCCGACAACGCTGGCGCTCCTCCATCGACGTGAAATTCTTCAGGGGCGTTAGTCCTCAGTTTCCATCCTTTTGGTCATTTGATGACAAAGGGGGAGAAATCTGAGTTAGTCTTCAAGCGGGTCTATATTAAGGGCATTTTTTAAGTGTCTATATTAAGGGCGTTTTGAAAGTTACAACTCTCGTTCTTCTGAAACTTTTATTTGGATTGAGTTGTAATCTTAAACCCGATGGTGCGCTGATGCTTTTGTTGCACTAAGCTCTGAAACTTTTGATGCTTTATTCAGCATGCTTATTCCTCGTTAATATTATTGCACGCATGCTGAATTTCATCATGCATTTCAAATTCTTCATATTATATATCAAATGCGTGTATGAATTACAAGATATAGGGGGAGATCTCCATGATTCAACTCTTTAAATGTGCATTGCCTCAAACGCAAATTCCTCACTATGCACATCTTGGGGAGTTCTTCTATATCTTGCAATCAAATTCCTCAATATCGATATTTACACTTCATATGTTTATCCCGTTGAAAACTTAACCTATATTGTCATCAATCACCAAAAGGGGAGATTGTAAGTGCATCTAGTGCCCTTAGTGATTTTGGTGTATTGAAGACTTATAGGTTAAGGGACTATCGTTTGTGAGTGTACACAGGTCTATAAGTCTATGAGGAATTTGATATTTCTGAGAGAAAGTCGACCCTAAAAATGAAGTTCTTGTTGAAGACTTTTATATTACGAAGACTTTACGAAGACTTTGAAAGTGAAGAAATTGGTGTGACCTTGAAGACTTGGTATTCATTTGAGGAACATGAAGCGTGAAGACTTTTGTTTTCGTAGTTTCATTTTCTCTTTCTTGAGTCATAGGAAACACCGTCTTTGTTAAAGGGGTCGAGGAAATACTAAGGAAAAATTTCCAAGTGATGCTCAACTCAAAATCCTACACCTACCAATCCCTTGAGTGAAGCCTTTGGAAATCTCATACGATTCGGTCACCTTCTTGATGTGAGAGATGAAGTTCTTCAGTGTGATGAATTTGTTCGGCGAGGAGTTAGGAATTCGCCGGTCTGAATTGCCTACGATGAGAACATGATATACGAGGAATTTGAGAGTCAAATTTCCGACCGTTCTTTGTCTTCTTGCCTTGACTGTCCCAAAATATCTTATCCACCTAACGGTCATATCATTGAAGGGCATTTATGTCTTATCATGTCGGGCTGCTCCTAGGCTATAAATAGCCGCCCTACAACCACTAGCTGGTTGGCTGCTCGAAGAACTTGACACTTGTCATTTGAGAGCAACCCATCCTCAGAGGACTTTGAGAGAAAATCATCAAGTGAGGAAAAACCAAAACCAAACCCTACAAACCCAAAGTGATTGAGCATCTTGAAGAAATTAATCCTGCGTGGATCCGGCGCTTGTTACCTTTGAAGTGTGCTTCCTCGATGGTTAGGCGTCATGGTCTAGAGCATCAAGAGGAATTGTGGATCGCCGAGTGACCAAGTCATGAAGGTTTGGAAGTCGCTGAACACTTACCACAGTGATTGGGCCGAGGTCTGCGTGGCCTTAGTTCAAGGAGAATACGGTGAGGACTGGGTGTCTGAGCTGCGTGCTTTCGATGTTGGGTGTCGGGGCTGCGTGTCCTCGAGTTTAAATACTCAGCCACTCAACAGGCGTACAAGCCGAGACAGAGATGGAACTGGTCTACAAATCATTGTCTTCACCAACTTTGGTGGTTCTAATTCCTCAACCCTTTCATTTCCTCATTCTTGTGTTGAATGTTTGTTCATATATGTGTTTGAAGACTTTGGTGAAGACTTTCTCAATTTTTCAGTTCAATTTCTTGATCTGTTTGTCTTCGTCTTGTGTTATCCTGTGATTCGCTTTACGTACTCTGTGCTAGTCTTCATTTCATCATGATGGTATCGATTGTCAAAACCGGCGGATCTCGGGTAGGGGTCCCGAGCTGTGCGTCTAGGCGGATGGTAACAGAGGCGAGGACACGATGTTTTACCCGAGTTCGGGCCCTCTCGATGGAGGTAAAACCCTCGTCTGCTTGATTAATATTGATGATATGGGTAGTACAAGAGTGGATCTACCACGAGATCAAGGAGGCTAAACCCTAAAGCTAGCCTATGGTATGATTGTTGTAATGTATGTTGTGTCCTATGGACTAAAGCCCTCCGGTTTATATAGACACGGAGAGGGCTAGGGTTACCAAGTCGGTTACAATGGTAGGAGATCTACATATCCGTATCGCCAAGCTTGCCTTCCATGCCAAGGAAAGTCCCATCCGGACACGGGGCGGAGTCTTCAATCTTGTATCTTCGTAGTCTTGGAGTCGGTGGACGATGATAGTCGGCTGTCGGACACCCCTAGTCGGGACTCCCTCGGTAGCCCTGAACCAGGCTTCAATGGCGATTAGTCCGGGCGCATAATGTTCGGCATTGCAAGGTGGGTTCCTCCTTGAATAATCGAGAGAAGATCATGAACACCGGATAGTGTCGGCTCTGCAAAATAAATTCCACATTCCACGTAGAGAATAAAATGTACACCGGTCCAACTGGCGGCGTATTACGGCGTGACATCACACCCCTACCAAGCCTTTGTTTGAATTGTTTTTTACTATACCACCTCGGCACGTTTAGCGAAGCGGTTTCCTTGGCATGTCTTGTCGAAGCAGAGATCGTGTTCCCCTTATTCCGGGATTCTCATCAATACGTGCGTGGGTAACCCAACCGTGCCCGTCGCCATGCCTCCTCTATCGAAGGTGAATCCCAAACGGTCACGGAGACGACTGTTGGTATTTTTCCCCTTTATAAGAGGACCAAGGCTCGTTCTTTTTTCTTCAATCTCGCATCGAATCTCCTCCTCGCTCCTAGTTCCAACACCTAGAGCCTTAGATTGGCGCTTGGATCTCAACCATGTCGGCTCCGACCTCGGGGCGGTGGATGCCCTCCTCCGTCACGGAGGAGGGCGTGTGGCTACGTGAGGCCAAGTACACGGCCTTGAGATTCGCAGGTTGCTGCCCAAGGGCAGGTCGTGCCCGCCCGAGCCTGGTGAGTACGTTGTCTTCGTATCCCACCTCCGTCGGGGTTTAGGCTTCCAGCGGACCCCTTCGTGAGAGGGCTCATGTTCTACTATGGGCTGGATTTTCACGACTTGGCTCTGAGTCCATCCTCCATATCTCCGCATTCATTATCGTCTGCGAAGCCTTCCTCGCGTCCCTCCCCACCGGCTGTGGTGAAGACCTTCAATGTGGGCCGAATATGATCGGGCGTCAAGCGGAGTCGGCCAGGCGGCCATAATCAAAGGCCGATGCCCCATGGCGAGGGTTCCTTCAAGAGGAACTTCGGGTGTGGCAGCGAGGTGGTTCTACATCACCGCTCAGAAGAAGGCGACAAGCAAAAGCCGCCGCCTTCATTCCATGGGACTTCCATGCCGGTGATGTCATGGGTCGACCAAGGGCTCAATTGGGGCCGTCAGAAGGCGTGCCCTTCTTGCGAGGGCGGATTCGAGACCTCGAGCGAGGGAGATCAATCTGGTTGTGGTGATGCGGGTTATGCTAATCGGGCATCTTACGCCTGCAAGCGCCGTCCTCTCCGTCTATGGGAGTTCAACCGGAGGACCTCGGATTCTCCAACACTTCATGGGTGCGACACCCGTGGAGATGTATAAGTTGTTCTTGGACCGCGGTGGCGTGTCGGAATTGGCGAGGGCGAGGCCTAAGCATGTCGCCGGATACTCGGGTAAATAGCTCGAGTCCGGACGTTCGGTTTATCTGCTTTTCTAGAGTTCGCCTCGACCCATTACTCTTCATAGGAGTGGGTGGCGCGATCGAGGCTGATAAGGTGTCCGCCCCCTCCAGAGACATGCTGGAGCCGTCTTTGGTCGAGAATGTTGGAGGTCGCGCCCATGGAAGGGGCGATGGGGAAAATAGAGAGCTGTTATTTCACCCAAAGGCGTCTGAAGAGGGGGAATCAAAACCCCTCCTTCGGGGAGAAGAGGACCGCCTCGAAGATCCGGAGGCCAAAGCCCCTAAGCGGGGAAGAGATCTTCACCGGGGTCCGGCGTCCGGGAGAATCCGGACGCTGTCGTCGCCAAAGGATCAGCCCTCAGTGAGCCGTGAGTATGAAAAGGGAGTTCATTAGTAAGAAAATACCTCCATTTGTGCTACGTGGGTAACGAAATTTTTATCCTGTAGTTGGTTTGCAGCCTTCTTAGATGAGTTCGTCTTGAGGATCTTCTTAGGAGATGATGGAAACAAAACGCCTCCCTCAGCTGCGCCGTCGAGATAAGGTGACGAGCTGAAGTATCGTCACGGAGGTATCCCAGTCTGGAGGGGCGGAGAGTTCGGCGCCCGTGGTATCCGGCGGGAGGCCGAAGAATCTGCTGAGAGGCGTCCATCTCGGAAGATCATCGTGCGTTGATGCACATGGTGATTGGAAGGATTTAGATCCTCCGGAAGCGGATTTGCGTAATGCCGCTATGAGTTTCTTTGGCGGGATTTGAGTGCGTGAGAATGACACACCTTCTTTTTTTGACAGTTTGGCACATAAAGTGCATACTGTATAGATAGTAGCCCCGAGACTCGGTAGGTTGTCGAAAGCGACAGCGTCGAGGATCGAAATCATAAGTAATGAATGTCGCCGTTCCTATGTAGGTGGCGGATAGTCGAGGGCTAGCGGACTAGTGGGGTTGCCGAGTTAATCGCGGCAATCTGGGCGTGGCGGATGCGGACATCGCACTTGTCGACGGCGACTTGGCGAGTCGCAAGGTAAATGAGTTCTCCATAGTCACTTTTATTAAAGGGTCAAAGCCCTCCTCGATAAATTATCGTTGTTATCTGAGCGGTCTTTGCTGCTTTGTGGAGAGCCTTGGGCGAACTTGCTCAAGCTAAGAGCAAGCCCGAAGGAGTGTGTGACTGCCTCGGCGACGAGGAGTTGAAAGCGAAAGGGCTGCACACTGCCTAAGCAGGGAAGAGGTGGCGAATTGGCGCGAAAGTAAAAGATCTTGCCGACCGCAATGAGGCTCTTGAAAGGAGCACTTATCAGTGGGAAGACTGAGGAAGGCCACCGCCGAGGCCAAGGATGCCCGCTCGCAATGCGGGCCATGAAGGAGGAACTGCGCCGGGCGGAGATATCGTGGTGGCAAGCCTTTTCTCGCTGCGTCGCGGTTTATGGATCAAAAGTATGCTCAATTTGGTAATTTGGAGTCCGGAGGATCGTATATGGACTTAGTGGCAAGTGCGGCTGATGCCGTTGGGCACTTCGAGCGAAGGATCACAAGGCGGAAGAGCTATATTGGTCTCAATTCCATAGTCCGGATTGCTCACTTTCGTTGTGAGACCGGTTGGCGAATGGGCGAGCTAAATAGATTGTCCGGACTTACCATGGTGACATCGTGGCTCATGTCGGCGAGAGAGGCCCAAAGCGACGAGCTACTTGACTTCTGCAGCAATTCCTTGGGCGGTGCCGCATATCAAGAGATGAGCGGTCGGCCTGCATCGGTAGCGGATGGCTCTTGCCCGTGTGAAGGCGCATTGGGCGGAGTGGATGCCACGCTGTTGCTGCCGGGGTTGGATGAAAGCGGCTCCCGCCGAGCACTATTTCGGTGAAGTTATCGTGGCACTTTTCGTGTAATAAGTCGCGATGCTCAAAAATGTCACGTTCAAATGAGCGTTTTAGCTTATAAGCGATGATTATGCTATAACTGCTTTTTGTACTTATCGTCCCAAGTATTGAAACTTCTCCTATCGCGGCCGTTTACGCATATGTTTGTATAACGAAAGATTGCAGTCTTGACTTATTTACGCACAAGGTGCGGGGTGTTCATAAAAATAGCGCATTTTCACACTTAATCCGGCGTCTCGGTCCTATTAAGGAGGTGGTAGCATAGCGAGCGAGGCAATCCGGACTATAATGCTTTATCACTTTCCTTAGCGGTGGAGTTCGAGGGTGGGGCTACGATATAGCCCACAGGGTACCGCACTTCTCGAATTGAGGCGCGTGTGTGCTGACCGAAGCGGTCCTTCGTCCATGCGGAATTTTAAACATTCGGTAGTCGATCGAGTGGTTGACGGTCTCTCATTGTATAATAATGATCAGTTTCGGCTTTCTCTCTTGGCGCTTCGACGAAGCTGGCGCTGTCGCGATAGTTCTCCTGGTGCGCGTTAGCGATGATCACGGAATGTAAGGCAGCAAAACACAAGAGCGGGCAAACCCAACATTTGACCAAAGACATGATTGGAGCTGATGCATATAATGCCTAACTCGAGGCGCGAACACTCCCTAAGGTGTTCGGTCTTTGTAATAATAGGCGAGAACAATGCCCTAAGCCCTAGTGTCGAGTGCGGGCATGGTCTTACGCGGCCGATGCCAAAAGCGTCGAGCTCGCTTTGGCTATAGGAAGAAACCAAGGAGAATAACAACGAGAGCGGTAAAAAAAGGTTCTGCGAGGTCTTAATCTGAAAGAATCCTCTAGCGGGTCCCTCTGCGTCTGCGCTGTGTCTCCGTTCGCCGTTATCTGGGCGGGTATGCACATTGTTCATCTGTAAAAAGAGAGGCAGCTTAGTTTGAAAGCGATTTGTCGAAAAAATATGTGTAAAGAAGAAATATAAATAAGTAAAGCGGGGTTTGTATGAACCCGCGGTTGTTTATCTTGCGCAGCCCCACAGCGAAGAGGTGTGCGGCTAGGGAACCCTAACTGCTTTGAAGCGGACTTCGTCTATCGAGTCCGGGGTCTTTAGTGACCCTCGCCTTTGAAATGATGCCACGTGGACGGGCATCTTGAGTGTAAGAAGGCAGCGTAATGCGGTATGGCGTTAAACGGACAAAAGCCTTTCGTCCCAAGAGTGCTTGATATCCACTTTTAAATGGGCGATATGAAAAATTAGTTTTTTCGCCGAAAATTGTTCGATGATCCGAACCGACTTCTAGTAATAGGGAGCACTGTGCACTTGGCATAAGGGCTGGCGTCACTCCTTTGAAGGAAGTGCGGCTTTGTCGAATTTTGGTAGGGTCTATCCCCATCTTGCGGATTGTATTTGAATCTGACAGGTTTAAGTCGCTGCCTCCATCCATTAGGACTTTAGTAAATTGTAATCCGTCGATTATGGGATTCAATATCGAGGCAGTCCGTCCGCGTTTGAAAGCTTGGAATAGTCGGTGGTGAAAGTTATTGGTTTTGATATCCGATTTCTATAGTGCGAGGGTTGGCCCGTGCGAGGCTCTTTTAGAAAGTGCCGCACTATTTTTCCGTATTATCACATGAAGTGAATTTACTGCTTTGACCTCTTGTGGGAAAGTTTTTGTTTTCGATGCTTTCTGCTGGTGGGGTTTATCGTCTTAAGCTTGATCGTCGAGCCCCTTGTGTTCGGCGTTTAGTCGGCGGACTGTTTAAAACCCAACAATCCTGTGGGTGTGGTTTGCGAGCCTTAGAAGTCTTGTGGATTTGACATATCCGACCCAAAATCTTGTTTAAGTTGGACAGCTCATCGCCGTCATCCTTAGGCGGTGTTTTGTTGTTTGGCGCGAGCTTTTGAATCCGGCGTTGACTACCGTGCTCTTTGGGCTTTTCTCTTTATTCGTAGCTGCTCTTTTCTGCGTCGTGATTTTCGTTCCATCTCTTATCTCGGATGTACTTGGGTATTTGGTGCTGCATCTTGCTAGCCAGCTATCCTCTCCGCCTGAAGCGGGTCATGAGGCTTGTTAGCGCGGACATTGTCCTCGGTTTCTCTTGGCGAGTGCTGGCAAGCCATTCGTCTCGGACATTGTGTTTAAAAGCTGCTAAGGCTTGGCGTCCGGACGATCGACTATTTAGTTCTTTTGGTGAGAACCTGTTCGAATTTCTTGTGACTCTCCGGGCTGTTGAGTTATATGATTTAAATCATTTGCATCCGGAGGGCGGACATAGGTCCCTTGAAAATTTGCTCGCGCTTCCTCGAGCTCTTCCCAACTTCCCACAGTGTTTTGGGAGGCTTTTAAGCCAATGACGGGCTGGCCCTTTGAGCACGAGGGTAGGTATTTTATGGCGTGGAGATCGTCTCCTCGGCCATGTGTATATGTAGTATGTAATCTTCTATCAGACTCGAGGTCTGTTGTTCCATCGTAGGCCTCTATGTTTATGGGTTTAAATCCTGCTGGGAATTCATGGTCCAGCACCTCATCGGTGAAACATAGTGGGTGTGTGGCGCCCCTGTATTTGGGTGTGCCACTATCTTGGGCACTTAGCGTCTTGCCTTGCTTCTGGGGCCTTCTTCTTTGGCTTTGTAGATGGACTGGCTGGGCCATCTGTGTTTCGAGTTCATTAGTTGGTTTATGTCTTGGCGCCGCTTTCAGAATTTGGCCTATCATCGGCGTCTATCCAACCAGGCAGCCTCTTTATTTTTTGGCGGTGGGCGCTCTATGGCCTCCTCGTCGAATGGTCAGTAACAACTTGCGCCGGGTAGCTCTTTGATTGGTGACCATTGCCGTATTTATCCGCGGTTTTGAGCACTTTGCTCCATCTCATTCTAAGTGTGTCTTCCGCTGTTTTGAGCTTCCGCTTTTCCTTCTTGAGCTTCTTGCGGTGTTGGCGAGTCTTTTCGAAGGTTTTGCTCTCCGTGGCGTGTCGGCATGAGATCATCTGGTGTCATTTTCGCGAACTGGGTGATTATCGACTTCGTCATGTTGGACGGTTGCTTATCTGCATGTTAAGTCGTCCACTTGTGAGCCCTGCTGTATTACGGGCTCCTTAGGAAGCGTTGTTGTTGTCGGCGGGACTTAGAGGCGGCGTCTGCGCGCCGTTTTAGTTGTTTATCGGCGGGGTTATCTTCGCATGACCCGTTGGTCCTCGTTATCGCTCTCTTTTGGGGTATCCACCATGTATATGTCATATGGCGAGGTGGTCCTCCGTGCCCTATAGGCTCATTTTTGTTCGTCTCGGCATAAATCGTCTATTCGTCGATGTCTTGGTCATAGTCTAACATGTCGGTTAGATAAATCGACAGTGGCTACAAAGTGGGTGGTGGGTGGGCTCTGAATTTCTTCGTCGTCCTTATCCCAACCGCCTTGGCCATAATCCGGCCAGGACTCTCCCAATAATGAGAGATGCTTTAGCGAATTTAGGATGTCGCCAAAGGGCGAGTGTTGGAAGATGTCCGCGACGGTGAATTCCATAACCGGCGCTCGATTCGAATTGATTGGTGGGGGCGTGGGAGGCCTGGAGTCCGACAAGGAGTCCGGCACCTCGGAATCACAAGTTTCGCGGGGGACAAGATTAGTGTTTGGCTCCATCGCCGTGGAAGTTGAAGCCCCCAAGGCGGCGTCTATCCACCGATCCTCGTCTGGGCGTCGGCTCGGACTAATGGCGAAGCAGATTCATGTCTGACCACCAAGGCACTGTTCGTGGTAGAGCTAGATCATGCCCATCATCCGTCTTGGCAGCTTCATTTGTGGCTCGAGTCCGTCGAAGATCAAGTTTCGCGGACATCGGCCGTGAAGTTTAAACTTCGAATCGACTGACGGCGAGGCGTAGCTTCGATCTGCTCTAGATGGCCAAGGGAACTAGCCCGCGGTCTTGAAGCCGCCGAACACGAAGATCATGCGGGAGAAAAATCTCGCCAGGACAGCGTCGTTGGTTGTAGATGCCATCAAGCCTATCGGTGGCGACGGAGGAACTCCCAATGAAAGCACCAATGTCGATTGTCAAAACCGGCGGATCTCGGGTAGGGGTCCCGGCGTGTGTCTAGGCGAATGGTAACAGGAGGCGAGGGACACGATGTTTTACCCAGTTGGGCCCTCTCGATGGAGGTAAAACCCTCGTCTGCTTGATTAATATTGATGATATGGGTAGTACAAGAGTGGATCTACCACGAGATCAAGGAGGCTAAACCCTAAAGCTAGCCTATGGTATGATTGTTGTAATGTATGTTGTGTCCCTCGGACTAAAGCCCTCCGGTTTATATAGACAGGAGAGGGCTAGGGTTACAGTCGGTTACAATGGTAGGAGATCTACATATCCGTATCGCCAAGCTTGCCTTCCACGCCAAGGAAAGTCCCATCCGGACACGGGACGGAGTCTTCAATCTTGTATCTTCGTAGTCTTGGAGTCCGGCGGACGATGATAGTCCGGCTGTCCGGACACCCCCTAGTCCAGGACTCCCTCAATGACCATGCTTGTATTCTGTTATGCTTACTTCTGAGTACTTATTCCACTGCTAGTAGTTCTTCGCTAAGGAATTTCCTCTCCGGCAAATTCCTCAGTGAAGAATTCATAAAAATCGCCTATTCACCCCCCCTCTAGTCGATATAACGCACTTTCACATGGATGCTCATATTGGCTCCTACATAGTCTACGAAGATCTTTTATCGGTCAAACCGCATAACAACATACGTTGTTCCCTTTGTCATCGGTATGTTACTTGCCCGAGATTCGATCGTCGGTATCTCAATACCTAGTTCAATCTCGTTACCGGCAAGTCTCTTTACTCGTTATGTAATGCATCATTTCGTAAATAACTCATTAGCTACATTGCTTGCAAGGCTTATAGTGATGTGCATTACCGAGAGGGCCCAGAGATACCTCTCCGACAATCGGAGTGACAAATCCTAATCTCGAAATACACCAACTCAACATGTACCATCAGAGACACCTGTAGAGCTTCTTTATAATCACCCAGTTACGTTGTGACATTTGGTAGCACACAAAGTGTTCCTCCGGTAAACGGGAGTTGCATAATCTCATAGTCATAGGAACATGTATAAGTCATGAAGAAAGCAATAGCAACATACTAAACGATCAAGTGCTAAGCTAATGGAATGGGTTAAGTCAATCACATCATTCTCCTAATGATGTGATCCCGTTAATCAAATGACAACTCATGTCTATGGTTGGGAAAATTAACCATCTTTGATTAATGAGATAGTCAAGTAGAGGCATACTAGTGACACTATGTTTGTCTATGTATTCACACATGTATTATGTTTCCGGATAATACAATTCTAGCATGAATAATAAACATTTATCATGAAATAAGGAAATAAATAATAAATTTATTATTGCCTCTAGGGCACATTTCCTTCAGTCTCCCACTTGCACTAGAGTCAATAATCTAGTTCACATTGCCATGTGATTTAACACCAATATTCATATCTGTATATGATTAACACCCATAGTTCACATCCTCATGTGACCAACACCCAAAGGGTTTATTAGAGTCAATAATCTAGTTCACATCGCTATGTGATTAACACCCAAAGAGTACTAAGGTGTGATCATGTTTTTCTCGTGAGAGAAGCTTAGTCAGCAGATCTGTCACATTGAGCCGTATGTATTTTACAAATATTCTATGTCTACAATGCTGCACTTGCGGAGCTACTCTAGCTAATTGCTCCCACTTTCAATATGTATCCAGATTGAGACTTAGAGTCATCTAGATCGGTGTGAAAGCTTGCACCGATGTAACTCTTTACGACGGGCTCTTTTCTCACCTCCATAATCGAGAAATATTTCCTTAGTCCTCACTAAGGATATTCTTGACCGCTGACCATTGATCTACTCTTAGATCAAAATTGTACTCCCTTGCCAATACTTAGAACAAAGTATACAATAGGTTTGGTACACAACATAGGATACTTTATAGAACCTATGACTGAGGCATAGAGAATGACTTTCATTCTCTTATCTATTTTCTGCCGTGGTCGGGATTTGAGTCTTACTCAATTTCACACCTTTGCAACACAGGCAAGAACTCTTTCTTTGACTGTTCCATTTTGAACTACTTCAAAATCTTGACAAGGTATGTACTTATTGAAAATCTTATCAAGCGTCTTGATTTATCTCAATAGATCTTGATGCTCAATATGTAAGTAGCTTTACTGAGGTCTTTCTTTTAAAGAACTCCTTTCAAATACTCCTTTATGCTTTCCAGAAAAATTCTACATCATTTCTGATCAACAATATGTTACTCACATATACTTATCAGAAAGGCTGTAGTGCTCCCACTCATTTTATTGTAAATACAGGCTTCACCGCAAGTCTGTATAAAACTATATGCTTTGATCAACTTATCAAAGCGTATATTCCAACTCTGAGATGCTTGCACCAGTCCATATATGGATCGCTGGAGCTTGCATATTTTGTTAGCACCTTTAGGATCGACAAAAACTTTCTGGTTGCATCATATACAACTCTTCTTTAAGAAATCCATTAAGGAATGTAGTTTTGACATCCATTTGCCAGATTTCATAAAATGTGGCAATTTGCTAACATGATTCGAACAGACTTTTAAGCATCAATACGAGTGAGAAAAAACTCATCGTAGTCAACATCTTGAACTTTGTCAAAAACCTTTTTTGACAAGTCTAGTTTTGTAGATAGTAACACTACTACCAGCGTCCATCTTCCTCTTGAAGATCCATTTATTTTCTGTGGCTTGCTGATCATTGGGCAAGTCAATCAAAGTCCACACTTTGTTCTCATATATGGATCCCATCTCAGATTTCATGGCTTCAAGTCATTTCGCGGAATCTGGGCTCGTCATCGCTTCCTCATAGTTCATAGGTTCATCATGGTCTAGTAACATGACTTCTAGAATAGGATTACCGTACCACTCTGGTGCGGACCGTACTCTGGAAGACCTACGAGTTTCTGTAATAACTTGATCTGAAGTTTCATGATCATTATCATTAACTTCCTCACTAATTGGTGTAGGAATCACTGAAACTGATTTCAGTGATGAACTATTTTCCAATTCGGGAGAAGGTACTATTACCTCATCAAATTCTACTTTTCTCCCACTCACTTCTTTCGAGATAAACTCCTTCTCTAGAAAGGATCCATCTTAGCAACGAATATCTTGCTTTTGGATCTGTGATAGAAGGTGTACCCAATAGTTTCCTTTGGGTATTCTATGAAGACGCACTTCTCCGATTTGGGTTCGAGCTTATCAGTTTGGAACTTTTTCACATAAGCATCGCAACTCCAAATTTTAAGAAACGACAGCTTAGGTTTATTGCTAAAACATAGTTCATACAGTGTTGTCTCAACGGATTTAGATGGTGCCCTATTTTAAAGTGAATGCAGCTATCTCTAATGCATAGCCCCAAAACAATATTGGTAAATCAATAAGAAACATCATTGATCGCACCATATCAAATAAAGTGCGGTTATGACGTTCGGACACACCGTTATGCTGTGGTGTTCCAGGTGGCATGAGTTTGTGAAACTATTCCACATTGTTTTAACTGAAGGCCAAACTCGTAACTCAAATATTCATCTCTATGATCAGATCATAGAAACTTTATTTTCTTGTTATGATGATTTTCAACTTCACTATGAAATTCTTTGAACCTTTCAACTATTTTAGACTTTTGTTTCATCAAGTAGATATACCCATATCTGCTCAAATCATCTGTGAATGTCAGAAAATAACGATACCTGCCACGAGCCTTAATACTCATTGGTCTGCATACATCAATATGTATTATTTCCAACAAGTCAGTAGCTCGTTTCATTGTTCCGGAGAACGGAGTTTTTAGTCATCATGCCCGAAAGGCACGGTTCGCAAGCATCAAATGATTCATAACCAAGTGATTCCGAAAATCCGTCTTTATGGAGTTTCTTCATGCGCTTTACACCGATATGACTCAAACGGCAGTGCCACAAATAAGTTGCACTATCATTATTAATTTTGCATCTTTTGGCGTCAATATTATGAATGTGTATTATTGTGATCGAGACCCAACAAACTATTTTCATTGTGTGTATGACCATTGAAGGTTTTATCATGTAAACATAACAAAAATTATTCTCTGACTTTAAATGAATAACCATATTGCAATAAACATGATCAAATCATATTCATGCTCAACGCAAACGCCAAATAACATTTATTTAGGTTTAATAATCCCGAATGTATAGGGAGTGTGTGATGATGATCATATCAATCTTGGAATTACTTCCAACACTCATCGTCACTTCCCCTTCAACTAGTCTCTGTTTATTCTGTAACTCCTGTTTCGAGTTACTAATCTTAGCAACCGAACAAGTATCAAATACTCAGGGGCTACTATAAACACTAGTAAGGCACACATCAATAACCTGTATAAAAAATATACCCTTATTCACTTTGCCATCCTTCTTATCCACCAAATATTCAGGGCATTTCCGCTTCCAGTGACCATTTCCTTTGCAGTGTAAGCACTCAGTTTCAGGCTTTCGTCCAGCTTTGGGCTTCTTCGCGGGAGTGACAACTTTCTTGTCATTCTATTTGAAGTTCCCTTTCTTTCCCCTTGCCCTTTTCTTGAAACTAGTGGTCTTGTCAATCATCAGCACTTGATGCTCTTTTCTTTATTTCTACCTTCGTTGATTTCAACATCACGAAGAGCTCGAGAATCGTTTTTCTCATCCCTTGCATACTATAGTTCATCACGAAGTTCTAGTAACTTGGTGATGGTGACTAGAGAACTCTGTCAATCACTATCTTATCTGGAAGATTAACTCCCACTTGATTCAAGCGATTGTAGTACCCAGACAATCTGAGCACATGCTCACTAGTTGAGCGATTCTCCTCCATCTTTTAGCTATAGAACTTGTTGGAGACTTCATATCTCTCAACTCGGGTATTTGCTCAAAATATTAACTTCAATTCCTGGAACATCTCATATGGTCCATGACGTTCAAAACATCTTTGAAGTCCCGATTCTAAGCCGTTAAGCATGGTGCACTAAACTATCAAGTGGTCATCATATCGAGCTAATAAGCGTTCATAACGTGCGCATACGCTCTGTAATAGAGTGCATCACCTAGCGATTGCATTAAGGACATAATTCTTCTATGCAGCAATGAGGATAAACCTCAGATCACGGATCCAATCTGCATCATTGCTACTAACATCTTTCAACACAATTTTCTCTAGGAACATATCAAAATAAACATATGAAAGCAACAACGCGAGCTATTGATCTACAACATAATTTGCAAAATACTACGGGACTAAGTTCATGATAAATTTAAGTTCAATTAATCATATTACTTAAGAACTCCCACTTAGACAGACATCTCTCTAGTCATCTAAGTGATCACGTGATCCAAATCAACTAAACCATGTCCGATCATCACGTGAGATGGAGTAGTTTTCAATGGTGAACATCACTATGTTGGTCATATCTACTATATGATTCACGCTTGACCTTTCGGTCTCCGTGTTCCGAGGCCATATCTGTATATGCTAGGCTCGTCAAGTTTAACTTGAGTATTCGGCGTGTGCAACTGTTTTGCACCGTTGTATTTGAACGTAGAGCCTATCACACCCGATCATCACGTGGTGTCTCAGCACGAAGAACTTTCGCAACAGTGCATACTCAGGGAGAACACTTCTTGATAATTAGTGAGAGATCGTCTTAAAATTCTACCATCAATCAAAGAAAAATAAGATGCATAAAGGATAAACATCACATGCAATCAATATAAGTGATATGATATGGCCATCATCATCTTGTGCTTGTGATCTCCATCTCCGAAGCACCGCCGTGATCACCATCGTCACCGGCGCGACACCTTGATCTCCATCGTAGCATCGCTGTCGTTTAGCCATCTATTGCTTCTCGACTATCGCTACCGCTTAGTGATAAAGTAAAAGCAATTAAAGCGCTGCATTTCATACAATAAGCGACAACCATATGTCTCGGCGGTTGCCGATAACTTCGGTTACAAAACATGATCGTCTCATACAATAAAATATAACATCACGGCTTGACCATATCACATCACAACATGCCCTGCAAAAACAAGTTAGACGTCCTCTACTTTGTTGTTGCAGGTTTTACGTGGCTGCTACGGGCTGAGCAAGAACCGTTCTTACCTACGCATCAAAACCATAACGATGGTTCGTCAAGTTAGTGCTATTTTAACCTTCACAAGGACCGGACGTAGCCACACTCGATTCAACTAAAGTTGGATAAACTGACACCCGCCAGCCACCTTTGTGCAAAGCACGTCGGTAGAACCAGTCTTGCGTAAGCGTACACGTAATGTCGGTCGGGGCCGCTTCATCCAACAATACCGCCAAACCAAAGTATGACATGCTGGTAAGCAGTATGACTTGTATCGCCCACAACTCACTTGTGTTCTACTCGTGCATATAACATCTACACATAAAACCAGGTTCTGATGCCACTGTTGGGGAACGTAGTAATTTCAAAAATTTCCTACGTACACGCAAGATCATGGTGATGCATAGCAACAAGAGGGGAGAGTATTGTCCACGTACCCTTGTAGACCAAAAGCGGAAGCGTTAGAACAACGCGGTTGATGTAGTCGTACGTCTTCACGGCCCGACCGATCAAGCATGAAAACTACGGCACCTCCGAGTTCTAGCACACGTTTAGCTCGATGACGTCCCTCGAACTCCGATCCAGCCAAGTGTCGAGGGAGAGTTCCGTCAGCACGACGGCATGGTGACGATCTTGATGTTCTACCATCGTAGGGCTTCACCTAAGCACCGCTACAATATTACCGAGGAGGACTATGGTGGAGGGGGCACCGCACACGGCTAAAAGATCAACAGATCAATTGTTGTGTCTAGAGGTGCCCCCCTGCCCCCGTATATAAAGGAGCAAGGGGGGAGGGGCGACCGGCCTAGGAGGGGGTGCGCCATGGGGAGTCCTACTCCCACCGGGAGTAGGACTCCCTCCTTCCTTGTTGGACTTGGAGAAGGGGGGAAGGAAAGGGAGAGGAGGAGAAGGAAAGAGGGGGACGCCCCCCTTGCCATAAACCAATTCGGTTTGGGCCTTGGGGGGGGCGCACCCCACACTCCCCTTGCTGTCCTCTATTTCCACTAAGGCCCATGTAGGCCCATTAAGCCCCCGGGGGTTCCGGTAACCTCCCGGTACTCTGGTAAAATACCGATTTCACCCGGAACACTTCTGATATCCAAATATAGGCTTCCAATATATCAATCTTCATGTCTCGACCATTTCGAGACTCCTCGTCATGTCCTTAATCACATTCGGGACTCCGAACAACCTTCGGTACATCAAAACTCATAAACTCATAATATAACTATCATCGAAACCTTAAGCGTGCGGACCCTATGGGCTCGAGAACTATGTAGACATGACCGAGACTCGTTTTCGGTCAATAACCAATAGCGGAACCTGGATGCTCATATTGGCTCCTACATATTCTACGAAGATCTTTTATCGATCAAACCGCATAACAACATACGTTGTTCCCTTTGTCATTGGTATGTTACTTGCCCGAGATTCGATCGTCGGTATCTCAATACCTAGTTCAATCTCGTTACTGGCAAGTCTCTTTACTCGTTATGTAATGCATCATTCCATAACTAATTCATTAGCTACATTGCTTGCAAGGCTTATAGTGATGTGTATTACCGAGAGGGCCCAGAGATACCTCTCCGACAATCGGAGTGACAAATCCTAATCTCGAAATACGCCAACTCAACATGTACCTTCGGAGACACCTGTAGAGCTCCTTTATAATCACCCAGTTATGTTGTGACGTTTGGTAGCACACAAAGTGTTCCTCCGATAAACGGGAGTTGCATAATCTCATAGTCATAGGAACATGTATAAGTCATGAAGAAAGCAATAGCAACATACTAAACGATCAAGTGCTAAGCTAACGGAATGGGTCAAGTCAATCATATCATTCTCTTAATGATGTGATCCCGTTAATCAAATGACAACTCATGTCTATGGTTAGGAAACTTAACCATCTTTGATTAATGAGCTAGTCAAGTAGAGGCATACTAGTGACACTATGTTTGTCTATGTATTCACACATGTATTATGTTTCCGGTTAATACAATTCTAGCATGAATAATAAACATTTATCATGAAATAACAAAATAAATAATAACTTTATTATTACCTCTAGGGCATATTTCCTTCAATTATTGCCTCTAGGGCATATTTCGTTCAGTCTCCCACTTGCACTAGAGTCAATAATCTAGATTACTTTGTAATGAATCTAACACCCATGGAGTCTTGGTGTTGATCATGTTCTGCTCGTGGTAGAGGCTTAGTCAACGGGTCTGCCACATTCAGATCCACATGTATTTTGAAAATCTCTATGTCTCCCTCCTTGACCAAATCTCGGATGGAGTTGAAGAGTCTCTTGATATGTTTGGTATTTTTTGTGAAATATGGTTTCCTTCGCTAAGGCAATTGCTCCAGTATTGTCACAAAAGATTTTCATCGGACCCGATGCCCTAGGTATTACACCTAGAACGGATATGAACCCGTTCTTCCAGACTCCTTCATTTGCTGCTTCCGAAGCAGCTATGTACTCCGCTTCACACGTAGATCCCTCCACGATGAGCTGCTTGGAACTGCACCAACTGACAGCTCCACGATTGAATAAAAATACGTATTCGGTTTGTGACTTAGAGTCATTCGGATCAGTGTCAAAGCTAGCATCGATGTAACCACTTATGGCAAGATCTTTGTCACCTCCATAAACAAGAAACATATCCCTAGTCCTTTTTAGGTACTTCGGTATGTTCTTGACCGCTGTCCAGTGATCCACTCCTGGATTACTTTGGTACCTCCCTACTAAACTTATAGCAAGGCACACATCAGGTCTGGTACACAACATAGCATACATGATAGAACCTATGGCTAAGGCATAGGGAGTGACTTTCATTTTCTCTCTATCTTGTAACACAAGCAAGAACCCTTTCTTTGACTGATCCATTTTGAAATTCTTCAAAACTTTATCAAGGTATGTGCTTTGTGAAAGTCCTATCAAGCGTCTTGATCTCTCTCTATAGATCTTGATGCCTGATATATAAGCAGCTTCATCGATGTCTTTTCACTGAAAAACTTTTATTCAAGTATCCTTTTATGCTATCCAGAAATTCTACATTGTTTCCAATCAACAATATGTCATACACATATAATATTAGAAACGGTATAGAGCTCCTATTCACTTTCTTGTAAATACAGGCTTCTCCAAAAGTCTGTATAAAACCATATGCTTTGATCACCTCATCAAAGCATATATTCCAACTTCGAGATGCTTGCACCAGTCCATAAATGGATCGCTGGAGCTTGCACACTTTGTTAGCACCTTTAGGATCGATAAACCTTCTGGTTGCATCCTATACAACTCTTTTTTAAGAAATCCAATAAGGAATGCAGTTTTGACATCCATTTGCCAGATTCCATAATCATAAAATGCGGCAATGCTAACATGATTCGGACAGACTTAAGCATCGCTACGGGTGAGAAAGTCTCATCGTAGTCAACTCCTTGAACTTGTAAAAAACCTTTTGCGGCAAGTCGAGCTTTATAGACAGTAACATTACCATTAGCGTTTGTCTTCTTCTTGAAGATCCATTTTTTCTCTATGGGTCGCCGATCATCGGGAAAATCCACCAATGTCCACACTTTGTTCTCATACATGGATCCTATCCCAGATTTCATGGCCTCAAGCCATTTATCAGAATCTGGGCTCATCATAGCTTCTTCGTAGTTTGTAGGTTCTTCATGGTCAAGCAAACATGACTTACAGAACAGGATTAACGTACCACTCTGGTGCGGATCGTGCTCGTGTTGACCTACGAGGTTTTGTAGCAACTTGATCTAAAGTTTGATGATCATTATCATTAGCTTCCTCTCTAGTTGGTGTAGGCATCACGGGAACGGATTTCTCGGATGTGCTACTTTCCAAATTGAGAGTAGGTACAATTACCTCATCAAGTTCTACTTCCCTCCCACTCACTTCTTTCGAGAGAAACTCCTTCTCTAGGAAGGATCCCTTTTTGGCAACAAAGATCTTTCCTTTGGATCTATGGTAGAAGGTGTACCCAATTGTTTCCTTAGGGTATCCTATGAAGACGCACTTCTCTGATTTGGGTTTGGGCTTATCCGGCTGAAGCCTCTTGTTATAAGCATCGCATCCCCAAAATTTAAGAAACGACAACTTAGGTTTATTTCCAAACCACAGTTCATACGGTGTCGTCTCAACGGATTTTGACGGTGCCCTGTTTAACGTGAATGCAGTTGTCTCTGATGCATAACCCTAAAACGATAGTGGTAAATCTGTAAGAGACATCATAGATCGCACCATATCTAATAAAGTGCGATTACGACGTTCGGACACACCATTACGCTATGGTGTTCCAGGTGGCGTGAGCTGTGAAACTATTCCACATTGTTTTAAATGAAGGCCAAACTCGTAACTCAAATATTCATGTCCAAGATCAGATCATAGAAACTTTATTTTCTTGTTCCAAAAGTCAGTGATTCCAAAAGTAACAAGAAAATAAAGTTTCTACGATCTGATCGTGGAGGTGAATATTTGAGTTATGAGTTTGCCTTCATTAAACAATGAATAATTCATGCCTCATAACTCTGGAACATTACAGCGTAATGGTGTGTCAGCTATCCTCTTCACTTCATTAGATATAGTGCGATCTATGATGTCTCTTACCAATTTACCACTATAGTTTTGGGGTTATGCATTAGAATAACTGCATTCATTAAACTGACACCATAAAAATCCGATGAGCTGACAGCGTATGGCTGTGGTTTTGCTGCTAAGTTGTCGATCTTAAAGATCGATTTCTGTCGAAAGACTTGATGAATGCGTCTTCATAATACCTGAAACAATTGGGAGAAGTCAAGATCTTTGTTCTAAGAGAGTTTCTGAAAGAAGTTGGGTCGAAAGAAGTCAAGTGATCGAGCAAATGTGTAATCTATTCTAAAGGTCATGTTGGTTGACCATCATGATCAGATGCTATGAAAGCTATAACCGATAAATAAATGAGAACAAATGTGGACTTTAGTGGATATGCTGAGGTGATGAAATAAATGGATCTTCATAGAGAATAAATGGATCTTCAAGATGATAGTGATGGTAATTGTATATATAAAGCTCGACTTGTCGCAAAGGTATTCGACAAGTTCAAGGGGTTGACTACTAAGGAGTCTGGATTAGGGGTATCCGGACAGCGGATTTGTGTACAACGTCCGGACTATTGAAGCGTGAAGATACAAGACTCAAGACTTTGGCCCATGTCCGGATGGGACTTTCCTTGGCGTGGAAGGAAAGCTTGGCGATCCGGATATTATATTTCCTTCCTTGTAACCGACTCCATGTAAACCCTAGCTCTCTCAAGTGTCTATATAAACCGGAGAGGTTGGTCCTTAGAAGGCCGATCACAATTACAATCATACCATCATAGGCTAGCTCCTAGGGTTTAGCCTCTACGATCTCGTTGTAGATCTACTCTTGTACTACCCATATCATCAATATTAATCAAGCAGGAAGTAGGGTTTTACCTCCATCGAGAGGGCTCGAACCTGGGTAAACATCTGTGTCCCTTACTTCTTGTTACCATCAACCTTGACGCACAGATCGGGACCCCCTACCCGAGATCCGCCGTTTTTGACACTGACAACTACAATGAGACTTTATCACCCGTAGTGATGCTTAAGTCTGTCCGAATCATGTTAGCAATTGGTGCATTTTATGATTATGAAATCTTGCAAATGGATGTCAAAACAGATTCCTTAATGGATTTCTTAAAGAAGAGTTGTATATGATGCAACCAGAAGGCTTTGTCGATCCTAAAGGTGCTAACAAAGTGTGCAAGCTCCAGCGATCCATTTATGGACTGGTGCAAGCATCTCGGAGTTGGAATATATGCTTTGATGAGGTGATCAAGGCATATGGTTTTATACAGACTTTTGGAGAAGCCTGTATTTACAAGAAAGTGAGTGGGAGCTCTATAGCATTTATAATATTATATGTGGATGACATATTGTTGATTGGAAATGATGTAGAATTTCTGGATAGCATAAAAGGATACTTGAATAAGAGTTTTTTCAATCAAACACCTCGGTGAAGCTGCTTATATATTGGGCATCAAGATCTATAGAGATGGATCAAGACGCTTGATAGGACTTTCACAAAGCACATACCTTGATAAAGTTTTGAAGAAATTCAAAATGGATCAGTCAAAGAAAGGGTTCTTGCCTGTGTTACAAGGTGTGAAGTTGAGTTAGACTCAATGCCCGACCACTGCAGAAGATAGAGAGAAAATGAAAGTCATTCCCTATGCCTCAGCCATAGGTTCTACCATGTATGCTATGCTGTGTACCAGACGTGATGTGTGCCTTGCTATAAGTTTAGCACGGAGGTACCAAAGTAATCCAGGAGTGGATCACTGGACAACAGTCAAGAACATCCTGAAATACCTGAAAAGGACTAGGGATATGTTTCTTGTTTATGGAGGTGACAAAGAGCTTGTCATAAGTGGTTACATCGATGCTAGATTTGGCACTGATCCGGATGACTCTAAGTCACAAACCAGATACGTATTTTTATTGAATAGTGGAGCTGTCAGTTGGTGCAGTTCCAAGCAGAGCGTCGTGGTGGGATCTACGTGTGAAGCGGAGTACATAGCTGCTTCGGAAGAAGCAAATGAAGGAGTCCGGATGAAGGAGTTCATATCCAATCTAGGTCTAATACCTAGTGCATCGGGTCCAATGAAAATCTTTTGTGACAATACTGGAGCAATTGCCTTGGCGAAGGAATCCAGATTTCACAAAAAGGCCAAACACATCAAGAGACGCTTCAACTCCATCCGAGATTTGGTCAAGGAGGGAGACATAGAGATTTGTAAAATACATACGGATCTGAATGTGGCATACCCGTTGACTAAGCCTCCTCCACGACCAAAACATGATCATCCCCAAGACTACATGGGTGTTAGATTTGTTACAATGTAATCTAGATTATTGACTCTAGTGCAAGTGGGAGACTGAAGGAAATATGCCCTAGAGGCAATAGTAAAGTTTTTATTTTTATTTCCTTATTCATGATAAATGTTTATTATTCACTAGTAAATGTGCACGTGCAATGCACGTATTATCATGTAAAAAATCATCATTCGTTCTAGAAAACAATGAACAAAACTATAATAGTGTGCTAACATAATTAAGAGATGCAATATTTAGTGAACATATTTGTCAATCATCAGTAAACTGACAATGTTCGAGCGAAACTTTAAAAAAGTATATCACGATTTTATGGACCAAATCCTTTTCGAATCCTTGCCAACAAACAAGTCATGTGAATAAAAATTTTACATCGATATTATGAAATTTGAAAAAAACAGACGAAGGCATGACCATGAAGAAATCAATGCACAACAATATGTATTTTTAAAAGGACACCACAGGTTCACACACATAAATGATATGCATGGTTCAAAAACATAACCCAAAAATGAACATGGGTATAATGAGTCATCATGGTCGCATGCATGGCATAGAGGGAGTGCAAATGTTCCCTTCATCTCTATAGAAAAGGGGGAATGTCCCAATCAATTGTGGAAACATATTTATAGGGTACAAATGTCGAACCTACTCGCACAACCAGTCTGCTGAGTGCATCATTCATTATACTCATCATTTACCAGGTTGCGGTAGATTGAAGTCTTGCAGGAGCGGGTTTGGTCAAGTCAGCCATGTAGTAGTTGCTAGTGACCTGGTTCTTAACAACATTGGCCATCTTGCGGAACTCCTTGTGAATGCGAGCAGATAATGCAAAGGCTTGGTCTGCTGTGTCTTCATCGTCATAGTCAAGAGGACCACGGTCATCTACTTTTCAGCAGCTACCTGCACCATGTCTTCTTGTTTGACAGGTGAAAGACCGGTAGGAGTGGACATTATAGAGGTAGTTGGCCCCCATGCTTAACTGAACTGTGGCACTGCTATTGCGAATTACTACATCAGTCGAGTGCAATGCATGTTAGATAGTTATGTTTTATGATAACCTTTGCGGATAAGAGTAACAAGATATATAAAGGAACCGAAGATCGAAGGTAGCACATGCATAAAAGTTTCGGGCGGTAGTTCCATTTTTAGTGAACTGAAAAAATAAAGTAGAAAAGGACAAGCTAATAATGCCATGTGTGCACAACCAGCATCTGAAAGACCAATGTAGTACATGAGGGATCATTTCAGTTCATAGATGATCGGTGAACAAGAGGGCATCATTTTTCAGTTTAGAAACAATACAAATTGGTAGTGGATGTCAATCTGCAAGTACATAAGAGAGATGAAACTATCTTACATAGTTGTGCATCTTTAGCATGAGCTTAGTTTGTGAGGCATTTGTCAAACACCCAAGAAAAGAATGTGAAAATAGATCGAAGCACATGTACGACGGAGGCTGCGGTGAAATTTCCCAGAGATGAACGTGACTTTCGACGCACAATAAACCGTTTCAAGGACCTGAATATGTACAAAACCCACAATACCTTATTATGGATAACTATATGACATGCCTTGAGTATTAAAATGTGCTTACTAACGAAATACATTGAGATAGGATGCAGATCGGGAAAGCGTACAGATCACTTTGACCCAACTTCGATGTAGCTTTGTCCTTTGGATCTTCTCCCCGACAACTTCATTGTAGTTTCTGCACAATAACACATTTTCTGAAGAAATATATTCTGCACACAACCAACGTTTTCTATGAAGAAATGTATTCTGCACAATGGATTAAAGTTTCTGCATGATAGCTAAAATGAGATGGACATTAACAAGCATGCAAGCGGGCTGAAAGGAGAAACCATGTAATCCAAGTCTGCTCCCTAACCACAGATCTATCAACATATTAGACAACACACAGAAGTGTGTTTTTGTGTTTTCTTACAAATAAGATGTGTACCCAAATCATATAGACTGAACCAACCTACGCGACGTAAACACTTGCAACAGATCATGTATCAACATTTTACTCTCCTCTTCCTTTCCCTTGATTCTCGGTGAAATATGATGGCCCAAAAATGGAGCACAAAAAAGTGTTAGCTGATTCTGGACTATGGGCTAATCAGCGAGTGAATAGTGAAAGCCAATAACTATGACAAATTCTTGATGATACTAAGACCATACCATTTTAACTATGGGTGCCCCCCTCTTTGGGTACCTTGGCGCTCAATTTGGCCTGTGCCACTTCCATAAGTTTTTTCTTTTCAGCCTCTCTCTCTCTCTCCTTTCCACCAAACCTAAAGCGTTCTTGAGGTACACTAACAGCATACTTTTTTTGTGGGTCACTAACAGCATACTGAAGCTAGAGACATCTATTACGATTACAAGCATAAAATAAGATAATGAGATGCATGATGTACTAATCTGATCCGAATGTGTTTTCAACTTGCTCAAATAGGTTGTTACATATCTTTGGACCTGAATATCATGAACAAATATTTGAAACTGACCAAAATTTCAATCAAAAATTTGGGCCTTAAACAATATTAACTGATAAGAGTAATGATAAGAGTATTTCGTACCTAAATTTACCTGCCAATTCATCACAATATTTAATATCACGATACAGGATATGACAGAATTAAAGGGAGACGTCATGATTTAAGTTACTGCAAAAAGGATAGTTCAGAGCTCTGGAACATTTGTATACCAATCACACTACATCAAGAAAGGATAACAAGTGGGAAAAGACATACCCTTCCTTCCACTAAATCCTGCGTGCCAATGTTGACAACAGTACATCCAATGGCCTTTGCAGAGTTGAGACACATCATGTGATTTTGGTTCCTCTCCCATGGGTTACAAACTCTTTTCTTATTTATTGCTCTCTCATCAATGGTTCCACCTACAGCTACATTGACTAACCTACTGATCAATGAATTAACATCAGCTACGGCTCGCAAACAATTTCAGTTCAAAGAGTAAATGAGCATACACCCTGTAGCTAGCTAGAAAGCCATCTCACCATAGCAGGACACCGTCCCTAATAAGATCAAATAGCTGGGTGCCGGATGAGTCAATTAGCAAGTACTTCATCAACAATGGGTCTTCACCTTGGTAAGTGTTAATATGCATCATATGGGTCAATTAGCAAGTACTTCATCAACAATGGGTCTTCACCTCGGTAAGTGTTAATATGCGCCGTATAAGACTTCTCCTGGTTCAGATTGTGCAGCTGCATAGTGATGGTGGATCTGAGGGACAATATTAATTATTGCGGCCGCCAGCGGTCAGCCCCGCCACCCTTGCCCGTGGCGGCATCTCCTTCCTTGGCGCTCACCCTTGCTCTAGATTCAGAAACTCCTGCAGAAATACCACACCAAACTCGCCATTCGAACCAAACACCACACTGAACTGCTCATATTTAGTTCAGCATAATCTCAAATAACCATTCAAATGAAATCCCATGAATATTTTGTGACCAAGGGAACAGAAATTAGACCAGTCTTGAGAAGTCATTTACAAAGAAAAGCCTAATTTTTGAAGTTTCTGCATAAAAGCAGAGATGTAATGCATGATGATTATAGAATTGCAAATTTCTGTTAATAAAGGAAATGCATAGGATAATCTATAGTACTTGGGCTTGTCGCCTGCTCATCCTAAACAAGAACACTTTGTTAAATCCATTGTTTTTTATAATCTACAATAATTAATACCTCAGCAGGGCAACCTTGGAGATAATTCCTCCTCGCAAAAATAAGTAAATAGAATCCCTTTGAGGGAGTCCTGGACTATGGGGTGTCCGGATAGCCGAACTATCATCATCGGCCGGACTCCAAGACTACGAAGATACAAGATTGAAGACTTCGTCCCATGTCCGTATGGGACTTTCCTTGGCGTGAAAGGCAAGCTTGGTGATACGGATATGTAGATCTCCTACCATTGTAACCGACTCTGTGTAACCCTGGCCCTCTCCGTGTCTATATAAACCGGAGGGTTTTAGTCCATAGGACAGAACAACAATCATACCATAGGCTAGATTCTAGGGTTTAGCCTCCTTGATCTCGTGGTAGATCTACTCTTGTACTACCCATATCATCAATATCAATCAAGCAGGAGTAGGGTTTTACCTCCATCGAGAGGGCCCGAACCTGGATAAAAACATCGTGTCCCTTGTCTCCTATTACCATCCGCCTAGACGCACAGTTCGGGACCCCCTACCCGAGATCCGCCGGTTTTGACACCGACATTGGTGCTTTCATTGAGAGTTCCTTTGTGCCGTCGCATATAGGCCTGATGGCTCCTTCGATCATCAACAACGACACGGTCCAAGGTGAGACTTTTCTCCCCGGACAGATCTTCGTATTCGGCGGCTTTGCACTGCAGGCCAATTCACTTGGCCATCTGGAGCAGATTGAAAGCTACGCCCTGGCCATCAGGTTAGGTTCGGAAGTTTGAACTTCACGGCTGACATCCGCGGAGACATTATCTTCGACGGATTTGAGCCACAGCCGAGCGCGCCACACTGTCTCGATGGGCATGATTTAGCTCTGCTGCGGACGGTGCCACGAGGAGGCGCTGCGAGTCGCTCCGACCCTTAATTGAGCCAAGCTGCGCGGTCGAGGATGGGTGGCTAGACACCGCCTCGGGGGCTGCTACATCTACGGCGATGGAGCCAAATACCGACTTTGTCCCTTGTGAAGCTCGTGACTCCGAGGTGCCGGACTCCTCGCCGGACTCCGAACCTCCTGCGCCCCTACCGATCGAATCTGATTGGGCGCCGATCATGGAGTTCACCGCTGCGGACATCTTTCAGCACTCGCCTTTTGGCGACATCCTGAATTCGCTAAAGTATCTCTCGTTATCAGGAGAGCCCTAGCCGAACTATGGTCAGGATGGCTGGGATGCGGCCGACGAAGAAATTCAAAGCCCACCCACCACCCACTTCGTAGCCACTGTCGACGACCTAACCGACATGCTAGACTTCGACTCCGAAGACATCGGCGGTATGGGCGGCGATGCGGGAGACGACCAAGAACCAGCGCCCTCTTGGGCCTGGAAAGCCACCTCAACTCACGATGTATACATGGTGGATACACCAAAAGGAAGCGATAACGAGGAACAACAGGACGCGGTGAAGGATAATTCCCCTGAAAAATAGTCAAAACGGTGACGCAAGCGCCGCCCGAAGTCCCGCCTCGATAACAACAGCACCCATACCGACCCAGCCATAGAGCAGGGCGAACCGGTGGATGACGAACATGCCACCAAGAAACCATCCGAACAGGATGAATTGGACGAGCAACCCATCCCCGGCGAAAACAACAGTCTAGACGATCTCACGCCGGACACATCACCGGAGCATAAGAACCTTCACAAAAGGCTCGTCGCCACTGCAAGAAGTTTGAAGAAGCAGAAGCGGAAGCTCAAAACAGCGGAAGACGTACTCAGAATGAGATGGAGCAAGGTACTCAAGACCGCAGATAAATACGGCAATAGTCACCAAGAAAAGAGCTACCCGAAGCGCAAGCTATTGCCTGAATTTGATGAGGAGGCCGTAGATCCCCCACAGTCAAAAGACAAAGAGGCCGCCTGGCCGAATAGACGACCAGATGACAGGCTAAGAGCGGCAAGCGGTGCCGCACACACGCCGGCACATGATCCACATAAGGATCCTCGCAAAAAGGATGGCCCGGTCAGGTCCATCTATGGGCCAAAAAAGAAGGCTCCAGGAAGCAACACAACACGCCGAGTGTTCAAAGATAACGGCACACCTAAATACAGGGGCGCCGCACACCCACTATGTTTCACCGATGAGGTACTGGATCATGAATTTCCAGCAGGATTCAAGCCCGTAAACATAGAGGCATCTGACGGAACAACAGACCACGAGTGCGGATTGAGGATTACATCCTACACATACATATGGCTAGAGGAGACGATCTCCATGCCATAAAATACCTACCCCTCAAGCTCAAAGGGCCAGCTCGGCACTGGCTCAAAAGCCTCCCAGAAAATACCATTGGAAGTTGGGAAGAGCTCGAGGATGTGTTTCGAGCAAATTTTCAGGGGACTTATGTCCGCCCTCCGGATGGAGACGATTTAAGTCACATAACCCAACAGCCCGGAGAGTCAGCACGCAAATTCTGGAACAGGTTCCTCACCAAAAAGAACCAAATAGTCGACTGTCCGGACGCCGAAGCCTTAGCAGCCTTTAAACATAACGTCCGAGACGAATGGCTTGCCAGACACCTCGGCCAGGAAAACCAAGAACAATGGCCGCACTAACAAGCCTCATGACCCGCTTTTGCGCGGGGGAAGATAGCTGGCAGGCAAGATGCAGCACCAGCGACCCGAGTACATCCGAGGTCAAGGATGGAAATGGGAAATCACGACGCAGAAAAGATCAGCGCCAGAATAAGGAAAATGGCCCAAATAGCACGGCGATCAACGCCAGGTTCAAAAGCTCTCAGCCGAATAACAAAACACCGCCCCTTAAGGACAACAGTAACGATCTATCCAACCTAAACAAAATCTTGGATAGGATATGTCAAATCCACAGTACCCCCGGGAAGCCTGCAAACCATACCCACAGAGATTGTTGGGTCTTCAAGCAGTCCGGCCGACTTAACGCCGAACACAAGGGGCTCGACACACCAAGCGGACACGATGATGAACCTCACAAGCAGCGCGCCAGAAAACAGAAGACTTTCCCACTAGAAGTCAAAACAGTGAACTCACTTCATGTGATAACAAGGAAAAATAGTGCGGCACCTACTAAAGCACGCGCCGCACGATCCACCCCAGTGGAGTCCCGAAATTGGATGTCAAAACCAATTACTTTCGACCATCAGGATTACTCCAGAAGTACTCGAAACGCAGGAGGGTCTACTTTGATATTGGATCCCATAATCGACGGACTACAATTCATACAAGTCCTAATGGATGGCGGCAGTGATATAAACCTGCTATACCAGGACACCATCCGCAGAATGGGGATAGACCGTACCAAAATTCGCCATAGCAGCACTTCCTTCAAAGGAGTGATGCGGGCCTTTATGCCAATTATGCAGGCTCGTACTACTAGAAGTTGTGTTCGGTTCATCCGACAACTTCCGTCGTAAAAGCTAATCTTGATATCGCCCCATTCAAAAGTAGCCATCAAGCACTCTTTGGGACACGAAGCTTTCGCCCGCTTTAACGCAATACCGCATTACGCGTCTCTTACACTTAAAATGCCCAGTCCACGCGGCATAATCTCATTAAAGGGTAATTTCGAGTGTTCCTCGACCACGGAAAACGTGAGACTGCATTGACAGCCACACACTAATCCGGCCTTGCGGATCAAAACCCCTAAACACAGGTCATTCAGACCCCGGACACGGTTAGGCGAGTCCGGTATAAATAAACAAGGGGCTTCCTAGCCGCATACCTCTTTACAAGGGGCTGCACGCATGAACAATGAGAGCCAATCAAGCTAGACTTTATTCATCTTCTAAATCATACTCTATTTTAAATAAAAATTTTGCACGATACTTTTTCCAAACTAAGTTCTTCTCTTTTACAGATGAACCATGTGCTACACCCGTCCGAGATCTGACTGGCGGAGACACAAAGCGCAGGCGTGCGGCGAGGACCCGTTGTAAGGATTCTTTTCAGATTAAGACCTGCGTAAACCTTTTTCTGTCTCTTGTTGATACACATCCCCGGTTTCTTACCATAACCGAGGAGGAGGCTGACGTTTTGGCATCGGCCGCGTCAGAAGATTTCGCGCGTACCTGGGCACTAGGGGCTTAGGGCATCGTTCTGCCCGTTTTCATAAAGACCGAATACCTTAGGGAGTGTTGGCGTGTCGAGTTAGGCCTTATATGCATCAGCTCCGAATCATGTCTGTGGTCAAATGTTGGGTTTGCCCGGCTCCTGCGTTTTGCTGCCTTACGTTCCGTATTATCGGCTAACGCGGCACCATGAGAACTACTGCGATTGTGCCCCGGTTCGGCCTCGCGAGCACCTCGATGAAAGCGGCGGTGTCATGATATAGCGAGAGACTAGTCAACCACTCGATCGACTACAGGAATGTCTAGAATTCCTCCGCTTTGACGAAGGGCCGTTTCCCGGTCAGGCATACACGGGCTCCGAATTTGGAAGAGCGTAGTGCCCCCAGGGGCTATATCGTAGCCCCACCTTCAAACTCCTATGGCTAAGTGAAAGTGATATAGCATTATAGTCCGGTTGCCTCGTTTGCTATGCTGCCACCTCCTTCATAGGACCAAGACGTTGGATTAAGTGTGAAAATGCGCTTTTTTGCAAACACCCCCGCACCATGTGCGTGGGGGATGAAGCCAAAGACTGCCATCTTTCAGGTTATATATACATATACATTAACGGCCGCACAGGAGAAATTTTAATACTTGAACGCACAAGTATAAAAAGACCTTATATTATAAATATGGTTTTACAAATCATACATGTCATTTGAACATAACGTTTTTCGAGCACTGCGACTCTACTAAACGAGCGCCCCGCAGGACTTCCTCAAAATAGTGCTCGGCGAGCAATCAGCTTCTGTCCGAATCCCGGGATGCAATGTCGGTGGCATCCATCTTTGCCCAGTATGTTTTGACACGGGCGAGAGCCATCCGTGCACCCTCTATGCATGCCGACCGCTTCATCGCCTTGATATGCGGCACCGCATCAAGGAATTGCTGCACTAAGCCAAAATAACTCTTCGGCTTGGGCCTTTCCGGCCACAGATGAGCCACGACATCCTTCATGGCAAGTCCGGATAGCCTATTCAGCTCAGCCCACTCAGCCAACCGATCGGTAGCGGAAGGGGACGCTCTGGACTATGGAATTGAGACCAAAAAAGCTCTTCCATCTCGTGACCCTTTTAGCTTCAGAAGTGCACGACTGCGTCCGCCACACTCGCCGCCAAATTCAGATAAGGATCCTCCGCACCCCACAACTGGCCCAACTGAGCATACTTCGGATCCGTGAACTTCCTACGCAGCAAGAAGGGCTTTCCAGCCACAATGTCTCCGGCTTGACGCAGCTCCTCCTTTATAGCCGCATTGCGAGCGGGTATCCTTGGCCGGCGGTGGCCTTCTTGAGCCCTCTTGCTCCGCTTGGCGTTCTCTTTCAAGAACCTCATAGCGGTCGGTAGCATCCTTCAGCTTCACGGCCATTCCGGCCATCTCCTCCTGCCGGCGATGAGCAGCCTTTTTCGCTTTTAGCTCTTTGGCTGCCTTGAGGGAGCCGCATCACTCCTTCTGGCTTGCTCCTTGGCTCGAGCAAGCTCTGCCTGAAGGTCCTCCATTGCAGCGGCGCCATCTGCATCAAGCATACATGTTGTAAGGCATGGGCATCAGCTCCCTTACCGGTGACGCGGAGAAACCACCCACCTTGTGACTCGTCAAGTCGCTTATTGACCAGCGCGATGTCGCATCCATAGCGTCGATTGCCGCTTGAGTTCGGCAACTCTATCGATCCGACTGGCCACGAGCGCTCTGCCCCTGAATAGGAACGACGACATCTTAACACTGAGATTATGATCCTCGGCACGCCGCCACTTCTAACAACGTACCGAGTCTCAGGGGCTACTATCTATACAGGGCGCACTCTACGTGCAAAACCGTCAAAAGGTATGTCATTTTCGTACCTCAAACCCGTCGACAAACCGGCGGCCTAATGCAATCCGCCCTCAGCGGATGAAATTCTTTCAATCACCGTACTCATTAATGTATGGTGTTCTTCTGAGATAGACGCCCTCTCGAGTAGATCCTTCAGCTCCTCCGGCCGTACACCAGTTGGTGCTGAACTCTCGGCCCCGCCGGACTCAGAGACCCTCGCGGCGACACCTCGAAGTCGTCCGCCCGCTGACAATGGCAGAGAGAGGCGTCTCGCTCTCCATCATCTCCGGACGAAGGTCCCGAAGATGAGCTCGGTGAGAAGGGCGGAGATCCGAACTACATAAGGTAAAAACTTGGTTATCCTCGTAAATAAAAATAGGGATGTCCTTATTACAAAACTCCTTTTTCTACTTACGGCTCATTGGAGGGTTGATTCCTTTGGGGAGATAGTGCGGCCGGGGCTTCTCCTGGCGCAGGACCCTCCGGTGAAGATTTCTTCCCCCGCTTTGAGGCCTTAGCCTCCGGATCTTCGGAAGCGGTCCTCTTCTCCCCCTGGAAGGAGGGATTCTCGATCCCCCCTTTCTTGAAAGCCTCCTTAGGGGAGGCGGTAGTTTTTCTGTTTTCCCCATCGCCCTCTTCTGAAGGCGCAACCTCCAGCATCTTGACTAACACGAGATCCGGCGTGGTCTCAGGGAGGGGGGTCGGACACCGTATCAGTTTTGCTTGTGCTATCCACTCCTGTCCAAGGGATAGCTGGTTAAAAGGCAAATCGATGATAAATAAATGGACAATATGTCCAGACACAGGGCTACTTACTTGAGTATCCGGGCGATTGCAGCTTAGGCCAGCGTCCTCAGTCAAGTTCGGACACATCTCTTGTGATTCGAAGAACAGTTTATACATCTCCACGGTGTCATTACCCATGAAGTGTTGAAGAGCTCGAGGTCCCTCGGTTGAATTCCCACAGACGGAGGCGGCGTTTGAAAGCGAAGATGCGAATCAGCATAACTGCGTCACCACGACCAGATTGACCTCCCTCTCTTGGAGGTCTCGAATCCGACCTGCAATAGAAGTGCGTCCTTGGGCGGCCCCGTCAAGCCCTTTGTTGACCCATAGCGTCGGCCGTTGTGGAGGGCGGCGAAAGGCAGGCGGCGCCTCTACCTGCTGCCCCTGGGAGCGGTGATATAGAACCACTCACGTTGCCACAAGCCGACCTCCTCCTGGAAAGAGCCCTCGGGCCATGGAGCATCGGCCCTCTTGCTTATAACCGCCCCGCCGCACTCTGCCTGACGCCCCTCGATCATCTTCGGCTCCACATTGAAGGTTTTGAGCCACAAACTAAAGTGAGGGGTAGTGCGGAGGAAGGCTTCGCAGACGACAATAAATGATGAGATGTGGAGGATGGACTCCGGAGCCAAGTCAGGGAATACCAGCCCATAGTAAAACATGAGCCCCCTCATGAAGGGATCCATCGGGAAGCCTAACCCCCGACGGAGGTGAGACACGAACACGACACTCTCGCCAGGCTCGGGAGTTGGAATGACTTGCCCTTGGGCAGGCAACCTATGCGAAATCTCGTAGGTTAAGTACCTGGCGTTTCTCAACTTTAGCACGTCCTCTTCCGTGATGGAGGAGGGCATCCACCGACCCTGTAGGTCGGAGCCGGACATTGTTGAAGGTCCGAAGCGCCCGAATCTGGAGCCTTGGGTGTTGGAACTCGGGGCGAGGGGCGGATTCGATTGAGGATTGAAGAAAAGGAACGGGCCTTGGTCTCATTATAAAGAGGACAATACCAAGAGCCGTCCCGTGACCGCTTGGAACTACGCCGATGGAGGCGGGCAGCAACGGGCGGTTGGGTTACCCACGTCGTATTGATGGGAATCCAGAATAAGGGGAACACGATCTTTGCTTCGACAAGGCGTGCCAAGAAACCGCCGCTAAACGCTACCGAGGTGGTATAATAAAAGCGATTCGAGTAAAGGCTTGGTTGTGGTGTGGCGTCACGCCACAAAATACGTCGATGAGATTGAACTTGTGTAAATATTATTCTCTCTACGGTGGTATGTGGAATTTATTTTCTGAGCGGACACTATCTGGTGTTCACAATCTTCTATGAATTATTAGGAGGAGGAACCCGCCTTGCAATGCGAAGACAATATCGTGCGGACTCGTCATCATTGAAGCCTGGTTAGAGAGCTCTTGAGGAGTCTGGACTAGGGGTATCCGGATAGCGAACTATCATCATCGGCGGACTCCAAGACTATGAAGATACAAGATTGAAGACTTCGTCCGTGTCCGGATGGGACTTTCCTTGGCGTGGAAGGCAAGCTTGGCGTCTGGATATGTAGATCTCCTACCATTGTAACCGACTACGTGTAACCTGGCCCTCTCCGGTGTCTATATAAACCGAGGGTTTTAATCCATAGGACGAGAACAATAATCATACCATAGGCTAGCTTCTAGGGTTTAGCCTCCTTGATCTCGTGGTAGATCCACTCTTGTACTACCTATATCATCAATATCAATCAAGCGGAGTAGGGTTTTACCTCCATCGAGAGGGCCCGAACCTGGGTAAAAACATCGTGTCCCTTGTCTCCTGTTACCATCCGCGTAGACGCACAGTTCGGGACCCCCTACCCGAGATCCGCCGGTTTTGACACCGACACCCTCCAATTTCCACCATCATCAATCACAATATGTACTGATCTGAAAATAATAATCGTTGAATGAATGGAAATTCCAGAGTCTCCAATCGTGTCCTACATACTGCATGAATAGTACCATGACAGGCATAAGTACTAATAAGCATATAAGCACTAACGGTCTACATTGTAAGTTATAACTCAAGGAAATGGCGATGGGGCTACTATAGATGTAGGCATGAATATAATTTTGCTAGACCCAAATGATGATAGGATAAGCTGAAATTGAGACATTGTAGGATCTGCTAGCACCGAACCAATGTAAGTCGAACTTTGTGCATTACTATCTGAACAAACAACATTGATTTTAAAATACGACTTAGATTGGCGTGCACAAGCAGCTTCAGACCAATCGATATTTCACACACAATGAACCAAACATCTTCAATACTTCACCAACTTAATTTCATGAAGTATGCATCATCGTCTAGAATTACCAGCGGGTTGGGGGTGGAGATTGGAGAAAGAAGGAGGAAAGAAGACCCACCAATTTGGGAAGCACGGATTACGCTTCAATGGCACCGAAGAACACATCACAGATCGAGATGGAGATCCGAGGCGACACACAAGTAGCTGGGGATGGAGTTGTCCAGTGGAAGAACGGCTGCGTCGTCGCCATAGTAGGAGCATGCGGAGGCTGGGGGAGGGGGGCGCTGTGGAGAGGGAGCCGACCTCGAGCACCTTCTCGCGGCTAGCTCCAAGCCCTTCGTCGCGAGCTTGGTCTTGGATCCTGGAGAACTGCAACGGCTGCGGCCTCGTGCAGAGAAACGTGGGGAGGCGGTCCGACGCGGAGGAGGGCGTGGCGGCGGCCTGGTGCGGAGGAACGTGGGGTGGCGGTCCGGCGCGGAGGAGGGCGTGGCGGCGGCCTGGTGCGGAGGAACGTGGGGTGGTGGTACGGCACGGAGGAGGGGCGCTGGTGGCGATCGAAAGGGGCGGGGCGCTGGTGGGCGTGCTAATCTGGGGCGTGATTTGCGCCCGAGGGGAGGGGCAGGACATAACCAGGATAGTCTGCCGGCAGAACATTTAATCTGGGGCGTTTATTCGTGAGATCAAACCTTGATGTAATATAGACTGTTAGATGTGACTTAGTGGGATTAATCGGACGCCCCTGGTAATCCTGTGTACATCTTTTGATGTGGCTATAGGGTAATTTAAGTTTGCTCTTTTAATAGTAGTATAGATGCTAGAATTGTATAACCGGAAACTTGATACATGTGTGAATACATACACAAAACACTGTCTCCCTAGTATGCCTCTACTTGACTAGCTTGTTTATCAAAGATGGTTAAGTTTCCTAGCCATGAACATGTGTTGTCATTTGATGAACGGGATCACATCATTAGTGGAATGATGTGATGGACAAGCCCCATCTGTTAGCTTAGCATAATGATCGTTCAGTTTTATTGCTACTGCTTTCTTCATGTCAAATATTTATTCCTTCGACTATGAGATTATGCAACTCCCGGACTCTGGAGGAATGCCTTGTGTGCTATCAAACGTCACAACATAACTGGGTGATTATAAAGATGCTCTACAGGTATCTCCGAAGGTGTTTGTTGGGTTGGCATATATCGAGATTAGGATTTGTCACTCCGAGTATCGGAGAGGTATCTTTGGGCCCTCTCGGTAGTGCACATCATATGAAGCCTTGTAGGCAATGTGACTAATGAGTTAGTTACGGGATGATGCATTATGGAACGAGTAAAGAGACTTGCCGGTAACGAGATTGAACTAGGTATGAAGATACCAACGATCGAATCTCGAGCAAGTAACATACCAATGACAAATGGAATAACGTATGCTGACATAGCGTTCGACCGATAAAGATATTCGTAGAATATGTGGGGATCAATATGAGCATCCATGTTCCGCTATTGGTTATTGACCACAGAGGTGTCTCGGTCATGTCTACATAGTTCTCGAACCCGTAGGGTCCGCACGCTTAACATTCGATGACGATATGTATTATATGAGTTATGTGTTTTGGTGACCGAAGGTTGTTAGGAGTCCCGGATGAGATCACAGACATGATAAGGAGTCTTGAAATGGTAAAGAGGTAAAGATTGATATATTGGAAAGTGGTATTCGGACACCGAAAGGGTTCCGGAGTGTATCGGGTATATACCGAAGTACCGGAGGGGTTACCGGAACCCCCCGGTGGAAGATATGGGCCATATGGGCCATAGAAGGGAGGCACACCAGCCCGCAAGGGGCTGGCGCGACTCCCACTAGGGGGAAACCGAATTGGACAAGGGGTGGGGGCGCCCCCCCTTTCCTTCTCCTACTCCCTCTCCTTCCCCCTTTCCCCCCTCCAAAAAAAGGAAGGGGGGTCGAATCCTAGTGGGAGTCCAATTGGGACTCCCTACCCCCCGCTTGGGGTGCGCCTAGGCCGGCCTCCTCTCCCTCCCTCCTTTCTATACGGGGGGGGGGCGCCCCTATGAGACACACTAATTTCTCCAAGCCATGTGCGGCGCCCCCTCCACGGTGTACGCCTCCGGTCATATTTTCGCGGTGCTTAGGCGAAGCCCTGCGTGGATCACATCACCACGCTGTCATGCTGATGGAACTCATCTACCCCTTCGACCCTCTGCTGGATCAAGAGCTCGAGGGACGTCATTGCGCTGAACGTGTGCAGAACTCGGAGGTGATGTACGTTCGATACTCGATCGGTCGGAACGAGAAGACATTCGACTACATCAACCGCGTGGAGCAAACGCTTCCGCTTTTGGTCTACGAGGGTGCGTGGACACACTCTCCCCCTATCGTTGTTATGCATCTCCTAGATAGATCTTGCGTGAGCGTAGGAATTTTTTTCAAATTGCATGCTACATTTCCCAACAGCAACGTCATGATCTCCATGATCACCGGCTTGACACCCTGATCTCCATCGTAGCGTCGTGGTCGTCTCACCAACTATTGCTTCTACGACTATCGCTATCGCTTAGTGATAAAGTGAAGCAATTACATGGCGTTTGTATTTCATACAATAAAGCGACAACCATAAGTGTCGGGGATATGCCCCGCGGCGTAAACCGGCCGGAAGGATAAACCGGCCGGACTTGGCGATTCACCGGCAACCTGCACAGACCAGACGGTTCTGACTCATTGGGAATCCGGCGGGCGGGAGGAGCGACAAGACCGGTGGCTGTCTGGCGGTTCATGAAGGCAGTTCAACCATTGTGGGCGGTTTAAGAGGAAAGGAATATTTGCCTTACAAGGAGTTAAGACTAGGACTTGTATCCGGTTTGTATTAGAGATAGACTAGTCCTAATCCTAATAGGACTCCACATGTAAACCGCCCCTTCAACATATATAAGGAGGGGCAGGGCTCCCCAAAGAGGGATGAGTTAGAAGCAATAATTTCTAGGGCTAGACACAAAGAGGAGAGCCGGTTTACGGCGACTCCCTCGTGATGATAATGAGATCTAGCCTCAAACAGCATGTAGGGTTTTTACCGGATGATGTTTCCAGTATTCAAGTATCTAAACCCTTGTCTTGCGTGTTGATCCGCCTGCGTCTCTCGTCCCACTCAACCCTCTCAAGCTACCACATAGATGCGTTGGCCTCGCGACTAAGTCCTGACACTAAGGACATCTGCCGTGACAAATCCACGACAGTTGGCGCCCACCGTGGGGCCTGCGTACGGTGGTGTTGAGTTCTTGGAGGGATCTTTTTTAAGGGATCGAAGAGCTCGCAATTTTCCGGATGAAGAAGAACCGGTTTGAAGGATTTATATCAGTGATGAGTTAATCGATCCACAATTGTTAGTCTGAGATCTAAAGTTCAAGAAAAGCAAGGCACATGTTCGTTTTTTGCAAGTCGCCGAGATCGATAGGAGCGTTTCCGCATCTACTGTAGTCATGGATGAATTTTGATACGGATTCGACGGCCGGTTCGATTGATATTAGGTGGTTGCCACAAAAATCAGTTCGGTCCATGGTTGACAGATCGATTCCGAGCAGCTGTTGGAAAGGTCCGAGCACGGTTGATATTTTCTACCAAGTACTGGTCTAAGACGCTTTTGTTTATTGGAAATAGACTGACCTCCGGACTGTACCCAAGGTGCCCTTGAACCTAGTTCTTTGTGCGGAGTGGACACACCTGAGAATAATAACTATTGTTGCTGCCACCACCACGTGAAGAGGCAAGAATCAATTCTTCTATGGAGCGCTACTTTTTGCCCCTTGCTTGATTGAAGGCAAATAAAACAAACAGAAGACCGTGCTTGGAGGAAACTCTTTGAAAAGTATTTTATGGGCCGCCCGCCGGTCTGTCCCGAGTCAAACCCGCAGCTGCAAGCTATCATTGCATCCAGCTCCGAGTCACCTGCCTCGAGTCGCCAACCACAGACCGGACACGGCCGTGCCTCTTTAAACCACTGCTGCCGCGGATGCACCATGTCGACCTACTAGAGCGCCCTCGTTGCAGCATCCGAGCGCATGCAAAGCCACTATTACGACCGTGTTTAAAGCCACCCCTACTGGAGTCACCTGAGCCGCCCAGTGGCCAGCCGGGCCGTCCCGCGTCAAGCCGCCACCGGAGAGCAGCCGTCCGCTTCATTGCATGCATGCGCATCAAGCAACCCCGACGGCCTCGCCCTACTAGAGCGGCCATTGAGCCGCCAGATGACAAAAGTTATGCAAGGACCAACAGGAGAGAAGAGATTAATTAAACGAAGCGATCCAGCAAAACGGACAAGAATTCGTGTGTCGCCGAGTACCATCACTTCTACAGCGTGCTGCTTCTTCTTCCCATCAAAAACAGCGACGTTTCAGCCTCAAAAGCTGATCCCATGTGCATCAAGATATCAAATGGAGTATTACTTAGACTCGAATATGGATTAAGTGCAAAGGACAAAAAAGGAAAAGGACACGTACGGAAGTTGCTAGCTAGCAAGTATGTTGCATGGTTCTCTCGTGAGCAGTGTTGGGCTCCCCATCCAACGCCATACCGCCGCGCCAGAGGCTGCCGCCTCCGCTGCCGAAGCCCGACGTTGTGGTCTCATCTTGCTGGGTGTAAGTCGCCGGCGCTGATCATCCTTCGCTGATGTCTGCCGCCGGGTTGAACCAGTTCTGCTGCCACAAGTTACCGCCACCAAGTTACCTCGCTGGCGTGTCGAGCCACCCTGGCCACGCCGCCTCGACAAATTGCACAACAGATGTCGTAATCAGATCTATTCAGCTCAAGAGTTTTCTGCTGGCGTTTTTATTGCGTCACTTCCAACAATCTTTTGAGTCGCCATGACGCGCGATTCAGACAGCAGACGTGCGATTCAAAAACCGGGTGTTCAAAAAGGAAAGCGGGAGTTCAGCATGCATGAGCGGCCCACCTCCGGATCAGTCTTCGTGATTGACTCGCCCGTCAGCACCAGTTTACCAAGCCGCGTCCGGTGCACCCGTGAGCGACTTCAATTTCACCAAGCGATCATCAATTTCATCACGAATTATTTCTGGCCTGGCGCATCAGGTGATATCCATCTAAAATATATTTTATTGATACATATTTTTTTTGTCAAAAGAGCAGTTTATCTTTGTTTTGGTCTGCAATATTGTTGATGCAGGACAGTTATTCAATTCATCAGAACGACGTGGTTAACTCGCCCGTCCGCGCCGGTTTACACCACCGCGGCCGGTTCATCTGTTTGAGCCACCTCTGATGCGGCGGTCGTCTTTTTCGTCCGTCTCTCGCGGCCTGGTCTACATCAACACACCGCATCGCTTTTTATCGCATGAACCGCTTATTGAGTATGAGCAAGTCACAACTTGGGTAGCCGGCTTTCTTTCAAATTGGAGGAAAAATTATCATCAACGCCGTTTACCTTTGGATGGTTCAATGGGCGGCGCACAAATCGCCGCCACTACAGTTTGGTTAACTTCAAATCGCCATTGGAAGGAACCATTGGCGAATTCTTGACACGGCTCATCTGGATCATTTATAACCCGCCGCAATCACCTCAACCTTACGTGGATTTACATCGTGCTATCAACACCAATGATATACAAGTTATGTCGGTTTATATGACGATCAAATATGGAGAATCTCAAGCCAACTCTTCGAGTCATCTTAAGACTCGGGGGGCTACGATGATATGACGCAACAAGTCTTGCCAGTCTCAGCAAATTCAAGTGCCCCAGAAATGTTGAAAGATAACCCGGTCCTGGAGGCTACTGTTATATGACAGTTACAAATCGGCTCAATGAAGAAGTTCCGGATCATCAGAAAGGATTCCGGTTAAGGCAACATCTTTTTCTCATAAAGCGTTGAAGCTCTCAAAGATCCGGTTTAAAAATACGGCTCAAGGAGGCGGTATCATTGAAGCTCTCCAAAATCCGGATTACAATCCGGTTCAAGGGAAATTTATCTATCATGAAGCTTTGAAGCTCTCAAATCCGGTTCAAAATTCGGTTTAAGGGAAATCTATCTCCCACAAATCTCTGAAGATGTCAATATCCGGTTCAAAATCCGGTTCAAGAAGAATTTATTTCTTGCAAAAGTTAAAGGTTGCCAAAGAGGACTGCTTGCCATGATGCGCGGTTCAAACATGGGTATACCGCCTTATTGGCTTATCATATTATTGGTTACATAGGGCTTGGTGACAAAGCGGAGTTCTGTCCATTAATCCGCTATCACGCCACAACATAGCTTGGGAGCTTCACACCCAAGGGCCAAAGAGAGTCTGGATGCTATGCACACTCAAACATAGGCACCCAATGAGCACAGCTCATCACGTTATAGGGGCTCCTTGTGTCAAATACCAAGGAGTTTGAAAGGACCCTTGTAGTCGGTATCGACCCACGGCTTGGAAGCTGGTATATTTACCTAAAACCCGGGTTAACCTGCCTTCATCAAGTAAGACACTCCTATCCGGGTAATCTGGCATGACCCTCTGAGCGTTTGATGAGTTACTCTCATTGAGACCACGAACTTGTCAAAGTTAAAACGGTGATTGGTTAGTTGGAGGTCCATCTTAAAAGGCTTTGCTAAATGGTTCAACTCAGCGGCCTGGTAGCCCATGAAAAGCCTTGAATTTGGGCCTGGCAGCCCATGAAAAGCCTCGACTACACGGTTTTATTTGCCTTTGTCAAGATTTTTCTCTTTTGATAAATTTTATGTTGAACCGGCGTCTCTCGACCCGGCATGACTATCGATCATCAAATTAACCGGTGTTTATCAACCCGGCTCGGCTTTCAACTACAAGTTGTCGTTACACAATCAAGTTATAATCCGGAGACTATCGGCCGGTGCGGTTTGACTACAAGTCACCATTATATATATGGTTAATCTGGTGTTTATCATAAACCCGGTACGGTTTTATCATAAACCGACACAGTGTGAAAGGAGTTATTATTACTCAAGATTGGGTTTATCACCCTTACTACGAAAAGTTGGTAAACCTACGATGTGATTCAATGTCACAGGTATGATATATTTCATATTTGATTATTCTTAAGTGCAGCCTTGGTTATAAACCTGGGTTATATGTTGGGCATTATGACCCGTCCGGCGGTAAACCGCCAGGACACTTTAAACTTGTTGTCTGCAGGAACAGATTGAATAAAGCATGATGATAAATTATCCGGTGTTTATTAAACCGGCCTGGCTTTAAGACGATAAGTCGCCAGTATATGATGGAAAATTATCCGGTGTTTATTAAACCGGCCTCGCTTTTGGACTATACGTCGCCAGTATATATTTGGATTGCGCCATTGGAATCATGCGCTTATAAATCATTGAGTTATATTATTCAAATAGCCAAACTTGGCTGGATTTTCATTATGATACTGAATAAGGTTTTCATACCGGATTATATTATCTTGAATAGCCAACATGGCTGGATTTTTATTATGGTTACCAATGACCAGTATTATGATGGAGGTTTTCAAAGTCGCTTTAGCGCAATGGTTATTGTGTTATCAATGGATATGGCTTTTATTCTACAATTGAAGGAATAGTCCCGAGTTGCTGCAGGCTTACAACCCGGCACTTGGGGGCTACATTATTCAAATTGAGATTACATGCAAGTTTCATGACGCTGCAAGCATGCACCATGACACTTGGGGGCTAATGCAAAGTCATTCTTTGATCATCTTATTGAAGATCCGATTCATCACATTATAATGAGCTGGCCCTTGGGGGATACCAATTATTCCTGTCAACAATTGAAGGTACAAAGTTTTTTATTCATTATATTGAAAGGTCCACTGCTCAGTTGGTAAAGCACAAGGCTCTTAACCTTGTGGATGTGGATTCAAGCCCCATGATGGGGGTTACATCATATGGTGTTATTTTCATTGAAGTATATATCAAGTCCCTGCTCATTATTGCATAAATGACCCGGCCCTTGGGGGCTACACTGGTTGAAGTTCTTATGAGCATCAGGAAATTACAAGTCCTGTGTTTCTTGCAAGCATAACAACCCAAACACTTGGGGCTACATAATATGGAGTATTCAGTTTTACTAAGTGACTGGGATGAACAACATGGATTTCTTCTTAAGTGGCAGTATTTATATTGAAGCAAGTCTTAAGCCATCACTTTGTTCTGCTCAAGACTTGGGGGCTACAGGTATTATATTATTATCGAAGAAATATTTTCAAATTCTCTGATTGAGCAAACTAGGTTGACCCGGCGTCACCAATCATTATGACCCTGTGGCTGCAACTCGGCGTCATTAATAATCATGAACCGGCGTTGGCAACAATCATGAACCGGTGTCTGCAACAATCATGACCTGGAGTTATTAGTTTTTATAACCCGACAGTTCTTGCCAATGATAAACTGGCAAGTTCTGCATTTTCAAGCCGGTTGAATATCAGATGAGTATTTCAAGACCAATATTTCTTAAACCGGCGCTTTGGAAGCCGACTCAAGTGGATTATTCTTCACAATATTTTTCTATGAGAAACCAACGTCAGCAAATTGAGTATGAAGCTGGTTATTGACCTGGATTTTCTAGAAGGAGGAAATAACAAGGACTTAAGGATGATCAGTGTCAGTCCACAAGAATTCTTAACCCGGAGCACAACCTGTGAGAATTGTTCTGGTGTTTATTTTGCAGCATAAGTTTACCATGGATAAATCCAAGCTAAACTTGGGGGCTAATGTCGGGGATATGCCCCGCGGCGTAAACCGGCCGGAAGGATAAACCGGCCGGACTTGGCGATTCACCGGCAACCTGCACAGACCAGACGGTTTACAGCTCATTGGGAATCCGGCGGACGGGCCAGAGGAGCGACAAGACCCGGTGGCCTGTCTGGCGGTTCATGAAGGCCGGTTCAACCATTGTGGGCCGGTTTAAGAGGAAAGGAATATTTGCCTTACAAGGAGTTAAGACTAGGACTTGTATCCGGTTTGTATTAGAGATAGACTAGTCCTAATCCTAATAGGACTCCACATGTAAACCGCCCCTTCAACATATATAAGGAGGGGCAGGGCTCCCCAAAGAGGGATGAGTTAGAAGCAATAATTTCTAGGGCTAGACACAAAGAGGAGAGCCGGTTTACGGCGACTCCCTCGTGATGATAATGAGATCTAGCCTCAAACAGCATGTAGGGTTTTTACCGGATGATGTTTCCCGGGGCCCGAAGCTGTCTAAACCCTTGTCTTGCGTGTTGATCCGCCCTGCGTCTCTCGTCCCACTCAACCCCTCTCAAGCTACCACATAGATGCGTTGGCCTCGCGACTAAGTCCTGACACTAAGGACATCTGCCGTGACAAATCCACGACAATAAGGCTCCTGCCAGTTGCTGATAACTTTTACTCCCTCCGTTTTTATTTAGTTCGCATATTAGCTTTGGTCAAAGTCAAGATTTACAAACTTTGACCAAGTTTATAAATAAAAATATTAAGATATACAATAACAAATCAACAACATTAGATTTATTATTGAATGTACTTTTACATCGTATAGATATATTATGATAAATGTCTATATTATTTTCTATAAACTTGGTCAAACTTTACGAAGTTTGACTTCAGTCAACTCTAATATACAGAGTAAATAAAAACGGAGGGAGTACAAAACATTATCATCTCATACAACAACATATATCACATCATGTCTTGACCATATCACATGACAACATGCCCTGCAAAAAAAAGTTAGATGTCCTCTACTTTGTTGTTGCAAGTTTTACGTGGCTGCTACAAGCTTCTAGCAAGAACCGTTCTTACCTAAAGCACAAAACCAAAACGGTGATTTATCAAGTTTGTTGTTTTAACCTTCACAAGAACAGATTGCAGTTAAATTAGATTCAACTAAAGTTGGAGAAACAAACACCCGCCAGCCACCTTTATGCAAAACTAGTTGCATGTCTGTCGGTGGAACCGGTCTCATGAACATGGTCATGTAAGGTTGGTCCAGGCCGCTTCATCCGACAATACCACCGAATCAAAATAAGACATTGGTGGTAAGCAGTATGACGATCACCGCCCACAATTCTTTCTGTTCTATTCGTGCATATAATCTACGCATAGACTTGGCTCGGATGCCACTGTTGCGAAACCTAGCATGCAATTTCAAAAAAATTCCTACGCTCACGAAAGATCTATCTAGGAGATGCATAGCAACGAGAGGGGGAGAGTATGTCCATGTACCCTCATAGACCGAAAGCGGAAGCATTTGCTTAACGTAGTTGATGTAGTTGAATGTCTTCTCGTTCCGACCGATCGAGTACCCGAGTTCTGCACACGTTCATCGCGATGACGACCCTCGAGCTCTTGATCCAGCAGAGGGTCGAAGGAGTATATGAGTTACGTCAGCACGACGGTGTGGTGACGGTGATGGTGATGTGATCCGCGCAGGGCTTCGCCTAAGCACCGCGAGAATATGACTGGAGGCGTAAACTGTGGAGGGGGGCGCCGCACACGGCTTAGAGCAATTGGTGTGTGTCCTAGGGGTGCCCTCTCCCCCCCTCCCGTATATAAAGGAGTAAGGGAGAGGAGGCCGGACCTAGGCGCGCCCCAAGTGGGAGGAATCCCACTTGGGCTCCTAGTAGGATTAGCCCCACCCCCTTCCTTTTACCGAAGGGGAAAGGGGGAAGGAGAGGGAGTAGGAGAAGGAAAGGGGGGTGGCGCCCCCACCCCTTGTCCAATTCGGACTCCTCCCTCGTGGGGGGCGTGCCAGCCCCTTGTGGCCTGGTTAGCCTCCCTCCTATATCCCATATGGCCCATATCTTTCCCCGGGGGGGTTCCGGTAACCCCTCCGGTACTCCGGTATGTACCCGATACATTTTGGAACCCTTCCGGTGTCCGAATACTACCTTCCAATATATCAATCTTTACCTCTCGATCATTTCGAGACTCCTCGTCATGTCCGTGATCTCATCCGGGACTCCGAACAACCTTCGGTCGCCAAAACACATAACTGATACAATACATATCGTCATTGAACATTAAGCACACGGACCCTACGAGTTTGAGAACTATGTAGACATGACAGAGACACCTCTCCGGTCAATAACCAATAGCGGAACCTGGATGCTCATATTGGTTCCCACATATTCTACAAGATCTTTATCGGTCGAACCGCTATGTCAACATATGTTATTCCCTCTGTCATTGGTATGTTACCTGCTCGAGACTCGATCGTCGGTATCTTCATACGTAGTTAAATCTCGTTAGCGTCAGGTCTCTTTACTCGTTCTATAATGCATCATCCCGCAACTAACTCATTAGGCCATTGCTTGCAAGGCTTCATATGATGTGCATTACCGAGAGGGCCCAAAGATACCTCTCCGATACTCGGAGTGACAAATCCTAATCTCGATCTATGCCAACCCAACAAACACCTTCAGAGATACCTGTAGAGCATCTTTATAATCACCCAGTTATGTTGTGATGTTTGATAGCACACAAGGCATTTCTCGGTGTCCGGGAGTTGCATAATATCATAGTCGGAGGAATATGTATTTGACACGAAGAATGTAGTAGCAATAAAACTGAACGATCATTATGCTAAGCTAATGGATGGGTCTTGTCCATCACATCATTCTCCTAATGATGTGATCCCGTTCATCAAATGACAACACATGTCCATGGCTAGGAAATTTAACCATCTTAGATCAACGAGCTAGTCAAGTAGAGGCATAGGGGCACGGTGTTTTGTCTCTGTATTCACACATGTATCAAGTTTCCAGTTAATACAATTCTATAATGAATAATAAACATTTATCATGAATAAGGAAATATAAAATAACAACTTTATTATTGCCTCTAGGCCATATATCCTTCAATTGTGTGCATGCAATGTATGTTAATGTTAAGCCAATATATTAAATGAATTGCAAATTAATATTTGATGAGATATTAACTATATGTTGTTGTTAGGTAGGAAAAATTAATTAGAAGCGGCCATTAATTAGGGTAGTGTTGGAGCTGGATCCGGCAGATCCCTCAGTATGGGATCCTAACTAGGCGACTTGGCTAGATGGTAGCAGAAGCAACAATTCAGCCAAGTCACCTAGCTAGGATATCCTACCGAGGGATCAGCCAGATCCAGCCTCGATGGTGAAAAGAAACATCTTTTCTACTTTGGATCCTTCGCGATAAAAGACGGATTAAAGATTCGTTTCTGGAAGGGCAACTGACTAGACAATGTCATATCCTCCGAGAACATATCCAGCTTTGGTCCACATTGTTCACGATAAGAATGGTACTCTTGCGCAGGTGCTCAGTTCATTCCTGTCAGATATTTCTTTTAGGCTGGATTTATTGGCCCTCGTCTTATGTCATAGCAAAACCTTTTAACCCGATTGGAATTGATTAAGCTGGCACAATGACGGGATGTGTTTCGTTGAAACCTCAATACATCTAGGGCCTTTACGGTCGACTCCATGTACAATGTGCTAATGCATTCAGAGGTTCAAGTGGATAATAACATAATTTTTTTAGTAAAAAATCAGTAAAAGTTCAAATCTTCATGTGGTATATTCGAAGAGGAGTTGTGCTAACCAAAGAAAACATTGTCCATCGCAATTGGCAAGGAAGTAATAAGTGTAGCTTTTGAACTCACGACGAGGCAATCAGATACCTCTTTTTGCACTTCAAGTTTGCACAGTCTACATGCCAGTCATCCAAATATCGTTCAATTTGTATCTGTCCATAAATGTTGCCAATATTTTTGGTATTTGTTGGACGGTATTTCAAATAGGTTTAGAATGCTAATAAGGGGTGGGGTTGTATGCTTTATTATCAGCTCTTTGGCTACATAGAAATAACTTATTTTTGTGATGAAAATTCTTCTCCTTTGCAGGTTATTTTTGAATGTATGCCCTCCCTACAACGAATGGGGTACCAACTGATGCTCAAAGTGATTCGTATGCGGTTGGAGCGGGTGGCCAAGCAGATTATTACCCAACATGAGCGGGTGGTCAACCACCTCGTTCAATATAGGCATAGTGTTGGTCTTATATGACTCTATTGTTGCCGACATGTCGGTTTTTTAATTGAAATTTTGTTCTGAATATTAGTGTTCGAATATGTGCATCTTAATTATGCAGGGACCGGGTGTTGCTCATTATGGTTTGTATCCGCTGGATGTCACATTTGAAGATAATAAAAGTATCCTTTATCAAAAAAAAAAAGATTGGACGAAGACAACTTCAAATACATACATACAAACTGTACATATATAAGGCTTCCCTGTAACATACTCCCTCCGTCCGGAAATACTTGTCGTAGAAATGAATGAAAAAGGATGTATCTAGAATAAAAATACATCTAGATACATCCATCTCTCCGACGAGTATTTTCGGACGGAGGGAGTATTAAGTACAAACTTATCATGTTTATGAACCAAAATTGGTACATTAATTTTTGAAAAAAAAAACATTTAGAACTGAGTTTTTTGGTGCAACACTTTATTCCAAGCGTTATCAAGTCATTAGATTGACCTCCGTCTAATGACTCGCCTGCAAGTTGTTTTTTTACACAACGAAAGAACAATGTTTTTGTCCCCACTCCATCTGGCAGTGCACACAACTTAGACATCTTGAAGTACTCTCACCATTGTAAAATAAGTGTCTCAACTTTGTACTAAAGTTAGTACAAAATTATGCTAAACTTGAGACACTTATTTTGAGAGGGAGTATTTAATAATGATGTTATTTTTTTTCCTTCCCACCTGTTTGATTTGTTTGATTGGCAAGACCGCCTGTGAAAAATTACATGATGGAGCAAGCGACTCCTCATAGACAACCACTTGTGGCCCCGACGGGCAGTGGTAGTGGTGACAACCGGGGTAACAGTGCAGGACAGGCACATGCGACTTCTTCTCACACTTCTTGGGCTTCTTCTCATCTGGATCTGGTTTCTTATCTTTCACTTCCTCCACCTCTAGAATCACGGCGCGACCAAGCTTCTTGTGGAGGCGGTTGACGAGGCAGACCACATCGATGCCATCACCGACCACCTCAAGTCGGTCAGTATAATCACCTGCTATCTTTATCGAGATCACCCCTGTGCAAGCAAACAATAATTAATATTGTGACTAATGAGTAGAACTTCATACGTAGATACATCCGTTTGAGCGACAAGTAATTCTGGACTGAGAGATTAGCAGAGAAAGAAACAAGTATCATTGTTCAAATTTGAGTCGTGCACATTACAACATAGTTACTGTAAAAGCTAATCATATGTCTTTTTTGTTAGAATAAATGGGCTTGGCTTTCCACATGAAGATTTCTGAAATTCCAAATGTAAATCCCGAAGGCCCATGTATAAATGGCAAATGAAGGTGCAATCTTTAGTCTCACCCTAAAAGTGAAGGAGGTGTGAGACCAACTTAAATAGCGGAGTTTACCACTCCACTAAATGGTCGGTATAAATAGAGAAAGAGAACACGACACATGAGTTCTCTTATATATAGAGCGAGAGAGCATGTTTTTGAAACATCTCGCTCTTGTGATCCTGCACCGGGGAATTCTACATTGTTTAATCATGATCCTATTGGTCTAGTGCATGCTAGATTGTTGCGTGCTAATAATAGTTTAAATCATGATTTATGTTTTGAAATTAATCATGAAATTGCCTTTTTTAAGGCAAGAATAATCGTATGTGAAAAGGCCATGAACAATTGATGAGTTCACGTAATGGTTTAAATTTGGGGGGCGGGGAGAAGCAGTTGCAAAAATCCTGAGGCATAACCGAGTCTCTTTTTTAAAAAAAATAAGAGAGGCGGTTAGCCTTCGCCTAGCGCCTGGCACTTAGGCAACCTAGGCACTAGGGATGAAAATGGAGTGCAAACTTTTCGCTTTTGCGGAGGAAAAATGGAAATGAAGAGGAAATATGAAAAGAAAATAGAAATGAATTTTTTTATGCGGAAACGGAAACAAAAACGGAACGGTGTTTTCTAGTGGAATAGAAGTGGAAACGGAACTTCGATTTCCATGCATATGGAATTTTCGTTTTTAGTATAGGCATATGGCTACTTTGCAGCCTAACGACCAAAACACACACAGTGACACAGTGAGCGCAATAGATCATTTGAGGCCCAACTTCTACTACCACATACGTACTCAACTAGACCCTATATGCAATTGTCTAGTACTACTACAATACTACGCTAAGTGGCAAACATAATTATACTCCCTCGGATCCATAATGTAGTGTGCATAGATTTTTTGAAAAGTCGATGCTCACAAACTTTGACTAAGTTTGTAGGTAAAAAGATTTACATCTAAAATGCCCAACAGATATCATTAGATTCATCATAAGATGTTGTTTCATTTTTTTTGGTATTGTATATATGAATAGTTTTCTCTATAAACTTGGTCAAAACTTATAAAATTTGACTTTCAAAAAAATCTATACGCACTATATTATGGAACGTAGAGAGTATTATTTTGTAGCCATGGTAACATTTCATTTAATTTTGTCTGGTTTTGTGTTTATTTCTCTATGACTCAAGGGCCTTTTAAGTTTCGGACAACGCCCACTTCCGTTTCCGTGTCCCCTATGTATTCGATGTCTGTTTACGCCAGTATCTGTTTCCGTATTCATTTCCGGGGTTTCTGTATTCGTTTTTGCTTCTACAAAAAAAATGTGGTAGCGCCCAGTTCCGTCCTTTTTCGCTCTGTTTTCATCCCTACTGGGCACAACCTAGGTGGACCTGCCAGTTTGGCTATCAAGTTGTATCGATATTGATTTTAAGAATAAAGTGAGTAAACTACCATCTATTGAATTGGAACATGACTCATTTGCCTTGTATGTGCAATATTACATGATTTCTTCAGGACAACTTATTGCTTGCCTTGTCTAGAGATCCGTTTATGCCCAGACGAGGCATTTGGTCGTTGCCTAGCGCTTCCTAGGTGTCGCCTTTTCCTACAGAGAAAAGTAGGGCCACTCGAACTGGCATGGTCTTCGGCCATGTTATATCTGAGCATGATACCGCTAAATTGGCTTTGAGATTTGTGCGAGGCATGTACTAGAGAAATCGATTTGGTCTTACAAGATCGCGTAGAAACATTACTAAAAACCAGGCCTTTTTTTACAAAAAGAAAGGTACATTTTAATCCTTGTCGTTGGTTGCATACAAATTTATAAACTTTTCTAGGGGACTGGATTATTGTAATGCCTGGTACTTAGGCATAACAAAGCAAACCTGACACAAAATCTGTTTTGTCGCACTCTCACACAATATAAAATTTGAATGTGGTTAGGTCTCAGTCGACTGAGACTTAACCAAATCTAAGTCAAATGACATAACATTTAAGAAAGAAAGAAAACCAAAAAGAAATTTTGCACGGATCTACATGTAATCCCACGAATATAGCATCGACCGAGACTTGTTTAAGTCTCAATCGATTGAGATTTAGCAGTCCCGATAAAGTTTCCTAGGCTCAGTTAGGCACAATTTACAGTTGCCGGGCTGTGATGCGTATACAATTAGCCACAAAAACTATCAAAAGTGGTTCAACAAACCCTAAAATACGCAAAACAGACGAGGCAAACGGGATTACGATAATCAACGTCAATATCAAACGCAGCCTTAGCTTCAACCAGAAGCAAAACAAGCGCATTTACGAGAGCCATATAATCCCGTCTCGACGAGAAGTAACGGCATATAAACGAGTGCAAATGCATACCGGTTGTCTTGGCGGCCAACTCCATGGCTTTGGACCTGCACTTGTCGCAAGGCATGCTCACCCTGATGACCATCCTTTGCTGCAACAACGAGGACGACAAGAACAACAGTAAGGACAGGCTAAGCAACAACCGGTTAATCAAGCACATCTGTCAGTCACTGACTGCTCAACATGCTGATCAACAAGCAGTAGGATGAGTAAACTGAAGCGCCTTGCCTTCATCTGTAAAAAAAGATGCTGGGGAATGAGTGATGTTTGTTGCGACTTGCGAGATGTTGATCGGCTCGTTCGCGCAGACGCAATGCAACCAAAAAGGTTGTGTCCTGTGATATCCTCAGATTACTCTTATATAGACGTGCGGAGAGTAGTAGCTATCAACTGCTAGTACTGCTATTTTGCTTAAGAAACTAGTAACAGTATGCATTTGAGTATTTAGAGCAGCTCTAGCAGACTCTTTAAAACACACGAAACTGTAAAATAACCGTCGATTTACAGTTCTAGGTGAAAAAAGCGACCCGGAAAGAACCCGTAAATAAATCCGACCTGTAAATTTTTTTAAGAGGCATGGTAGAAAACACCTCCCGGCCTGCAAAAACATGGTTTTCACAATCCGCTTCTACGGGTGACTTGTATTGAGAGAAAGCAGTTGGCGAAAGCCCAACTACCACGAAAATATCCGCGTCCGCGCCCCCCGGCCGCCCGCCCGCGTCTCTCCTTACGGAGGAGCTAGCTACGACGACTCCATCCACTCGAATCGATTCAACGCTCCTCCCTCCGTCCCCTCGAATCAATTTAGCTAGCTAGCTAGTTAACTCCTGGATTGATTCAGCTAGCTCGTGCTCCGTATTTGGCCGTTTGGATTGATTGGAGCTAGCTAGCTTCGTCCGAGTCGTCTTGGACGCCGGTAGCTCGGTATTTGGCCGTTTTATGCGTTGTTTGTCGGCTTTGTAGGAGCGAGCTAGCTGACTGTGGACATGGGCGAGAGGAAGATAAAGACGTGAAAAAAATAGCAAATATTCAGTTTTACCGTTTAAGTTTGAAGGGTCTGTTTGGCCCTAGTTCAACCTTTAAAACGCATTTTCCGCGAACTAAAAATCGTGTTTACAGTTTCGCACTTTAAGGGGTCTGGTAGAGAGGCTTTTTTTTAAAAAAAGAACAGCAACTTTATTAATTAGAAATAAAGGTTACATCATCTATAAGAAGAGATACAGTTTGTTTCATAGGTTCCTCTATCCAATCTCTTGTGACGGAACATTTTGTAAGACTAGCAAGTTCATGAGCTACTTTATTCGCTTCTCTATTATAATGTTGGAAAACTGCAAGCTACTCCCTCCATTTTAAAATATAGTGTGTTCATGCTTTCCGAGGTTCAACTTTGACCATAAATCTGACCAACAAGACTGATTGCGGCGGAAGAAAAATATATATAATTGAAAACTTCTTTTGAATACAAATTCACTGGTATAACTTTTGCTCCCGCCATAGTCGGTCTCGTTGGTTAAATTTATGATCAAAGTTGAAGCACGTAAATAAATAAAGTACTATATTTTAAAACAGAGGAAGTATAAAATAGAAAATCATCAAATACCCTACGAGGCTTTTAGTTGAGCATGTTTTGTGAGACCCTACGAGGAGAGCAACGGTCCGCGGGTGATGACAATATTACTCGAGTGCTAACACCTCTACTAGCTAGGCGTCAACGCCATGGCCCTTGGAGTCCACCTTCCGTGGCCCTGCAGACAGCTACGGGGCCGTGGAAATATGGCGTCCGCCTCCTGCGGTCTCATCTCGGCTGCCGCGCATGCCGCTGCCACTAGCGCCCAGTGGGCAACCGAGTAAGGCTGGCGGTGTGGCATGCGTAGGCGAACAGCGCTGAGCAGTCGCTGAGAGCAGCTCGTCTCAGAGCATCTCCAGCAGACCCGTATAAAACCGCGGTCCGCAAAAAACCGTTAAAGTACGAGTCAGCATGAAAAATGCTGCCCAATCAAACTCCGCAAACGTGTCCGATCCGTAAAAGTTTTTGCATGACGCGGCATAATTTCTATCCCAACCCGCGAAAACGCGGGTTTCCCGCTGCCCCGTCCGCGCCCTATATACAACGGCAGCGGTTGGCGGGGCGGATATTTCCGCCCACGCTTTTTCCAACCCACTTTCGCCCCTCTCCCCCCATGCCCCGTCGTCGGGCTGCTGCCTACGGTCCCGACCAAACTAGCCTGTGGGATCACGCCGGAGGGCCGCCATACGCTCGAGCTTGCCCTCCGCCACTTCCTCCTTCGTCGGTGGGCCGGAAACGAGCAGATCGGTGGATGTTCGCCGCGGCGGCCGGATTTGGCGTTTCGGCCACCGGTGGCTGCGCCAAGCCATGGATTGATCGGGGGAGCACCCCGCGCTGCCCCGGCAAAAGCCCCATCGCCGCATGCAGGTAGTGGTTCGTCCTGTAGACGCCATCGTAAGTTTGTCGGCAAGGATTCGGCCGGCCGACCGCCGGGCTCGGCGCTCGCGTAGCGGCTTGCCGGCTCACCGATGCCGCTCATACAGTGTGACGACTGCATGCAGATAGTGTTGCGTGTTTTTTGTGTGGGTTGGTGTTAGCTGTGTGCATCCTAGCTGTGCAGAGACTAGATGTGTGCTCATCGTGTTTGTATTCTCTTGATGCTTCATTTTGAGCTATTAGAATCCATCCTTTTTGGAAAAGCACCCCGGATGGGTTTCTTCAAATGCGAAAACGACGGGGTACGTTGTCGTTTCCATTCGGCTTTGTTACCCTATTCGGTTCAATTTCGATAGCTTATGAACATGGCCATGTGTGTAGGAAGATGGATGCTCATTTTGGTTTTGGGAAGGAGAATACATTGATTTATTGATAGAAAGAAACTTAATAGATGTTCGTGCACTCCTTAGTAGAATTGAGGACAACAAATACTCATTTTTTGCAGGTGTTATTCCGGGCTACTGCACTGATCCGTGCTTGGTCCTTACTCACTCCGACGGAGGCCAGGGAGCGTTTGGTCACTGGATCTATCCGGTGGGAGACGGTAGCGCGGGATATCTTCAACCGTTTTGGATGGCGATCATGTAATAGGATAGGCATTTAGTTTACCTATCTGCTATTATGCCAGCCGGTTGTGGCTTTTCTCATTTATGCTTTGCAGTCGATGTTCTATGTGAGCTATAGGCTGTTTTTGTTCCTTTTTTTGTAAGACCATTGTTCAGACCCTGTTTACTTGTTTAATAAGAGAGGCCGTATGCATCGATCTGATGCAGAGGCCGGGGAATCCCCCCTTTTCTAAAAAAAAAAAAAGATGTGGCTGCATGTGTAATTAGAGAAGAAACTAGAGGGGAAGCAACGTCTACTTCTTTAGAATCAAAGAAGAAGAATGTAGAATGCAAGATTATCAATCCGCAGATCAACAAAGAAGGCATGGAGAAGATATTCGTCCAACTAGTGAAAGAAGTTATGAAAGTTGGATATCTTCTAAAATGCATAATTGTGATTCTTGTTTTCTTTGGTCTTACTATTCTAGCAAAGATTTCATGAATTACTATGTATGCAATGCCGTTGAAGAAAATAAAAAAGCAAAGAAATGTATTTTCATGTCTGGAATTGAAATGCAAATTACTGATTTGCGGGGCAACGCGGGCGGCGGCCGAGCAGACCCCACAAAGCAGACCCGTAAATATTCTTTTACGGGCCCCCTTTGTGGGGTCTGCTTAGCCACCATCCGCGCCGGCCCACAAATCCAATTTTTCACGAACTATAAACATATTTTACGTATTGGCTTTATACGGGGTCTGCTGCAGATGGTCTCAGCCCATCGATGGATGAGCAGACCAGCGGCGGTTTTGTTAGGCTTGATACTTATTTGTTCGCATAGTGACGTGTTGACGAAAACCTTTGCTACGTGTTGTAGCTAACCAGATCGCGAGGGTCACGTACATTCAGTAGGTCGAGTGTCCTCCTGTCAAAGTTGTTTAGATACTGTTTAGGAAAGTGATCACGTGTGAAATGACAAAGTGTTTGTACGGAGTTCGGGGTTGTGTCATGTGGGTCGCCGATGTGAAATGACAAAGTGTTTGTACGGAGTTCGGGGTTGTGTCATGTGGGTCGCCGATTCGGCACGCGTTGGACGCAAGGACGTCTGTATCCCTTTATATACGAGAGCAAATAAACGAAAAATAGTCTGAGCAGATCAGCAGTGATTTTGTTCGACTTCTTTATTACTATTAAACAAGAAAACTAGCGCGGACGAAAACTCTGCCAGAAGCGAACGAAAGGTCCACCTCACCCGCGTCATCAAAATTAGCGCTAGCCTCCATCTAATCTAACCCCGAAATTAGCGCTAACCTCTCCAGCCGCACAAGTCTCCCACAGCTCGGCGGCGCCCGCTCCCCCTCGACTCTCGGGCCGCACCGGTCTCTTCCTCAACATAAACAGCGCACGCAGGGCGTCCCCGCAAATGAGGCCGGAGCGATCCGGCCGATCCTCGCCTCCGATCGCCGGTCTCGCCTAAGCACGGTGGGTGCATGCGAGGCGGACGCCGGCGAAGCGATCGATGGCGCTATGGCGCTGCATCCTCGCCTCTCCGATCGCACCGGTCTGCTCCCTAAGCACGAAGTGGGTGCATGCAGGGCGGCCGCCGGCGAACGAGCCCTCGGCGCGGCGGTCTGCTCCTTGCCGGTTTGAGATCCGCACTGGTCTCCTCTCTGCTGGCCCTTCTATCTCTACTACTATTAAACAAGAAAACTAGCGCGGACGAAAACTCTGCCAGAAGCGAACGAAAGGTCCACCTCACCCGCGTCACCAAAATTAGCGCTAGCCTCCATCTAATCTAACCCCGAAATTAGCGCTAACCTCTCCAGCCGCACAAGTCTCCCACAGCTCGGCGGCGCCCGCTCCCCCTCGCCTCTCGGGCCGCACCGGTCTCTTCCCTCAGCGCGAAACAGGCGCACGCAGGGCGTCCGCCGGCAAATGAGGCCAGGAGCGATCCAGCGCCTGCATCCCTCGCCTCTCCGATCGCACCGGTCTGCTGCCTAAGCACGAAGTGGGTGCATGCAGGGCGGCCGCCGGCGAGCGATCCAGTGGCGCTATGGCGCCTGCATCCCTCGCCTCTCCGATCGCACCGGTCTGCTCCCTAAGCACGAAGTGGGTGCATGCAGGGCGGCCGCCGGCGAACGAGCCCGCGGCGCGGCGGTCTGCTCCTTGCCGGTTTGAGATCCGCACTGGTCTCCTCTCTGCTGGCCCTTCTACGGGAAAGATCGCTGAGTACTTCATCTAAATCTGCCGCAAACGACCAGCACTCTGTGCCAAGAAGTGGAAGTATTTCCTCCCTCACACATGCTCCCTGCTTCACATGTGATGTAAGTATCGCATCCCTCACATGTGCTTCCTGACTCGCGTTCTTCTACAACATAGAGTATATGTGGATCAAATTACTTCATGTCTGCTAACAAAATTACATATCCTATGTGACAGTGGGTTATTTTTCTCCTTCGAAATTGAGGAGCTGGGAGATAATGCCACAGAATAACATAAGTATTTCTGTTTGAAGTGTGTATACTATCCTGATAAAATCCTCAGAACGTAGAAGTGTATGCATTCTTGGTTTCATGCGCCATATTATTGTTCATGTTTGAGAGATTGGTTTTGAGCATGTGAATCTGAGCTTCAAATACTTTGGCTGAGAAACTTCAGTTATTGATAAACGACAGAGGATGAAAAATATTCAGTGATGTCTCAAGCATTTCAGTGTAACTACATTCTTGCACTTTATGCCTCATTGATTCTGTTCTGTTGCAACCTGTCTTAAGGTGCATCTGCTTCTTCATTTCTTAATCACTGTTTCTATACAATTTGATGGCGAAAAACCGTGGTGGCCGTGGCTGTGTTATTCATCGCTGAGAGGAAGAAGAAGACAAGGAGCAATCATGGGCTTGGCCGGCGTGCTCGAGTGAAACATGCCCGTTTTAGTGTGGGTCGAGGCACTAGGGCACGTTGTCGGTGTGGCTTGGTCGGTCATTCGCTAGCTTAATCATCATTCGTTTGGCTGAGGAAGCGATCGCTAACGCCAACCGGTACTCCGGCAGGCAAGTACCGCAACAATTAGTGTGACGGCCGGCATTAGACTGCGCAAGAAGACGGCTCTGCTCCAGCCTAAATGCTGGAGCCTGTACTCCCGTCTTCTGGAGGAAGGACAGCAGCCTCTGGCAGAGCAGGACGACAACAGCTTCACATCGTCACCGAAGTCCGGGCGGTGGCTAAGTTCGGCATTAGCCTAGCTGCTAGCCAGAAGTTGGACATGAAGGGGAGAGGCAGGGGTCAGCAAACGCAAAGGGGCAGGGGTCACCATAGTTGTTAATTCGTTTTTTCTGAATTTATAGCAATGCAATATAAGTTTCTGAATTTCTGTCAACTGAAGATCGTGCATAGTAGTGGTCTATTGGTAGTACTGGTCAAGGTGTCAAATACTTTGTTTTTGCTTTGCATCAAACCATTTCTTTTCTGCTCTGGAGTTTAGAGTCAGCCCCACCTTGATTTTCCTCCGTCCTCCGCCACTGCTCCTACATGTATTGGAATTCAGCAGGTCATGAAAATGGACGGATGTGATAGCGAAGGAACCAGAGGGAATGATACTACTGTATCAGCAATGGTGTTGATACGTAAGTACTCCATCTATTCTACATTTTTGTATCTTTTCACAAAAAACTATCAAACTTGTGTACTGTCATGCCTTCTAATTTTTCTTGTTAATTTGCACACAGGTAGAAGATACAAAAATGAGGAAGATACTAAAAGACACATAGATGAGTAACACAGATGGGAAATTCATATGCCCATCATGTCTTGGATGAGAAACAGTACGAAAACTTCAATGAAAAATTCAGCACTGCCAAACCATTTGGAAATGCTACCAGAAATGGAAAACAATTAGGGGGTAGATGCACTAGAGGAAGGAAAGAGGAGCTCCAGTTTGATCCCATACTTTGTGTCATAATTTCATATCGATTAATTCTTGTGTCTCAATGATTCACTCTATAATTCTCATTGACGAACTTTGGGCAGTGCCTTGATGAATGTACTTCAAAACTTTACTATTAAAGGGTACGTTTGTTTTGGTATGTTCGCCTCCTTCGCTACATGGCACCTTTCCATCATTTTCATTTTCAATATATTAAGTGAAGCTTTCTCTTTTTTATTTAATTTGTGCTGGAAAGGAGGAATACATAGTTTTGCTACATAATAGTATAAATAAGATAAGGAAGAGGGTATTGCAACTAGCAAGGTAGCCTGTTCACAGTATGACTGTGAACTTCCTTAAAATATGTATGGTTGTTGTATCCTACCAAACAATATAATTTCCCATGATTTTTCTGCGGTTTGCAAGACTCAAATCTTCAAAAAGCACACGTCTTTTCATATTGAAAATGTACCTCTGTTGAAACTTTGACTGTCAGTCATTCAGTTCGAAGTGAAAACACACAGAAAACTGTACTGTTAAGAGGTGTTGTCTCCTGTGCATGGATCAACCTGGATGGTGGGGGGTGGATCGGGGACGTAGCGGCAGCGGCCAGGTCTGGTGTAGTTGCCAGTTATCTTCAATTCAGGCCTTGAAATCTCAATATTTGAACGATCAGAATCTTCCTTTCAGTTGAGTGCATGAGATTACTTTGGAAGCAAATTGCAACTTTCTTGACGTGCCCAATACTAAACTGGAGGTGCTGGGAGGCTGATGCTTAACTACCTCCGGATGAAACTGACATCGAGGTGAGTAGTGCCTACTTTATTCTTTTAGTATGAATTGATTAGCATTTCTTAGAAACATGATGTATGTGATATATTTGAATCATCACTTCAATTTCATGTGCATTGGTTGAAACGTGCGTTGCACGTACATGTCTACTAGTAATACGTAATTGTCCGCAGAGTGAACCCGTTGACGAAACATTCCTTGCTACGCAGGAACGATTTTTTCTCCAAAAGAACCCCCTGGTCAACGGAATTGTCAAAAAAGACTACCCGTGGATAGATTTGACAAAAAAGACCCCCTGGACCGTGGCGGCAGGTGCGGCAGGCGACACGTGGCACCTGCCGCCACGCCAGGAGGCGGCGGGACATGCCGCCATAGCAGGAGGCGGCCGATCGGCGAAACGGATTACGCATAGTGCCCCCGAGCCGTGACGGAACGGGCTAGGCGTTGTGGGCCACGCCGCCATTAGACCAAGCGGCCTCCCCTGGCGTGGTCGCTGGCGAGCCGACAGCCTTTGCTGCGCCCGGGCCCCACCAGTGGACCTCGCCGCCACAGCCGGAGGCGGCCTCCTCTGGCGTTACTGGCCGGCCGACCTACCTCTGCTACGCTGGCCAAAGCGGCAGCCAGCCACCATTCTTTGGCGGCATCATTTCCTATGCATGCAACACTGATTCCGTGACTGACGGTGCTGATTTCGATACAAACTTCGCTCATTCTGATGATTCGAAAATTGATGCTGATAGCCTGCTTTTGCTTGTTTTGCTTGAGTCATGCGCGGCGACAGGTTCCCTGTTGCAGACTTAGCTAATTCCCACGCGCGTGATGGCTATTGCTTGACAGGACACGACGGCACTGCAGAAATTGTTGGGGAACATAGTAATTTCAAAAAAATCCTACGCACACGCAAGATCATGGTGATGCATAGCAACGAGAGGGAAAAGTGTTGTCCACGTACCCTCGTAGACCGAAAGCGGAAGCGTTAGAACAATGCGGTTGATGTAGTCGTACATCTTCACGATCCGACCGATCCAAGTACCGAACGCACGGCACCTCCGAGTTCAAAGACACGCTCACTCGATGACGATCCCGGACTCCGATCCAGCAGGTGTCGGGAAGAGTTCCACAAGACGACGGCGTGGTGACGATGATGATGTTCTACCGACGCAGGGCTTTGCCTAAGCACCGCTACGATATGACCGAGGTGGAATATGGTGGAGGGGGGCACCGCACACGGCTAAGGAACGATCACGAAGATCAACTTGTGTATCTATGTGGTGCCCCCTCCTCCGTATATAAAGGGGGGAGGAGGTGGGGGCCGGCCAAGGGAAGAGGCGCGCCCTAGGGGGGCAATCCTATTCCAAGTAGGTTTAGCCCCCCCCTTTCCTATTAGGAGTAGGAGAGGGAAGGAAGAGAGGGGAGGGAGAAGAAGGAAGGGGCGGCCCCCTCCCAGTCGGATTGGGCTTGGGGCGCCCCTCCTTGCTCATTCTCCCTCCTTTCCACTAAGGCCCAATAAGGCCCATATACCTATCGGGGGGTTCCGGTAACCTCTCGGAGCTCCGGTATAGTCCCAATCTCACCCGGAACCTTTCCGGTGTCCAAATATAGTCGTCCAATATATCGATCTTTATGTCTCGACCATTTCGAGACTCCTCGTCATGTCCGTGATCATATCCGGGACTCCGAACAACCTTCGGTACATCAAAAACTATAAACTCATATTATAAGTGTCATCGTAACGTTAAACGTGCGGACCCTACGGGTTCGAGAACTATGTAGACATGACCTAGAACTATTTCTGGTCAATAACCAATAGCGAAACCTGGATGCTCACATTGGTTCCTACATATTCTACGAAGATCTTTATCGGTCAAACCGCATAACAACATACGTTGTTCCCTTTGTCATCGGTATGTTACTTGCCCGAGATTCGATCGTCGGTATCTCAATACCTAGTTCAATCTTGTTACCAGCAAGTCTCTTTACTCATTCCGTAATACATCATCCCGCAACTAACTCATTTGTTGCAATGCTTGCAAGGCTTAAGTGATGTGTATTATCGAGAGGGCCCAGAGATACATCTCCGACAATCGGAGTGACAAATCCTAATCTCGAAATACGCCAACCCAACATGTACCTTCGGAGACACCTGTAGAGCACCTTTATAATCACCCAGTTACGTTGTGACGTTTGGTATCACACAAAGTGTTCCTCCAGTAAACGGGAGTTGCATAATCTCATAGTCATAGGAACATGTATAAGTCATGAAGAAAGCAACAACAACATACTAAACGATCAAGTGCTAAGCTAACGGAATGGGTCAAGTCAGTCACATCATTCTCCTAATGATGTGATCCCGTTAATCAAATGACAACTCTTTGTCCATGGCTAGGAAACATAACCATCTTTGATTAATGAGCTAGTCAAGTAGATGCATACTAGTGACACTCTGTTTGTCTATGTATTCACACTTGTATTATGTTTCCGGTTAATACAATTCTAGCATGAATAATAAACATTTATCATGATATAAGGAAATAAATAATAACTTTATTATTGCCTCTAGGGCATATTTCCTCCAGTCTCCCACTTGCACTAGAGTCAATAATCTAGTTCACATCACCATGTGATTCAACACCAATATTCACATCTGTATGTGATTAACACCCATAGTTCACATTGTCATGTGACCGACACCCAAAGGGTTTACTAGAGTCAATAATCTAGTTCACATCGCTATGTGATTAACACCCAAAGAGTACTAAGGTATGATCATGTTTTTCTCATGAGAGAAGTTTAGTCAACGGGTCTGTCACATTCAGAGCCGTATGTATTTTGCAAATATTCTATGTCTACAATGCTCTGCACGGAGCTACTCTATCTAATTCCTCCCACTTTCAATATGTATCCAAATTGACACTTAGAGTCATCTGGATCGGTGTAAAAGCTTGCATCGATGTAACTCTTTATGACGAACTCTTTTATCACCTCCATAAGAAACATCTCCTTAGTCCTCACTAAGGATATTCTTGACCGATGTCCAGTGATCTACTCTTAGATCAAAATTGTATTCCTTTGCCAAACTCAGAGCAAGGTATACAATAGGTCTGGTACACAGCATATCATACTTTATAGAACCTATGGCTGCGGCATAGGGAATGACTTTTCATTCTCTTTCTATTTTCTGTCATGGTCGGGTTTTGAGTCTTACTCAACTTCACACCTTTGCATCACAGGCAAGAACTCTTTCTTTGACTGTTCCATTTTGAACTACTTCAAAATCTTGTCAAGGTATGTACTCATTGAAAAATCTTATCAAGCGTCTTGATCTATCTCTATAGATCTTGATGCTCAATGTGTAAGCAGCTTCACCGAGGTCTTTGTTTGAAAAACTCCTTTCGAACACTTCTTTATGCTTTCCAGAAAATTCTACATCATTTCCGATCACCAATATGTCATTCACATATACTTATCAGAAAGGCTGTAGTGCTCCCACTCACTATCTTGTAAATACAACCTTTCCAAAAGTATGTATAAAACCATATGCTTTGATCAACTCATCAAAGCGTATATTCGAACTCTGAGATGCTTGCACCAGTCCATTGATGGATCGCTGGAGCTTGCACATTTTGTTAGCACCTTTCAGATCGACAAAACCTTCTGGTTGCATCATATACAACTCTTCTTCCAGAAATCCATTCAGGAACACAGTTTTGATATCCATTTGCCAGATTTCATAAAATGTGGCAATTGCTAACATGATTCGGACAGACTTAAGCATCGTTATGAGTGAGAAAATCTCATCATATTCAACACCTTGAACTTGTCGAAAACCTTTCGCAACAAGTCAAGCTTTGTAGATAGTAACACTACTATCAGTGTCCGCCTTCCTCTTGAAGATCCATTTATTTAACATGGCTTGCTGATCATCGAGCAAGTCAACCAAAGTCCATACTTTGTTCTCATACATGGATCCTATCTCAGATTTTATGGCCTCAAGCTATTTCGCGGAATCTGGGCTCATCATCTCTTTCTCATAGTTCGTAGGTTCATCATGGTTTAGTAACATGACTTCCAGAACAGGATTACCGTACTACTCTGGTGCGGATCTTACTCTGGAAGACCTACGAGGTTCGGTAGTAACTTGATCTGAAGTTTCATGATCATCATCATTAGCTTCCTCACTAATTGGTGTAGGAATCACTAGAACTGATTTCTGTGATGAACTAATTTCCAATTCGGGAGAAGGTACAAATTACCTTATCAAGCTCTACTTTCCTCCCACTCACTTCTTTCGAGAGAAACTCCTTCTTTGCAACAAATGTCTTGCCTTCGAATCTGTGATAGAAGGTGCACCCAACAGTTTCCTTTGGGTATCCTATGAAGACACATTTCTCCGGGTTCGAGCTTATGAGGTTGAAGTTTTTTCACATAAGCATCGCAGCCCCAAACTTTAAGAAACGACAACTTTGGTTTCTTGTCAAACCATAGTTCATAAGGCGTCGTCTCAATGAATTTTGATGGTGCCCTATTTAACGTGAATGCGGTCATCTCTAAAGCATAACCCCAAAACGATAGTGGTAAACCGATAAGAGACATCATAAATCGCACCATATCTAGTAAAGTACGATTACGACGTTCGGACACACCATTACATTGTGGTGTTCCAGGTGGCGTGAGTTGTGAAACTATTTCACATTGTTTCAAATGAAGACCAAACTCGTAACTCAAATATTCGTCTCCACGATCAGATCGTAGAAACTTTATTTTTCTTGTTACGATGATTTTCCACTTCACTCTGATATCCTTTGAACTTTTCAAATGTTTCAGACTTATGTTTCATCAAGTAGATATACTCATATCTGCTCAAATCATCTGTGAAGGTCAGAAAATAACGATACACGCCGCGAGCCTTAACACTCATCGGATTGCATACATCGGTATGTATTATTTCCAATAAGTCAGTAGGTCATTCCATTGTTTCGGGGAGCGGAGTTTTAGTCTCTTGCCCAAAAGGCACGGTTCGTAAGCATCAAATGATTCATAACCAAGTGATTCCAAAAATCCATCTTTATGGAATTTCTTCATGCGCTTTACATCGATATGACCCAAACGACAGTGCCACAAATAAGTTGCACTATCATTATTAACTTTGCATCTTTTGGCATCAATATTATGAATATGTGTATCACTACGATCGAGATCCAACAAACTATTTTCATTGGGTGTATGACCATTTGAAGGTTTTATTCATGTAAACAGAACAACAATTATTCTCTGACTTTAAATGAATAACCGTATTGCAATAAACATGATCAAATCATATTCATGCTCAACGCAAACGCCAAATAACATTTATTTGGGTTTAACACTAATCCCGAAAGTATAGGGAGTGTGCGATGATGATCATATCAATCTTGGAACTACTTCCAACACTCATCGTCACTTCCCCTTCAACTAGTCTCTATTTATTCTCAGAACTCTGTTTGAGTTACTAATCATAGCAACCGAACAAGTATCAAATACTCGGGGCTACTATAAACACTAGTAAGGCACACATCAATAACTCAGATATCAAATATACCCTTGTTCACTTTTCCATCCTTCTTATCCACCAAATATTCAGTGGCATTTCCGCTTCCAAAGGACCATTTCCTTTGCAAGTGTAAGCATTCGGTTTCAGGCTTTGGTCCAGCTTTGGTCTTCTTCACGGAGTGACAACTTGTTTTCCATTCTACTTGAAGTTTCCTTTCTTTCCTTTGCCCTTTTCTTGAAACTAGTGGTCTTGTCAATCATCAACACTTGATGCTCTTTCTTGATTTCTACCTTCGTCGATTTCAACATCACGAAGAGCTCGGGAATCATTTTCGTCATCCCTTGCATACTATAGTTCATCACGGTTCTAGTAACTTAGTGATGGTGACTAGAGAATTCTGTCAATCACTATCTTACCCGGAAGATTAACTCCCACTTGATTCAGCGATTGCGTACCTGCATAATCTGAGTACATGCTCACTAGTTGAGCGATTCTCCTCCATCTTTTAGCTATAGAACTTGTTGGAGACTTCATATCTCTCAACTCGGTATTTGCTTGAAATATTAACTTCAACTCTGGAACATCTCATATGGTCCATGACGCTCAAAACGTCTTTAAAGTCCCGATTCTAGGCCGTTAAGCATGGTGCACTAAACTATCAAGTAGTCATCATATTGGGCTAGTCAAACATTCATAACATCTCGATCGCTCTCTGCAATAGGTTTGTCACCTAGCGGTGCATCAAGGATATAATTCTTCAGGCAAAGCAATGAGGATAAACCTCGGATCACGGATCCAATCCGCATCATTGCTACTAACATCTTTCAACACAGTTTTCTCTAGGAACATATCAAAAATAAACATAGGGAAGCAACAACGCGAGCTATTGATCTACAACATAATTTGCAAAATACTATCAGGACTAAGTTCATGATAAATTAAAGTTCAATTAATCATATTACTTAAGAACTCCCACTTAGATAGACATCCCTCTAGTCATCTAAGTGATCACGTGATCCAAATCAACTAAACCATGTCCGATCATCACGTGTGATGGAGTAGTTTTCAATGGTGAACATCACTATGTTGATCATATCTACTATATGATTCACGCTCGACCTTTCGGTCTCCAGTGTTCCGAGGCCATATCTGTATATGCTAGGCTCGTTAAGTTTAACCTGAGTATTCCGCGTGTGCAACTGTTTTGCACCCGTTGTATTTGAATGTAGAGCCTATCACACCCGATCATCACGTGGTGTCTCAGCACGAAGAACTTTCGCAACAGTGCATACTCAGGGAGAACACTTCTTGATAATTAGTGAGAGATCATCTTAAAATGCTACCGTCAAACTAAGCAAAATTAATAAGATGTATAAAAGATAAACATCATATGCAATCAAAATATGTGACATGATATTGCCATGATCATCTTGCGCCTTTGATCTCCATCTCCAAAGTACTATCATGATCTCTATCGTCACTGACACGACACCATGATCTCCATCATCTTGATCTATATCAATGTGTCGTCACATGGTCGTCTCGCCAACTATTGCTCTTGCAACTATTGCTATCGCATAGCGATAAAGTAAAGCAATTATTTGGCGCTTGCATCTTATGCAATAAAGAGACAACCATAAGGCTTCTGCCAGTTGCCGATAACTTCAACAAAACATGATCATCTCATACAACAATTTATATCTCATCACGTCTTGACCATATCACATCACAACAAGCCCTGCAAAAACAAGTTAGACATCCTCTACTTTGTTGTTGCAAGTTTTACGTGGCTGCTACGGGCTGAGCAAGAACCGTTCTTACCTAGGCATCAAAACCACAACGATATTTCATCAAGTCAGTGATGTTTTAACCTTCGCAAGGACCGGGCGTAGCCACACTCGGTTCAACTAAAGTTGAAGAAACTGACACCCGCTAGTCACCTGTGTGCAAAGCACGGCAGTAAAACCAGTCTCGCGTAAGCGTACATGTAATGTTGGTCCGGGCCGCTTCATCCAACAATACCGCCGAACCTAAGTATGACATGCTGGTAAGCAGTATGACTTGTATCGCCCACAATTCACTTGTGTTCTTCTCGTGCATATAACATCTACGCATAAAACCTGGCTCGGATGCCACTGTTGTGGAACGTAGTAATTTCAAAAAAAATCCTACGCACACGCAAGATCATGGTGATGCATAGCAACAAGAGGGGAGAGTGTTGTCCACGCCCTCGTGAGACCGAAAGCGAAGCGTTAGAACAACGCGGTTGATGTAGTCGACGCCTTCACGATCCGACCGATCCAAGTACCGAACGACGGCACCTCCGAGTTCAGACACGCTCAGCTCGATGACGATCCCGGACTCGATCCAGCAGGTGTCGGGATGAGTTCCACAAGACGACGGCGTGGCAGGACAATGATGATGTTCTACGGCGCAGGCTTCGCCTAAGCACCGCCACGATATGACCGAGGTGGAATATGGTGGAGGGGCACGCACACTGCTAAGGAATGATCACGAAAATCAACTTGTGTGTCTAGGGGTGCCCCTCCTTCAGTATATAAAGGGGAGGAGGAGGGGCCACCAAGGGAGAGAGGCGCCTAGGGGGGGCAATCCTACTCCAAGTAGGTTTGCCCCCTTCCTATTAGGAGTAGGAGAGGGAAGGAAGAGAGAGGGAGGAAGAAGGAAGGGGCGGCCCCCTCCCAGTCGGATTGGGCTTGGGGGGCCTCCTTTGCTCCTTCTCCCTCCTTTCCACGAAGGCCCAATAAGGCCCATATACCTACCGGGGTTCCGTAACCTCCCTGAGTCTCAGATAGTCCCAATCTCACCCGTAACCTTTCCGGTGTCCAAATATAGTCGTCCAATATATCGATCTTTATGTCTCGACCATTTCGAGACTCCTCGTCATGTCTGTGATCATATCCGGGACTCCGAACAACCTTCGGTACATCAAAAACTATAAACTCATATTATAACTGTCATCGTAACATTAAGCGTGCGGACCCTACGGGTTCGAGAACTATGTAGACATGACCTAGAACTGTTTCCGGTCAATAACCAATAGCGGAACCTGGATGCTCATATTGGTTCCTACATATTCTACGAAGATCTTTATCGGTCAAACCGCATAACAACATACGTTGTTCCCTTTGTCATCGGTATGTTACTTGCCCGAGATTCGATCGTCGGTATCTCAATACCTAGTTCAATCTCGTTACCGGCAAGTATCTTTACTCGTTCCGTAATACATCATCCCGCAACTAACTCATTTGTTGCAATGCTTGCAAGGCTTAAGTGATGTGTATTACCGAGAGGGCCCAGAGATACCTCTCCGACAATCGGAGTGACAAATCCTAATATCGAAATACGCCAACCCAACATGTAACTTCGGAGACACCGCACCTTTATAATCACCCAGTTACGTTGTGACGTTTGGTAGCACACAGAGTGTTCCTTCAGTAAACGGGAGTTGCATAATCTCATAGTCATAGGAACATGTATAAGTCATGAAGAAAGCAACAACAACATACTAAACGATCAAGTGCTAAGCAAACGGAATGGGTCAAGTCAATCACATCATTCTCCTAATGATGTGATCCCGTTAATCAAATGACAAATCTTTGTCCATGGCTAGGAAACATAACCATCTTTGATTAATGAGCTAGTCAAGTAGAGGCATACTAGTGACACTCTGTTTGTCTATGTATTCACACATGTATTATGTTTCCGGTTAATACAGTTTTAGCATGAATAATAAACATTTATCATGATATAAGGAAATAAATAATAACTTTATTATTGCCTCTAGGGCATATTTCCTTCAGAAATACACTCACTCGTTGCGGGAATCCGAGGTTCCCTGTTGTGCCGACACTATAGGGATCCTAAAATTTCCCGCCTAATTTCCTCTGTTCTCGCTTATTTTCTCGCCATCATTTATCGTCTGAGCCTATAAAAGGAGACACCGAGGCTCTCGTCCAGCCATCCTCGAAATCGCTAGTGCGCAAAGTGTGTAACACATTTTTTCAGCCGGTATGAGTTTGCCTTGTTCGGATCAAAGCATTAGGCTGAGGAAAATGAAGAATGCAATTTTGCCTCCGGGGGTGGCAGTCCTGCGGTGTTGGTGTGGCGATCTTTGCAAGGTGAAGGAGGTGACGGATTTTTCAGATTGGTTGGGCATGAAGTTTTTCATGTGCCCAATTATGAGGAAGATCCTGTCGTAGCTATTTTAGAGTACGACAAGCCTTCCGGTGTGCTTTAACCATCACGAATAGATATTGTTGGTATTTTGATTGATTCTTTAATAACATTCTTGTTTCTTCTTGTAGTCTCCTCCGCCTCTGTGCATGTACTATCGTTGGATTGACACGGAGATACCGGCTTGGGCAGTGACTGAGATTCGTGAAAGAAGTCGCCGTGCGTGGAATAGTTTCTTTGCGGAAGAGCAACGCGAGAAGGCGGAAGCTGAGGAGAAAGCAGAGCAAGAGAGAGTTAAAAGAATTTGCTTAGACTTTAAGGGGTTGTTTGGTTAACGGGTATTTAAAGATCTATTTTTTCTCAAACTCGTCTACGAGCGTAACAAACTAAAACTCTATTTGCCTTTCTCTAACTACCCCAAAAATTCCTAAACTGGTTCTCGTAACATGTAAAACTGAGCTTTTGGAAAAACGACTATTACTAAAAACGACTATTAGTAAAAACTAATTTTCTTGCAACAGGTTATGACAAAACCGATGGTAATTACTCGCTATCCAAACAACCACTAAACATAATAGCACGGTAATACATTTTAATATTATATGAGTAAAACATTTAATTTCTTCCGACTTTTTTTCATATCATACGATAGCAATCATTTATTTACAAATAATCATATTTGCATCGGCATGCACATTATTCACAACAATACATCAATATAAAAAGCATTAACAAAATTGCGGTGTCATTTTATACCTTAGCTCCAATATGGATGTGCTTGCGAATGCAATTAAGCGTCAAAATAGTTCGAATAAATATCCGTCATCAATACTATATGAACGGAGTCAACCTATTATCACATGAACATCAATATTACACACGGATTTTTCTTTCTGCTATCAAAAGTATGAACATAGCACTTGCATGCATGTGGTCATCACCTCAAAAGGGACAACGAAGATGGAAACACAATTTCTTCAATCACCTCATCTCCTCCTTGTTTGCTACTTAAGATGAATTATTTTACCTAATTACAAACATCATCAAGTACATTAGCACCTAATCTTAACATATAAAATTTAGATTATTGCGACATAACAAAGTAGACCTACGGTTTCCTAACTATAGACTTATTAATAAATATACCACATGAAATAACATATACCGCATGCAATGAACAATTACAGTACAAGTTTTTCTTAATTACCGTATTAAGATTTCTCGGATGTCAATACTAATGGACGCACCTAACATTGATACAACATCTCCAACCCACTCTTCAAAAATGTTATAAATGCTACATCTGTCGTCTGGAATTATTTCTAACCTCTAACCACTAACATTGCATAGCTAATAACGAGTTAAAAGACTAACTAATTACCACCCTGCATGCACAATAAAATCAATGTATTGCAAAGCTCATACCTTGATCTTCAACTTTGTAGTTCACTTCGCTAGGCAAATCGTACTCCTGAAGCTCTAAATGACTCCAAAAAGTGATGAAATAATGCCTAACAAAATAAATAATACATAGTTATGAACTAAACAAAAAGAGTAAAAACATCATGCATGCAAACGAAACCAACAAAAATGGATAGATCTTACCTTCGTCTATCTTTTCTTCAACCTCAACATATTCAAAATCCAACTCTAAATCGCCCTAAATCACGAGTGAAAGTGCCTACTGAGTTTTTCTTTCTCTCTGTTCTTACACACTCAGAGGGTAGAAGAGGATGCCAGTGTGCGCGAGCAGAAGCATACTATATAAAAGGAAGAGGATAGATGTAATGTCGGCACAACAGGTTTCCGCAGCCTCGGATTTCTGCAGCGAGTGAGTGATTCTCACAGTGTCGTCGCATCCGCTGAGACAGAAGAAGCAAAAGCCAGAGTGATTCCCGCCCGTGAAATTCATCGTCCTCCGCGCGTGGGAATCAGCCCAGTTTGCAACAACGGGCCCGTGAAATTCGTCGTCATTGCGCGCGTGGGAATCATCCCACCAGTCTGCAATAGGACCGGTTGTCGGGCCGCGAGAGGCCGCCTCACCCAGTGGCGGCGTGGCCCACCTGACCTCGCCCGTTACGTCGCGGCTGCTGCGCTGTGGAGAATCCGTTTTGCCCCGCGTGGGCGCCTCCTGCCGTGGCGGCAGGGCCCGCCGCCTCGTGGCGTGGCGGCAGGTGGCACGTGTTGCCTGCCACGCCTACCGCCACTAGTGAGGGGGTCCTTTTTGACAATTTTATCCGTAGGTAGTCCTTTTTGTCAATAGCGTTCGGCAGGGGGTCCTTTTGGACAAAAAAAATCCGCAGGAATAGATCAGGACGCAGGTGTCTGCGGTGATTTCGTCAGTCTTAAAATTCACTGGCTCAACCTTTCAGATGAGATCCTTATTCTAAGATATATGAACATGTCTTCATATAGTGAACCTAAGTGATACAGACGTTGAATATGTTCATTGTATTTGTATCTTCTTGATGTTCCATTTTAAACCAATTAAATTCACCTTTTGTCAAAAAAAAGTGAATATAAGTGCACATACCATATCCAGAAATAAGGATTCCAGTCACTCCCGCCTCCTCGGCGATTTGGGCTTCCTGGCCGTTGGATCTGCGCGCTTGATGCAATCTGAGCCGTCGGATCGAACCCTGGAATGACCTCGTTTCTAAAAGAACGGGATGAAACAAGTGAGACCACTCGATTGCTTTTGTGTTAACACGAGGAACTCACACAACTTGCCAAGCAGGGCTCATGAGAGGGCTAGATACCTGGATGCTGGCGCCGGGAAGCGAGCGTAGGCATGCTTGGTATTGATGTGCATAGTAAAAGAAGGAATTCATACTGGACAATAGTAGACATGCATATTAACGATCGCTCTTGGTCTGAAAAGACTGTAAATTTGCATGTCACAATCTCTGAATCTGAATGGATACCGTAAATCTAGAAGTGGTTTTCTTGCGGTGCTGATACACGCGCACGGAAAATAAATGCGATCAACATATTTACTTGGCTTCGCTCAGTGTATTTCTGTAGCACTAATATGTTGTTCTCAAGTGATTGACGTACTGCATGAATTAGCTATACACAAATTAGTGATAGTACGTCAATCACTAGATAAATAATCATCATTTCCTGGACTCCCAGGTGAACTGTAGTCAAGAATACCATCGCCTACCAGAAATTGGTCAGTCTTCGGATGCTGACTACTCACTTACTCAGTCCAGAGAAAAGGGAGAAAATCATTACAAGCTATGTTAACACTGTTGCCTCTTCATCGTTGTTTGACTATACAAACAATGATAAGATGTCATGGTTGTATATTTCGTAATTTAAGTTGTGTTTTCATTCACTATCAGGCAACCTCTGAACCCTACCTAGCCCTTCTCCTTGATACACTGGTCTTAGAAATCTCATGTGTTTATGAACAAGAGCAAACAATCCATCTGCTAAGTTTCATGAAGGGAGAACCATTCACCAGAAGTCGCCACAGGAACAAGATCCACCTCTGAAATGGTGGAATCTGTTGGCGTCACGGACCACGATTTCCCTCTCGAACAGCTTTGACGCTAGCTTGGTGAACTCATGGCAGTCGCCACAAACTCTGAGGTTCTTGGTTATCCTTAGAGGCGTACCTGGGCGTGTGCTGATCAAACCGAATGCAATCGCGAGCCTCTCGCTGTGCCTGTGCAGAACATCCACCTTCTCTTCTTCACTAACGTCATGCAGAACAAACCTTGTATCCTCAATGTACCCACCTTCTTTTCTCAGTTTTTCTGTTATTTCGGCGAGTTTGAGGTGGATTCTCTCTGCGTCTCTGTGCATATGATCCCTTGCGGTGAAGGTGTGGACGTTGTTTCCAATCTCAATCCAGCTGCAGGCCGGGTCTTTCCTCAACCCACGTTCTGAAATCTTGGCTCTGACCTCCTTGGCATTGCTCCACTTGCCCATCTCAGCGAAAATGTTTGATACAAGGACATAATTACCTGGGTTATCTGGTTCCAACTCAAGAAGCTTATCGGCTGCAACCATAGCGAGCTCGTGGGTCTTGTGTATACGGCATGCCCCAAGGAGTGCGCACCACACCACCGATTTTGGTTCCAAAGGCATAGACTTGATGAACTCGTACGCATCCTCGGTCTTGCCTGAGCGGCCAAGAAGATCAACCACACAAGCATAGTGTTCCTGCCATGGTTCTAACCTGTACATGGTCTCCATCATATCTAGATAACATTTTCCCTCTTCGACAAGCTTTGAATGACTACAAGCATATAGAAGAGCGAGAAATGAAACATGATCAGGAGCAACACCAGTTTCTACCATTCTCTTGAAAAGATCTATAGCTTGCTTGCCATGACCATGCATCCCAGCTGCATTAATCATCGCTGTCCAGAGAACTACGTCTTTACATTTCGCTCCATTAAATACTTTGAGAGCATTGCTCATACTTCCGCAACCAGAATACATGTCTACCAGGGAACTAACCGTGGCACCTTCCATAAGAAAATTCCTTCTGATGAGAAAGCCATGAACTTCCTTCCCTTTTGCCAAGGATGACAAATCAGCTACAGCCCCGAGAATACTTACTAGTGCTACAGAATCAGGTTGAATATATGTATTTTGCATCTCTGCAAACAAGGCAACAGCTTCATTTAACAGCCCGCTGTTTGTGTAACAGTTTATCATACTAGTCCATGTGACAATGTCTTTTTCCTCTACTGTTTCAAACATTCTAAATGAATGGTAAACCTCTCCACACTGCCCATATATATCTAGGATTCTGTTCTTCAGTACCAAATCAAGCAAATCATTTCTAATAGCATACGAATGCAGTTGCTTTGCCAGCAAACTTGTTTTCAAACCACTGCATGCTTCTATAATACTTCCGATCATCATGGGATCTACCTTAATGCCCTCTTTCCGCGCTTCTCTAAACTTTTCCAGTGCCTCAAAATGCTGGGAACTCCGAGCATAACAAGTAATAATTGTAGTCCATGATATGTGGTCTTTAATCCTCATCCTTTCAAATACATGGGTAGAGTACTCTGTGTACTGACACTTCATGTACATGTCCATCAATGTATTTCCAACCTGCGTATCTGTATCCAGCAACTTCTTTATAGCATATGCATGAACCTCTCTGCCATTGATTAACCAGCCTAAGTGGCCCACTGCAGAACACAAGCTCACAATACAAGCATGGTCAGGCTCAAAACCACCTTCAAACATTTCAGCAATAAATTTGATGGCCTCGGCATACAAACCGTTTTGGACATAACAGGACAGCATCGAGTTCCATGAAATGTAGTCTTTCTCACTAATCTCACGGAATACTCTAAGAGCGCTGTACACATGGCCACATTTTGTGTACATAACAAGCAAAGCATTGTGCTGGATATTAACCTCACTGCCACACTTCAAAATTGCAGCATGTACCTCCCTGCCAAGATTCAGCTGGGCTAACTCTGTACAGATCTGTAGCACCCCGACGGTTGTGTAAGAATTCATACTTAAACCAGCCCTCTGCATCCCTCGAAACAAGTCCAAAGCTTTCAAGAACATCCCGTTCTGCAGACAACCTGATATCACTGAATTCCACGACGCGGCATCCCTCCCGCCTTGCAGCCGCTCAAACACCTGCAACGCAGAATCTAGAATGCCGCACTTGGCATACATCGCGATGAGCGCATTGGCCACAAGGGTGCTGCTATCAAGCCTGTGCTTAACCGCCAGCCCGTGCACCTCCCGCCCGCAACAACCATGCCCCTCCACCCCACACGCCTTGAGCACCGAGGCGAGCGTGCACCCATCAGGCGGCACCCCCGTCGCCGCAGACCACCGCATCGCCCTGTACACGCCCAAGGCTTCACTTGCCCTCCCGGACGACAGGTACGCCCCGATAAGGGCGTTCCAGGAGAAGACTGTCCGGGCAGACATTCCGTCGAACAGGCGGCGTGCGTCCTCGACGCGCCCGCACTTGCCATACATGAAGAGCAGCTTGGTCGCGAGGAACCCGTCGTCGCCATCCAAAGAACCGGTGGCCACGGCATGCGCATGGACCTGGGCGCCCTGCGCGGCCGCCTTCTTGGCCGCGACGAGGTCAAGGACCAGGCCGTAGTGGTCCTGGGAAGGGGGACGGCCCGGCGCTCCGGCGGTGAGCAGTCGAAGGGCCTGTCGCAGGTTGCCTTCCTTGCATAGCTGCTTCAAGGAGGTGTGGTCTGGAGACGAGGTGGCGGGTAGAGTGGATGAGAATTTTTTGTAGGGGATTTGGCTTGGTGGGAGGGAGAGCACGGTGGTGGCCATGGCAGCCGTGGGCTTGGAGGCTCTTCCGAGCCGAACGCTCATGTCAGTCTCATCACGAAAGAGTGGTCTGGATTACAATTTCGATTAAATCTTCAAAAGGGGGTATAAAAGTGCGGGTGCTAGAATTTTCTGGACGCTTTTGTACTAAATTTTTCATAGCAAAAATGCGCTTTTAGATGTAGACGATGAAGTAAAAAAGCACAGAACCATCGTATTTGTGGCGTAATTAGCAGAAAACCATCACTTCGGTGCACTTCTCACCGCATCGAAAAATTATACTAGCAAAGATACGCTGGCAGTAAACGTTAAGCGCTTTGCTGAGGGCACTAACTGTTCGGGCCTACCCGTCGGGCTGTGTTGGAAAACACAGCCACATGGGCATATTGATTAGATCTTCATCCTCCTCCTTTCTTTATAGCCTTTTATCTAATATGTTATGTGCAGTCTTGGCGTGGACGTGTGCCGCCCCCACCGGCCCTGCTGCTCCTTTCTCCCCCATCACGTCATGCTTTTGGGGAAACGATGCGGCGCTGCCGAGGCATGGATGTGTGCATGGCGCCGCCACCACCGGTCCTCCCGCTCCTTCCTCTTCCATCACGTCACGCTTGCAGGAGAATGATGCGACGTTGCCGAGGCGAGGGAGCTCACCTCCAGCAGGAGCTGGCCTCCCTCGATGTGCCACGCAACGCGGCACTGCGCAGAGTGCACGAGGTCGAAGGCGCCATCCGGGAAGAGGAGTCGCTTCATGCCCATCACGTCGGAGATGGTTGGGACCCCACGCTCAAGTGCGAACTGGATAGCAGTGGGGACGCCGGGGGACCAGGGCTACCTCACAGAGGAGCCGAGCGGGAGGCCCTAGCCGCCGTGCGGGTGGCCGACGAGCTAGGCAAGAGGTCCCGCCGCGCTGTGCAAGAGAGCTCTTCTGACTGATGCCCTTAGCTCCTTTCGAGCTCAACGTCGTACGGTTCTTCCGAGTAGCTCACGCACCGGCCTCCTTTTCCTCCCTTGTCTCCCTCCCTAGCGATAGAGAGGCACAAGAGCTAGCGTCGTTGTCCCTGCGCGATCCCGCGTCCCACGCGGCCCTGCTTTCCCCCATCTCCTCCCAACCTTCAGCGCTTGCGTCGCTCGCCTCTACTGCCCAAGCTCATGCACAAGGCACCCACCTCTCGCCTCTGTTGACCGTGGAGGAAGAAGAAGACAAGTCAACGTGCTTACATGGCAGTTTTTTTGTTTGCCGACTCAACCTACGGGCGGGCGGATCAATTTGTGACGTCATCAAAGTCATTAGAACTTATCATTAGTGTTTTTTGCCGGTGACAATTTTTTGTCGGGGTGCAAAGTGCGTCGATTTCTAAAGTAGTAGTTTTTCTACTAATCGCGTCGCAAATGTGATGGTTATGTGATTTTTACTCGTAAATGGTGAGATATAAATCAACTTGTTTTTCAACCTCCATGGTGTTCCTGATGGGGGACAATAGATGAGAGAAAAAGAAGAAGAAAGAAAAACACATGCTAGATATGTTTGGGTATTTCTAGACACTTCCACTCTATTAGACTGGCTCCTATACGAGCCTCGACATGAGGATATGGAGGATATGGAGCCTTAGTTGCCTTTCTTGTCCTCACAAACCTCTCGGCCTTTAAGGCTAGAGCTTGTGCTTGATCAATGGACCGGATTTGTTGCATCATCAATCGATCTTGAATAGCATCATTGAGAGCATCGATGTACCTTACAACTTGTTGGTCTTCAGTTTTAGCAAGGTTGCACCTCACTTGTAGCCTTAGAAACTCCTCCGTGTAATCTAAAACAGTCCTATTTCCCTGAGCACAATTTTGAAATTGGATAAATAGGACCTGGTCATAATTAGCGGGCAAAAGTCCCCCTTTCAAGAGACTTTTCATTTGCTTAAACCTCTCCAGATATGCTTCCCATCTCGCTAGCATGCGGTCAACATTATTTTGATTTCTAAAATGATTTAAGGATTGATGGTCATTATATACCATGAACTCTTTAGGCAGCAAATAAACTTCCCAAGTTTTCAAGGTTCTGAAAATGGCATACAATTCTTGCTGATAGGTGCTCCATTTCTGTATAGCTTCACTTAACTTCTCACTAAAGAAAGCAATGGGCTTCCTTTCTTGAGATAGAACAGGTCCAATGCCTACTCCACTTGCATCACACACTCCAACTCAAAAGTCTTTTTGAAATTAGGTAGCACCAAGACAGGAGCTTGTGATAGGTTTTGTTTAATCTCATTGAAACTAGCTTCAGCTGCTTCTTGTTGGAAATATTCCCTAGAGGCAATAATATTGTATTATTATATTTCCATTATTCATAAGGGTTTATATTTCATGCTATAACTGCTATGATCCTGGAATATGCGATTCAGTGGAAAACTCATATGCACGTGTGGAATGATAAACGGTCAAACAATAGGTTCCCGGCCTAGCCTCTAGGACTGGCTCAAGTGTTGTTGGTGATCAAGTTTTCCAGATCTTAGGATATTGTTAGGTGCAACGATAGTCCTAAAACAACATTGAGGGTATGACGTTAGAAGAACGATCATATTGAATCGACCCAACCTTGTATGTTATACTTTGTGATCATATGGTTTGAAATCATCTGTTATAACACGAAGTGTTAGCATGTGTACTTTAGTTCCTCAGACCATGAGAGTGTCTCGGCTACTTCTTACCAGACGGTGGACTTTGGGGTTGCTTAAACATCATATGTAACAAGGTGATCATAATGACAACTTTTGGGTTCACCGGAAAGTTTGACAAGTGAACGAACAGCTCGAGAGTGGGATTTTCTCCTCCGATGATGAAGAGATATTATTAGGTCCCTCTAGATGTGAAGGCATCCATCATCGTATGGCCAGACATAGGTGACTATGTCACGGGGATGCCGGAACACGTCAACAAGAAAGAAGAACAAAACCGGTAACGGGAGCAATGGTATAGTGGGCATGGCGATGAACCAAGAGGATACCGATGCACATCGGGTTTTGTAAAGTATCGTGAAGCAAAGGTAACTGAAGGAAATATGCCCTAGAGGCAATAATAAAGTTATTATTTATTTCCTTATTTCATGATAAATGTTTATTATTCATGCTAGAATTGTATTAACCAGAAACATAATACATGTGTGAATACATAGACAAACTTAATGTCACTAGTATGCCTCTACTTGACTAGCTCATTAATCAAAGATGGTTATGTTTCCTAACCATAGACATGAGTTGTCATTTGATTAACGGGATCACATCATTAGTAGAATGATGTGATTGACTTGAACCATTCTGTTAGCTTAGCACTTGATCGTTTAGTATGTTGTTATTGCTTTCTTCATGACTTATACATGTTCCTATGACTATGAGATTATGCAACCCCCGTTTACCGAAGGAGCACTTTGTGTGCTACCAAACGTCACAACGCAACTGGATGATTATAAAGGAGCTCTACAGGTGTCTCCGAAGGTGCATGTTGAGTTGGCGTATTTCGAGATTAGGATTTGTCACTCCGATTGTCGGAGAGGTATCTCTAGGCCCACTCGGTAATGCACATCACTATAAGCCTTGCAAGCATTGTAACTAATGAGTTAGTTGCGGGATGATGTATTACGGAACTAGTAAAGAGACTTGCCGGTAACGATATTGAGCTAGGTATTGAGATACCAATGATCGAATCTCGGGTAAGTAACATACCGATGACAAAGGGAACAACGTATGTTGTTATGCGGTTTGACCGATAACGATCTTTGTAGAATATTAGAATATGTAGGAGCCAATATGAGCATCCAGGTTCCGCTATTGGTTATTAACCGGAGATGTGTCTCGGTCATGTCTACATTGTTCTCGAACCCGTAGGGTCCGCACGCTTAAGGTTTCGATGGCAGTTATATTATGAGTTTATGAGTTTTGATGTACCGAAGGAGTTCGGAGTCCCGGATGAGACATGACGAGGAGTCTCGAAATGGTCGAGACATAAAGATCGATATATTGGACGACTATATTCGTACATCGGAAAGGTTTCGAGTGATTCGGGTATTTTTTGAAGTACCGGAGAGTTACGGGAATTCGTATTGGGCCTTAATGGGCCATACGGGAAAGGAGAGAAAGGCCCCAAAGGGTGGCCGCACCCCTCCCCATGGACTAGTCCGAATTGGACTAGGGAGGGGGGCGCCCCCTTCCTTCCTTCTCCTTCTCCCTTCCCTTTCCTTCTCTCCTACTCCTTCTACTTGGAAGGGCTCCTAGTTCTACTAGGAAAGGGGGAATCCTACTCCCGGTGGGAGTAGGACTCCCCTAGGGCGCGCCATAGAGAGAGGGCCGGCCCTCCCTCTCCTCCACTCCTTTATATATGGGGAGAGGGGCACCCCTTGGAGACACAACAATTGATCTCTTGATCTCTTAGCTGTGTGTGGTGCCCCCCTCCACCATAGTCCTCCTCGATAATATTGTAGCGGTGCTTAGGCGAAGCCCTGTGACGGTAGAACATCAAGATCGTCACCATGCCGTCGTGCTGACGGAACTCTTCCCCGACATTCTACTGGATCGGAGTACGGGGATCGTCATCAAGCTAAACGTGTGCTAGAACTTGGAGGTGCCGTAGTTTCGGTGCTTGATCGGTCGGGCCATGAAGACGCACGACTACATCAACCGCGTTGTTCTAACGCTTCCGCTTTCGGTCTACGAGGGTACGTGGACAACACTCTCCCCTCTCGTTGCTATGCATCACCATGATTTTGCGTGTGCGTAGGAAAATTTTGAAATTACTACGTTCCCCAACAGGAACTTCACATGATAACTAAAGGTTCACTCGAATATGATTCGTGTAATCATAGGGACCGATATGGATGTCTACGGTTCCGCTATCAGTCATTGAATGAAGGGGTTTCGTTCATGTCTATGTTTTACCGAACCTACGGGGTCACAAGTTTAAGGTAATCACAATCTACTGAGAGTTAGTGGAAAGGGAATGATGAGACTATATTCGTGAAATAGTTTCATTAATATCCAGAATAGTTCCGAGAGGTTCCAGAAGCGTTTCAGGGTCACCGGAAGGGTTTCGGTGAATATCGGGTAATACCGGGTATTACCGATTAATTATATATAGGTGGAATATGTTTTCGGGGATGTTAAATTATTTATATATATATATATATATATATAATGCTCTGAAAACGTTTAAAGTATTTTATATATTAATTAAATATCAACGGGCCTTAAAAGGCCAAGAAGGGGAAGGAGACTTGGGCCATAAAGGCCCAAATGGAGGTGCCCCCCCCTTTCTTTGTGTGTGTGTGTGGGGGGGGGGGCGAATCCTACTAGGGGTGGGAGTTGGACTCCCCCTCCTAGGCCAGTGCACCAAGGGAGGACTTTTCTCCCTTGGTGGCTGCTCTCTCCTCCCTCCTAAACCTATATATACTAGAGGTTTTCCACCCTTTTGAGTACAAGCTTTTGGGTGCCTCTTCTAGTTGATCTAGTTCTAGTTCTAGTTGGTCCTAGACAAATTAGAGCTAGCCCTAGCCACCTCTAATCCTCATGATTAGAAGCTCAGTGTGGTTCTAATCTCCTCCTTCTAATTCTCTGGCAACGATTAGCTCTGGACGGCGAAACACTACCGGATCGTGAAGACCGTACGCTTGCAACCAAGTAGAGAGGCTGTGCTTTCGGTCTTCTGTTCAAAGGATCGATCGAGGGTGGTTCACAGGATCGTCATCATTGTTCAGGGACTTCGAGCACAATCTACACTGACTCTTCTTCTTCCGCTGCACTCCGGAGTTGGTAACGATCGTCGATCCCAACCCTTATGCATCTTCATATTGATCTTGGTGATCGTAGGTGCGAATTTTTTTGTTTTCTACTATGCTTGCCAACACTTTTATCCACTGGAAATTTCCTTTCTTCAAACACTCGGTAATTGGTGCCATGATAGTGCTGAAATTCTTCACAAATAGCCTATAGAAAGTTGCAAGGCCATGAAAACTTCTTACCTCAGAAATGGTCTTCCGAGTTGGCCATTCTCGGATTGCTTCAACCTTAGAATCATCAACACGAATACCGTCACATGTTATGATGAATCCTAGGAAAATAAGTTGTGTTTACAGGAAAACACATTTCTTCAAGTTAACGTAGAGCTCATTTTCCCTTAATACTTCTAGCACCTTCCGAATGTGATCAAAGTGTTCATCCTCGTCCTTGTTATAGATAAAGATGTCATCGAAATAGACCACAACAAAGTGGGATAAGAAGGGTCTAAGGACTTGATTCATTAAGCACATAAAGGTACTTGGTGCATTTGAGAGTCCAAATGGCATGATTAGCCATTCAAACAACCCTTCCTTTGTCTTGAAGGCGGTTTTCCATTCATCCCCGGGTCTGATACGGATTTGATGATATCCGCTTCTTAAATCTAGCTTTGTGAACACTCTTGCTCCACTAACCTGATCCAACATATCATCCAGACGGGGAATCGGGAATCTATACCTTACGGTGATCTTGTTAATGGCTCTACGGTCCGTACACATGCACCAAGATCCATCTTTCTTTGGTGCGAGTAGGGCTGGTACAGCACATGGGCTATTACTTTCTCGAATGTGCCCCTTTTGCAACAATTCCTCCACTTTCTCCATCAATATATCATGCTCCTTTGGGCTCATTCGAAAGTGTGGAAGATTAGGAAGACTTGCTCACGGAATTAAGTCAATTATATGTTGAATTCCTCTCATCAGTGGCAGGCCTTGTGTGATGCATAGCATCCCTCGCTCATCCCCATGGACTCTACTACAACTCGTCAAGCATCTCGGGGACCAATGACAAGAGCACGTGCACGCACCGTCGAAACCGAGGTCACTTCTTTCCTTTCCGAGTTTCCTTCGGATTCACTTGAGAATGGGATTCTACCTCAAAGAGACGCGTTATGCATTCTTAGGTACTTTGGAGATCATCACGAGAAAGCATAGAGGGATCAACAAGTTCACCGGAGACCTACGGAGGAGAAGGAAGAAGGACGAGCGACAAGAGAGAAGAAGGAGGAGCCCTGGACACCCCGGGTGCCCGGGCACTTTGGCCCCGGAGGCCCGGCCCCTCCCCTGGAGCCGCTCCCAACCGGCCCCGGCACCACCCCGGCGCTGCCCAGCCACCCCGGTGCCCGGCCTCCTGCGCCTAACCGCCTCCGGTGCCGGCCTGAGCCTGGGTGCCCTGCCCTTGTCCCAGCCATGGCGCCACCCGGTGCCCGGATTGGGACCCCGGTGCTGGCCACCCTTCAACAAGGCCAGACAGCCGGGTGCCTGCCCTTCGTGCTCGGTGCCCGCCGAACTGGCTGTTGGTCCCTGACCGGTCCGGGTGCCCGGACCACTCCGAGGGCCTGCGTGCCTTTTTGGGCTTTTTCCCTTGTATCCCTCTCCCCCTCTTATTTCGTCCGTAGACTATAAGTACCCCCACCTAGCTCATTTAGGGGATAGCAAAGTATTTGATAGACAAAGAGAGAGCTTTGCTCATCTTCCTCCTCATGGAGATCATGACCTCCTAAGGGAGAAGATCCACTTGTGGATATCAAGGCCTCCTCTTGGAGAAGGATTCCAATCATAGGATCATCAAGACCTCTCTCCTCATAGGATTGGGATCAACTAGTACCTTGTGTCTTACCTTTGTTGTTCTTGGATTCATTGTGACCTCTTGTGTGTTCTTGGATCTAGCATATGTGTGATTGGATCTAGTCAATTTGAGTGTTTCCCCTCTCTTGTGTTCTTCGTGTTCTTGGGGATTTTCCCTCCAATTCGTGAAAGATCTCCACATAGGGTTCCACCCTACATCATCTTGGTATCATGAGCCATGGTTTCTCACGAAATTGGAGCCCCCCATCTTGTTCTCTAGCCTAATTTTGTTGTGTTCCTCCCCAAATTTGAAAATTCCCCACCAAAAATAGCCCCAATTTTTTTTGTGATTTGTTGATTTGATGAGGTTTTGTTGGATTCGATCCATGGATTTGCTTGTTTTCAAGTGGATCTAGCCTTTCCCCCATCCGTCTCCACCTTTTCCTCCACGAAATCCACCAATTTCTTCCATCTTCCCACGAATTTTCGCCCAATCCCGTGACCCGGCACCCGGACCCCCAAGATCCTCGCTGACCCGGTGCTCTGCACCCGAGCCCAGTGCACCCCGGGCTGTTTGCCCCTGACCACCCCGGGTGCCCGCACCTCCAACCCCCGGGCACCCGCACCCCCCCGAATCAGCCCACCAACATTCACCATTTTGGCCATAACTTTCACTCCTAGAGTCCGATTTTGACGTTCTTTAGCTCGTTGAGTAGCTATTGACATCCCCATCCATCTAGATAGGTTCCAACATCTTTTGACTCCATAAATTTTTTGGCATTTTGGCATCTTTGCATAGGCCATCCACCATATCATTCGCAAAACCACCATCGCTTTCCGCCACCGAACCCATTTTTGACCCTTATAGCATTTGTGGTTAATTCAGAGGTGACTTGAGTCTCCTAAGGTGTTTCGGCTACTTAAGGACGGTTGCTTCATCATCACCCACCACCACCACTTCCGCATTGCTAACTCTGGAACCACCTATGCATTCCGCTACCACCATTTGACATTTTCCTTGAGATTTGGAGTTTGCGGTTTATTCCGTTTCCTAGGGTGTTTCGGCTAACTAGGAACGGTTCGACATCGACAACACCGCCGCTCACCTTTGACAAGGATTCGACATCGACCACTTCACCATTTTGACAACCTAACCGTAAGCAAGAACGGTAACCTCTATATCATCTTGGTATCGTGGTATCCCTTCATTGTACATTCTTGCCATTACATTGTTAACCCCTTAGCCCATTTTGCGTCACTTGCCTATCGAGACTAGCCATTGAGTATTGCCGGCAACGTTACTTGTGCACATTAGTGATCATTGATCTACACCTTCCATTACATACATACCATATCATATTGGTATCATCTTCATATCATCATATCATCCCTTGTGTCACAAGATTGTTCCTGCATATACACAATTGCTATCTTGGTTTGTGCATTTTGCATAAGTGGCCATATCAAAAAAAGAGAATAAGCTTTTAAGCAAAAAGAGAGCAAAGAGCTTGTGAGCAAGAGCCATAGCATCATACCACATTGCACATAGGATTGTCATATCCGATAATCTTGGATCATCTTGAGAAGAACATCAGGAACATCATACACATAGAATACTTGGATCGAAGGATCATACATTTTGCATCTTATAGGTTGTGCACAAGTGTCGTATTTGCCTATTGAGAAATCATGCTAGTGTCTCTCTTGAGTTGTGCAACATGAGCGTTTTCCGTGGATTCCACATTTTGTGCTCATTCCTTGGTTGCACGACCCCATTTATCTATCCGTGTGTGTGTTTCCACGTGCCAACCATTGCTATTGGTCTACTTGTTTCACTTGCGGATTTGTGAATCTTTTCCAACATTATTGACTCTTGCTAACATTTTGCATTAAATTTTTGTGCCACTATCCTCACTGAGCTCCACCATAAGCCTTACTTGTGTAGGTGTGAGAATTGACAAGATCCGGTACCAATTGTGCTATTTCCTTGATACATTATTGAGTGATCATCGATCCATCTTCAACATTGGAAAGGTACATTTGTTCTAGTTCTTTCCTTTCTTCCACTCACATTTTCTCGAGTCTTGTGATGGATAGGCAAGGTATTTCATCTCCGGTCTTCCACGACAACGACGACACAAACAACTACATCACCAAAATGCCCATCTTCGGACTACAACGAGCAATGTGAGGCATTGAGCGACTCACTGTCGACATTCACCAACACAAAGCACGGACAAGGGACTACATCGACAGCAAGTTGGATGCACAATTGGATGACATCCAGCACGTGTGGGCCAACTACAAGTCTTCTTCCTCTTCGTCATCTTCAAAGTGGCGACGCTCAAGTGGCCAATCTTTGAAACGTTATCGAGCTGAAGCACTACAACACCATCAAGATGAAGATGCTCGCGATGCGTACACCTACAAGTCCCAGAAGGTTCTACATCAAGCTATGGCCAAACTTCATGAGCACAAGAGAAGACCACGAGACGAGTACCAAGAAGACGGAGCTACGACTACTACCACCACTTCGACATCTTCGCCAAGTGTTCTCAAGGCCATCCACGGTGATGGTGACGAGATGACCGAGCATGGGATTTTCCCTTTGGTCATGGAGGAGAGCGATGATGTGCCATCTTCGGCCTTCATCCACGGCGACAACGATGAGATAGTTGAGCACGGGATTTACCCTTCGACCACGGCGATGTATGATGACTTGAGTGACTTGTGCCACCATATGGAGAGTGAGAGTGACTTCACCACTAGCCCCATATATGATGAGTTCCCACAATTCCCATGTGAGGAGAGCCACCACCACCACCACTTGAGTGATTTGAGTGACTCCACCATATGTGAAATTGAGTGCACCTACCTTGAGGGAGTGAGTGAGCCACCACCACATAGAGAGAGTGAGGTAGTTGATACGGCATGTGAGGCCATTTCGATATCTAACAACTTAACCTCTACCTCTATTGTGCCTTCTCATTTGGTGATAGGCCCCATATATGATGACGCGCTGATCCGCGACGACTTCGTCCTTCCCATGGACAAGACGATGGGCATGGTGGAATATGATGCACCCCCACATGGTTCCATCAAGTTGATGATGTTGACCACCATTTGGTCTTTGCCACCTCGCCTACACCACTTGAGTGGAATGAACAAGGTAACATAGGTGAAGGTGATGGTCTAGTCCCACTAGTGGACATCCATGGTATTGATTGCTTGCATGATGTTGATCCACCTATTGGCATACTTCATTCTAGTTTGACTTCCGCATGCGATGATTTACCCATTTATTATGAGTTTGATGATTTCCACGTGGAGTCTATTAGTTGTGATGCCATGTTACATAGGATTTCTTGTGATAATTCTCTTGGTCACATCATGTTTGACAATCCGCTTGACTTGTCATATGCTATGCATGTGATCAATGATATGTTACAATCTCCTCATAGTGACTATGCATATGCCATCAAATTAAACCCAATTTGCACTTATGGCATAGATGACAAGCCAATGGTTATTGGCATTTGTTTCTCTTGTGATGATATTGATATGCTCCCTTTGCATCATTTATCTCATATGCCATGCCATGACCACCTAGCTTCGGATATGCATTATTTTGGATGTTGTTCATATTCTCCATATGATGCTTCCGCTATTGCTCATGAGGGGACCCCCATTGTTTCCTCATACCCACTGGGAGATTTTTGCTACATCCCATTCTTTGCATAATTCCCTTGATTGTGTGCACCATATGCTCCCCATGAATAAACATGCTAGTGATGTACATATACTTGCATTCTCAATTTGTGTCCCCATCGTGTCATACATAACAACTACTCTTTCATGATGGATGACATGTTCTTATACCATGCATCAAATTTCTTTGAGCGATGCTTATCTTGTGCTAGCACTCACATGCACATACACATCATGATGGATGATGTGTACATTTACCACACACACACTTTCTTTGGTTTGTGTCTCTTTTGTGTAGGTACCCATGAATACTTGTCAACCTCGTAATCCCACGAGTTGACAAAACGAGCTCTAGAGAGCAACGTTGACTTGGGATCCCTTGGAGTGTCTTTCCTACCGCTCTCTTTGCGCAAAGACTTGACACATTTCTTCTACATGGCCCCCACTTGGCTATGGGCTATGGTCCATTACTTCTTCTATGCCCATCTTGCCATGTTCACTTTGCATGATATTCTCATTCCTATGCCTTTGCCATCCATTTGTGACCCATGCTTTGCATTACATGATGATTTATTCTACTACTTGTATGTGTATTTGCAAGCTTGGTGAAGATATTGCTTGTTATTTCCATGTTCTACCTATGCCCCATTCCTATGATGATACTATGATCTTGCTTTGTGTTCGTGCTTGCGATATGTTATGTGCATTGCCTATGCATATTATTTGCTCACATGACATGATTGCCATGATTTCCTCTAGTGTGTTGCATCTTCGCTCCACTTGTTTGCGCGACTTGATTTCTATGCTTTCTCATGTTGCATCCAATTCTTGGATTACTTGCTCCTATCATATGTTTGGTTGCAACAATGTCATTACTTCACATATGCCATGTCCCATTGCTTATCACATGATTCACTTAATTGCCTCACACATGATGAACAATTGCTCTTTCCATTGTGTTGAGTGCCACACTATTTTCACTATACCATGTGCACATTATGCTCGGATTGTCTTGCACTTGCCCAATGTGTTTAGACATTCCGTTTCCTTGGGTGTTGTGAATGACTCTTATGCCTACCATAGACCGTTCATTGAGAGTCTTACGCATGCTTGCTATGACATTGACGTAGAAGCTTGTTTACTTGTCCCACATATTAGCACCTTTACCTCACCTTTGCATGCCTATTTCCATGATGCTTTTCCATGTGCTCAAGTTATGTCCTTACATGCCATGCCACACTCCCTTGTCACACCATATGCTATGCTTGATGATGACACTTGTTTGGTGAACCACCTCTTGAATGCTTGGTTTTGCTCTAACGCTAACCGCATTTGTTTTTCCAAGTGTTTGTTCTACTTGTTCCTTTTGAAGGAATCACTAGACGGTGCGACATTGGAGAGTGCCCATTTCAAGCTTGACGATGATGAGTACTTGGTGGTTGCCCACTTATACACGTTGATGCCCTCTCTTTCCCATGGTGATGAAGATCACGATCCGTGGACGGATCTCTCCCAAGGGAGGGAGATGATGCGGAGCATCCCTCGCTCATCCCCATGGACTCTACTACAACTCGTTAAGCATCTCGAGGACCAATGACAAGAGCATGTGCACGCATTGTCGAAACCGAGGTCACTTCTTTCCTCTCCGAGTTTCCTCCAGATTCACTTGAGAATGGGATTCTACCTCAAAGAGACGCATTATGCATTCTTAGGTACTTCGGAGATCATCACGAGAAAGCACGGAGGGATCACCAAGTTCACTGGAGAGCTACGAAGGAGGAGAAGTAAGAAGGACGCGCGACAAGAGAGAAGAAGGAGGAGCCCTGGACACCCAAGGTGACCGGGCACTTTGGCCCCGGAGGCCCGGCCCCTCCCCTGGCGCCGCTCCCAGCCGGCCCCGGGTGCCCGGCCATGGAGGGCCTGGTGCCCAGACCACCCCAAGGCGCTGCCCCACCACCCGGGTGCCCGGCCTCAGAGCCCCGAGTGCTCGACCCCTTGTCCCAGCCGCGGCGCCACCCCGGGTGCCCGGGCTTGGGACCCCCGGGTGCCCGGCCACCCTTCAGCCGCGCCCCTGTATAGGCCGGGTGCCCGGCCCTTTCGCCCCCGGGTGCCCGGCCAAACCTGGGTGTTGGTCCCTGACCGGTCCGGGTGCCCGGACCCCTTTGCACCGGCGCCGCCCTTCGCCCCGGTGCCCGGCCAAACTGGTGTTGGTCTCGACGGTCCGGTGCCCGACCACTCCAAGGGCCTGCGTGCCTTTTTGGGCTTTTGCCCTTGTATCCCTTCCCCCCCTATTATTTCGTCCCTAGACTATAAGTACCCCCCACCTAGCTCATTTAGGGGATAGCAAAGTATTTGATAGACAAAGAGAGAACTTTGCTCATCTTCCTCCTCATGGAGATCATGACCTACTAAGGGAGAAGATCCACTTGTGGATATCAAGGCCTCCTCTTGGAGAAGGATCCCCATCATAGGATCATCAAGACCTCTCTCCTCATAGGATTGAGATGAACTAGTACCATGTGTATTACCTTTGTTGTTCTTGGATTCATTGTGACCTCTTGTGTGTTCTTGGATCTAGCATATGTGTGATTGGATCTAGTCAATTTGAGTGTTTCCCCTCTCTTGTGTTCTTCGTGTTCTTCGTGTTCTTGGGGATTTCCCCTCCAATTCGTGAAAGATCTCCACATAGGGTTCCACCCTACAACATTGTGGATCTCCAAGTATGTTCTGAAATTCTTCCAATAAACCACGTACCTTTGCTGGAATTTCAATAGTCAAGTGCTCTTCTCCTTTTACAACAAGTGCAACACACAAATCTTCCTCCTTCAAGTCTTCCATAAACTCATGAGAGATAAGGGAAATATTTAACATATTTCCCCCTCCTCCTTAGAGGTATTACCTTTAGTTTTGTTTGGTAAATAGTGATCTTTCTCTTGTCCCAAATGAAAGAGTAAGAATTTTCCTTGCCCTTGTGTGTAGTATCCACATCAAATTGCCAAGGTCACCCAAGAAGAACATGGCTAGTGTCCATATCAACTACGTCACACAACACATTTGAGCAATAATGCTTGCTCAAAGAAAGTGGCGGCTTGCATTGTTTGGTGATCCTCATATTCACTCCTTTCTTGATCCACCCAATAGTGTAAGGGTTTGGATGATCATGAGTATCAAGCTTTAACTGGTTCACCAACTTCTCATATATAAGATTCTTGTAACTACAACTATTGTAGGATCGGAAGTATGTCTAGAGGGGGGGTGATTAGACTACTTGACAACTTAAAAGTTTAGCCTTTTGATTAGGGCAAGTTTTTAGCAAGTTCACAATGATGACCAAGTCAAGTATCACCCTACACATGCAATTCTAGAGTTATGGCAGCGGAAAGTAAATTGCACATGTAGTAAATAAGAGGTGGAGAAGAGCAAACGCAATTTGGAGACACGGAGATTTTTCTCGTGGTTCCGATAGGTGGTGCTATCGTCAATCCACGTTGATGGAGACTTCAACCCACGGAGGGTAACGGCCATGAGAGTCCACGGAGGGCTCCACCCACGAAGGGTCCACGAAGAAGCAACCTTGTCTATGCCATCATGGCCTACGCCCACGGAGGACTAGCCTTACTCGGGTAGATCTTCATGAAGTAGGCGATCTCCTTGCCCTTACAAACTTCTTGGTTCAACTCCACATCTTGACGGAGGCTCCCAAGTGACACCTAACCAATCTAGGAGGCACCACCTCCAAAAGGTAATAGATGGTGTTGGTGATGATGAACTCCTTGCTCTTGTGCTTCAAATGATAATCTCCCCAACACTCAACTCTCCTCACCGATTTGGCTGTGGTGGAAGAAAGGATTGAGTGGAAGGCAACTTGGGAAGGCTAGAAATCAAGTTTCATATGGTGGGAGTGGAGCAACTTGATCTCAACACAAGGGTAGGTAGTTTTCTTCTCTAAATGTAAGGTAGGAGTGGTAGTTCTTTCGATGGCTCTCTCCACGAATGAAGAGGAGGTGGAGGGTATTTATAGCCTCCACACAAAATCCAACTGCTACACACATTTGACCAATCTCGGTCGGACCGAAGTTGACAACTCGGTGAGACCGAAAGTTCAAATCTTTAGAACGTTGGGATTTTCGTGGGACCGAAAATACAATCTCGGTTAGTCCGATTCTTCCAAAGTCTAGGGTTTGCCAATCTCGGTGGGACCGACTTTCTCATCTCGGTGACACCGATTTGAGTACGTATGTTGAAGCTTGGCAACACCAATTTCGTAAGACCGAGTTTGGAATCGGAAAATCCAAATTATTAGGGTTTGGGTATATGGTGAGGTGGTTCATCTCGGTGTGACTGAGTTTATGGAATCGGTGGGACCGAGATTACTTATGAGTTTATGTTGGAGTGAAAGATTGTCGATAGTTTGAGAGATAAATCACTAAGCACTTTGAGCAACCAGATCATCATCATAACCTCATCCCTTTAATAGTATTGGCTTTCCTATGGACTCAATGTGATCTTGGATCACTAAACCAAAAATAGAGTCTTGAGCTTTTGCCAATGTTTTCCTTAGCATTTTGAGGGGTCCACATCATCGGTCATTGCCATACCCATATCAACGAACTTTCTGAAATATTCTCAAGAAATAATTAGTTCAATGATATATATGTTGTTATTAATTACCAAAACCACCCGGGATTAGTTGCACTTTCAATCTCCCCTTTTGGTAATTGATGACAACATATAGATCAAAGCTTCGACAAATGATATAATCAATGAATAACATCGTCGCTTTGAGAAGTATGTGATAAGCAAGAGCTCCCCTAAATTTGTGCATTATTTAAGATTTGCGCTTGAATGCAAATGCACAATCGATTAGGATCATGGGTCACTCTTCCATGTCACATACATCTTGGTGGAGCGCACAAAATGATAAGAATGAATAGCATGCACCCAATCACCAAGACATGAGTAAGTGATCATACAAGGTATGAATAGAATATGATAAGCATTAAGCACACATTAAGCATAGTATGATCAAGCACTCATCAAGATAGAGCAAACGAGTATCAAACACACGAAATGTCTCAAGAACTCAAAAGTATCTCAAGGAAAACCGCAAACGAAAGAGCAAAAACGAGCACTCTCTCTCAAAGTCCTATGATCTATACAATTTTCCCCTTTGGCAACAAGTTACCAAAAGTTCGAAGGTATAGAGCTAATCGTCACTAGGGACTCTCTGGCGGCTCTGCTCTGCGTCGATGGAGTGGAGATAGCTGCATCTGCAAAAGCTTCGCTGAAGTCTGTGGAGCTGGAGGAGTGGATCTGAGCTGGAGCCTGGAACCGACGGAGCTGTAGGAGGTGCTGATGTAGTAGCCCTGGGGTGCATCCTTTGGAATAGCAATGATCTGGGCTTTGTGGGCACTGCAGCAGCTGCTCATAGTCATCTGGACTAGATCACCTTCCATCTCCTTCATGAGCTCTGCCTTCTCCTCTTCGCTTCCTCGATGTCGCCTCAAGCTTGTTGACGGTGACTGCACTTCATCCACTTGACATCCGAGCATGGAACTTATCTTCAACTATCCTCTCAAGGCTCTCCCGAGATCGCACTATCTTTGGCCAAAGCGTAGTTCAATTCTCCGAGTGGCTTCAAGAAGTTGTTCTCCAACGCTCTTGGGCTTTGCTGCTGCTTCCTTCTCAGCTTTAGCTTGTTTGGCAGCTTCAGACTTAGCGTGTCCTTCAACAGATGTGGGAGCATCCTCAGTCATCACAACTTCATTATCTTCATGTTCAGGCAAAGTGGCAAGTGGGGTCTATCCAATGTAGGTGTCCGTGCCAAACTTGGCATTAATGAGCATCTGAATATGCGAGCAAACCCACACGACCTCTTCAGTCGTCTGTCATTGTCCTCTTGATAGTCTCTACTATCGTGTCCATCACCTTAAAAGGTGTCTTCGATCCGAATGTGCAGCATGTTGATAGAATAGCCTCTTATCATGCGGTGGTCTCTCGACTTGGGCATCAAAGTATGCCTCGAATGGTGTTAGTGGTTGGGAGACCTGCTCAAGATGATAAACCGATCCAAGCTTCCATATCTCAACATCCTTGTCGTACCTCATTGTACATGTTCTTCATAGACTCGTGATACTTCTTTGGAATGCCATAGACATCTACATCATCGCCCCTTGATATCGGTGCATTCAGAACGCTCTCCATTCCTCAACAGTTGAGGAGAATCTACGTCCTTCATCATCCATACAATTCGCCATCCGGATAGAAGTGTGTGGCATAGAACCGCATGATCATCTCATCATTCCAAGCGGTCAATTTCGACCAACGAACTCGCAACTCCACATGCGGTGAAGCTCTCATGCACATGTGGGAAGTAGTCTCTGTGCTTTTCACCGTCGATGTATTCCCGTCTACATATCCGTGTCAGAACAATTGGTTTCTTGTCCATGAGCACTGCCTCATAGAAATCTTGTTGCTCTCGTGTGGAACCTTGAGTCAACAGCTGTCCTTCTCCTGGTGGCATATGGATCAACTTGCCTCCATAGCCCGAGACCTTTGTCCTTCCTTTCCTTCATATTTTCAGCTCGAGGATGAGCATCATTATGAACTGGCAATTTCATCGAGCTTCAAAAAACATGTGCCTCTTCATCGATTCAGCAGTGGCACATTGTCCTTCTTCTTCTCTCAAGGGTATGTTTCTTACTATTTTCTTTGGCTTGGCAGCAGGTTTGGCTTGGGCTGCCTTTGCTGGAGCTGATGGCTTAGATTTTGTGGGTGCTCTCCTCGATGGCATCTCCCATCAACTTTTGCTTCGAGGAGGTGGGGTGCTTCCTCATCGAGTCATCATCATCGCCTTCTTCATGAACTAGCCTCTTCCTCTTGGAAGTTTTCTTGATCTTGCTTGAGGTTTCTTCTTCCATGCTCAGCTTCTTTGCAACTGTGGACTTCTTCTCTTTCTGGTGCCTTTCTTTGTTTGTTGCCCTTGATAGCCCTTGGCAACCACTTTCCTCTTAGGCTTGGAAGTAATCTCCTCATCAAGAACAAAGTCGAGTCTTCCTCATCGTAATTCCTCTTCTTCCGCCCCGTGGCAGCAGGAGGCAATCCACTTGGAGTGCTCTCTCCATCATCTGAAAAACTGCTTGCTTCAGACTTGTAATCGCCTCGAATCTCAACCGGTGATTCAGACTGTTTCGCTGTCACTTGCATCGATATGACCGACAACCTGTGAAAAGAATAGGTATAGGCGTAATAGAAGAGTTATCACAAACCGCAGAGGATTTTGCAAAAGAATGAGTTCAAACTTTAGTTTTAGGTTTTCACAGAATGCATTTCGGTCCGACCGAGTCTAAAAAATTCGTGAATCCAAGTGTCTAAAATGCACCATTCACACCACTTTCGGTTGGACCGAAATGGGTTTCGGTCTAGCCGAGAGCACTAGGGTTCCACTGAGTCCTCATTTCGGTCTTACCGATTTGCACAACTCGGTTTAACCGAAAAGTGCAGTGCAATGGCCAGAGGCCAAATCGGTCAGTCCGAGAATGTAGAATCGGTCACACCGAGATGTGTTCGGCGGAAATCTAACCCTAAAATTTTCACTTGAATTTTGTTCTAAGATCTAATCTGCTGGACAGGAAGATTTCAATCTTGGCAAGAAACTAGGCAAATCCTATCGTGCATTGAATCAGGGGTAGAAGCACGAAAGGGATGAAACTCACCCAATCTGATGGAGCTTCACTACGGCGGCAACGGCGTGCTGAGATTGCCCGTTGACGGCAATGGAGACCCGCGGCGAGGGCGCACAGGCGACGGCGGAGACGATCCGTAGACCACGGCGACGGCAGCGAAGGGTTTGAGGGCGAGGCGTTTTGAAGGAATAATCAACGCGCGCTGCCCTCCGGTATATATACCCTTTGGTTGTCGGTGGGACCGAGTTGAAAACTCGGTGGGACCGAGATGGTTAATCGCGTGCGATTACTCACTTCGTCACGCCAAATTTATAACTCGGTTTCACCGAGGTGAAAACCTAGATCAATCCAAGTGATTTGGTCCGTCCGATTTGAGTATATTGGTTTGACCGAAAGTACTTAGAAGGTTTTGGAATTTAGGCTTTTGACGGATCGGTGGCTCCGAAAGTGCTCCTCACTCGTCTCGTCCAAAAAGTCTTGTTCAAAGTTTGTGATATAAGCATGAATAGAGTTTGAGACAAGAAAGCATAGATAGCTAGGGAGGAACTTAGGCATTCTTGTCCATCCATTTGGTCAAAAAGAAAATCCAAAAGACCAAAGAACAAATGGATGTCCTCGAATGGATAAAATCATGCATCCAACATGCTCACACAATAAGATAGCAAATAAAACATGTGTCAAACATGCACAAACAAAACACTAGCTGCTAGCACACAATTTGGCGATGACTAGGTCATCTATATATGAGTATATTGACTTAGGAGTCAAATGAGAACATTTGATCATAGGTCATACTCATCGTTTAAGCACAAGTGGGGTTACCACTTTTACATAAAGCATTAATGTGTTCACATCATTTGAAGATGCTTTAGCTCATTTCTTTAGAGCAAAGCTCCGCCTTGATGTGAGAACCCCTTTTAAAGGGTCAAACTAACCTTGGGTTGTCGTTGAAGACTTCATGTAGATGTTGAAGATGTGGATGCTCAATGTTGATGAAGATCATCAAGAATTGGGAGCAATCCTTTGATTCGGCACTTTCAATACCTACATGGGTTAGTCCCACAAGGAACAAACAAGGATATCCATGGACATAGATTGAAGTACACAATAGATGATGTCCATGAAAGCAATGATTACCTTGTCCCTTGACTTACCAACATGAGGGTTTGTGACTCCATGAACTAGTGCAAGATGTGGAAGTTGATTGCACAAGTTCTTTGCCAAAATGAATGTGAGTGAAGTATATTGGCGGAGTCACCCTCAAGAACTCTCTAGTTCTTCTTCTTCGATCCACATCATCTTGATGGGAATCCTTGGGGTAGTAGTTGAGCTTGTCAAGTAGAACTTGACGTTGCCTTGGGAACCCACTTGACCATGGCCTTGGGTGCTTCAATGAATGCATCAATCTCCTCTTGAAGCTTGTCCTTGCCTTTTAGCTTGTGGTCTTGTGGTGGAAGGTCATCTTGAGCTTGTTCCACATTGGAAGAAGTAGGATCATACTTCTCCTTTTGAGAAACAAACTTTGGAGTGGGATATTGACCTTCTTCCCATTCAACACCCTCGGCGTTGAACTTTCGCTCAAAACCAATTCCTTGATTCTTCCGTGTCTTCCTTGTTTGCGAACAATTTCTCAAAGCTCTTGCTTCCGGCAAGGCTCTTGTAGACACCTTTCTATAATCCCTTTCAATAGACTATTTTCTTGCTCAAGTGAAACTTGGCTTGAAACATTGTTAGTGGAATCAAGAGAATTACTAGAAGTAACAACATTTGATTTAGCATGATTATTGTTACTACTAGATGAAGAATTTTTCTTATGCTTGTCATGCTTAGTTTTAATAGGTGGCAAGAAATTAGACAAGAGAAGTCGTTTGGCAAGATATGAAGAACTCTTCTTTCAAGATCGTCATTGATAGCTTTTAGAAACTCATGTTCTTGCTCTAGATTGAGCTTCTCGAGCGTAGCTTCTCATGAGATCTTAGGAGCTCTCTATGATCTTCTTGAGTTGTTTCATGAGCTAACTTAAGAGTGTTTAGTTCTTTAGTTAGACGCTCAATCTCCTTCATAGCATTGTCATTCGACTCTTCTCGACTATAAAGACTACTAGCATGTTCATCATTACTAAGCTCACTAGATTTATCATGTAAAAGCTCATCTTCACCAAGCAAGTCATCCTCATCACTATCAAAGTCAATAAATTCAGGGTGTGATACCTTGGGGCCTTTTGCCATCAAGCATCTTCCAATTCCCTCATTTGGTGAATCAAATATGTCATAGGAGTTGGAGTTGGAGGACACGAGAGCAAGACCGCAACACCTTCATCTTGATCAGATTCGGAGTTGGAGTGATAGCTTCTTTCGGAGTGATTGTCTGAGTCGGAGCCGAGACCCATTCACCAACATGAGCTTGATGTTTTCTTCTTGTGTAGCTCCTTGATGACTTGTCTTTCCTTTCCGAATCCTTGCTTCTCCGAGAGGATCTTCGCTCATAACGATCATCTCTACTCCTTCTCTCTTTCGAGGCGACTCTTCTCTTGAGCTTCTTCTTCTTGGAGATTCTTCTCTTCTCTTGTGGGGAGTCGAACACTCATTTGAGTAGTGTCCGGGTCTTCCACAATTGTAGCAGTTTCGATCACGACTAGAAGATCTCTTTTCATCATATGATCTAGACTTTGAGCTTCTTTCCTTGCTTCTACTCTTGTAGAATTTGTTGAAGTTCTTCACCATTAGGCTTATCTCTTCATTGGAAATTAGCTTGTCACTTGAGGTTGTGGGAGCTTCAACTGCACCTTTGTAAGCACCACTTGACTTGTTGTGAAGCTCTTCCTTGTCTTTAAGTGTCATCTCATGAGCAACAATCCTTCCAATGACTTCGGTAGGCTTGAGATCTTTGTAGTTTGGCATCATTTGGATCAAAGTGCACACGGTGTCATACTTTCCATCCAAAGCTCTGAGAATCTTCTTGATGATGAATCGGTCAGTCATTTCTTCGCTTCCTAAGCCTGCCATCTCATTGGTGATGAGAGCAAGCCTAGAGTACATTTCAGCGACTCCTTCACCTTCCTTCATCTTGAACTTGTCAAGTCGACCTTGAAGAACATCTAGCTTTGATTCCTTCACGGACTCGGTACCTTCGTGCATTTCACCAAAGTATCCCAAATCTCTTTTGCATTCTCAAGACGGCTGATCTTGTTGAACTCCTCGGGACACAAAGCATTGAAGAGAATGTCACAAGCTTGAGCATTGTTCAGAACATCCGCAACTCATCCGTCAGAGCTTCGCGATCCGAACTTTTCCTTCCTCAAGAACTCACCTTGCAAGCCAACACAAATAATGCCCCATGCGGCGGGGTTATGTCCAAGAATATGCATTTTCATTTTATGCTTCCAACTAGCAAAGTTTGAACCATCAAAGTAAGGACCTCTCTGAAAATTACCTCACTAGACGCCATACTCTCCTAGGTTGTGAAACCAAGCTTATGGAATCCAATGCAATGGAAACCAATCCAATGGAGACCAAAGCTCTGATGCCACTTGTAGGATCGGAAGTATGTCTAGAGGGGGGGTGATTAGACTACTTGACAACTTAAAAGTTTAGCCTTTTGATTAGGGCAAGTTTTTAGCAAGTTCACAATGATGACCAAGTCAAGTATCACCCTACACATGCAATTCTAGAGTTATGGCAGCGGAAAGTAAATTGCACATGTAGTAAATAAGAGGTGGAGAAGAGCAAACGCAATTTGGAGACACGGAGATTTTTCTCGTGGTTCCGATAGGTGGTGCTATCGTCAATCCACGCTGATGGAGACTTCAACCCACGGAGGGTAACGGCTGCGAGAGTCCACGGAGGGCTCCACCCACTAAGGGTCCACGAAGAAGCAACCTTGTCTATGCCATCATGGCCTACGCCCACGGAGGACTAGCCTTACTCGGGTAGATCTTCACGAAGTAGGCGATCTCCTTGCCCTTACAAACTTCTTGGTTCAACTCCACATCTTGACGGAGGCTCCCAAGCGACACCTAACCAATCTAGGAGGCACCACCTCCAAAAGGTAATAGATGGTGTTGGTGATGATGAACTCCTTGCTCTTGTGCTTCAAATGATAATCTCCCCAACACTCAACTCTCCTCACTGATTTGGCTGTGGTGGAAGAAAGGATTGAGTGGAAAGCAACTTGGGAAGGCTAGAAATCAAGTTTCATATGGTGGGAGTGGAGCAACTTGATCTCAACACAAGGGTAGGTAGTTTTCTTCTCGTAAATGTAAGGTAGGAGTGGTAGTTCTTTCGATGGCTCTTCCACGAATGAAGAGGAGGTGGAGGGTATTTATAGCCTCCACACAAAATCCAACTGCTACACACATTTGACCAATCTCGGCCGACCGAAGTTGACAACTCGGTGAGACCGAAAGTTCAAATCTTGTGAACGTTGGGATTTTCGTGGGACCGAAAATACAATCTCGGCTAGTCCGATTCTTACAAAGTCTAGGGTTTGCCAATCTCGGTGGGACCGACTTTCTCATCTCGGTGACACCTATTTGAGTACGTATGTTACTGAAGCTTTATAACACCAATTTCGTAAGACCGAGTTTGGAATCGGAAAATCCAAATTATTAGGGTTTGGGTATATATGAGGTGGTTCATCTCGGTGTGACTGAGTTTATGGAATCGGTGGGACCGAGATTACTTATGAGTTTATGTTGGAGTGAAAGATTGCTGATAGTTTGAGAGATAAATCACTAAGCACTTTGAGCAACCAGATCATCATCATAACCTCATCCCCTTTTAATAGTATTGGCTTTCCTATGGACTCAATGTGATCTTGGATCACTAAACCAAAAATAGAGTCTTGAGCTTTTGCTAATGTTTTCCTTAGCATTTTAAGGGGTCCACATCATCAGTCATTGCCATACCCATATCACTGAACTTTCTGAAATATTCTCAAGAAATAATTAGTTCAATGATATATATGTTGTTATTAATTACCAAAACCACCCGGGGATTAGTTGCACTTTCAACTATTAGTCACTAATTTGCATACCTTGCCATTCACTGTGCATTTGCTCTCAAATATTTTCTTCCGTTGTGTGTCGTCAGGTTGTGGTGTGGAACATAGGAGACGTTGAATCACACATACCACCTCTTCACCTTCTTCTTGAAAAACCTCTTGTCCCTCTCACTACTGGAATCAGGGAATTTTCCATCAGCTAGTTCTTTGTCGTCGGCTAGCTGACGAAAAGAAGGTCTTTGCCATCTGCTTACAAAAACAGACGGAAAGAATAGGCTGATGGCAAAGATACTCTTTGCCATCAGTCAGTTTTTTGCCTTCAGCTAGCTGACAGCAAAGAGCTGGGTGGGGTCCAGTGGACGACACTGCTCTAACAGCCCACCACCCCCATCTCCGCTAGCGGATGACAAATCATCTTTGTCGTCCGCTAGTGGACGACAAAGAGGTTAATACCTAACGGCTAATAATGGCGTACCCCACACGCCTCTCTCTCTTCTCTCTCTCCTCCCCCGACCCAACCGTGTTGCGCCCAAGACCGCCCGCCCCGACCCGTTGTTGACCCCCGCCGCCCCGCCCCGGCCCCCACGCGCCCGCCACGCAGCGCCCGACCCCACCGTGCCCCGCCATTGTTGACCCCCATTGCAGCGCCTCGACCCCGCCATGCCCCCACCGCCCGACCTCCCAAGAACGCCTCGACCCCACCATGCCCCCACCTCCGCTGACCCCCCGCCGCCCGCCTCCAAGTCCTTGGTGTGATTTGCCGGCAAAACTTCCCGGGGTAGGTCACGTTGCCCGGTGAGAGTCAACTTCCGGAGAAAGGATTGACCTGGGAGCACTACTTGGCTGCCCCGGCCCCGTCGGAGGAGATCATCGACGGTGTCTTGTGCAACACGAGGGCTGACATGGTGATCAGAACATTTTGGGTAATTTCTCATTTACACAATTAAAAATCTTCGAATAAGCTTAGTTATTGTACTAATCAATGTTGTCTCATTGGATTGCAGACCTTCTATAGGTGTGAGAAGGGATACGAGGAGGCATGTGCACAGGTTATTGATGCCGAGTGCTAGCGCCTACTACAAAACTTATGGCACGAGGCTCGGGTGCAGGCTATTCGAGACTACTTTGCCTCGCGTGGTGTTCGGAAGCCCAAGAATAAGTGTCGCTTAAAGTTTCTAAACAAGGAGGAGTACATGAAGGTAATTGCCTATATTCTTAAGGCCTTGTTCTTAGTTTCGTTCATTTGATTCGTAGATGTAGCACTCACGTTTATCTTTACTGACTTAGGTGCCCCCGAGATGGTGTGAGAATAAGATGGATTGTTGGGATGCGTTGGTCGATTCGTGGTGCTCAGGCGCATGGCGGGCCGTCTACAAAGATGCCAAGGACAAGCATGCCCAAATGAAAGGTGTGCCACACCATCAAGGCAGCGCCAACTTATTTCAATACGGGCGGAATTGGGTATGTGGTTTGCTTCATGATTCATGCAATTCATTCCATCATGGTAGCTTGATCCCTTTAATTACTAATATTATGGTCCTCTCTTTTAGGCGGGATACAATATGGCATCGGAGCCAGAGGTGTTTGACCTCTATGCCATGGCCCATGCTGCCCTGTTCAAGAAGGCCAAGGCATTCTCCACGTCTGACCTCGATAATCCAAAGAACTTCACCAACATCTCCTCCCACAACATGAGGTACAGAGATGTGGCGAAGGCGAGGAGACTTTAACCCGAGCGGGTCGTTGATTCGGAGCTGGTGATGATATCTGGTGGCGTGAGGTTCCATGGCTCGATAGCCATTGGAGATGGACTTATCCATTGTCCTCGCACTCTCCCGGAGATCAAGGCGCGCCAAACAAGCTCATATCCTGAGATAAGGCCTCGTCCACGGCCAATCAAGCTCGCCTTCCAGGTTAGTTGTACACTTAGATTTCTTTCAAGCATTACATTGTGTGTGTGCAGGCATTGATGATTACAATGCTAATGAGGAGTGGTGTGGCAGACTGCTCTTCAGAGTGAGAGAGATAGAACCCATGCGCTTCTGGCGGAGAGGGATCAGGAGGCGGAGGAGAAGCAGCGGGAGTTGGAGGAGAGGAGGGAAAGGTTGATAGAGGAGGAGAGGGCACGGAATGACATGCAGAACTAGGCCATGTACGAGCTCCTCATGGTAAGTTTCTTCTGCATATAAGCCAGATCATTCACTTAATGTTGTTTTCATTACTAACTAGTATGACTGACCCGTGAAAACCAAATGTGCAGTTCATTTGCGAGAAGACCGGTCAGAGCCCTCTGTCGATGCCAGAGATTGCTCCGGGGACCACAATGAGTTTAATTTGAATGGTCATTACTTACTAGTATTAACATTTAAGTGTCTTCATGCTAACAAGACATTACAAATGATCTTTGGTGTAGCGTGCCTCCAGACAAGCATCACACGATCCTTCTCCACGTGGTGGTACCGGCACGAGCAATGGCAGTGCTTCACCTCCATGATGCCGGTAAGTTTTCTCTAGTGTTTTGCTCGCCAAATGCATAAAGACCTAGACGTAGCTTTATTTCCTCCAAAATGCTTAGACTTAGCTGATCTTCCTCCAAAATGACATAATTAGCTTACTTAGCTCCAAAATGATCTATACTTAGCTTGTTTCCTCCAAAATGACCTAAGTTAGCTCTAATATGCTAAGTTATCTCTAATATGCTTAGCTACCTAGGTTTGCTCAATAATGGCATACACTTAGCTTACTTATGTAAAAAATGGCATAATTAGCTTACTTAGGTTTGAAATGGCATAACAACCTTGGTAACCGCATATATGTCATATACTTAGCTTATTTTCCTCGAAAATGACATAATAAGCTTAATTAGCCCCAAAATGATCAATTTTACCTAACTTAGCTACAAAATGACCTAATAGCTCTAAAATGCTAAATTAGCTCTAAGATGCTTAGTTACCTAGGTTAGCTCCATAAAGACCTATACTTAGCTTACTTATGTCAAAAATGGCATAATATGCTTAGTTAACTCAAAAATGGCATAATCAGCGAGATTACTTCCAAAATGACCCATTTTACCTAAGTTAACTCCAAAATGATCCATTTTACCTAGGTTAGCTCTAAAATTATTCATTTTACCTATGTTAGCTCCAAAATTATCCATTTTACCTAAGTTATTTACAAAATTATCCATTTTAGCTTGGTTAGCTCCAAAATGATCCATATTAGTTAGGTTCGCTCATAAATGATCCATTTTACTTAGGTTAGCTCTAGAATGATCCATTTTAGTTTTTTTAAATAATACATATTTTTTATTAAATTTCAGAAATATTACGCCGTAATTATATTTTTCAAAATAATACTCTACCGGCCATCGTTGTTAATTGATCGATCGACTGCTGTCGGCGATTGACCCTAGTCGGCCCATCAGAGGTCGATTGATCCAATCATTGCTGCTGGTCGATAGGCCCTGGCCGCCCATCTTTGCCGATTGGCGCCATTTGCTTCCTCTAGGCCGACAGTGCATGCACTCATTTATCTTTGGAATGAGTATTTGAAAAATGTTGAAGAAGTATTTAAAAAAATGTTGATCATGAATATAAAAATGTTAGTCAAGCATTTGAAAAACAATGTTGAACAAGTATTTGAAAAATGTTGAAAAATATATGAAAACTGTTGAATAGGTATTTGAAAAATGTTAAAGAAGTATTTTAAAAAATTGATCATGTATATAAAATGTTAAACAAGTATTTAAAAAATGTTGATCATGTATATAAAAATGTTAAAGAAGTATTTTAAAAATATTGATCATGTATATAAAAATGTTGAACAAGTATTTGAGAAAATGTTAGACAAGTATTTTAAAATTGAACAAGTATTTGAAAAATGTTTAACATGTGTATAATATACATGACCAATATTTTTATATTGATCAACATTTTATATACATGATCAACATTTTACAAATACTTTTTCAACATTTTTATATACATGATCAATATTTTTCAAATACTTGTTTAGCCTTTTTTTCAAATAATTGTTTAATTTTTGTAATGCTAGATTAACATTTTTTATACATGATCAACATTTTTACAAATACTTTTTCAACATTTTTATATACATGATCAATATTTTTTCAAATACTTGTTTTGCCTTTTTTCAAATAATAGTTTAATATTTTTTGCAAATGCTAGATTAACATTTTTTTATACATGATCATCATTTTTTAAAATACTTCTTCAACATTTTTGAAATACCTATTCAACAGTTTCAAATATTGTTTCAATATTTTTCAAATACTTGTTAAATATTGTTTTTTCAAATGCTTGATTAATATTTTCATATGCATGATCAACATTTTTTTAAATACTTCTTCAACATTTTTCAAATATTCATTCCAAAGATAAATGGGTGCATGCATCTGTCGGCCTAGAGGAAGCAGATCGGGCACCAATCGGTCGAGTGGGGGCGGTGGGGCCTATCGGCCAAGAGTGAGTCGATCGATCCAATCGGCCTATAGTGGGCCGACTGGGGTCCAATCGGCCAGCAGCAGGCCGACTGGATCCAATCGGCCAGCAGTAGGCTGACTGGGTATTATTTTTGAAAAATATAATTACGGTGTAATATTTCTGAAATTTAATAAAAAATATGTATTATTAAAAAAAATAGCTCCAAAATGATCCATTTTATCTAAGTTAGGTCATAAATGATCCATTTTACCTAGGTTAGTTCCAAAATGATCCATTTTAGCTAAGTTAGCTCATAAATGTCTTTTTTTACCTAATTTAGCTCATAAATGTCATTTTTACCTAAGTTAGTTCATAAATATGTCATATACTTCTTCTTATTCTCTTTCTTCTTCTAGTCTTCTTGTTCTGACTTTCTTATTTCCCATTTTGCAGATTGCATTCACGTGACGAAAGCTTGCATTGATGCAGTGCTTCTTATCACTTTCTATGTTTCTTTTGTATTGATGAACTATGCATGTATCGCTAGATGAAACTATTGTAATATATATGGTTGGATGCCTCTGTGGAACTTGCTATGTATGACATCGATGGAACTTGCTATGGTTGGATTGAACTATGCATGTATGATGAAGTTACATGTGTTGGATACCTTACATGTTTGCTCTGTAATTGTCCTATGATATATATCATCTATTTGCTTTGAAAATGCTTGGATATAAGAAAAAATAGAAAAAAGGGGCAATGCAGCCTCTTTGCCGTCCGCCACCGACGGCCAAGGGCTCTTTGCCGTCGGCCACGGATGGCAAACAGGCTACATGGCAGCAACCTGTGCAACCTGGGGGTTATACGATATGATTTCTTTGCCGTCCGTGGCAGATGGCAAAGGGGAGGCAAAGTTTGCGTCGTTCGATTACGGATGACAAAGGCTGCCGTTAGCCACCTAACGTGTCTAACACCTATTCGTTACCGTTTGTATTCTTTGCCGTCCGCCACAGATGGCAAAGGTTCTTTGTCGTCCGCCACGGACGACAAAGGTTCTTTGTCGTCCACTTTGAGAAAGCAGACGACAAAGACATGTTTACCGTCATCCTCTTTGCCGGACAGCTTTGCAGTCGGTGTCAGACGACAAAGAGCTTTGTTGTCTGCCTTTAGTGCTTTTGCCGTCTGCCATGGCGGACGACAAATAAGCTGATTCCTGTAGTGTCTACATCTTCAGATTCTTATTCTTCCTCATCACCTTCACCATCATGGATAGTTGTGTTAACAAATTTCCTTAGCGGGCAACCACTGGATATGTGTCCCTCTTCACCACATTTATAACATTTTGGGCCTTCATTGGACTTACCCTTGCCTCTAGTTTGCTTCTGGATGGGTCGTTTTGCCTTTGGTGGAGCAGTCTTTTCTTCCACTCTATTAGGCTGACTCCTAGACGAGCGTTTGATATGAGGATATGGAGGCTATGGAGCCTTAGTTGCCTTTCTTGTCATCACAAACCTCTCGGCCTTCAAGGCTAGAGCTTATGCTTGATAATGGACCAAATTTGTTGCATCATCAATCGATCTTGAATACCATCATTGAAACCATTGATGTACCTTACAACTTGTTGATCTCCAGTTTCAGCAAGATTGCACCTCACTTGTAGCCTTAGAAACTCCTCCGTGTAATCTAAAACAACTAACCGAGTGGCCGATGCTTTGAGTCGTCGTGCATGCCTCTTGACTTCTTTTGAAGATGAACTTCCGGGCATGGATCAAATAAAGGATTTGTATGAGGATGAAAAAGACCTTGGCCATGTTTGGTTAAAGCACATCCAGGGCCAACCATTAGGTGATGACTATCTGGTGCAGGATGGCTATCTCTTCAAAAGTGATAGTTTATGCATCCCAAGGAGTTCTCTGCGTGACAAACTAATTGTAGAACTCCATTCAAGTGATCTTAGTGGCCATGTTGGACGGGACAAGACTATCGCAAACCTGGAAGCTCGCTACTTTTGACCACAACAAAAGAGAGATGCTGGAAAGTTCATTCAGTGGTGCCCTATGTCAAAACTGCAAAGGCCAAGTCTAGAACACTGGGTTATGCATGCATATGCATGTTCTTGTTGCTCCATGGGAGGACATCTCTATGGACTTCGTCTTGGGCTTTCCAAGAACAAGACGAGGAAGTGATGATGTATCTGTGGTCGTGGATAGATTCTCTAAGATGGCTCATTTCATCCCATGTCGCAACACAACGGATGCTCATCATGTGGCAAACCTATTCTTTTGAGAAGTGGTCAGACTTCATGGAGTACCAAGGTCCATCATCTAAGACCGTGATAGCATGTTTCTTGCTGCATTTTTGGCTCACTTTATGGAAGCAATTGAACACCGAATTGAAATTTTCTAGCACTGCTCATCCACAAACAGATGGACAAATGGAAGTGGTGAACAAGTTTTTGGGTAATCTGAGTACATTTGTGGAGAAAGAAAGGGACAATGGGACTTGGCTCTATCTCTTGCAGAGTTCTCCTACAATAACTCCAAGCATAGATCCACAGGAAGGAGCCCTGTTTCCATTGTCTACACTAAAGTTCCAACACATGGGGTGGACTTGGTGAAGCTACCATCAAAAGGAAACTCAAAGTCGAGATTGTCCTTTGCTGATAATAATTATATTGAGTTATTTGAAGAGATCCGTGGCGCTTTGGAAGCACAGAATCATAAATATAAACAACTTGATGATTGCAAAAGGAGGCCAAAATCATTCCAAGTTGGTGATAAGTTGATGGTCTACCTTCAAAAAGAGAGGTAGCCTTTAGGTGTTAAGGGGAAGCTTAGGCAGCGAAGGTATGAGCCCTTCTTTATCGTGACAAAGATAAATGATAATGCTTATGTGATAGATCTTCCAAACGACATGGGCATATCCAACACTTTCAATGTTGCAGACTTGACTCTCTACCATCTAGAGGAAGTGCTCTATGACAATAACTTGAGGGCGAGCTCCAAACAGTCAAGGGAGAATGATGAGGAACAATAGATGAGAGAAAAAGAAGAAGAAAGGAAAACACATGCGAGATATATTTGGGTACTTCTAGATACTTCCACTCTAGTGTAGTATTTCTTTTCTATCCTACCTACTGTTTTCTAGAGTCTTCTAGTTGTGGGTAGCTATGAGTAGAATGGTGAAACTTAAATAATGTTTTCTAGAGTATTCCAGCTATAAGTAGAAGTATGTGAAGGCTTATGAAATCCCTACAAATAGAGGTCCTCACCTCTACTTTGAATCCAGACTATGTACCCACTACCCATAATAGAATTTGATGTTCTTGTCTAAGACCTTGGAGTAGATCTTGTGCTCTAGGAGTTCTGGATTGAACTCTTGCTGCCATATCGGCCTACACCTCTACAGCAATATCTAGCACTGCACGTTGAAGTTGTTCCTTCAACACTTATGTTGTACACATCGTAGCAGCAACGTGGAGTTTCTCCTCCACAACCCTTGTGCTTTTTTAGTTCCTTTCGACAAGGCGTTCCATTTTGTAGGGCATCCAGAGTTTTCTTGAGGTTATTATGGTCTACTTTCATTCATAGAATACAAATATCATAGGAAAAGAAAAGTTGTACAAATGAGATGACATATATCTCGAAAAATTTCATGGGGTCTGAGCTAAAGTTTTTTGCATTAAGATATGGAAGGTAAGAAATCCTATATAGGAATCTACTATCTACTATATCACTACCTGTAACACCCCCAGTGTCATGCTACAGTGACCTCACACTAATGTTGCCATGTTCTAGAGTTAGACTAAGCCAAATTGCCTCCTAATAAAAATCAAATTCAAAATCCAATTCGAACTGCAAGTCAAATATTTAGATTTTTAAAAATGCAAACAAAATAGTTCATAATTTTGCAAATAATCCCTAAGTAATTCGGTTGAGGAAAGCAACATCACCTAAATCCCAAATTTGCCCCTCGAAATTAATTAAGTTCGCCAACACCAAAATAACTGACCTTTTTTATTTCTAAAAATATTTAAACATTTCCAAATGCCCTGAATTTTTTTGTGCAGATGCAGAATATTTCCCTGTATTTTTGTGACAAGTTTCACATTTTACAAAAATTGTTTAGTGTTAAAAGAAATTAGAAATAGAGCTAAACTAAACCAAAAAATAAAATAAAAAGAAAATAGAAAAGGGCTAAGGAAATATTGTGCACTTACCTTGGCCTATGCTACAGTGCGGCCTAGCCCACTTACCTCGGCCTTTCCCCTACCTCCCGCCAGCGCCAGGGAAAGGCCGAACGCCGTGTCCAAAGCGCCCGACCCCTCCTCCCCCGCCACTTCAGTATCACGGGGGTGGATAAGATCACCCCGAACGCCGCGCGTTCTCCTCCGCGAACCCTAGCCTCCCCCGGCCACTCTCGCTCGATCTCCCTCTCGATTTGGCGCTCACTCGTGGCGGCCACTGCCGTGCCCGTTGCAGTCCCATGGCCATCGACCTTCCCTCGCGCCACCGCCATGTCCATGACCTACTCCATGCTCCACTCCGTTTATGGCTACCCCGGATCGAAGACGGGAGGCTGCCCCCACGTTGCCTGCTCCTTCCTTCTCTACCACAACCGTCGCGGCCTCACCGTCGATCCATGTCACCTTATCAACCCCGGCGTCGTACGAGCTCGCCATCAGCCCTCCCTCGGTGAGACCCCCTCCTCTGAATCACCGCCCGTTTCCCCTTCCTCTTGTTGCCATCGCCGCCGTGCGCCACCGCGCTCGGGGCCTCTATGAGCCCATGCTCATCGTGCCTCCCATGCGTGCCACTACCTTGCTGCCGCCGCAGCCGCCTACGGTCGCCCGCGTGCACGCCATGCCTCCGCTTAGGACGCCTTGTTGCCGCAGCGCCTGCACACGCTTTCGCCGCGCCGTCTGTCCGGCTCGCCTCCGCTCCGCTCCGCTTGCCGTTGCCATCGCCACAAGCCGCCTCCGGCCAAATCGCCGCTGCCAGCTGATGTAGCCGAGTCCCAGCTACTCGTAGCTATGCTCAACTCGTTCCACCGACACCTGTAGCGTGCTCCTGCATGACACCACTGCTTCCGTGGTCACTGCCGGCGTGCCATCGCATTTCAAAATGCTAGTGTGCCACTGACAGGTGGATCCCGTGTGCTAGGGATTAGCTTAACCACTAACCTCGGTGTTAACACCCACTGCCACGCAGGACCCATTGTAGATGATTAGGCTAGTTTAAAATGAACCTGCTAACTAGTGCAGTCACTGACAGTAGGCCCCACCCCACTAATAAAACAGTTTGAATTAATTAAACATTGTTTATATTAGTTACATCACTGACTACTAGGTCCCACTAGACCCAGTTGACCAGTCAACCAGCTGACTGGGCTGGACCCAGTCAATGACAGGTGGGTCCTCCTGGGCCCATTGACCACTCAACTGGTTCACATTGACTGCTGACTGGGCAGTCAACTGGACCCCACTTTTAGCGTCATGTACACCCTATTGGGTACATTTCTGGGTAACCCTAGCAATTTCCCATTTAATTTCAAAATATTAATAGTTCTAGAAATTCAAAAAAAAGTTTAAAACTTTGAAAAATAATAGAAAAATAGCCGTCGCTCAGATGAAAATAATTTATATATGAAAGTTGTTAGGGCATATTTCTCTCTTAGTGGTTTTGGTTGATGGCAATGCCTTTGCGGACTAATCGTGTGCATTGAGCATTTCAGATATTCCTTCTTATGGCACGAGACGATTTCTACCCCTCAGGGCTTAAAGAGAAGACGGTGTTTTTCCTTCACTTCTTTTTTTGTGGACTTGAGTCATAGGATATACCGTACTATCAAGAGGGGTCCGTATTAGAAATGTTTGGGTGGAATCATCACGTACACGTCTTCTTTGCACCGCCAGTTCTTTACCGCCTCTTTGGTGTGTCCTCCGTTGTGTTGGGAGTGGCCCGGAAGAAGCCAGCGGTAGTACCGCGGTTAGCAGCGGTAGTACCTCCTGTAGCAGCAGGCGGTAGTACTGCTCCAGTACCGCTCTACTACCGCCTCAATTTGGGGATCGAATTTCTCGTGTCGGGTTCAGCGGTGGTCCCTCTGGCATACTACCGCTGACCCCAACTAGACCCAAGCGAACAGCGGCACTAGCAACGGCAGTAGGGCGGTAGTACTGGCTGGCTTGTAAGCGGCAGTACCGCACCTACCACCACTGCCATTGTCGCTCGTGGTTTTCTTCCCTATGGCTCTCCCCTGTGCTCTCGTAAGTCATTGTGCGCTAACCCCAGTGGTAGTACCACTGGGGCAAGCGGCAGTGCTGCTGCAGCGAGCAGTGGTATCGCTCCCTTCAGTGGTAGTACCACGCATTGCAGGCTGAGCATGGGAATAACGGTTGGATCGTTTCCCCCACTATATAAAGGGGGTCTTATTCTCCAAGAAGACCACTTCTTCCTACCCTAACTCCATTGTTTCTCCAAAAGCTCATTCTCGCCTGATCTCTCTCCCTAGCCAATCAAACTTGTTGATTTTCTAGGGATTGGTTGAGAAGGCCTCGATCTACACTTCCACCAAGAGAAATTTGATTTCCCCCACTAATCCCTTGCGGATCTTGTTAATCTTGGGTGTTTGAGCACACTAGATGGTTGAGGTCACCTCAGAACCACATTCCATTGTGGTGAAGCTTTGTGGTGTTGTTGGGAGCCTCCAATTAAGTTGTGGAGATTGCCCCAACCTTGTTTGTAAAGGTTCTGTCGCCGCCTTCAAGGGCACCACTAGTGGAATCACGGCATCTCACATTGTGTGAGGGCGTGAGAATAATATTGTGGCCCTAGTGACTTATTGGGGAGCATTGTGCCTCCACACCGCTCTAACGGGGACATACTTCCCTTCAAAGGGAAGGAACTTCGGTAACACATCCTCATCTGCATCGGCTCCACTTGTGGTTATTTCTTACCTTTACTTTGTGCAAGTTATTATTGTGATGTATCCTTTACTTGCTTGTGTTGCTTGTGTTGTTAGCATCATATAGGTTGCTCACCTAGTTGCATATCTAGACAACCTAATTGTCGCTAACCCTAATTTGTTAAGAAAAGCTAAAAATTGGTAGTTGCCTATTCACCGCCCCCCTCTAGTCAAGCATATCAATCCTTTCAATTGGTATCAGAGCCTCGTCTCTTTATTAGGGGTTTGATCACCCGAAGAATATGGTTGACGATGGTGGTAGTGGGGATGAAGTGCCTGAGGCCGTGGAGTTGAACTCGATCACTCGGGGTGACTTAAATGAAGCTATGGCTTCACTTAAGACGTCTATGATGGCCGAGATCAAATCTGTGTTTAAAGAATTACTTGAGGGGTTGAAAACTTCCCCCGATCCGCTGCTTGTGGTTAATCCCACCGCATCGGAATCGGAGGCCAACTCTGACAAGGAAGCGGCTAAAGGTACTCAATCCGCCCCTCCTCAAAACAAGAATGGGACGGGAACCTTTGCCTTAGTTCCCCCTCCCCCGGTCTATGGAGGACCGGTCCCTACACCGCATATTAACCACCTTGGTCCTCCTAAACTTGTGAAGGGTGATTTTGCTAATTGGGTTTTTCACATCAAGTCTCATTTGAATCACAGCTCAACAAATTTTTGGAGAGTCGTCAAGCAAGGCTTCTACCTCATGATCCAAACAATTTCACCCCAAGAGAAGAGGGCAATCAATACAACCACTCCGATTTGTTCATTCTTCAAGTTGCGGTCCTCCCGAAGATCTATCTCACTTGCGTCCCTTCACTCGTGCAAAGGATTGTTGGGAACACATCATTTCTTTGTACAAGGGGAGCTCAAGCATCCAACGTGTAACGCCCGAATAATTATGCAATAGTAATCACGCTAATGGTGCCATGTCATTGATTTTTACTGTGGTTAAGTTCACATTGTTTCGAAGTCGGTTCCGTTTTCATATTTAAATGCGTAAAAAAGAAAAGGCAAAAGGTAAATAAAATAAAAGGAGAAGGCAACAAAAAACTAACAGAAGAGAAGCCCCCTTCCCCCATTGGGTTGTGGCCCAGTTGGACCACCAGCCCACACCGGCCGGCCCACGTCTCCCAGCATAACCCCACCACCACCCGCAAACCCTAGCCCCGATCCAACCCACTCCCCCATGCTCCCCTTGCTCCTCTCTCCACCACGACCCGATCTGGATCGAGCGCCGACCGACCCGGCGAACCGTCCCCGATCCCGACACGGCGCTTACCCCTGCGTCGCCCGCCACCACGTCGTGCTTGCTTGGCCGCCCGTCTTCGCCTTCGACCCGGCTGAGCCCCGACCCCAACGTCCTCGACGCCATCGCCGTCGGCACCGCCCCGACATCCCCAATGCCGGCGCCCTCGACATTGCCACCCCAAGCCCACTGCCACCCCTACGCTCCGCTGTGAGCCCCTCGTCGATTCCCCCTCCTCCCCGTCGTCGTAGGTGGCCGCGCGCGCCGTTGGCCACCATGGTGGCGCTCCGGCCGTTCCCCATACGTGTGTTGGCCTCGCCTTCCCCAGCTGCGGCCACCAGCCTCCTCGTCGCACTCCCGCCTTCGCCCGCACCTGCCCCTGTACGCCCAGCCGCTGCTGCTCACCGATCCGCATGTTACCCTGCTCGCCGCTCGCGGCCACCATCGCCACTACCACGCCGCCTCTAGTCTCGCCCCTCGCTCGCCGGCCTCACCGGCGCGGCCAGTGCCTCCCCTGGCCACACCATGGCCATAGATGCCCCCCTGTGTGTGTGCGCGCCACAGCCAGGGCGTGGCCTTGTGCCACTGACCACAGGGGCCACCCCCTGTTTAGAATGAATTTAACAATAAATAAAATTAATCAATCAATTAATTAGCAAATTAGTAAATTAACTAAATTAACTATGTTTAAATTAGCCTAACTACCTAATTTGGTTAAGTAAAATTGTTAGTTTAGTTCGGTCTATGACAGAACGACCCCACATGTAAGTTTGACCAAGTCAACAGCCTTTTGACTGCTGATGTCATGATGATGTCATCACTCAGTTTTCTACTTAATTAAATCTGATAACTCTAGAATTTGTTAAATCTTTGAAAATTCATAGAAAACAATCGGTAACTCGGATCAAAAAACTTTGTACATGAAAGTTGCTCAGAACGATGATATGAATCCAAATATGAGGTCCGTTCACCCGCCAAAGGTCCCTAGCATAGCAAACATGCAACCTTACCCCTCCGGTTCATCTGTCTGACAGACGTCCGGAACCGGGAAAACTTTCCCGGATGTTTCCCCCTTCGCCAGTATCGCCTAGCGCTGCGTTAGAACACTTCTAGCCCCGCTTATTTTCTTGTTATGCATATTTTTGCGTGTATTAATTGTTTCTTCCCCCTCTTCTCTCCGGTAGACCCCGAGACCGCTGCTGATGCTACTTAGATCGACTACGTCAACGAAGACCCTTCTACCCCTTTCAACGGAGCTTCCAGGCAAGCCCCCCCTTTGATCATCCCGATATCGCCCATTCTATACTCTCATGCTTGCACTAGATTTTGCAACTGTTATTGTTTGCTCCTATTCTGATGCATAGCCTGCTTTTGTACCTGCTTATTGTTACCTACCTGCTTATCCTAAACTGCTTAGTATAGGTTGGCTAGTGATCCAATAGTGATCCCCACCTTCTCCTTGTTACCCCTGCTTCGTCATTGATGCCTCGATCAACATGATCGACGACTAGAGCCCGACACCTCACATCACATCATGCCCCTTTTGTTGCTCGACTCTGTAGAGTTACCATCGAGTGTCGAGGGTGGAACCTCATACATCACTCCTGATGAGATCTCTGTAGTGTAGCTATTCGGTCGTGGTCATCGAGGGTGGTTCCTCTTTAACCACTTCTGATACGACTCTGTTGTGCAACATCTCAAGTGTGAACCTCGAGGGTGGTTCCTCTTACATTCACCTTGATGATTACATTGAGTGGAATGCACCGAGGGTGATTCCTCGGGTTTTCCCCTTGATGTTTGGACACACGGTTACACTGACTTTACTTGAGACCTTGGTGAAAGTCGGGCGGGTCCGGAGAGCACCCGCAAGATAATGATGTGGCACAGTTGGGCATTCTGGGCCCTTGCCGTAAGTCCACGAGATGGGACGATGGGGCCACTTCGATCGTGAGTCTCTGCTCGTCTCCGCAAGCTAATAATACACTATGGTTTGGGTATTTGTTCTAAGTTGGCCTCTGGCCTTTACGCACTAACCACCACGTGAGAATAGTTATGGGCCTCGACGTCGTGGTATCAGCAGAAGCTTTGTCAGACGTCCAGTTTAGCATCATGGGCCTGTCAGGCCTGTGCCATCCAGTATGAGGTGGTGCTCGTCCCGGCTCGTCGCACAACGACCCTGAGTGATGCGGGCGATGGGCCCAAGACCCCCAGAGTGCTTAGGATGTAGACCGGTGGGAACCTCTCTGCTGAGCCTAGGTAGGCTGCGACGTGTTGATCTTCCGAGGCCGGGCATTGACCCCAGAAAGGTGTGTCCGTCCAGAGTGATCGAGCGTGTTGGGTAACGTGGTGCACCCCTGCAGGGAAGTTATATATTCGAATATCGTGTCCACGGTAATGGACTTTCAGACTTATATCTTGATCTTATACAACTACAAATGGATACCCAAGATATGTGGCTCCGAGATTTCTTTCTCGCAGGGAGTCGAGGAAGGATCTCTGGGCGTTAATGTTACAACATGGTTGATAATGATAAACTGCCATTATTTACTCTTCTACATGTTGCAAGATGCTTGGAGCTGCTTGAAGATGCTAGTCTTCGATAGGCTAGGCCTTCCCCCTCTATTCTGGCATTCTATAGTTCAGTCCACAGATACAAACCTACCATTTGATACCAATATAGATCTGATGCTTGCGAGTACTTTGGATGAGTACTCACGGTTGCTTTGCTACCCCTTTTCCCCCCTTCTTTCTTCTTTCTGGTTGATGCAACCAGATGATGGATCCCTGGAGCCAGATGCCACCGCTGATGGATGCTACTACGTGGAGGCCACCGACGACTAGGAGTAGTTAGGAGGTCCCAGGCAGGAGGCCTTGCCTCTTCGATCGTTGTTGCTTTTGTGCTAGCCTTATTAAGGCATCATTGTTTAACTTATGTTTGTGCTCAGATATTGTTGCTTCCGCTGACTCTTGTGTATCAAGCTTGTATTCGAGCCCTCGAGGCCCCTGGCTTGTAATATGAAGCTTGTCTTATTTTATTTGTGTCTGGAGTTGTGTTGTGATATCTTCCGTGAGTCCCTGATCTTGATCATACACATTTGCGTGTATGATTAGTGTACGATTGAATTGGGGGCGTCACAAGTTGGTATTAGAGCCGACTGCCTGTAGGATCCCCCTTTCCAACTCCTTGGTCGAAGTTGAGTCTAGTCTTTGAAAAACTGTTTTACTAACATGACTGTGTGGCTTACGGGCCCACGTTGCCATTGGGTGGTATTAGGATCTTTTACTCCTCGACCTTTACTCTGGGGCTCTAATCTCTCTTCTATTCGGGTTAAATGATTTTGTTAACTCTAACTCTAGGTTATCGTAAATACTTTCTCCCAGAGAGCCCCTCACTCCAGATGATTGCTTGGTGCACCAGAAGATTCTAAGGATACTTTCTGATGTTTTCCCGAGACCCTTGTGCCCTTCGCTGTTGCGATCCCTACCACCGATAAATCCTTATGAGTAACTACCTACGTTGTCATTCATACCTGCATCCCCAGTTGCTCTTGTTATTACAAGATGTCTTGGAATACACTTCGATGTTCCAAGAATCCTTTATGCTTACCCCCTACAGTTGTTTGCCGCATGAATACCCCTACGGATAATTACTTGCGGTTGCCGAGTATTCGTTCATCCACAGTTGTTCATGTGTTTCACAAAATTCTTTGGAATGCTATTTGATCTTCCGAAAATCCTCAGTAGCCTTTTGCTCTTGATCTTACTTACCTGCTCACATTGGTTAATTCCATATGTTTAGCAATATTCATTAAAATCCTTTGCGATTGACGTCCTTATCCCATTGTTTCAACATGTGTGAATGCACGCAACCGTCAGTTGTTCCCTGGAATTGTCCTACCGGCTCAGACATCACCCTGGACATGAGCTGGTGTTCGGTAAATCAAACCTTGATTAATTGTCATTCTAAGTCTATTCAAATTATCCATCATTAATCAGAGCGTTTGATTCTGATCCCTTGATTCAGAAATCATAATTCATTTGCATTTGAAGTCTGAATTAGTCAGTTGCTTCTATAATCTGACCTCCTTGCATTCTTCCTTCTTCTGGTTGAGTACCACTGCTCACATCAGATCCCTCGTGGACCACCAGATCCTTGGTGTATTTTATCCGACAGCATCCTTCATATTCAGTAAACTTGTGAGCTTTTCCTCGGATACATAATACCTTTGGTAAATTGTATCCCCGCTCTTGTCAACCATACTCTGCTTTAGGGCCTGAGTTTTTTACTCATGAAGTTTGTGATATATGTCCTTAGATGTCCCTATGGGTTGAATCTTTGTCTTCCCTAAATCCGCGTAAACTCGAAAGTTATGCGGGTATGCTCTACTGGCTTTTCGTCAGGTGAAATTTCAACACTACAACTTCTTCGAATGTGGGAAGTGAATGGAAAGTTGTGCATTAGAGAAGCGGGAGTCGACCTTGAACCTTTGTGTTCATGCCCATGGACCCGACGTGGAACTTATCATGGAAGCTTCTTGTAATAATAATGATCCCCTTGTGATTTCATCTTGTAACTATGTTTGGTCCTTTGCAACTGTGGTTCCGACCATATAGTTCTTCTTTTATCCCATTTCTCAAACAAGTTGAAGTACTTGTCTTCTGCAGACCACTTCACCTACCCAACCTCTATTCTGCTCTACCCTCGAATATTACCCTCTTGTACCTCGAGAATATCACGGAACAACATAACTTCTTGTGAGTTCCTCATCAACTATTATTTCACCCCGATTCCAATTTTCCATGGGTTCTGAGTTGTTATTGACTCGAGAACACCGATAACTGATTCGAGTCTCCTTTGTTTTGTTTAACCTTTCTTGTAACCTAACATATCTGAGTAGTGATAATTCCCTGCTTATGTATACACCTCGGTGTACAAGCTCTGTGTGTAAGACCTTGTTACTATTGTTGATGGCATTCTGGTAGCCACCGATGGACGAGAACTTTGCCTATTGGTCCACCTTGTCTTAACGAGCAGGAAAATGGTTCTCTTCGTCCCTCGCCCTTGGTACCAACATTGTTGCCAACATAACTAACATGTTGTCCTCTGACCTGCCTTGCTATTATGACCGTGCAAAATGTAACGCCTTCTTGCTTTTAACCCACATGGTGGGCCCATAACCCACAGTTCCACAGGATCGAAACCCGACTCTCCTATACATATCTGTCTTCCAAAATTGTTCCTCACGCTTGGTTTCATATGTAATCCATGAGCCACCTTCTTGTGATCTGTTCTGGTATCAGATGCAATACTTATTCTCGACGCTTTGAACCCCTTTCACCCTCTGCTTCAGACATCGAACGATTGCCTACCCAGTTGAAGCTTCTTATTGCTCCTCCTTACCTTGCTCTCGATGAATTTCTTGAATTTTAACTCGAGAGATGCCTCTATGCCACGTTCGTCGAGATAGTCCCATGTACCTACCTTGTGTTGGACTCCGTCCTTCCCGAGTCCTCCCCCCTTACCCCACCCCTTAAATGTCGGGACGAGATTTCTTTTAGTGGAGGAGAATTGTAAAGCCCAGATAATTATGCAATAGTAATCACGCTAATGGTGCCGTGTCATCGATTTTTACTGTGGTTAAGTTCACGTTGTTTCGAAGTCGATTCCATTTTCATATTTAAAATGAGTAAAAAGAAAAGGCAAAAGGTAAATAAAATAAAAGGAGAAGGCAACAAAAAAACAGAAGAGAAGCCCCCTTCCTCCACTGGGCCGTGGCCCAGCTGGTCCACTAGCCCACCCCGGCCGGACCACCTCTCCCTGATGGATTCATGTACCTAGGGTAGGGTCATAGGCCTGACCTAAATATCCTACCCAAGGGCACCCTTAGAAGAGATCACCTTCCAGTCGACCAACGAGGAACCCACTCGACTGACTAGAAGGACTCACCATGGAGACACACTCGACCATGAAGATACACTCGACCACCAGAAGGTCAAGGCACTCTGACTGCAATGGCCTCAGTAATTGAATAGACTTAATGATAGTTAAGGCATTTTATGTGGGCGTTACAAGAACGCCTGCACTTAATGTACTTTAAACCCTCCATTACGTAATGGCAGGGTCCCAAGACTTATATAAGCCACCCTCCACAGCACGGGGTTCGACTCTTGTAACACCTATACACATAATCCACTCGACCGCCTCGGGGCTCGAGACGAGGGCTTTTACTTCCTCCGAGAAGGGCTCAACTCGTACATCGCTTGTGTTTACAACCTCTCCATAGCTAGGACCTTTCCTCTCCATACCTACCCCCACTCTCACCGTCGGACTTAGAACCACGACGGTTGGCGCCACCGTGGGGCCGGTGTTTTAGCGATTTTGTGGAGAAGTTGCGGTACTTCCGAGTACTTTCATCATGATGACTGCTGGAGTTTTGGTCGAGGGGCGCGAGATCCGTCTCGGCGCTCTCACCTTTGTCGCCGACGACTCCGCATGGCTCCAGGAGGCTCCACTCGACATCGATGCACTCCCCGTCCGTGGTGCGACGCATTTTCACGCATGTGTCCGCGGCGTTCTGCTGCGGCAACCGTCGACCCCATATCGGTCGACTCCTTTATCGGCCACCCGCCCGGTCTCCCACTAGCGCAAGCGCTCTGGTCGGTCGAGACTTCAGCGGTGGGTGAAGCACGCGGTGGCTCGCCAGACAGCCACCGCCTGTGTCGCGACAATTGAGCTCGACGAGTCCTCTACGGCTGCTCGATCTGCCGACCGGCTCAGAGATCGTGATCCAAATGCGATAGCGATGATCCAAGCGGCGGAAATCCTCATGGTCGACGGCCCCGATCCTCCGGTTTCACCCATGGGGCGGAGCGGGCGGTGGAGGTGACCCGCACAAGACCACGAAGAGTACCAGCCCGACACTCGACTCTGCGGAGAGAAGAGCCCCTTGCAGAACATGGATGCCCCGCATACTCCCATCACGAGAGAAACCCCGAGGCTCGCGCCTTGGAGGAGGCACGTTTGGCCAATGTGGCTGAACGCGCCGCTCGAGAACCGGCGAGCACTCGACGAGCGCGAGCGGCAACGAAGTTCTGAAGTCATCGACTCTTCCGCCGACTCAGGTATACCGTGACGCTAATTCAGAATTTAGCACTGCAACCCGTATAGCGAGAGTCCATCCAGCCTTCTCGGTCGGAAGCTGGGAGAGGCTGATGCAGATCGAGATTTGCTCCGAGCAGCAGGAGACCGAACTCAGCCGTGTCGCGCAAGCGTAACAAATTCACGGTCGATCCGTCATCGCGAATACGGTTGATCGGCTCACAGCCCCAGATCGCCTCCATGGCGGAAGGGCGCGACAACCGGCGAGATCAAGATGGAGACCGACACGACCGAGATGACAGCGCCGAGTGCCCGTTTCTCCGAGGGAAGGATCTTACGCCTCGGCGACAAGATGACAAAGGCGTCGATTCAAGATAGGCGAAGAGTTCCGGTCGACCCTGTGGAACTGAGCTCGACGCCGCGATCCATTATCATGCAAGGCTTGGTCGACCGAAATAGAGCCCATCGAGGTGGACCCGAGAGAGATGCACCCACGAGCAGTCGAGTGCTGTGTCTGGTCCAGAGTGTTTTAGCAGGGCTATCAGAGCCGCAGTGATACCCCCCAATTTCAGGTTGGCAACAGGAGTCAGCAAATTCACTGGGGAGTCCAAGCCTGAAACTTGGCTTGAGGATTACCGAGTGGCTGTTCAGATTGGTGGTGGGAATGACGAGGTGGCCATGAAGCATTTGCCCCTCATGTTGGAAGGTTCTGCCAGAGCTTGGTTGAATCAGTTACCTCCTAGCAGTATATACACTTGGGAAGATTTGTCCCGAGTGTTCGCTGTAACTTTTGAAGGAACTTGCAAGAGACCAGCTGGTTTGACAGAGCTGCAAGTCCGTGTGCGAAGACCAATGAGACCTCCGAGAGTACATTCAGAGGTGGATCACTCGCACCATCTTGTGGAAAATGTGTCTCGATCATCGTGCAGTTTGCGCCTTCAAATATGGCGCCAAGAACAGGAATTGAGTCGAAGTTTGGTCGAACCGAGACATGACCCGAGTCGAATGATGGAGATTGTTACCAAATGCACGCCAACGGCGAGGAAGAGGACCGACCAAGCGGCAAGTACAAGCCAAGTCGGAGAAGGGAAATTCCAATCGGAAGCAGAACGAAAGCCGAGCCAGCAGCTCTGGGAGGCCCTAGCCATGACTTCGTGGAAAGTTCAAGGGAAGCCAAAAGGATCACCGAATCCTAAGAAAGTAAAAGATAAGGAAGGAACGACATGATGGATATGCCATGCCACATCCACACGAAGAAAGATGAAGAGGGAAACATCATTTACCCAAAGCACACCACTGCCAAAGGTCGACTCCTCGATCCAGCAGCCAGGAAAGCGGTCTAAGGACAAGGAGAAAGAGTCGACAAGGCGGAGACAAAGAGGACGGTGAGGAAAAATATCCGCATGTCAACTCCACTGATGATCTTCGCAGATGTGGAAAGCAAAAGTCGATCGAAAGTCATCAACCGTGAGGTGAACATGGTTGCCCCAAAGAAACCAAGTTATCTCGAGATGGTCCCAAACACCCATCACATTCGACCAATCTGATCACCCGACTCATATTGCCACCCCTGGGAGGCAAGCTTTGGTGGTCGATCCAGTTGTCGAAGGCACTCGACTTACGAAAGTGCTGATGGACGGTGGTAGTGGGCTGAACTTGTTGTATGCAGACACGCTGAAAGGAATGGGCATCCCGATGTCCCGACTGAGCACCAGCAACATGAGTTTCCACGGAGTCATACCAGGGAAGAAAGCCAACTCACTCGGCCAAATAGCTCTGGACGTGATTTTTGGTGATTCCAAGCATTTTCGCAAGGAAAAGTTGACCTTTGAGGTTGTGGATTTTCAGAGTGCGTATCACGCCATTTTGGGGAGGCCAGCCTACGCACGATTCATGGCTCGACCATGTTATGTGTACCTCAAACTGAAAATGCCAGGTCCCAAAGGAGTGATCACTGTCACCGGGGATCGGAAAAAGGCAGAAGAGTGCTTTCAGAAAGGCTCAAAGATTGCCGACTCCCAGGTGACAGCGGTCGAGTTCGAAGAATACAAGCAAAACGCAGATCCGAATGATTTGTTGCGATCCAAAAAAACCGCCACAGAATCTGCATTTCAGTCTTCTCGTGAGACGAAGCCTGTTCACATTCACCCGACCGACCCCAATGCAGCCCCGACCCACATCTCCATGACACTCGACCAGAAATAGGAAGAAGCGCCATCCAGTTCCTCCGTGAGACGGGACATTTTGCATGGAAGCCACCGACATGCTGTGTTCTGGGGATCGGCTGAGCATCGCCTCGAGTCGACAAATCAGCGAAACCAGTCAAAGAACATCTTGGCGGTCCGCCGTCGTAAGAGAAAAGCTATTGGTGAAGAAGTGGCTCGATTGTTCATGCAGGATTTATCGAGAGATATACCACCCGAGTGGCTCACTAATGTCGCCATGGTTCCCAAGAAGGACAACTCTCTCCGCATGTGCATTGACTTCAAGCACATCAATCGGCCTGCCCGAAAGATCATTTTCTCTCCTCGCATAGATCAAATTGTTGACTCGACCGCGGGATGTGAGAGATTGTCTTTTCTAGACGATATTCCGGTATCATCAGATCCGTCTCAGATGGACCCGGCGAAATAAAAACAGCTTTCATCACTCCATTTGGGTGCTTCGCTATATCACCATGCCATTCGCCTCAAGAATGCCGGAGCCACATTTATGCGAATGATTCAGAAGTGTCTTCTCACTCAAATCAGTCGGAATGTGGAAGCATACATGGATGATATCGTCGTTAAGTCGCGAAAAGGTTCCGACCTGCTTGCTGACCTCGCCGAAACATTTGCCAACCTCAGAAGGTATGATATCAAGCTCAATCCATCGAAGTGCACATTCGGGGTTCCTGGTGGAAAGTTACTCGCTTTTCTCATTTCCGAACGAGGGATCGACGCTAATCCAGAGAAGATCGACACTATTCTCCGAATGAAACGCCCTGTGCGAGTGCACGATGTCCAGAAGCTTACTGGATGCTTGGCCGCATTAAGTCGATTCATCTCACGACTCGGTGAAAAGGCATTGCCTCTTTATCGACTGATGAAGAAGGCAGACAAGTTCGAGTGGACTCCAGAAGCTGATGCAGCATTTGCCGAGCTAAAAGCTCTGCTCTCCACCCAGCCGGTGCTTGCTGCTCCAATCAGCAAAGAGCCTCTGTTGCTTTATATTGCAGCCACAGGACAAGTCGTCAGTACAGTGCTTACGGTCGAGCGGGAATAGGAAGGAAAAGCCTTCAAAGTTCAGCGCCGTGTATTATTTGTCCAAGTCCGGACTCCATCCAAGCAGAGATATCCTCATTATCGAAGCTTGTGTATGGAATATACATGACCACCAAGAAGGTTGCTCATTATTTCTCCGATCATTCTATCACGATCGTCAACGACACCCCACTATCGAGATTCTCGCTGTGAGAGATGCAAATGGTCGAGTGGCGAAATGGGCGATTGAACTTCTTCCCTTGATATCAAATTCGAGGCAAAGAAAGCCATTAAGTCCGTGCAATAGCAGATTTCTCGCCGAGTGGATTGAACAACAGCAGCCGATGAAGTTCACTCGGAGCATTGGACCATGTTCTTCGATGGCTCTAAGATGTGAATGGTTCCGTGTGGGGTTGTTCGGTTTCCCCGGAGGAGATAAGCTTAGATATGTGCTCCAGATTCACTTTGATTCCTCCAACAATGAGGCAGAGTATGAGGCCCTTTTATATGGATTACGCATGGCCATCTCACTCGGCGTCCGTCGCCTGATGGTTTATGGCGATTCAGATTTAGTGGTCAACCAGGTGATGAAGGAGTGGGACGTGAGAAGCCCAGCCATGACTGGATACTGCAATGCAGTGAGGAAGCTGGAAAAGAAGTTTGAGGGGTTGGAGCTCCATCACATCCCCGATTGAAAAATCAAGCAGCAGATGATCCGCAAAGATAGGTTCCAAAGAGAAGCCATTCCAGTGGTGTGTTTTTGGAGCATATACACACTCCGTCAGTTAAAGAAGATCCCTTCACAGAGGAAGCTCCACAGCCCAAGAGTGCCACAGATCCGACTGAGGTTGAGGTCCCAGCAGTGGTCGACTTGGTCATGGAGGTTTTAGTGGTCACTCCCGACTGGACAATTCCCTATATCGCATATATCCTGAGAAAAGAACTCCCAGAGGATGAGGAAGAGGCTCGGCAGATCGTCCGTCGATCCAAAGCCTTGACCGTTATCAAAGGACAGTTGTATAGAGAAAGCCCGACTGGAGTTGGTCAAAAATGCATAATGCCAGAAGAAGGTCGAATCATTCTCAATGATATCCACTCGGGGACCTGTGGTCACCATGCGTCCTCTCGGACCATTGTAGCCAAAGCATACCGAGCCGGATTTTATCGCCGAGGGCGTAATGAGATGGCGAAGAAATAGTGGACAAGTGCGAAGGATGTCGGTTCTACTCCAATATGTCACACAAGCCTGCGCCAGCCCTGAAGACCATTCCACTCATCTGGCCGTTCGCAGTGTGGGGGTTAGACATGGTCGGTCCCTTGAGAACAGGTCGGAGTGGTTTCACGCATGTACCGGTAGCAATGACAAGTTCACCAAGTGGATTGAGGCTAAACCAATCAAGAATCTTGACGCTTGATCTGCTGTTACTTTCATCGTGGAGCTGACGTTCAGATATGGAGTCCCGCACAGCATCATTACGGATAATGGGTCGAACTTTGACTCAGAAGAATTCAGAGATTTCTGCAACTCTCAAGGCACACGAGTCGACTATGCTTTAGTCGCCCATCCACAGTCGAATGGACAAGCAGAACGAGCCAATGGCTTAATCCTCAAGGGTTTGAAGCCTCGACTGATGCGTGATCTCAAGCACGCGGCTGGAGCATGGGTCGACGAACTCCCTTCGGTGCTTTGGGGGTTGAGGACCACGCCCAATCGGTCGACCGGAAGAACTCCGTTTTTCCTGGTCTATGGAGCTGAAGCAGTCTTGCCGAGTGATCTTCTTCACAATGCTCCTCGAGTTGAACTCTACAATGAAGCAGAAGCTGAGCAAGTGCGTCAGGACGCAGTCGACCTCCTTAAGGAAGAAAGAGAGATGGCTCTGATCCGATCAACCATCTATCAACAGGACTTTCGTCGTTTTCACGCCAGGAATGTGAGGGGTCGGGCCTTCCAGGAAGGAGATCTAGTTCTCCGAGTGGATCAGCAGAAACAGCATAAGCTCGCTCCTTCTTGGGAAGGACCCTTCATCGTCACCAAGGTTCTCCACAACGGGGCATATCGTCTCTACAACGTCGAACACAATATCGAAGAGCCCCGAGCTTGGAACGCGGATCTGCTCCGCCCGTTTTACACTTAAAGTTTTTCACTCGGATGAGTTGTAATAAAATACTTCTGTGGCTCATGGATTTCGAAATAATAGTGTCATAATTCCTTCATAGTTTTTTTCACTTTTTTATTTTTGTCCAGTAAAATTTTCCCCCAGTGGGTGGCTTAGCCGCGAATCCGTTTCGCCTAAGTTTGTACAAATCCTACCGAGTGGTAAGCCAGACTTCCACTCGGAGGCTTAGCCGCGAATCCGTTTCGCCTAAGTTATAAAAATCCTACCGAGTGGCAAGCCAGACTTCCACTCGGGGGCTTAGCTGCAGCCCAGTGCTTGACTAAGTTATAAAAATCCTACCGAGTGAAGAGCAAACCTCTCACTCGGGGGCTTAGCTGCAGCCCAGTGCTCGCCTAAGGTATAAGAAATCCTACCGAGTGGCAAGCCAGACTTCCACTCGGGGGCTTAGCTGCAGCCCAGTGCTCGCCTAAGTTATAAAAAATCCTACCGAGTGGTAAGCCAGACTTCCACTCGGAGGCTTAGCTGCAGTCCAAGTACTCGCCTAAGCACAACATACGCTTGCAAGGAGGACGAGGTGCAGGTCGACTGCGACCCTCTCCTCTGAGCTACGCCATAAGTACAATGTGTGTGCTCACAAGGAGGACGAGGTGCAGGTCGACTGCGACCCTCTCCTCTGAGCTACGCCATAAGTACAATGTGTGTGCTCACAAGGAGGACGAGGCGCAGGTCGACTGCGACCCTCTCCTCTGAGCTACGCCATAAGTATAATGTGTGCTCGCAAGGAGGACGAGGTGCAAGTTGACTGTGACCCTCTCCTCCGAGCTTCGCCACAAATACAACGTGAAAATCCTACCGAGTGAAGAGCAAACCTCTCACTCAGGGGCTTAGCTGCAGCCCAGTGCTCGCCTAAGGTATAAGAAATCCTACCGAGTGAAGAGCAAACCTCTCACTCGGGGGCTTAGCTGCAGCCCAGTGCTCGCCTAAGGTATAAGAAATCCTACCGAGTGAAGAGAAAACCTCTCACTCGGGGGCTTAGCTGCAGCCCAGTGCTCGCCTAAGGTATAAGAAATCCTACCGAGTGAAGAGCAAACCTCTCACTCGGGGGCTTAGCTGCAGCCCAGTGCTCCCCTAAGGTATAAGAAATCCTACCGAGTGAAGAGCAAACCTCTCACTCGGAGGCTTAGCTGCAGCCCAGTGCTCGCCTAAGGAATAAGTCGACTGCAGTGGGCATCTTGCTGTGAACCTGCAAAGGGCAATTCGAGCCAAAAGCAATCATATCCAAACATCAAATCCAAGTTTAGGTCGATACCTAAAGGAACTGAGAGTGCTCAGGCACTAAGCCTGTTAAGGTTTATCGGTTACAATTCCACTCGGCATACCGAGGCAAATTTAAAGTGTCGGACTTAAAGGAAGTTTTTTACCCCTCCTGTGGAGGGCTGGAAGGGGCAACGAACTCATCAAGGTCGATTCCGTCTGCGATCCGGGTAGCAGCAGCGATGAAGGTTTCCATGAAAGACCTGAAGTCGTGTTTCTTGGTGTTGGCCACTCGGAGAGCCGCCACTTGTCTTCTCGTAGCGTCTTTGCAAAGTGGACTCGGGCCGCATACGAGCAACATCAGCACCGCAACGAGCCGAGGACTTCTTCCACTCTTGCACTCGGTCAGGGACGGCGTTCAGTCGAGCCATCAGCGACTCGAGGTCATTTTGGAGTGTCGCCCTGGGCCAGAGCGTCGATTCGATGCGGGATGTAGCGACCTTCAGCCTTGCAAGGTAGTCCACGACAGCTGCAACATGAGACTCCAATCGGAAGACATTCATGGCAACTTCATCATTCACCGGAGAATTGACAGGGTCAAGGTTCGGCCCCAACTGGCTAGTCTCTTCTTCAAAGTTTCGACAGAATTCTGCAAAGACAAAACGCCGAGTCAAGACAGTGGTCGAATGTAAGCGTCACAGTTGGAAATGTTGGTTGAGTGTAAAAGATTACCTTCGAGCATAAGGAACAATTTCTTGGCAAGACCACCCAGGAAGCCTTCCAAGTCATTCTTCTTCCCAGTCAACTGGTTGATCTTCTCGGTCAGAGTAGTCTTGTCAGTTTTTAGTCAGTCGACATCCTTGGTGGCAATCGCCAGAGCAGCCTTCAGGTTGGTATTTTCCTGTTCAAGCTTGGTGACTGAAGATAACTTCTCGTCAGCAAGCTTGGTCTTCTCAGCTAGCTCAAGGTCCTTCTTCTTTTGGGCCTCCTTCACCTTGCCTGCAAGTCACAGCAAAGTCAGATTTTGAAACAAATGGAAGGGATAAGGAGTCGTTGAGGTCTCACCGAACATACCTTTGGTCTCCTCCTTCGCCTTCGTCAGATTCTCCTACACCAGCTTCAAATCCAGTTCGAGTTGAATGTGCTTCTGCTCCAGCTCGGTATAGCGAGCCGCAAGGTCACACGATTTCTACGAAGAACCAATCGACAAAATATCAAAGATAATTCACTTCCGAGTGGATAAGAGAAAATCGTACATTTCTATGACTACAGTCGAATGCAAGCATTCGACCGTAGTCTCGGGGACTACACCCAGTGGGTGCACTCAGCGTGCCCCCACTGGTTCTATTCAATGAGTCGACCGATCGACAAAAAAATCTTCAGATTGTAATCAAGCGCCAGATCGACCACGATCTCGGGACTACACCGGTGGGTGCACTCAGCGTGCCCCCACGGTTTTGGAAACCCATTCGCCCCAAAATGATGAACAACCTTACTTATAAATCCTAAGGCGATCGCCAAGATCGACCTTAGCCTTGGGGACTACACCCAGCGGGTGCACTCAGCGTGCCCCTGCTAACACGGAGTTTTTTATCGACACACCCAGCGGGTGATTGCTATGGATTCCAGAAAGAAAAAGTTTTGATAGAATATCCTAAGAGAATAGGCGGTGGTCGACTGACCTGAACATTGCTTTGAAGGGCGGAGCTGGCGTCATAAGCTGCTTGGCTTGCATCCCGGATGATCTTCACCTGCTCCATCATGATCCCTGCTTCGCGTATCGCCTCCTTGGCAGCGCTGGCTTGGTCCTCTGGGACGTGATGTGTTGTGAAGAGCCAAGGTTGTGCAGCACTCGACGAAGTGGGATGAGCACTCGTCAACGGCACCGCGAAAGACACAGTGTGTCGAGTGGTGTTCTCCCCCTCCGTGACCACAGTTTCGGGCGCCGTCGCATCCTCGGTCGCCTTACCAGTAGACGCCTTCCTGCTCCTCCTATGCCTCAGCGGTTCTTCATCCTCATCATCATCATCATCAGGAAGGGTGATAATGTCACTGGGTGGAGCTTCAGAAAAGAATCAAAGTTAGAAATCATGAGTCAGTCGACTAAGGACAGAATTAAGAGTATAGTACCAGGATTTGAAGTTGCTGCGTCCTCCATCTCATGGTCTTCAGCCTTGCCTGAAGTCTCAGAAGTTGCAGCACTGAAGTTCCAAAGAATCAGTCGAACTAGCTCAACTATCAACCAGAGATAAAGCTTGTACAAAACAAGGAGACTCAAGTAACATGTTTACCCTGATATGGTGGGGATGGACACCTTCATCTTCGGCAGGAGCTTGGTTGGCTTCGACGGAGCTACCTTCGACTGCTTTGGCGCCTTTTTAGTCGGCGCCGGAGAAGCGGTCCGAGGGCGCTTGGTCGACTGCGAAGCAGTCTCAACCCCCTTACCGCGTTCAGTCGCTGGGTCATGGACGAGTTTCGACCGCCTTTCCGAGCACGGTGGTGCAACCTCCTCCTCCTCTTCTTCTTCGTCCTCATCATCGTCGTCGTCATCGTTGTCATCTTCGGCAGCGTCTGAATCCCACTCATCCTGGCTCTCGCCCCCGCTGGCTTCTCCCTCCTCAGTCGGAGCCTGAGCTCCATTGGGCATCGAGTACAGCTCGGTAAGGGCCTGGAAGACGTCAAGACAGAGATCAATCGACCAAGTTGCAGAACATACAGAAACAAGTTCGACAAATATACAACGGAAAGTAGAGCAAATGTACCTTATCTGGAGTGCTGTCATGGTCGAGTGGAGGAATCCTCCTAGATCCACGGGGATTATCCTTGTTCCCTGTGACCGCGGTCATCCATCTTTCCACCGTGGCGTCGTCGACTGCTTCCGGGTGGACTCGAGTCTCGTCTTCGCCCATGAAGACAACCACATGCAATGGCTCCGGAACTGGAGAGGCTGGATACGCCGCCGAAGGAAAACCTCCAGAAGGTCCATGCCAGTCACGCCGTCCCGAACCAATTGCACCACGCGATCCATCAACATCTTCACATCGGCTCTCTCCTCCGGAACCACCTTCAAAGAGGAGGGCTTGTTCACTCGGCTCATGGTGAATGGAGAGAGTCCACTCGACTGACCCGGCATCGGTTCATTCTGGCAGTAGAACCAGGTCGACTGCCAGCCCCTGACCGACTCGGGAAACATCATAGCTGGGAAGGTGCTCTTATTCCTCACTTGAATTCCCAGGCCCCCGCACATTTAGACAACTTGAGTTTTCTCGTCGCCTGGACTCGCCTTCTTCACGGTCTGAGCGCGACACGTGAAGATGTGCTTGAACAAACCCCAGTGCGGTCGGCAGCCCAAGAAGTTCTCACACATGGATACAAACGCAGCAAGATACGCGATGGAGTTTGGGGTAAAGTGGTGGAGCTGGGCTCCAAAGAAGTTCAAAAAACCCCGAAAGAAAATGCTCGGTGGCAGAGAAAATCCGCGATCGACATGAGTGGCCAGGAGCACACACTCACCCTCTTTCGGCTGGGGTTGCCACTCTTTTCCTGGAAGTCTTGCGACACCGTGGGGGATCAGCCCGTCGTCGGCCATGTCGAGGAGATCCTTCTCCTTGATGGTCGACTGGATCCAATCTCCCTGGACCCAGCCCTTCGGCAGGCGGGATCTCGATGAAGACCCGTTGCGGCTGGTGGATCTCCCCTTCGCCTTCTCCGCTGCCGATGCCTTCTCCGCCGCCGACGCCTTCTTTACGCGCTCCAGCGCCGCCGTCTTCTCCTTGACCATGGCTGCCGGCGAGATGCGCGAGGAAGAGCTTTGCGGAGGCGAAAGCAGGTGCGTTGGGCGGAGATGAGGAGAGCAGAGGAGAAAGGATGGAGCACTGTTCAGAAACCCTCACAAGTCGCATTTATAACATCCCTTCCGAGTGGATGACAGGTGGACCCGGTCAATCTAATCATATCCCGAAACAGTTGCATTGACACGATACGTGGCGGAAAAAGCGGCGCGGAGATCGAGGCGTCTATGTCCTGTCCCGTCCGAGCGCCGCGGTTCGTTCCGCTTCGCGCGCTTCCCCAAATTTCGTATCCCGTGGAATCCGCGAGCGGCAGATCGGTCTGTCAGGCGCGAGATTTCCTGCGATCCGTCGCTCGGGAACCGGCAAAGTCTAAAAGATCACTCGACGAAAGACAAGAATGGATCGAGTCGACTGAAGAAAAGTTGCTCGTTATCAACAAAGAAAATCTTGGTCACGAATGACGCGCAGCCAGTATGCCAAAAATCAATCGGAAACAGCATCAACTCCTTCCTCATTCAAGCCTCAATCCATTCGGGGGCTAATGATGGATTCATGTACCTAGGGTAGGGTCATAGGCCTGACCTAAATATCCTACCCAAGGGCACCCTTAGAAGAGATCACCTTCCAGTCGACCAACGAGGAACCCACTCGACTGACTAGAAGGACTCGACCATGGAGACACACTCGACCATGAAGATACACTCGACCACCAGAAGGTCAGAAGGCACTCTGCACTGCAACGGCCTGTAATTGCATAGACTTAATGATAGTTAAGGCACTTTATGTGGGACTTAATGTACTTTAAACCCTCCATTACGTGGGCTAGCAGGGGTCCTGGCGCACTCTATATAAGCCACCCCCCCTCCACAGGCAGGGGGGTTCGCACTCTTGTAACACCTATACACATAATCCACTCGACCGCCTCGGGGCTCGAGGCGTGGGGCTTTTACTTCCTCGAGAAGGGCTGAACTCGTACATCGCTTGTGTTTACAACCTCTCCATAGCTAGGACCTTGCCTCTCCATACCTACCCCCACTCTACTGTCAGACTTAGAACCACGACACTCCCCGCATAACCCCCCCCCCACACACACACACACCACCCGCAAACCCTAGCCCCGATCCAACCCACTCCCCCACGCTCCCCTTGCTCCTCTCTCCCCCACGACCCGATCTGGATCGGGGGCGCTCGACCCCCTGACCCCGGCGAACCGTCCCCCCGATCCCCGACACCGGCGCTCACCCTCTGCGTTGCCCCGCCACCTCGTCACCGTTTCCAGCACCGCCCGTCTCCGCCTTCGACCCTGCTGCACCCCGACCCAAACGTCCCCGATGCCGTCACCGTCGGCACCGCCCCGACGTCCCCGACGCCGGCGCCCTCGACATCGCCACCCCGAGCCCACTGCCACCCCTACGCCCCGCTATGAGCCCCTCGCCGATTTCCCCTTCTTCTCATTGTCATAGGTGGCCGCGCGCGCCGTTGGCCACCATGTCCGCGCTCCGGCCGTTCCTCATATGTGCACTGGCCTCGCCTTCCCCGGCTGCGGCCACCAGCCTCCTCGTCGCGCTCCCGCCTTCGCCCGCACCTGCCCCTGTATGCCCAGCCGCTGCTGCTCACCGATCCGCACGTTGCCCTGCTCGCCGCTCGCGACCACCACCGCCGACGCCACTGCCACGCCGCCTCTGGTCTTGCCCCTCGCTCGCCGGCCTCACCGGCGTGGCCAGTGCCTCCCCTGGCCACACCATGGCCATAGATGGCCCTCCTGTGTGTATGCGCGCCACAGCCAGGGCATGGCCTTGTGCCACTGACCACAGGGGCCCACCCCCTGTTTAGAACGAATTTAATAATAAATAAAATTAATAAATTAATTAATTAGCAAATTAGTAAATTAACTTAATTAACTCTGCTTAAATTAGCCTAACTACCTAATTTAGTTAATTAAAATTGTTAGTTTAGTTCGGTCTATGACAGAACGACCCCACATGTAAGTTTGACCAAGTCAACAGCCTTTTGACTGCTGACATCATGTTGATGTCATGATGATGTCATCACCCAGTTTTCCACTGAATTAAATCTGATAACTCTAGAATTTGTTAAGTCTTTGAAAATTCATAGAAAATAATTGGTAACTCGGATCAAAAAACTTTGTACATGAAAATTGCTCAGAACGACGATACAAATCCAAATACGTGGTCTGTTCGCCTGCCACATGTCCCTAGCATAGCAAACATGCAACCTTTCCCCTCTGGTTCATCTGTCTGACAGATGTCCGGAACCGGGAAAACTTTCCCGGATGTTTCCCCCTTCGCCAGTATCGCCTAGCGCTGCGTTAGAACACTTCTAGCCCCGTTTATTGTCTTGTTATGCATATGTTTGCGTGTATTTACAATTTGTTCCCCCTCTTCTCTCTGGTAGACCCCGAGACCGCTGCTGATGCCACTAAGATCGACTACGTCGACGACGACCCTTCTACCCCTTTCAACGGAGCTTCCAGGCAAGCCCCCCCTTTGATCACCCCGATATCACCCATTCTATACTCTCATGCTTGCATTAGATTTCGCTATCGTTATTGTTTGCTCCTATTCTGATGCATAGCCTGCTTTTGTACATGCTTATTGTTACTTACCTGCTTATCCTAAACTGCTTAGTATAGGTTGGCTAGTGATCCATTAGTGACCCCCACCTTCTCCTTGTTACCCCTGCTTCGTCATTGACGCCTCGATCAACATGATCGATGACTAGAGCCCGACACCTCACATCACATCATGCCCCTTTTGTTGCTCGACTCTGCAGAGTTACCATCGAGTGTTGAGGGTGGAACCTCATACATCACTCCTGATGAGATCTCTGTAGTGTAGCTATTCGGTCGTGGTCATCGAGGGTGGTTCCTCTTTAACCACTTCCGATACGACTCTGTCGTGCAACATCACAAGTGTGAACCTCGAGGGTGGTTCCTCTCACGTTCACCTTGATGATTACATCGAGTGGAATGCATCGAGGGTGATTCCTCGGGTTTTTCCCTTGATGTTTGGACACACGGTTACACTGACTTTACTTGAGACCTTGGTGAAAGTCGGGCGGGCCTGGAGAGCACCCGCAAGATAATGACGTGGCACGGCCGGGCATTCTGGGCCCTTGCCGTAAGTCCACGAGACGGGACGATGGGGTCACTTCGATCGTGAGTCTCTGCTCGTCTCCGCAAGCTAATAATACACTATGGTTTGGGTATTTGTTCTGAGTTGGCCTATGGTCTTTACGCACTAACAACCACGCGAGAATAGTTATGGGCCTCGACATCGTGGTATCAGCCAAAGCTTTGTCAGACGTCCAGTTCAGCATAGTGGGCCTGTCGGGCATGTGCCATCCAGTATGAGGTGATGCTCCTCCCGGCTTGCCGCACAACAACTCGGAGTGCTGCGGACGATGGGCCCAAGACCTCGGAGTGCTTAGGATATAGACCGGCGGGGACCTCTCTGTTGAGCCTAGGTAGGGCTGTGACGTGTTGATCTTCCGAGGCCGGGCATTGACCCCAGAAAGGTGTGTCCGGCCAGAGTGATCGAGCGTGTTGGGTAACGTGGTGCACCCCTGCAGGGAAGTTATATATTCGAATGTCGTGTCCACGGTAATGGACATTTAGACTTATATCTTGATCTTATACAACTGCAAATGGATACCTGAGATATGTGGCTCCGAGATTGCTTCTCGCAGGGAGTCGAGGAAGGATCTCTGGGCGTTAATGTTACAACATGTTTGATAATGACAAAATGCTATCCTTTACTCTTCTACATGCTGCAAGATGCTCGGAGCTGCTTGAAGATGCTATTATTCGATAGGCTAGGCCTTCCCCCTTTATTCTGGCATTCTGTAGTTCAGTCCACAAATACAAACCTTCCATTTGATACCAATGCATACTTAGTATAGATCTGATGCTTGCGAGTACTTTGGATGAGTACTCACGGTTGCTTTGCTACCCCTTTTCCCCCCTTCTTTCTTCTTTCTGGTTGATGCAACCAGATGATGGATCCCTGGAGCCAGATGCCACCGCCGATGGATGCTACTACGTGGAGGCCGCCGACGACCATGAGTAATTAGGAGGTCCCAGGCAGGAGGCCTTGCCTCTTCGATCGTCGTTGCTTTTGTGCTAGCCTTCTTAAGGCATCATTGTTTAACTTATGTCTGTGCTCAGATATTTTTGCTTCCGCTGACCCTTGTGTATCGAGCTTGTATTTGAGCCCTCGAGGCCCCTGGCTTGTAATATGAAGTGATGACTCACAAGTGTAGGGGATCCATCGTAGTCCTTTCCATAAGTAAGAGTGTCGAACCCAACGAGGAGCAGAAGGAAATGATAAGCGGTTTTCAGTAAGGTTTTCTCTGGAAGCACTGAAATTGTAGGTAATAGATAGTTTTGTGATAAGATAAATAGTAACGAGCAAAAAGTAAATAAAGTAAATAAGGTGCAGCAAGGTGGCCCAATCCTTTATGTAGCAAAGGATAAGCCTGGACAAATTCTAATAATGAAGAAGGAGCTCCCGAGGACACATTGGGAATTATCGTCAAGCTAGTTTTCATCATGTTCATAAGATTCGCGTTCGGTACTTTGATAATTTGATATGTGGGTGGACCGGTACTTGGGTACTGCCTTAACTTGGACAAGCATCCCACTTATGACTAACCCCTATTGCAAGCATCCGCAACTACAAAAAGGAGTATTAAGGTAAACCTAACCACAGCATTAAACATATGGGTCCATATCAACCCCTAACGAAGCAACGCATAAACTAGGGTTTAAGCTTCTGTCACTCTAGCAACCCATCATCTACTTATTACTTCCCTATGCCTTCCTCTAGGCCCAAATAATGGTGAAGTGTCATGTAGTCGACGTTCACATAACACCACTAGAGGAAAGACAACATATATCTCATCAAAATATCGAACGAATACCAAATTCACATGACTACTAATAGCAAGACTTCACCCATGTCCTCAGGAACAAACGTAACTACTCACAAAGCATATTCATGTTCATAATCAGAGGAGTAATAATATGCATAAAGGATCTAAACATATGATCTTCCACCAAGTAAACCAATTAGCATCAACTACAAGGATTAATCAACACTACTAGCAACCCACAGGTACCAATTTGTGGTTTTCATACAAGATTGGATACAAGAGATGAACTAGGGTTTTGAGATGAGATGGTGTTGGTAGATGTTGATGGAGATTGACCCGCTCCCGATGAGAGGATCGTTGGTGATGATGTTGGTGATGATTTCCCCTCCCGGAGAGAAGTGTCCCCGGCAGAACAGCTCCGCCAGAGCCCTAGATTGATTCCGCCAAGGTTCCGCCTCGTGGCGGCGGAGTTTTGTCCCGTAAGCTTGCCCACGATTTTTTCCACGGTAAAAGTGATGATATGGCAGAAGATGGACGCCGGAGGCCCACTAGGGGGCCCAGGAGATAGGGGGCCGCACCCTATAGGGAGGGCGCGCCCCCCTGTCTCCTAGACAGGGTGTGGGCCCCCTGGCCTATTTCTTTTGCTCATAAATTCTTATTAAATCCAAAAAGTTGTTTCGTGGAGTTTCAGGACTTTTGGAGTTGCTCAGAATAGGTTCCCAACGTCTGCTCCTTTTCCAGCTAGAATTCCAGCTACCGGCATTCCCCCTCTTCATGGTAAACCTTGTAAAATAAGAGATAATAGCCATAAGTATTGAGATATAATGTGTAATAACAGCCCATAATGCAATAAATATTGATATAAAAGCATGATGCAAAATGGACGTATCAACTCCCCCAAGCTTAGACCTCGCGTGTCCTCAAGCGGAAGCCGAAATCGAAAAATATGTCCACATGTTTAGAGATAGAGGTGTCGATAAAAATAAAACATGGACATGAGGGCATCATGATCATTCTAATAACAGCAACATATATAGATTTTTTCATATGATTTCCTATGCTCAAGTAATAAGCAATTCACAATGTCAAGTATGGTTCAAAAACTTCATTGGGAACTAACAAACTATAATCTGAGTCATTGAAGCAATTGCAATTTATCGTAACATCAGAAAGAGTGAATAATAGAGCTTTTCAGCAAGCTCACATACTCAACTATCTCGTAGTCTCCTATAATTGTTAACACTTACGCAATAATTGTGGTTATAGAGTTTCAGCCGGACACTGAGAAAGAAAGGGGCTTATTGTGTTGCCTCCCAACGTATTCACCTTTAGGTGATGTCAACAATAATAGCCTATGCCAACTTACATCCAATTGGATATATATATCATGATCTTTCAAACACGAAGAGCTTGCCAAAGGATAAAATGAAAAAGGGAAAGGTGAGGATCACCTTGACTCAAGCATAAAGTAAAAACATGAAATAAAAGATGGGCCCTTCGCAGAGGGAAGCAGAGGTTGTCATGCGCGTTTAGGGTTGATGCACGAAATCTTAATGCAAAAGAACGTCACTTTATATTGCCCCTTGTATGTGGACCTTTATTATGCAGTCTGTCGCTTTTATTACTTCCACAACAAGTTCGTACAAAGCTTATTTTCTCTGCACTAATAAGTCATACATATTTAGAGAGCAATTTTTATTGTTTGCACCGATGACAACTTACTTGAAGGATCTTACTCAATCCATAGGTAGGTATGGTGGACTCTCATGGCAAAGCTGGGTTTAAGGATGTTTGGAAGCACAAGTAGTATCTCTACTTGGTGCAAGGAATTTGGCTAGCATGAGGGGGAAAGGCAAGCTCAACATGTTTGGGAGGTCAATGACAATATACTTTAACTGAGATGTCGGAAAACATAAACCATTACGTTGTCTTCCTTGTCCAACATCAATTCTTTTAGCATGTCATACTTAATGAGTGCTTGACAATCATAAAAGATGTCCAAGATAATTTATTTATATGTGAACCCCTCTTTCCTTATCACTTCCTATTAATTGCAAAGATGACCAAGGCTACGTTCATCAACTCTCAACAATTTTTATGCCTCATACTTTCTATGTGTGAAGTTATCACTATCCATAAGATCAATATGAACTCTTTTGTTCTTTCTACTTTCCCAAGATCATAGCAACATAGCAACGCCCTTGACTCAACACTAATCTTTATTATAGATAGCACACGGACTCGATTACATAAAGAGATCACAATGCAAAACTCAAAACTACTTGATATCAAAACTTCAAACTACTAGATCAAAATACTACTAAAAGGATCGAACTAAATAAAGCGATAAAGATAGGAGTGTGGTGGTGATACGATACCGGGACACCTCCCCCAAGCTTGGCAGTTGCCAAGGGGAGTTCCCATACCCATGTGATTATTTCTTTGGAGGTGATGGAGGTGGTGATGATGACGGTGGATAATCGCACATTGAGCGTAAAAGCTCCTCCAACTTGCGGATAATGCCCTTGAGTCCGGCGATATGATCCTTTAACAGGATATTCTCCTGCGTGAGATACTTGTTCTGTATGCGAGCTAACTCAATCATCTTGAAAGCTTCAATCTCTGTTGGAGTGAAAAGGTGAGGTAAAGGTTGAGGGAGGTCTTCTTCTTTCCCGAAGCTTGAACCTCCATGGCCTTCTTGATCCCTTCATCCTTGTTGATCTCTTCTGGTTCCTCTCTTTTCAGCTCTATCTTCAATAGCCAAGCATCCTTGTCTTTGTTGTTGGAGGAGGGAGAAGCCATGGTGCTCTAAATCTGCAACGGAAACAGCTCAAAATGAAAACAGAGAATATTTGCGTGATACGGTGGTCAAAACCTTCAGGAGTTATATAATGAATTTTTACCGACGAAAATACGTAATCTGCAAGAAAACGGAGTTCGGGAGGCACATGAGGTGCCCACGAGATAGGGGGCACGCCCTACAGGGGGCGCGCCCTCCACTCTCGTGGGGGCCTCGTGTCCCTTTCGGACTACTTCCTTCTTCCTAAAATTCTTAAATAATCCAAAACTGATGAAAATTGCCATTAAAGTTGTTTTGGAGTCGGTTTACTTACCGTACCACATACCTATGCCTTTTTCGGAGTCTGGAACATTCTGGAAAGTGTCCCTTATGTATTCCTCAGGGGTTATGGTTTCAATAATATTAGTTACAACATTGATAGGATTACCTGAAATATAATGTTTAATTCTTTGACCGTTTACCACCCTCGGATTTGTGCCTTCGAAGTTGTTGATTTTTATAGCACCAAAACGATAGACCTCCTCGATAATGTAGGGACCTTCCCACTTTGAGAGAAGTTTTCCTGCAAAAAATCTTAAACGGGAGTTGAATAATAACACATAATCTCCTACGTTAAACTCACGTTTTTGTATCCTCTTATTATGCCAGCGTTTGACTTTTTCTTTGAAAAGCTTGGCATTCTCATATGCTTGGGTTCTCCATTCATCAAGTGAGCTAATATCAAATAACCTTTTCTCACTGGCAAGCTTGAAGTCATAATTGAGCTCTTTAATAGCCCAATATGCTTTATGTTCAAGTTCAAGAGGTAAATGACATGCTTTTCCATAAACCATCTTATATGGAGACATACCCATAGGATTTTTGTATGCAGTTCTATAGGCCCATAATGCATCATCAAGTTTTTTGGACCAATTCTTTCTAGATCTATTCACAATCTTTTGCAAAATTAATTTGAGCTCTCTATTGCTCAACTATACTTGACCACTAGAATGCGGGTGATAAGGAGATGCGATTCTATGATTGACATCATACTTAGCGAGCATCTTACGGAAAGCACCATGAATAAAGTGTGAACCACCATCAGTCATAAGATATCTAGGGACTCCAAACCTCGGAAAAATAACTTCTTTAAGCATTTTAATAGAAGTATTATGATCAGCACTACTAGTTGGAATAGCTTCTACCCACTTAGTAACGTAATCAACAACAACTAAAATATATGTATAACCACTGGAGGCAGGAAAAGGTCCCATATAATCAAAGCCCCAAACATCAAATGGTTCAATAACAAGAGAATAATTCATAGGCATTTCTTGACGTCTACTAATGTTACCTATTCTTTGACATTCATCACAGGATAAGACAAACTTACGAGCATCTTTGAAGAGAGTAGGCCAATAAAAACCAGATTGTAGTACCTTGTGTGCAGTTCTATCTCCAGCGTGGTGTCCTCCATAGGATTGAGTGACACTTGCGTAGGATCTGTTCTGTTCATGCTCGGGCACACAACGTCTAATAACACCATCTACTCCTTCTTTATAAAGGTGTGGATCATCCCAGAAGTAATGTCTTAAATCATAAAAGAACTTTTTCTTTTGCTGGTATGTGAAACTGGGGGGTATATATTTAGCAACAATGTAATTAGCATAGTCAGCATACCAAGGAGCAGTACGAGAAGCATTGACGACCGCTAATTGTTCATCAGGAAAGCTATCATTAATAGGCAGTGGGTCATCAAGAACATTCTCTAACCTAGACAAGTTGTCTGCAACGGGGTTCTCCGCTCTCTTTCTATCAATAATATGCAAGTCAAATTCTTGGAGCAAGAGAACCCATCTAATGAGTCTAGGCTTAGCATCTTTCTTTTCCATAAGATATTTAATAGCAGCATGATCAGTGTGAATAGTAACTTTGGAATCAACAATATAAGGCCTAAACTTATCACATGCAAACCCAACTGCTAAGAACTCTTTTTCAGTAGTAGCATAATTTCTCTGGGCAGCATCAAGAGTCTTACTAGCATGCTGGAGAACATTCAATTTCTTATCGACTCTTTGCCCTAAAACAACACCCACAGCATAATCACTAGCATCGCACATAATTTCAAAAGGTAAATTCCAATCAGGTGGCTGAACAATAGGTGCAGTGATCAAAGCTTTCTTAAGTGTTTCAAATGCTTCTACACAATCATTATCAAAGACAAAAGGAATATCTTTTTGCAATAAATTAGTCAGAGGCCTAGAGATTTTAGAAAATTCCTTAATGAACCTCCTATAAAAACCGGCGTGACCAAGGAAACTTCTTATACCTTTTATGTCCTTGGGACATGGCATCTTTTCAATAGCATCAACTTTGGCTTTATCAACTTCAATACCTCTCTCACAGATCTTGTGTCCCAAGACAATGCCTTCATTAACCATAAAGTGACACTTTTCCCAATTCAGGACGAGACTAGTGTCTTCGCATCTCTGCAAAACTCGATCAAGGTTGCTCAAAAAATCATGAAAAGGGGATCCATAGACGGAGAAGTCATCCATGAATACCTCACAAATCTTTTCACAAAAATCAGAGAATATAGCCATCATGCATCTTTGAAAGGTAGCAGGTGCATTACATAAACCAAAAGTCATACGTCTATAAGCAAAAGTACCAAAAGGGCAAGTAAAAGTAGTTTTAGATTGATCCTTCGCTGATACAGGTATCTGAGAGAAACCAGAATAACCATCTAGAAAGCAAAAATGTGTGTGTTTGGATAGTCTTTCTAGCATTTGATCAATAAAAGGTAAAGGGTAATGATCTTTCTTAGTGACTTTATTTAACTTACGGAAATCAATTACCATCCTATAACATGTAATAATTCTTTGCGGGATCAATTCATCTTTATCATTAGGAACTACGGTAATACCTCCCTTTTTAGGGACACAATGGACAGGGCTTACCCATTCACTATCAGCAACGGGATAAATAATACCTGCCTCAAGGAGCTTTAGAATCTCCTTTCTTACCACTTCCTTCATTTTGGGATTTAATCGTCTTTGAGGATCTCTACCTGGCTTGGCATCTTTCTCTACTGAAATTTTGTGTTGACATAATGTGGGACTAATGCCCTTAAGATCATCCAGAGTATATCCAATAGCAGATCGGTGCTTCTTCAGAGTTTTCAATAATCTTTCTTCTTCTTTCTCTGAAAGGTTAGCGCTAATAATAACAGGATATATTTCTTTTTCATCAAGATAAGCATACTTAAGATTATCAGGTAATGGTTTGAGTTCAAACACGGGATCACCCTTGGGTGGAGGGGGATCCCCAAGAATTTCAATGGGAAGGTTATGTTTCAGCATAGGTTCCTGCTTAAGGAACACTTCATCTATTTCTTCCCTTTCTTTCATAAACATATCGTTTTCAAGGTCTAGCAAATACTGTTCTAACGGATCAGTTGTAGGAACAGCAATGGAAGCAAGACCAATAATTTCATCCTTACTAGATGGTTCCCTTTCACGAGGTTGTCTACTAAACATGGCAAAATTAAACTCATGAGACATACCATCTATGCCAACAGTGACAATATTCCTTTCACAATTAATCTTAGCACTAGCAGTATTCAAGAAAGGTCTACCAAAAATAATGGGACAAAAATCATCTTGTGGGGTACCAAGAACAAGAAAATCAGCAGGCTATTTAACCTTCCCACACAAAACTTCAACATCTCTAACAATCCCAATAGGTTTAATGGTGTCCCTATTAGCAAGCTTAATTGTAACATCAATGTCTTCTAATTCAACAGGTGCAATGTCGTGCATAATTGGTTTATAAAGATCATAAGGTATCGCACTAGCACTAGCACCCATATCACATAAGGCATGATAACAATGATCTCCTATTTTAACAGAAATAACAGGCATGCCTACAACAGGTCTACGTGTCTTAGTATCAGGTCTAGCAATATTGGCAGTCTCACCATAGAAAGAAATAACATGCCCATCCAAATCCTCATCCAAGAGATCTTTAACCATAGCAATGCAAGGTTCAACATTAATTTGCTCAGGAGGTGTATAGGTCCTAGTATTACACTTACGAACAACAGTCGAAGCTTTAGTGTGATCTTTTATCCTAACAGGAAAAGGAGGTTTTTCAACATAAGCAGTAGGAACAATAGGATCACTATATGTAATAGTCTTTTCTTCGACTGTAATAGGTGCAACTACTTTCACTTCAACAGGAGGATTATATTTAAACCACTTCTCTTTAGGGAGATCAACGTGAGTAGCAAAAGATTCACAAAAAGTAGCTACTATCTCAGAGTCAAGTCCATACTTAGAGCTAAATCCACGGAAAGCATCGGTATCCATAAAATATTTCACACAATCGAACTTAGGTGTAATACCTGACTCCTTACCATCGTCGGAACCCCAATCTTCAGAGTTTTGTTTAATTCTTTCCAATAAGTCCCATTTGAAATCAATAGTCTTCAGCATATAAGAACCAGCACAGGAAGTATCGAGCAGGTTGCGATTATCAAGAGAAAGCCGAGCATAAAAATTCTGAATAATCATTTCCCGAGAGAGATCATGATTGGGGCATGAATACAACATTGACTTAAGCCTCCTCCAAGCTTGAGCGATGCTTTCTCCTTCGCGAGGCCAGAAATTATATATATAATTACGGTCACGATGAACAAGATGCATAGGATAAAACTTCTGGTGAAATTCCAACTTCAATCGCTTATAATTCCAAGATCTCGTATCATCACATAGCCTATACCATGTCATTGCATCTCCCTTCAAAGATAAAGGGAAGACCTTCCTTTTGACAACATCATCAGGAATACCTGCAAGCTTAAATAATTCACAAACTTCATCCACAAAGATAAGGTGTAAATTGGGATGCAATGTTCCGTCTCCTGCAAAAGGATTAGCTAGCAGTTTTTCTATCATACCTGAAGGAATCTCAAAGTGAATATTCTCATAAAGTTCAGTAGGTTGAGGAGCATCTCTTTGCTCTTCTGGTTGGGGTGAAGATACCCCAAACAAGCCCCTCAAAGGATTAGTTTCCATAGTGACAAGTAACAGAAAATTTCAGCACACTATATAAATGTTTCCTTACCAAGTTCCACTCACCAAAAGCGCTACACTCCCCGGCAACGGCACCAGAAAAGAGTCTTGATGACCCACAAGTGTAGGGGGTCTATCGTAGTCCTTTCGATAAGTAAGAGTGTCGAACCCAACGAGGAGCAGAAGGAAATGATAAGCAGTTTTCAGTAATGTTTTCTCTGCAAGCACTGAAATTGTAGGTAATAGATAGTTTTGTGATAAGATAAATAGTAACGAGAAAAAAGTAAATAAAGTAAATAAGGTGCAGCAAGGTGGCCCAATCCTTTATGTAGCAAAGGATAAGCCTGGACAAATTCTAATAATGAAGAAGGAGCTCCCGAGGACACATTGGGAATTATCGTCAAGCTAGTTTTCATCACGTTCATAAGATTCGCGTTCGGTACTTTGATAATTTGATATGTGGGTGGACCGGTACTTGGGTACTACCCTAACTTGGACAAGCATTCCACTTATGATTAACCCCTATTGCAATCATCCGCAACTACAAAAAGGAGTATTAAGGTAAACCTAACCACAGCATTAAACATATGGGTCCATATCAACCCCTAACGAAGCAACGCATAAACTAGGGTTTAAGATTCTGTCACTCTAGCAACCCATCATCTACTTATTACTTCCCTATGCCTTCCTCTAGGCCCAAATAATGGTGAAGTGTCATGTAGTCGACGTTCACATAATACCACTAGAGGAAAGACAACATATATCTCATCAAAATATCGAACGAATACCAAATTCACATGACTACTAATAGCAAGACTTCACCCATGTCCTCAGGAACAAACATAACTACTCACAAAGCATATTCATGTTCATAATCAGAGGAGTAATAATATGCATAAAGGATCTGAACATATGATCTTCCACCAAGTAAACCAATTAGCATCAACTACAAGGAGTAATCAACACTACTAGCAACCCACAGGTACCAATTTGTGGTTTTGATACAAGATTGGATACAAGAGATGAACTAGGGTTTTGAGATGAGATGGTGCTGGTGAAGATGTTGATGGAGATTGACCCCCTCCCGATGAGAGGATTGTTGGTGATGATGTTGGTGATGATTTCCCCCTCCCGGAGGGAAGTGTCCTCGGTAGAACAGCTCCGCCAGAGCCCTAGATTGATTCCGCCAAGGTTCCGCCTCGTGGCGGCGGAGTTTCGTCCCGTAAGCTTGCCCACGATTTTTTCTAGGGTAAAAGTGATGATATAGTAGAAGATGGACGCCGGAGGCCCACCAGGGGGCCCAGGAGATAGGGGGCCGCGTCCTATAGGGGGGATGCGCCCCCTGTCTCCTGGATGGGGTGTGGGCCCCCTGGCCTATTTCTTTCGCTCATAAATTCTTATTAAATCCAAAAACTTGTTTCGTGGAGTTTCAAGACTTTTGGAGTTGTGCAGAATAGGTTTCCAACGTTTGCTCCTTTTCCACCCAGAATTCCAGCTGCCGGCATTCCCCCTCTTCATGGTAAACCTTGTAAAATAAGAGAGAATAGCCATAATTATTGAGATATAATGTGTAATAACAGTCCATAATGCAATAAATATTGATATAAAAGCATGATGCAAAATGGACGTATCATGAAGCTTGTATTATTTTATTTGTGTCTACAGTTGTGTTGTGATATCTTCCCATGAGTCCCTGATCTTGATCGTACACATTTGCGTGTATGATAAGTGTATGATTGAATCAGGGGCGTCACAAGTTGGTATCAGAGCCGACTGCCTATAGGATCCCCCTTTCCAACTCCTTGGTCAAAGTTGAGTCTAGTCTTTGAAAAACTGTTTTACTAACATGGTTGTGTGGCTTACGGGCCCACGTCACCATTGGGTGGTATTAGGATCTTTTACTCCTCGACCTTTACTCTAGGGCTCTAATATCTCTTCTATTTGGGTTAAATGATTTTGTTAACTCTAACTCCAGGTTCTCGTAAATACTTTCTCTCGGAGAGCCCCTCACTCCAGATGATTGCTTGGTGCACCAGAAGATTCTGAGGATACTTTCCGATGTTTTCCCGAGACCCTTGTGCCCTTCGCCGTTGCGATCCCTACCACCAATAAATCCTTATGAGTAACTACCTACATTGTCGTTCATACATGCATCCCAAGTTGCTCTTGTTAGGGCATATTTCTCTCTCAGTGGTTTTGGTGATTGATGACAATGCCTTTGCGGACTAATTGTGTGCATTGAGCATTTTAGATGTTCCTTCTTATGGCACGAGACGATTTCACCCCTCAGGGCTTAAAGAGAATACGGTGTTTTTCCTTCATTTCATTTTCGGTGGACTTGAGTCATAGGATATACCGTACTATCAAGAGGGGTTCTCTATCGGAAAGGTTTGGGTGGAATCATCATGTACACATCTTCTTTGCACCCCCAGTTCTTTGCCTCCTCTTTGGTGTGTCCTCCGTTGTGTTGGGAGTGGCTCGGATGAAGCCAGCGGTAGTATGGCCTTTAGCGGTAGGTGGTAGTACCGCTCCAGTACCGCTCTACTACCGCCTCAATTTGGGGCTTGAATTTCTCATGTCAGGTTCAGTGGTAGTACAGTGGTGGTCCCTCTGGCATACTACCTCTGACCCCAACTAGACCCAAGTGAGCAACGGTAGTTGCAGCGACAGTAGGGCGGTAGTACCGCTTGGCTTGTAAGCGGTAGTACCATGCCTACCACCATTGCCACTGCTGCTCACGATTTTCTTCCCTATGGCTCTCCCCTGTGCTCTCGTAAGTCGTTGTGTGCTGACCCCAGCGGTAGTACCGTTGGGCAAGCGGCAGTGCCGCTACAGCAAGCAGTAGTACCGCTCCCTTGAGCGGTAGTACCACGCATTGCGGGCTGAGCACGGGAATAACAGTTGGATCTTTTGCCCGCTATATAAAGGGGGTCTTCTTCTCCAAGAAGACCACCTCTTCCTACCCTAACTTCATTGTTGCTCCAAAAGCTCATTCTCGCCCAATCTCTCTCCCTAGCCAATCAAACTTGTTGATTTTCTAGGGATTGGTTGAGAAGGCCCCGATCTACACTTCCACCAAGAGAAATTTTATTCCCCTACTAATCCCTTGTGGATCTTGTTAATCTTGGGTGTTTGAGCACCCTAGACGGTTGAGGTCACCTTGGATCCACATTCAATTGTGGTGAAGCTTCATGGTGTTGTTGGGAGACTCCAATTAAGTTGTGGAGATTGTCCCAACCTTGTTTGTAAAGGTTCGGTCGCCGCCTTCAAGGGCACCACTAGTGGAATCACGACATCTCGCATGGTGTGAGGGCGTGAGGAGAATACGGTAGCCCTAGTGGCTTCTTGGGGAGTATGGTGCCTCCACACTGCTCTAACGGAGGCGTACTTCCCTTCAAAGGGAAGGAACTTTGGTAACACATCCTCATCTCCATCGGCTCCACTTGTGGTTATTTCTTACCTTTACTTTGTGCAGCTTATTATTGTGTTGTATCCTTTGCTTGCTTGTGTTGCTTGTGTTGTTAGCATCATATAAATTTCTCACCTAGTTGCATATCTAGACAACCTAATTGTGCTTACCCTAATTTATTAAGAAAAGTTAAAAATTGGTAGTTGCCTATTCACCCCCTCTCTAGTCAACCATATCGATACTTTCAAAAGTTGATTAGAAAACTAAGGCGAATTCAAATATGCCATCCACATACCTGTCACATGCCTCTAACACTGCAAACATGGAACCTTCCCCTCTGTTTCATCTTTCCAATAACCGCCTAAAGCCGGGAAAACATTCCCAGATGTTTCCCGCTTCGTCTGTAACGTGTAGCACTGTATTAGGTCACCCTAGCACAACATATTGCCATGTCATGCATCGTGATGCATTTGATTGCTTTATATTTATTGTTTCTTCCCCCTCTTATCTCTGGTAGACCCTGAGACCGACGCTGCTCCCAAGTATAGCTACACCCGTGACGTCCAGCCACTCTCAGCAGAGCTTCCAGGCAAGTAAAACCCCCTTGATCATTCCTATATAGCCCATTCTTTCTCTCTCATGCTTGCATTAGATTTTGTTATTATTGTTCGATAACTACTAATCTGATGCATAGCCTGCTTTTGTAACCTGCTATTGTTATTTTACATGTTATCCTATATGCTTAGTATATGTTGGTTAGAGATCCATCAGTGGCCCCTCACCCTTGTCCCTATTGTCCCCGCTTTATTACCAGATGACTCGATCAACGTGATCGATGTGCAGAGACCGACACATCACCACACACCCCTTAGTTGTATGACTCTGTATAGGTACTATCGAGTGCCAAGGGTGATACCTCGTAACACACTCCTGATGATATCTTTGTAGTGTAGCTAACTGGCCCTGGATTATGGAAGGTGATTCCTCCTTCACCACTCCTGAAAACGACTCTGTCGTGCAACACCTCTAGTGTGAACCCTCCGAGGGTGATTCCTCCAAGGTCACTGAGGGAGTCCTGGACTAGGGGGTGTCCGGACAGCCGGACTATCAATATCCGCCGGACTCCAAGACTACGAAGATAGAAGATTGAAGACTCCGGCTCGTGTCCGGAAGGTACTTTCCTTGGCGTGGAAGGCAAGCTTGGCGTCTGGATATGTAGATCTCCTACCATTGTAACCGACTCCTGTGTAACCCTAGCCTCTCCGGTGTCTATATAAACCGGAGGGCCTTAGTCCGTGGGACAAGATACATCTCAACAAACATACCATAGGCTAGCTTCTGGGTTTAGCCTCCTTGATCTCGTGGTAGATCTACTCTTGTACTACCCATATCATCAATATTAATCAAGCGGGGCGTGGGTTTTACCTCCATCGAGAGGGCACGAACACAGGTAAAACATTGTGTCCCTCATCTCCTGTTACCATCCGCCTAGACGCACAGATCGGGACCCCCTACCGAGATCCGCGGTTTTGACACCGACATTGGTGCTTTCATTGAGAGTTCCTGCGTCGCGTCACCGATAGGCTCGATGGCATCTTCAACCAACAACGCTCGTGGGTGAGGCTTTTCTCCCGGACAGGTCTTTGTATTCGGCGGCTTTGCATGCGGGCAATTCTCTTGGCCATCCGGAGCAGATCGAAGCTTCGCCCGCCGTCAGTCGATTTGGAAGCTTAAACTTCACGGCCGATATTCACGGGGACTTGATCTTGACAGACTCGAGTCACAGCCAAGCGCGCCGCCTTGTGACGATGGGCATGATCTAGCTCTGCCGCGGACGGTGCTTTGGTGGCCCTTTTCGGATCGCTTCGCCACTAGCCCGAGCTGATTGCTCAGTCGAGGGCGGTGGATAGCGCGCCATACAGGGGCTTCAACATCACGGCGATGGGCGAATACCAATCATGTCCCTGCGAAACTTGTGATCGGCGCGGACTCCTCGTCGGACTCCGGGCCTCCGCGCCCTGCCGATTAATCCAGTTAGGCGCGGTTATGGAATTCACAGCCACAGACATCTTCCGGCACTTCGCCTTTTGGCGATATCCTGAATTCTCAAGCATCTCTCGCTATCGGAGAATCTGGCGGACTATGGCAAGGGCGGTTGGGAGCGCGGACGATGGAGAAATTGAGCCCACCGGCACCCACTTTGTAGCCAGCGCCGAGGATCTAACCGACATGCTAGACTACGACTTCGGCGACATCGGCGCTATGGGCGGCGATGCGGAGGCGAACAAACCAGCGCCTACGAGGGCCTGGAAGGCCACCTCGTCATATAGCGTATACATGGTGGATACCCCAAAAGAAGGAGATGGCGAAAAAGCAGCGGAGAAGATTCTCTAAAGAAGCAGCCCAAACGCCGGCGTCGTGGCGCCGCTCTAAATCCGCCACAATAAGAATGGAGATTCCGGCACGGAGACAATAACACTCGGAGAGTGCCAAAGGCGATCCTCCGCAAGATTCAGCGCGGGAGGGCCGCAGAAGCAAGCCCTCACCACAGGCGGCGGGCGAAGGGTTGAGGATGATAACTATATGCCTCCCTCCGAAGACGAAGTAAGCCTCAACGATGATGAATTCGTCATACCCGACGATCCCGTCGAACAAGAACGCTTCAGGCGCAGGCTCATAGCCACGACAAATAGCCAAAAGAAAAAGCAGCAACAGCTCCAAGCTGACCAGGATCTGCTAGCCGATCGATGGACCGAGGTCCTCGCGGCCGAAGAATATAAACTCGAACGCCCCTCCAAAAGTTACCCAAGACGCAAGCTGCTCCCCCGACTAGAGGAGGAAGCATACATACCTTCATCACCAGCGCACGACATGGCTGACCGACCACCTCGTGGTCGTGATAGAGAGGCGTCCAGGCCCTCAGCCAAATACGTACCCCTGCATCGCTCTAAAAGTGCGAAGCCAAGAGGGAACGCGCTGGACTTGCAAGATATATTGGAGGACAAAGCAAAACAATCCAGATCCATCTATGGATCACGTGGGCGCCCTCGACCCACGGCGAATACCGTCCGCGGACATAATGCGGCCGGGCGAACATAGCGAACAGCGCTCCCTCGAGCTGCGTCGCGATATTGCTCAATCTGGCGCCGCACACCGCTATGCTTCACCGATGAAGTAATGGATCATCGGATCCCGAAGGTTTAAACCCGTAAATATCGAATCTTACGATGGTACAACAGACCCCGCGGTGTGGATTGAAGATTACCTTCTCCGCATCCATATGGCCCGCGGCGACGATCTCCATGCCATCAAATATCTCCCACTCAAGCTTAATGGACCAGCTCGGCATTGGCTTAACAGCCTGCCCGCAGAGTCGATTGGGTGTTGGGAAGACCTGGAGGCCGCATTCCTTGATAACTTCCAAGGCACGTATGTGCGACCTCCAGACGCCGATGACTTAAGCCACATCATTCAGCAGCCAGACGAATCGGCCAGACAATTCTGGACACGGTTCCCTACGAACAAAAACCAAATCGTCGACTGTCCGGATGCAGAGGCCCTTGCAGCCTTCAAGCATAACATCCGGGACGAATGGCTAGCCCGGCACAGGGGCAGGAAAAGCGAAATCCATGGCAGCCCTCACGCCGCTAATGACCCGCTTTTGTGTGGGAGAGGACAGGTGGCTAGCCCGCAGCAACAATCTTCGTAAAAACACCGGCAGTCCGGATACTAAGGACAGCAGCGGCGAGTCACGTCGAATCAAAACAAAGCGCCGCGTGCTGGCGGCGATAAGGAGGATACGGCGGTCAATGCGGATTCGAGCTCTAAACCGGTCGTGGAAGAAGCCGTTCAAAGAACCACTCGGGTCCATCAATCTGGACCAAATACTCGACCGTCTATGCGGATACATGGCACCCCGAAAAGCCAGCTACCCACACCAATAGAGATTGTTGGGTGTTCAAGCAGGCCGGCAAGTTAATTGCCGAACACGATGACAAAGGGGCTAAATAGCGACGACGAGGAAGAGACCCGGCCGCCGAACAATAGAGGACAGAAGGGTTTCCCCCCACTAGTGCGGACGGTGAATATGATTTACGCGACCCATATACCCAAGTGTGAGAGGAAGCATGCACTACGGGACGTCTATGCGATGGAGCCAGTCGCCCCGAACTTCAACCCATGGTCCTCTTGCCCGATCACTTTCGATCGAAGAGACCACCCGACCAGCATACGCCATGGCAGATTCGCCGCATTGGTTTTAGACCCAATCGTCGATGGGTTTCACGACACGAGTCGATGGGCGGCGGTAGCAACTGAACCTGCTTTATCGGGATCACGGTCGCAAAATGGGCATAGACCCATCAAGGATTAAACCTACAAAGACAACCTTTAAAGGTGTCATCCCGAGTGGAAGCCAAGCTATGCAGGCTCGGTCCTGCTGGAAGTGGTCTTGGATCACGGATAACTTCGAAGCGAAGAGTTAATCTTGACATAGTCCCGTTCGCGATGGCTATCATGCTCGCTTTCGGACGAACGCGTTTGCAAAATTCAGCGGTGCCGCATTATGCATACCTAAAGCTCAAAATGCCGGGCCCTCGTGGAGTCATCACGGTCAATGGAAATACGGAGCGCTCCTCGAGCGGAGGAACATACTGGCGGCTCGGCGAAATCTGAGCAGCCTTCTCAGCAATTCTCAAGTCCGGCAATTAAAAAGCGGATCAGCAAAACAGCGCCCGAGCAATGCCAACCAAGACCACTGGCGCGATCGAGCATCGCGTAGCAATCGGCCCCACCCTCGCCAGCGCATGATCGCAAGAATAACACTCGCGCACATCATTACGCTTTGGAGATACCATGGGCGCGGGGAGGGCTTGATCACAAGGGACAAAGAGTGCGGCTCGACCACACCAGGGCTCATATGGCGCCCCCTTTGGTTTACTTTTATCTTTTCTTCTTTTCATGAATACTGGGACTCTGTTAATCGAAGCCTTGCTCGACAAAAAGACTTGCGAACTCACGATGCAACGATCGGGGACTCAAGAAGGCTGCGACGAACAATCGGTGGTCTCCATTACGAGCATTAAATTCGATTACATACACCAAGTCTGCAGCTCATCCACGGAGGGACATGTTAATTTAGTCCAAATCCCTTGCTTATCCGCACTATTTGTATCAGTCCGCTTTATTAGTGACCTTCTTTCGTAAATAACGCAGCACCTCCTTTTGCAAGTACATTACCTTTTCATTGCAATTCGTTACCTCTTATATATGTTCATTATATGACATCTTGCACCCGTATACTTTAGTGCGGCCGAATCGCCAGGGCTTCATTCCCGGATTATGGTGTAATTAAGTCCGAACACTTTCACAAGTCGGCACCCGAACTTATAGCATTATATGAATCAGCTCGAATCATGTCTTGGGTCAATAGTTGGGTTTGCCCGGCTCCCATGTTTTGGTACCTTACGTTCCGTTCCGTCGGCTAAGGTAGCTTGGGAGAACCACTGCGATTGCGCCCGGTTGAGCAGGTTAACGCCTCGATGGAAAGCTAAAACTGGCGGCATGATAAGGCGAGACTGGTCGCTGTTTGAGAGGTTCTTTTGGGTCCCTAAAGACTCATGCCGCTTGACGAAGTTCGGATGATGTCCGAAGGCGTGGATAGCGCCCAGTTGGTCTTCGAATACGAGGGCTTCACGAAATTTAAAATTATAGAATTCTATGGCTAAGTGAGAGTGTTCAAGCATTATAAGTCCGGTCGCCTTGTTCGTCGTGTTGGCGCCTCCTAGATGGACCCAATAATGGGAACAAGAGTGCTCAAGTTTATCACCGAACACCCCAGCCCTTGTAGCTTGGGGGCTGAAGCTAACGACTTGCCATCTCTCAGATTTTACAAACGGCCGCATAGGTAATATTTTAAATTCAATAAGCGTTGCTCATGGTGCATATAAACAAAGTTTTCAGCGCCAAGGATAAATACACAGCGAGTTCACTCAAAAATTACATCTCGGGGGCACTCATCTGCAATATCGCAGCTCCTTTAGGACAACTTTATAATATCGCTCGGCGTGCGATGCTCCTCCTTGCCGGCGGCGGATCCGTGAAGCTTCTCCGCATCGGTTGCCCCATTGCACCTTTATGCGGGCAAGGGCCCGATGAGCACCTTCAATACAAAGCGGAGCGCTGATCACATCCACTGGGCACGCATCCACCAGCCGCCGCACTAGGCCAAAGTAGCTGCCGGGCATGGCTTTGTCCGAGCCATAGCGGACTATGAGGCCCTTCATGGCCTCCTCGGCTACCTTGTGGAGTTCGACCAGCTGCTTCATTTGGTCGCTTGGGGCACCGGATGGCGGCCTCGACATCTTGAGACGAACACCTTCTCCGTCGAGCTCCCTCCTCGCCACGATAAGCGGTGGCATCGGGCGCACGCGGCAGATCTGCAAATGCCCCTGGAGAGCTCCGAATTCGGGTAAGTATCCGGTAATTTACATTAACGTGCCTGCTCTGCATGAAAAAGGCCTTACCCGCCGCTATCTTCTTTATGTCCTCTACCTCCTGAAGGGCCTTCTGGGCCTCGGCCTTGGCGGACTTGGCACTTTCGAGAGTCGAGGCAAGCTCGGACTCTCGAGTCTTGGAGTCACGCTCCAAACTCTCATGCTTTTCCATGAGAGCCTGGAGCTCTTGCCGCACTTCCGCCACCAGCACCACTTGCTTTTCTCGCTCAGCCCGTTCCGTGGCGCATTGCGTCGACGCGGACACGGCATCCTCGAGGCTGCCACATCCTTAGTGGCCCTGCATTACATATTATCCTTATTAATTTTGTTTGCAACCAAAACCCTTTTCTGTAAGGTACTTCTTTAAAGTGGTGTTACTCACCTTCTTTTTCCTTGAGCTGCCTCTTGGCATGGCCGAGCTCTTGTTCCGACCGCTCAAGGTCCTTTTTCAGCGCCTCGACCTCCGCCGTTAATGCGGCAGAGGTCAACAGCGCAGCCTGCAAACCCATATTGACATATTTTTAGAAACCCTGCGTATATCTTGTTAAAGATCCTTAGTCCGGCTTTTGTTTCCAAACACCGCACTAAGCATCAGGGGCTACTGTCTATGCGGTATTACATTACATAATTTTAAACTTCTTACCTCAAAGCTTTGTTAGAAGGCTGTTGCGAGCTTCGATCAGCCCGCCCTTGGCGGCTGGACCTTCTCAATCACTGCACTCATGAGAGTGCGCTGTTCTTCCTCGATGGAAGCGCCTTTAAGCGCCTCCGGCGGAGTTATCCGGCGCCTCGGTTGGGCGGAGGCCGCCGGTGTCGTAATCTGCCCTTCCTTGAAGGGCGCTTGCGGACTCTGGAACCACTGCGGGTTCGAGGTAGAGTCCGGCACAAAGTCCGGAGGTCGCTGACGGCGCCCGAGCCTCCTCTGGCGGGTCCCCTTTGGGATTCCGCCTCGTCCCTCGTCCGGCGTGGGGTAGAGGCGTCGGGATGGAATTTACATCCGACGGCGCCAAAGACCCGCTCATCGAGACGGGAAGATCGTCAACGGCCGGACTACAGGCAGAATGCGGCGTTAGAAGGACACTACATGGCATACAGTGTACCGCATATAAAAGATCTGAATACTTACCCTGTCGGACGCCTGGCCCTTGGAGGCCACTCTTCCTCGCCAACGTTGATGTTGGCGAAACTGTCCGGGGGGATAGTTCTCCCCCTCTTGGACCCTTCGGCCGCCCCGATTGGGGAGGCCTTCCTCTTCCTCTCTCCCTCCTACGGGAGAGAGTACTCCTCCTCCTCGTCATCTTCGGAGGAGGATTCCTCGTCGTCGTCGGGCCTTTGATTCACGGAACTCTTCGAGTCCCGTGGCCACCTTCTTGGCCTTCTTCTCCGGCACCACGTACGATGCCGGAACCAGCAGCCTTTCTAAATGGGCATCCACTGGTTCTTCTGGCATGGGAGTCGGGCTGATGAGCAGCTCGGCCTTCTCCATCCATTCTTGTCAAAGGAAGAGGCAGATTAAAAACCTCGCTAGAGTCAATCTAATTACTACAAGTGTCCCGTAATGGGGTCGAATCACTTACCTTGTCAGTCGGAGACTGCGAGCTGAATCCGCGGTCTTCAGTTGCGGATGCGGGCGCATCGGCGCTCTTGAACAGCACCCTCCAGGCACCTTCGTATGTTGTATCGAAGAGCCCGCTCAACGTCTGGTGCTGTTCCGGATTAAACTCCCACAGATTAAATGCCCGTTCTTGGCATGGGAGAATCCGCCGGAGGAGCATGACCTGGACCACGTCGACGAGCCGGAGCCTATTGCTCACCGGCTTCTTGATGCGGGCTCAAAGTCCGTCACCTCCACGGATCACCCCATCGCAAGCCCTTCTCTTTCCGGGAGGTGAGCTGCGTGGGGATTCCAGATCTAAATTCGGGGCCGCCGCCCATGTAGGCTCAGCGGCTCGATGATGTAGAACCACCCCGACTGCCACCCCTTGGCGGAGTCCACGAAGGTCCCTTCTAGCCAAGGGGCGTTGGGCGGCTGCCCAGCATGGCGCCTCCGCATTCGCTTGCGTCCCTTCACAACCTTCGCTTGCGTTGAAGGTGTTGAGCCACGAGCGAAGTGGGGCGGATGCGAGAAAGGCCTCGCACCTGACGATAAACGCCGAGATGTTGAGGGCGAAGTTGGCGCCGGATCGTGGAAATCCAGCCGTAGTAAAACATGAGCCCCAGACGAATGGATGGGCGGAAAGCCCGATCACGGAGGAAGTGGGAAGGAAGACGACCCTCTCATGAGGCCCTGGGGTGGGGATGAGCTGCCCGCGTCGGGCGGCCGATTAGCGATGTCATTTGGAAAGGTATCCGGCGTCGCGCAGCTTGGTGATGTCCTCCTCCTACGGTGGAGGCCATCCATTGCCTCCCCTCCGGACATATTCGGAGAAGGGTTGAGGTGAGATCTGTGAGCTTGGGCATTGGAGCTTGAGTTCGCAGGATGGATAAGCAAAGGAGGAAGAAGGCGTGGGTGAGAAGGTAAATCCTTATCCCTTATATATAGGCGGACAAAACTATCGTCCCTCACCGGCTGGTAAAACTCGCTTGTCTCCCAAGCGCCACCATCAATAAGCGCGGTTGGGTTACCCACGCACGTATTGATGAGAATCCGGAATAAGGGAACACGATCTACGCTTGACGGGGCGTGCCAAGAAACGCGCCGCTAAGCGTCTTTGAAGTGGTACGATAATTCAAACAAAGGCTTGGTGCGGTGTGATGTCACGCCGCATAATCGTCCGCAGATTGGATCGGTGTATATGTTTTATTCTCTACGTTTGGAATGTGGAAACTATTTTGCGAGCGGGCACTATCACGGTGTTCATTATCTTCTCCGGATTATTCAAGGGAGGAACCCGCCTTGCAAAGCCGAACATTATGCACGCCGGACTTCTCGTCATTGAAGACTGGTTCGGGGCTCTTGAGGAGTCTGGACTAGGGGTGTCCGGACAGCGGACTATCAATATCCGCCGGACTCCAAGACTACGAAGATAGAAGATTGAAGACTCCGGCTCGTGTCAGGAAGGTACTTTCCTTGGCGTGGAAGGCAAGCTTGGCGTCTGGATATGTAGATCTCCTACCATTGTAACCGACTCTGTGTAACCCTAGCCTCTCCGGTGTCTATATAAACCGGAGGGCCTTAGTCCGTAGGACAAGATACATCTCAACAATCATACCATAGGCTAGCTTCTAGGGTTTAGCCTCCTTGATCTCGTGGTAGATCTACTCTTGTACTACCCATATCATCAATATTAATCAAGCAGGACATAGGGTTTTACCTCCATCGAGAGGGCCTGAACCTGGGTAAAAACATTGTGTCCCTCGTCTCCTGTTACCATCCGCCTAGACGCACAGTTCGGGACCCCCTACCCGAGATCCGCCGGTTTTGACACCGACAGTCACCTTGACGATTACGTCGAGTGGGAATCCATCAAGGGTGATTCCTCGGATTCCCCTTGATGTTATGGACACACAGTTACCTTGACTTTGCCTCTGAACCTTGTTGAAGTCGGGTCGGCCCCGAGGGGTACCCGCGAGAGTTACTGAGTCGGGTTGACCTGGAGGGTAACTGTGAGATAATTACGAGGCATGGCCGGGCAGGCAGACCGCCCTAGAGAGGGTAGGGCTGACCCTTGCCATAAGTCCTTGAGACGGGGCGACATGATCATTGATTGTCTCTGCGTGCTCCCAAGACACTAAGGTTTTGGATATGTGATCAGAGTAGGCCTCGAGCCTTTTCGCACTAACCACCATGCGCGAATAAGTATGGGCACTCGGTGTCGTACGATTCTTCTGAAAGCTCTCACACGTAAGTAATTTAGCGTCGCGCACCTAGTTGGACAGTAACCACCTACACTTGTATAAGGGGGTGGGTCTACTCCAGGCCGCATTCGCAACGTGCAGGATTGCAAAGAATGAGTGGCCCATGACTCCTTCACATTTAGGATGTAGAACAGCGTGCTGGCCTCTCTGTTGAGCCTATGTAGGACCAAGAAAAGTGTGTCCGGCCAAAGCTAATCGAGCGTGTTGGGTAAGTTGGTGCACCCCTGTAGGGAAATTAATCTATTCGAATAGGCATGTCCATGATAACGGATGCTTGGAGTTATATCTTGATCTATTACAACTAGAACTGGATACTGGAGACACTTAATGGTTATGATGGCTCCGGGATCGCTTTCTCGCAGGGAGTTGAGGAAGGATCTCTGGGTGTTACTACAAAATACTTGTTACTTCTTAACATGTTAATCTGCACTCTTCTAATCCTGCAATACGATGCAAGCTGGTAGTCTTCGATAGGCTAGACCTTCCCCTCTATTCTGGCATTTCTGCAGTTTAGTCCAAAGATATAGCCCCATTCCCTTGATACTGATGCATACTTAGTATAGATCTGATGTAAGTCTTGCAGTTCATTGGATGAGTACTCACGGTTGCTTTGCTACCTCTTTTCCCCTCTACGCGATTGTTGCGGTAAGATGACGGAGACTAGGAGCCAGTTGATCCCGCTGGCGACTACTACTACTCCGACGGAGCCTACTACTACATGGAGACCGCCGACGACCAGGAGTAGTTAGGAGGCTTTCAGGCAGGAGGCCTGCACCTTTTCGGTCCAGATGTCGTTGTTTGCTAGCCTTTTAAGGCAGACTTGTTTATTTTATGTCTATACTCAGTGTTGTTTCTTTCGCTGACTCTTGTGTAACTCGAGCTAATGTATTCGAGCTCTCGAGGCCCCTGGCTTGTAACATAAAGCTTCTAATATTTTATTTTGTCTCTAGAGTTGTTTTGTGATATCTTCCCGTGAGTCTCTGATCTTGATCGTGCGCATTTACGTGTATGATTAGTGCACGATTAAGTCGGGGCGTCACACTACCCTAGGACCGGAGACCTCTCACTTAATTAAGAATATTTGGTTTTGAATTTTAACTTGGTCAATAATTTTTCAAGAAAACAATCGTCAAGTGAGGTGCTTAATTTTAAATTTGATTCACGATTTTGACTGATCAATAATTTCCCAAATTAATTGCAGCAATCTACTTATAAAAATATATCAGTCTCGCGTACGGTCTCATCGCCTCACAAAAAATAAATGCTAACATGAAACACTATAGCACCAATATGATTTTGGATTGAATTCCTGACTTTTGTCTTGGTCAACGATTTCTCAAGGAGCTCTCTCATTCAATGAGACGTTCAATTTTGAATTTGGTTCATGATTTTGACTGGTCAATGATTCCTCGAATCAATTGACAACAACCAACTCACAAAGATACATCAGTCTCGCACCATCTCATCACCTATACAACCGCGCCTCCACCGAGTACTATCATGTGCCTCTAATATAAAGCACAAAATGTGCTCCACGCGAGAGCACCTCTCATGTGAAGCACATTCGTGTCACGCTTGAAGAACACATGTGCTCCACGCGGGAGCATACTTATGGTCCATGAAAACAAAAATAATGTATATGAAAAAAATCCAAAAACTATAAAATAAAATAAATAGCAAATAAACCATTACTATGCAATAAACGTCCAACGCGTGATATGTGGTGGCGCAGCATCTGGAATGCTGGAGCACTCACTAGGGAAAGTGCCCTTTGTAGGGGGCACTTGTGGGTTGGTTGCCCAAAACATTGGCTAGCTCATAGAGAGAAAAGCTTTTGAAAACATTTTCTGTTTCATTTTTTGGGACAAGATAACGGATACTTAGCGATTAGCATTAAAAATTTGTGGGACAAATGGTCCTAGGTTTGAGGCTCACCACCTTCTATTTATTTTAATCTGAGCATTTCAGCATAACTCCTCCTATTCTCAACTCGGTTTATTTATATTTTGGTGATTTTGGTTTTTTATTTTATTTTTCCCTTGCTTTCTTATATTTTTTGTTTTGCTTTCTTTTTTAAAATATAAATAAAACACCAGGAAGGAAAAGAAATAAAGGAATCGAGGAAACTACGAAACCCACTAAAAAACTCCTATCAAAAACACTAAAAAAATGTGCCCCGTCCTTGCATATTAGGCCTAGCCCATTGTGCATCACCCAACAACGCCATGTACCGGGGGTTGCCCATCATGCCATGGTATGACCCGGACACACTACCCCCCCCCCTCTCCCCCCAAGGTCTACTCAAAAAGGTGCCACCAACTTTGCAAATAAGAAATGTATATTTAGTAGATCCAATAGGATTCTACCATGTAAACCGACTCAGGTCATAACCCTACCCCTTGTCCACCTATACAAGGAGAGTAGCGGTATGTCAAGTCGGCATGCTCTGTGGGCACAACACACCTCTCTCATACCAGACAACCACCATCAATACAATCAGGAATGCACAAGCGAGGTATTACCTCACCTTGGGGGCCTAAACCTGGGTAATCCTATGTCTCATGTGCACCCAATCTAATCCTCTGTACGGTGTCTACCCCGTGATGATTATTATTGGAAATTACATCGACATTGCCTCCCTGTGCGAATATTTGACAACTTGAGCAGTGAGGGTCGGGAACTCTTAGTCATCGCCTTCAAGGGGAACTTCCCCTATAACACACGGGAACGTGCGAGTGTGTAGACCCATTTGGCTTAGAAAGTAGCCCCTTCGCACTACTTAAGCCATATTGAAACCGGATAACTCTAGTACAGCAGGAAAAAAAGCCTTCTCCTACTTTCCTCCCCTTGGGAAAAAATTAGCCCCAATTTCTTTAATGATTTTTAAAATGTTCATGTATTTTTTAGAAACTTCATGAATTAAAGAAATGTTCACAGATTTTCAGAAATATTTATAAAGGTCATCATGAATTTTAAAAATGTTTACGAATTTACAAATATTCACAAGTTAGAGAAACATCAATGGATACAAAAAATGTGAACACTAAAAATGTTCACGCACAAAAAAATAATTTTTTGAAACAACATTCATGAATTTGAACAAAGGCACAAAACTGAAAAGAAATTAAAATGGAGAAAAAAACCAAGGGCAAAGAAATAAGAAGCAAAAAGAAAATAAGAAAATGGAGAAAGTAAAAGTTGCACAGAAAACTAGTAACCCGGAGAGAACTACTAAAATGAAATAAAACTATTTTTTTTTCTAACACAATACAGACGCATGCACTCATACATACATTCACCCATATGAACGCACGCACATACACTCACCCCTATGAACACACGCCCGCACACCCTACCCCTATGTGAGCACCTCCAAGGAACTGAGCCGGCACATCATTTTAAGATTGACGAAGTCTCCACAAACACCTTCGTAGTCGACGGGAACGTGTCATCTCACTTAACGCACATCGCTGGAAGACATGAAACAAATCCATAAAAATCCGAGCATCAGCGTCAAGTATAGGATTTGAACCCTGGTGGGCAGGGGATACCACTGTCCTCCTAACCATTCAACCATAGGTTTGCTTCATAGCCGATGAAGGGAGCCTCCATGGGCCCGCCCACCTAAAGCAACTCCACAGTCACAGGTGAGTATTCTGTATGGGTAAGTTGTATTTCCCGCAACGGGCGGGAAATATGATATACTGCGAGCGTCATATAAGTTATCACAATCACGCTATGTCTCGCTAGCTGTGAGACGGTAGCTTGCCTCGCACCAAGGAACCTAATAGTGGGTGGGCCTGGTAGGAGTTGGTTTTTCATTTTGTTCATTTATTTATTGTCTACCACTTTTATTTTTCTATTTTTATATCTGAAAAATAATAAACATATAAATTATAAATTAACTTAATTAATTTCAAAAAGCTCATCATGCATTGAAATAGATTCCTCTAATATAATAAATTCTTCACACAATATTTTACAATATATTTGTATCATTCGAAAAAATTCTTCATCCATGTAAAGCATGTTCATGCAATTAAAACCTATGCTTGGTAATATTTAAGCAATGTTTACACAATCTAAATTTTTGTTCACATAATTTTGGAAAAATGTGTTGTACTCCCCTTGTAAAGAAATATAAGAGCGTTTAGATTACTTGAGTAGTGATCGAAACGCTCATCGATTTCTTTACAGAGGGAATACCATTCAAGAAATAGTTCATGACACTTAAAAAAATATGGTTAACACGTTAAAAAAATCACATGTTTACAAAAATATTTATGTCCTTTATAAAAAATTTACTGAACTTGTGTTTAAAAACTGTTCGCCGTGATTTTTTTTACTGAATATGCATTTGACAAATGTTCAGAACGTATTTGGGGAAGTGTTTAACATGTATTTGGAAAACATTTAGCTAAAAATGTTCAATCTATTTAGTCAAAATGGTCAATGTGCATTTAAATAAATTCTGCATGTATTTAAAAAGAAAAAATAATGACATTTCTGAAAATATTCAATGTGTGTTTTAGCAATATTCATTGTACATTAAAAAACATATATTTGGAATATGCCTTACATGTATTTAAAAAGTGTTCAATATGTATGCAAAAGATGTTGAACGTTGACTTAAATAAAGTTGACAATAATAAAACGAAAGAAATAAAAAAAATAGAAAATTCAAAATAAACCGAAAATAATACCAATGAAAACCAATAAAGAAAACACTCCAAAAAACAAAAAACATAAATAAATAACACAGAACTTTTTTGCATGGAAGTTCCTAAAACCAGTCTTACCGGTTTGTAATACCGTCCCAAGACCACTCTATTGGGTCCGCTACTAAGACGCGCACAAAGCCGTGGGCAGAGGCGAGACGGTGCTACATCTTGCAGTAACTGAGATATAACACTAGCGGGTTATCACTGAGTTTCCTATTTGCTACTCCCTGCGGTGGATTGTCATTGATTCGAACAACAGGCATACACCCAACAAGTACCTGCGCAGGACATTTTGTGCTAGGAAGACCTTGTGGGTTTGGGCACAACTTGGACGGTTTCAACCCGCTTTTTTGTTTTGGGAACCTTATAGAAGGTTCCTAAACAAAATCTTTATTTCGTTGTTGTTTTCTGTATTATTTTACCAGAGCTCTCGGTTATTTATTTTATTTTATTTTATTTTGTTTAATGTTTCTTTTTTAAAATATTCATAAAAATCATAACTGTTCAATATCATAAAAAATTGTTTTGGATTTCCAAAAAAATTCTTTCTACAAATTCAATGCTTGGAATTTCAAAATTGACCTTGTTTTTCCAAAAAAAAATCATTTTCACAAAAAAATGATCAAATTTCAGAAAATGTTCTGGTTTTACAAAATAATTGCATTTTCAAAAAATATTAAAAATTGAAAACGTTTGCTTTTTTGTAAAAAAAACTCGTTTTTTCTAAAAATGTTCAGGACTTCAAAAATATCTTGTTTTCCAGAAAATGTTCAGATTTTCAAAAAATATTTAGTACTTTCATAAAATGACCGTGTTTCTAAAAATTATTAGTGTTTTGCTCAGAAAATTTAAAAATGTCCTGGTTTTTAAATTCATTCCAGAATTTCAAAATAGCGTTGGTATTTTCAAAATTCGTTTATGTTCGAAAAATCTTCTTGTTTTCAAAAAATGTTCAATTTTTTAAAAAAAGGTTGTTTGCTAAAATGCCCAAGTTTTTGAAAAAGTTCATGGTTTTATTTTCTGAATTTTTATTTTTGTTAACTGACGTGAATAAACCCGCATGCTACAGATTATCATTCACTGCAGTATTTTTCCGGTTTGTTCTAGATTGCTTGCTACAGTCTTAATGGGCCAGGACAGTTGGCTCCCTCCTGTGCAAATAGGAGGCAATTTGACACTTAATGCATTCAATAGGAGCTCCTTGTTATCGCTGTTTCTCTGCTTTGTTATGGGCTTGCCTGATCCTCCCAATCCTACCTATCGCTACGGGCAACTTTACTTCCGCGCTAGGCCGAGCTTCTATGACCGTTGGCCGAGCCCACGTACTGCCATAGCTTTGTTATAGGCTTTTTTTAAGGAAGTACAACTGTCGGTGTCAAAACCGGCGGATCTCGGGTAGGGGGTCCCGAACTGTGCGTCTAGGCGGATGGTAACAGGAGACGAGGGACAGAATGTTTTTACCCGGGTTCAGGCCCTCTCGATGGAGGTAAAACCCTACGTCCTGCTTGATTAATATTGATGATATGGGTAGTACAAGAGTAGATCTACCACGAGATCAAGGAGGCTAAACCCTAGAAGCTAGCCTATGGTATGATTGTTGAGATGTATGTTGTCCTACGGACTAAGGCCCTCCGGTTTATATAGACACCGGAGAGGCTAGGGTTACACAGAGTCGGTTACAATGGTAGGAGATCTACATATCCGTATCGCCAAGCTTGCCTTCCACGCCAAGGTGTAGGATCGAAAGTATGTCTAGAGGGGGGGTGATTAGACTACTTGACAATATAAAAATTCAGCCTTTTGACAAAGAACAGTTTTTGGCAGATTCACAATTATGATCAAGTCAAGCATCACCCTACACATGCAATTCTAGAGTATAGGCAGCGGAAAGTAAATTGCACATGTAGTAAAGAGAGGTGGAGAAGAGCAAACGCAATTTTGGAGACGCGGTGATTTTTCTCGTGGTTCCGATAGGTGGTGCTATTGTACTTCCACGTTGATGGAGACTTCAACCCACGGAGGGTAACGGCTGCGAGAGTCCACGGAGGGCTCCACCCACGAAGGGTCCACGAAGAAGCAACCTTGTCTATTCCATCATGGCCTACGCCCACGGAGGGCTAGCCTTACTCGGGGTAGATCTTCACGAAGTAGGCGATCTCCTTGCCCTTACAAACTTCTTGGTTCAACTCCACATCTCGACGGAGGCTCCCAAGCGACACCTAACCAATCTAGGAGGCACCACCCTCCAAAAGGTAATAGATGTTGTTGATGATGATGAACTCCTTGCTCTTGTGCTTCAAATGATAATCTCCCCAACACTCAACTCTCCTCACTGATTTGGCTGTGGTGGAAGAAAGGATTGAGTGGAAAGCAACTTGGGAAGGCTAGAGATCAAGCTTCATATGGTGGGAGTGGAGCAACTTGATCTCAACACAAGGGTAGGTAGTTCTCTTCTCGTAAATGTAAGGTAGGAGTGGTAGTTCTTTCGATGGCTCTCTCCACGAATGAAGAGGGGTGGAGGGGTATTTATAGCCTCCACACAAAATCCAACCGTTACACATTTGACCAATCTCGGTGGGACCGAAGTTGACAACTCGGTGAGACCGAAAGTTCAAATCATGTGAACATTGGGATTTTCGGTGGGACCGAAAATACAATCTCGGTTAGTTCGATTCGTGCAAAGACAAGAGCTTGCCAATCTCGGTGGGACCGACTTCATCATCTCGGTGACACCGATTTGATGATGAAGGTTCTGAAGCTTGGCGACTCAAGTTTCGTGAGACCGAGTTCGAATCGGAAAATCCAAGATTTCTAGGGTTTGGCTTTATGGTGAGGTTGTTCATCTCGGTGTGGTGAGTTTGGAATATCGGTGGGACCGAGATTACTTATGAGTGTATATGGCGGTGAAAGTTCTCGATAGTTTAGGAGATGTATCACTAAGCACTTGAGCAACCAGATCATCATCATAACCTCATCCCTTTTAATAGTATTGGCTTTCCTATGGACTCAATGTGATCTTGGATCACTAAACCAAAAATGGAGTCTTGAGCTTTTGCCAATGCTTGCCTTAGCATTTTGAGGGTCCACTTCTTGATCCTTGCCATACCCATATCTTGAACTTTCGAAATGATTCTCAAGTAACTATTAGTTCAATGATATATATGTTGTTATTAATTACCAAAACCACCCGGGGATTAGTTGCACTTTCAATCTCCCCCTTTTTGGTAATTGATGACAACATATAGATCAAAGCTTTGACAAAGGATATAATCAATGAATAATATCGTCGCTTTGAGAAGTATGTGATAAGCAAGAGCTCCCCCTAAATTTGTGCATTATTTAAGATTTGCGTTTGAATGCAAATGCACAATCGATTAGGATCATGGGTCACTCTTCCATGTCACATACATCTTGGTGGAGCGCACAAAATGATAAGAATGAACAGCATGCACCCAATCACCAAGACATGAGTAAATGGTCATACAAGATAGGAATAGCATATGATAAGCATTAAGCACACATTAAAGCATAGTACGACCAAGCACTCATTAAGGTAGAATGAAACGTAGTATCAAACACTTTGAATGTCTCGAAAACCAAAAGTATTTCAAAGAAACATAAAAGAACGAAAGAGCAAAAGCGACAACAAGACTCTCTCTCTCGAAGTCCTATGATCTATACAATTTCCCCCTTTGGCAACAAGTTACCAAAAGTTCGAAAAGGCATAGAGCTAAGCATCATTTGGGGACTCTGCTGGCGGCTCCGTGCAGGTTGATGTCGGAGTGGATAAGACGACATCGGCGAAGACTTGGTGATGTCTGGCTTTGGAGGAGTGGTCTTTGGAGCTGGAGCTGGAGTAGGAGTAATCGCTGGAACTGTGGGAGGTTTCAAGTTGTAGTCCCGTGTCGATCCTTTGGAATAGCGGTGATCGGGTCCTGTGGGAACCGGAGGCGATCTGTTGATAAGCATCTGGACTAAGTCATCCGCATCTCACGATAAGCTCTTCCTTCTCCGCTTTGCTTCCTCAATGTCGCCTCAAGCTTGTTGTGATCACTTGCACTTGATCGACTTCACATCCAGAGCGTGGATCTTGTCCTCAACAATCCTCTCTAAGCTCTCCTGAGACTGTACAATGCTGGCCAGGCATTGTTCAATCCTTTGGGTAGCTTCAAGAATCTGCTCTCAGAAGCTCTTTGGTTTAGCTGCTGCTGCTGCTGCTTCCTTGTCAGCTTTGGCTTTCTTGGCAGCTTCAATCTTGGCTTGACCTCCGACAGATGTCGGATCCTCCTCATCCATCATAACAACATTGTCCTCATGCTCTGGCTGCAACGGTAAATGTGCTCTATCCAACAAGAATGTGCCCGTGCCAAACTTGGCATTGATAAGCATTTGAATCTGCGGGGCAAATCCACACGACCTTTTCTGGTCAGCTGCAGTCCTCTTAATGGTTTCTACCATCAAGTCCATCACCTTGAAAGGTGCTTTCTCATCAAGTATATGCAACATGTTGATAGAGTATCCTCTGATCATGCGATGATCTCCAGACTTGGGCATCAAGGTATGCCTCAATATGGTATTGGTGGTAGGTAGGCCTGCCTCGAGATAGTAAACTGAGCCGAGCTTCCAGATTCCCAAATCCTTTGCTGGAACCTCTTTGTACATGTTCTTCATGGATTCATGATTCTTCTTTGGAATCCCATATACATCAATGTCATCCTCTCGTTGCACTGGAGCATTCAGAATTTCTGCCCATTCTTCAACAGAAGAAGAAAATCTTTGACCTTCAGTCATCCATACAATCTTTCCATCTGGGTAGAAATGAGCTGTGGCATAAAATTGCATAATCATCTCATCGTTCCAATTGGTCAACTTCTGACCTACAAAGTCTGCAACACCACAAGCAGTGAAACTTTCATGCACATGTGGAAAGAAATCTCTGTGCTCTTCGCTGTCAATGTACTTCCAGTCAACATATCTTGTGTCTGCGACTATGGGCTTCTTGTCCATCAGCACGGTCTCATAGAAGTCTTGCTGCTCTCGGTGTGAAACCCGGGATCTATAGCAGTTCTTCTCCTCACGGCATATGGGTCGATTGTCTCCATAGCCCGAGACCTCTATCTTTCCTTGCTTTCATATCCTCGGCTTGAGGATGAGCATCATTATGTAGTGGCAGTTTTGACGAAGTTTCAAAGCAAAACTGGTCCTTCACCATCCGACTCACTGGTGGCACATCATCTTTGTTCTTTTCAGACGCTGGAATGTTCTGTTGTCTTCTTGGGCTTGGCGGCGAGGCTTTCTTTGGAGCTGCCTTAGCTGGAGCAGTTGCTTGGGCTTTGAAGTGGCTCCAGCCTTAATGGCATCACCCATGAGCTTAGGCTTCGAGGAGGCTGGGGTGCTTCCTCATCCTCATCTTCTTCTGCTGCATCATCATGCACTAACCTCTTTCTCTTGGAGGTTTTCTTCACTTTGCTTGCAGCTGCCTCTCCCAAATTCAGCTTCTTAGCAACAGTTGACTGCTTCACTTTGCTGGTGCCCTTCTTAGTCTGCTGACCTTGTGGCTCTTTGGCAACAACCTTCCTCTTAGGCTTTGAGGTCACCTCTTCCTCAATGACAAAATCTGAGTCTTCATCATCTAAGTTCCTTTTCTTTCTAGCCCTGGTGGCTGCAGGAGGCAAACCACTTGGTGTACTCCTCTCACCATCATCTGATGAGCTGCTAGGATCAGGACTAGTGCCTACCTCTGGAATATCTGCAATGGGTGACTCTGACCTGTTACGATTGTCACGGCATCGACATGGTGACAACTTGTGAATAGATAAGGTGTAGGCAGAGAAGAAGAGTCATCACAAATTGCGAAGTTTTGCAAAAAATGAGTTCAAATTCTAGTATTAGGTTTTCACAGAAGACATTTCGGTCAGACCGAGTTTAAGATTCGGTGAATCCGAAGTGTTTAAACAGAAGCTTAGCACACCACTTTCGGTTGGACCGAAGTGGGTTTCGGTCCTGCCGAAAACACTAGGGTTTCACAGAATCGTCATTTCGGTCACACCGATTTGCACAACTTGGTTGGACCGAAAGGTGCAGTGCAATGGCCATAGGCCAAATCGGTCATACCGAAAATGTAACATCGGTCTCACCGAGATGTGTTCGGCGGAAACCTAACCCTAAAACTTTTACTCGAATCTAGTCCAAACGAACTAATCTGGTGTACAGGAAGATTTCAATCATGGCAAGATTCAAGGCAAACCAAACGTGCATTGAATCGGAGATGGGAGCACGAGTGGGATCAAAACTCACCCTAACTTGGTGGAGTTTTTCTACGGCGGCAACAGCACGGAGAAGATGTCCGTTGACGGTGACGGAGACCTGCGGCGAGGGCGCCTGAGCGGCACGGCGACGATCCGGAGACCAAGGCGGCGGCAAAGGGGTGGGGCTAAACGTTTGAAGGAGAAATCAACGCGCGCCCTCGAGTATATATACCCTTTGTTGTCGGTGGGACCGAGTTGTAAAACTTCGGTGGCACCGAGATGGATAACTGCTAGGCAGTTATGCACTTCGGTCACGCCGAAAATCACAACTCGGTTTCACCGAGGTGAAAACCTAGATCAGTCCAAATGCTTTCGGTTTGACCGAGTTTGAGTGAGTTGGTCTGACCGAAATCACTTAGAAGGTTTTGGAAGTTAGCCTTTGACGGATCGGTGGCTCGAAAGTGCTCCTCACCGGAGGGTCCGAAAATGACTTGTTCAAAATTTGTGATGTAAGCATGAATAGAATTTGAGACAAGAAAGCATAGATAGCTAGGGGAGGTACTTAGGCATTCTTGTCCATCCATTTGGTCAGAAAAATCAAAACGACCAAAACAACAAATGGATGTCCTCGAATGGATAAAATCATGCATCCAACATGCTCACACAATAAGATAGCAAATGAAATATGTGTCAAACATGCACAATCAAAACTCTAGCTACTATCACACAATTTGTCGATGACTAGGTCATCTTTATATGAGTATATTGACTTAGGAGCCAAATGAGAACATTTGATCATAGGTCATACTCATCATTTAAGCACAAGTGGGGTTACCACTTTTACATAAAGCATTGATGTGTTCACATCATTTGAAGATGCTTTAGCTCAATTTTTAGAGCAAAGCTCCCCTAGATGTGAGAACCCTTTTAAAGGGTCAAACTAACCTTGGGTTGTCGTAGAAGACTTCATGTAGATGTTGAAGATGTGGATGCTCAATGTTGATGGAGATCATCAAGAGTTGGGAGCAATCCTTTGGATTCGGGCACTTTCAATACCTACATGGGTTAGTCCCACAAGGAACAAACAAGGATATCCATGGACATAGATTGAAGTTCACAATAGATGATGTCCATGAAAGCAATGATTACCTTGTCCCTTGACTTACCAACAAGAGGGTTTGTGACTCCATGAACTAGTGCACAGTGTGGAAGTTGATTGCACAAGTTTTTGCCAAAAAGAATGTGAGTGAAGTATGTTGGCGGAGTCACCCTCAAGAACTCTCTAGTTCTTCTTCTTCGGGATCCACATCATCTTGATGGGAATCCTTGGGTTTGTAGTTGAGCTTGACGAAGTAGAACTTGACGTTTCCTTGGGAACGCACTTGACCATGGCTTGAGGTGCTTCAACAAATGCATCAATCTCCTCTTGATGCTTGTCCTTGCCTTTTAGCTTGTGGTCTTGTGGTGGAAGGTCATCTTGTGCTTGTTCCACATTGGAAGAAGTAGGATCATACTTCTCCTTTTGAGAAACAAACTGTGGAGTAGGATATTGACCTTCTTCCCATTCAACACCTTCGGCGTTGAACTTTTGCTCAAAACCAATTCCTTGATTCTTCCGGTGCCTTCCTTGCTTGCGAACAATTTCCTCAAAGTTCTTGCTTCCGGCAAGGCTCTTGTAGACACCTTTCTCTATAATCCCTTTCAATAAACTATTTTCTTGCTCAAGTGTAACTTGGCTTGAAACATTGTTAGTGGAATCAAGAGAACTACTAGAAGCAACAACATTGGATTTAGCATGGTTATTGTTACTACTAGAGAAAGAATTTTTCTTATGCTTGTCATGCTTAGTCTTAATGGGTGGCAAGAAATTAGACAAGAGAAGTCGTTTGGCAAGATATGAAGAACTCTTCTTTCAAGATCGTCATTGATTGCTTTTAGAAACTCATGTTCTTGCTCTAGAGTGAGCTTCTCGAAGCGTAGCTTCTCATGAGATCTTAGGAGCTCTCTATGATCTTCTTGAGTTGTTTCATGAGCTAACTTAAGAGTGTTTAGTTCTTTAGTTAGACGCTCAATCTCCTTCATAGCATTGTCATTCGACTCTTCTCGACTATAAAGACTACTAGCATGTTCATCATTACTAGGTTCATTGGATTTACCATGCAAGAGCTCATCTTCACCAAGCAAGTCATCCTCATCACTATCAAAGTCAATGAATTCAGGGTGTGATACCTTGGGGCCTTTAGCCATGAAGCATCTTCCAATTCCCTCATTTGGTGAATCAAATAAGTCGAGGAGTTGGAGTTGGAGGATACGAGAGCAAGACCGCAACACCTTCATCTTGATTGTAGTCGGAGTTGGAGTGATAGCTTCTTTCGATTGATTGTCGAGTCGGAGCCGAGACCCATTCACCTACATGAGCTTGATGTTTTCTTCTTGTGTAGCTCCTTGATGACTTGTCTTTCCTCTCCGAATCCTTGCTTCTCCGAGAGGGTCTTCGTTCATAACGATCATCTCTACTCCTTCTCACTTTCCGAGGTGACTCATCTCTTGAGCTTCTTCTTCTTGGAGATTCTTCTCTTCTCTTGTGGGGAGCCGTACACTCATTTGAGTAGTGTCCGGGTCTTCCACAATTGTAGCAGTTTCGATCACGACTAGAAGATCTCTTTTCATCATATGGCCTAGACTTTGAGCTTCTCTCTTTGCTTCTACTCTTGTAGAATTTGTTGAAGTTCTTGACCATTAGGCTTATCTCTTCATTGGAAACAAACTTGTCACTTGAGGTTGTGGGAGCATCACTTGTAGCTTTGTAAGCACCACTTGACTTGTTGTGAAGCTCTTCCTTATCCTTAAGTGTCATCTCATGAGCAACAATTCTTCCAATGACTTCGGTTGGCTTGAGATTCTTGTAGTTTGGCATCATTTGGATCAAAGTGCACACGGTGTCATACTTTCCATCCAAAGCTCTGATAATCTTCTTGATGATGAATCGGTCGGTCATTTCTTCGCTTCCTAAGCCGGCAATCTCATTTGTGATGAGAGCAAGCCTAGAGTACATTTCAGCGACTCCTTCACCTTCCTTCATCTTGAACTTGTCAAGTTGACCTTGAAGAACATCTAGCATTGATTCCTTCACGGACTCGGTACCTTCGTGCATTTCAACCAAAGTATCCCAAATCTCTTTTGCATTCTCAAGACGGCTGATTTTGTTGAACTCCTCGGGACACAAGGCATTGAAGAGAATGTCACAAGCTTGAGCATTGTTTTGCAACATCCGCAATTCTTCCGTTAGAAGCCGCGATCCGAACTTTTCCTTCCTCGAAGAATTCACCTTGCATACCAACACAAATAATGCCCCATGCGGCTGGGTTATGACCAAGAATATGCATTTTCATTTTATGCTTCCAACTAGCAAAATTTGTACCATCAAAGTAAGGACCTCTCTGAAAATTACCCTCACTAGACGCCATACTCTCCTAGGTTGTGAAACCAAGCTTATGGAGTCCAATGCAATGGAAACCAATACAATGGAGACCAAAGCTCTGATACCACTTGTAGGATCGAAAGTATGTCTAGAGGGGGGTGATTAGACTACTTGACAATATAAAAATTCAGCCTTTTGACAAAGAACAGTTTTTGGCAGATTCACAATTATGATCAAGTCAAGCATCACCCTACACATGCAATTCTAGAGTATAGGCAGCGGAAAGTAAATTGCACATGTAGTAAAGAGAGGTGGAGAAGAGCAAACGCAATTTTGGAGACGCGGTGATTTTTCTCGTGGTTCCGATAGGTGGTGCTATCGTACTTCCATGTTGATGGAGACTCAACCCACGGAGGGTAACGGCTGCGAGAGTCCACGGAGGGCTCCACCCACGAAGGGTCCACGAAGAAGCAACCTTGTCTATTCCATCATGGCCTACGCCCACGGAGGGCTAGCCTTACTCGGGGTAGATCTTCACGAAGTAGGCGATCTCCTTGCCCTTACAAACTTCTTGGTTCAACTCCACATCTCGACGGAGGCTCCCAAGCGACACCTAACCAATCTAGGAGGCACCACCCTCCAAAAGGTAATAGATGTTGTTGATGATGATGAACTCCTTGCTCTTGTGCTTCAAATGATAATCTCCCCAACACTCAACTCTCCTCACTGATTTGGCTGTGGTGGAAGAAAGGATTGAGTGGAAAGCAACTTGGGAAGGCTAGAGATCAAGCTTCATATGGTGGGAGTGGAGCAACTTGATCTCAACACAAGGGTAGGTAGTTCTCTTCTCGAAATGTAAGGTAGGAGTGGTAGTTCTTTCGATGGCTCTCTCCACGAATGAAGAGGGGTGGAGGGTATTTATAGCCTCCACACAAAATCCAACTATTACACACATTTGACCAATCTCGGTGGGACCGAAGTTGACAACTCGGTGAGACCGAAAGTTCAAATCATGTGAACGTTGGGATTTTCGGTGGGACCGAAAATACAATCTCGGTTAGTCCGATTCGTGCAAAGACAAGAGCTTGCCAATCTCGGTGGGACCGACTTCATCATCTTGGTGACACCGATTTGATGACAGAAGGTTACAGAAGCTTGGTGACTCAAGTTTCGGTGAGACCGAGTTCTGAATCGGAAAATCCGGGATTTCTAGGGTTTGGCTTTATGGCTGAGGTGGTTCATCTCGGTGTGACTGAGTTTGGAATATCGGTGGGACTGAGATTACTTATGAGTGTATATGGCAGTGAAAGTTGCTGATAGTTTAGGAGATGTATCACTAAGCACTTGAGCAAACGGATCATTATCATAACCTCATCCCTTTTAATAGTATTGGCTTTCCTATGGACTCAATGTGATCTTGGATCACTAAACCAAAAATGGAGTCTTGAGCTTTTGCCAATGCTTGCCTTAGCATTTTGAGGGGTCCACTTCTTCAGTCCTTGCCATACCCATATCACTGAACTTTCTGAAATGATTCTCAAGTAACTATTAGTTCAATGATATATATGCTATTATTAATTACCAAAACCACCCGGGGATTAGTTGCACTTTCACAAGGAAAGTACCTTCCGGACACGAGCCGGAGTCTTCAATCTTCTATCTTCGTAGTCTTGGAGTCCGGCGGATATTGATAGTCCGGTTGTCCGGACACCCCTAGTCCAGACTCCTCAAGAGTCCCTCGAACCAGTCTTCAATGACGATAAGTCCGGCGTGCATAATGTTCGGCATTGCAAGGCGGGTTCCTCCCTTGAATAATCCGGAGAAGATAATGAACACCAGGATAGTGCCCGGCTCTGCAAAATAATTTCCACATTCCAAACGTAGAGAGAATAAAACAAATACACCGATCCAATCTGGCGACGTATTATGCGGCGTGACATCACACCGCACCAAGCCTTTGTTTGAATTCATCGTACCACTTCAAAGACGTTTAGCTTAAGCGGTTTTGGCACGCCCCGTCAAGCGTAGATCGTGTTCCCCTTATTCCGGGATTCTCATCAATACGTGCGTGGGTAACCCAACCACGCCATTGATGGTGGCGCTTGGGAGATAAGCGAGTTTTACCAGGCCGGTGAGGGACGCATAGTTTTGTCCTCCTTTGCTTATCCATCCCTGCAAACTCAAGCTCCAATGCCCAAGCTCGCGCATCTCACCTCAACCCTTCTCCGAATATGTCCGGAGGGGGAGGCAAATGGATGGCCTCCACCGGTAAGGAGGAGGACATCACCAAGCTGCGCGACGCCGGATACCTTTCCAAATGACATCGCATCGGCTGCCCGACGCGGGCAGCTCATCCCCACCCCTGTGGCCTCATGAGAGGGTCGCCTTCCTTCCCCACTTCCTCCATGGATGGGCTTTCCGCTCCATCCATTCGTCCGGGGCTCATGTTTTACTACGGCCTGGATTTCCATGATCCGGCGCCAACTTCATCCTCAACATCTCGGCGTTTATCGCCGCGGTGCGAGGCCTTTCTCCGCATCCGCCCCACTTCGCCTGTGGCTCAAGACCTTCAACGCTGCGAAGGTTGTGAAGGGGACATAAGCGAATGCGGAGGCGCCATCTTGGGCAGCCGCCCAACGCCCCTTGGCTAGAAGGGACCTTCGTGGACTCCGTCAAGGGGTGGCAGTCGGGGTGGTTCTACATCACCGAGCCGCGCGAGCCTACATGGGCGGCGGCCCCCGAATTTAGATCTGGAATCCCCACGCAGCTCACCTCCTAGAAAGAGAAGGGCTTGCAGTGGGGTGATCCGGTGGAGGTGACGGGACTTCGAGCCTGCATCAAGAAGCTGGTGAGCAATAGGCTCCGGCTCGTCGACGTGGTCCAGGTCATGCTCCTTCGGCGGATTCTCCCATGCCAAGAACGGGCATTTAATATGTGGGAGTTTAATCCGGAACAGCACCAGACGTTGAGCGGGCTCTTCGATACGACGTACGAAGGTGCCTGGAGGGTGCTGTTCAAGAGCGCCGATGCGCCCGCATCCGCGACCGAAGACCGCGGATTCAGCTCGCAGTCTCCGACTGACGAGGTAAGTGATTCGACCTCATTACGGGACACTTGTAGTAATTAGATTGACTCTAGTGAGGTTTTTAATCTGCCTATTCCTTTGACAGGAATGGATGGTGAAGGCGAGCTGCTCATCAGCCCGGCTCCCATGCCAGAAGAACCAGTGGATGCCCATTTAGCAAGGCTGCTGGTTCTGGCACCGTACGTGGTGCCGGAGAAGAAGGCCAAGAAGGTGGCCACGGGGACTCGAAAGAGCTCCCGTAATCAGGCGTCTGACGACGACGAGGACTCCTCCTCCGAAGATGAGGAGGAGGAGGAGTACTCTCTCCCGAAGGAGGGAGAGAGGAAGAGGAAGGCCTCCCCAATCGGGGCGGCCGAAGGGTCCAAGAGGGGGAGAACTATCCCCCCGGACAGTTTCGCCAACATCAACGTTGGCGAGGAAGAGTGGCCTCCAAGGGCCAGGCGTCCGGCAGGATTGTAAGTATTCAGATCTTTTATATGCCGTACACTGTATGCCATGTAGTGTCCTTCGACGCCAAGATTTCGCTTGTAGTCCGGCCGTTGACGATCTTCCCGACTCGATGAGCGGGTCTTTAAGCGCCGTCGGATGTAAATTCCATCCCGATCGCCTCTACCCCACGCAGCGTCGGCGAGGGCGACGAGGCGGAATCCACAGGGGACCCGCCAGAGGAGGAGGCTCGAGGCGCCGTCAGCGACCTCCGGACTTTGTGCGGACTCTACCTCGAACCCGTAGTGGTTCCAGAGTCCGGCAAGCAGCCCCTTCGAAAGAAGGGCAGGACTATGACGCCAGCGGCCTCCGTCCAACCGGAGGCGCCGGATAACTCTTTGAGGCGCTTAAAGGCGCTTCCATCGAGGAAGAACACTGCACTCTCATGAGTGCACTGATTGAGAAGGTCCAGCCGCCAAGGGCGGGCTGGTGAAGCTCTGCAACAGCCTTCTAACAGGCTTTGAGGTAAGAAGTTTAAAATTATGTAATGTAATACCGCATAGACAGTAGCCCCTGATGCTTAGTGCGGTGTTCGGAAAGAAAAGCCGGACTAAGGATCTTTAACAAGATATACGCAGGGTTTCTAAAAATATGTCAATATGGGTTTGCAGGCTGCGCTGTTGACCTCTGCCGCATTAACGGCGGAGGTCGAGGCGCTGAAAAAGGACCTTGAGCGGTCGGAGCAAGAGCTCGGCCATGCCAAGAGGCAGCTCAAGGAAAAAGAAGGTGAGTAACACCACTTTAAAGAAGTACCTTACAGAAAAGGGTTTTGGTTGCAAACAAAATTAATAAGGATAATATGTGTAATGCAGGGGCCACTAAGGATGTGGCATCCTCGAAGGATGCCGTGTCCATGTCAACGCATAATGCGCCACAGGAACGGCTGAGCGAGAAAAGCAAGTGGCGCTGGTGGCGGAAGTGCGGCAAGAGCTCCAGGCTCTCATGGAAAAGCATGAAAGTTTGGAGCGTGACTCCAAGACTCGAGAGTCCGAGCTTGCCTCGGCTCTCGAAAGTGCCAAGTCCGCCAAGTTCGAGGCCCAGAAGGCCCTTCAGGAGGTAGAGGACATAAAGAAGATAGCGGCGGGTAAGGCCTTTTTCATGCAGAGCAGGCACGTTAATGTAAATTACCAGATACTTACCCGAATTCGGAGCTCTCCAGGGGCATTTGCAGATCTGCCGCGTAGTGCGTCTGATGCCGCCGCTTTCTATCGTGGCAAGGAGGGGAGCTCAACGGAGAAGGTCTTCGGTCTCAAGATATCGAGGCCGCCATCCGGTGCCCCAAGCGACCAGTCAAGCAGCTGGTCGAACTCCACAAGGTAGCCGAGGAGGCCATGAAGGGCCTCATAGTCCGGCTATGGCTCGGACAGGCCATGCCCGGCAGCTACTTTGGCCTAAGTGCGGCGGCTGGTGGATGCGTGCCCAGCTGGATGTGATCAAGCGCTCCACTTTGTATTGAAGGTGCTCGTCGGGCCCTTGCCCGCATAAAGGTGCAATGGGGCAAACTGGATGCGGAGAAGCTTCTCACGGATCCGCCGCCGCCGGGCAAGGAGCATCGCACGCCGGAGTGATATTATAAAGTTGTCCTAAAGGGAGCCTGCGATATTGCAGATGAGTGCCCCCGAGATGTAATTTTTGAGTGAACTCGCTGTGTATTTATCCTGGGCGCTGAAAACTTTGTTTATATGCGCCATGAGCAACGCTTATTGAATTTAAAATATTACCTTCATGCGGCCGCTTGTAAAATCGAGAGATGGCAAGTCGTTAGCTTCAGCCCCCAAGCTACAAGGGCTGGGGTGTTGGTGATAAACTTGAGCACTCTTGTTCCCATTATTGGGTCCATCTAGGAGGCGCCAACACGATTTAACAAGGCGATCGGACTTATAATGCTTGAACACTCTCACTTAGCCATAGAATTCTATAATTTTAAATTTCGCCAAGCCCCGGTATTCGAAGAACGAATCCGGCGCTATCCACGCTTTCGTCGGACATCATCCAAACTTCGCTCAAGCGGCATGAGTCTTTAGGGACCCGAAGAACCTCTCGAACATGATGAGTCTCTCTCTCCTTATCATGCCGCCGCTTTTAGCTTTCTCCACTGAGGCGTTAACCCGGCTCAACCGGGGCGCAATCGCAGTGGTTCTCCCAGTGCTACCTTAGCCGACGGAACGGAACGTAAGGTACCAAAACATGGGAGCCGGGCAAACCCAACTATTGACCCAAGACATGATTCGGAGCTGATTCATATAATGCTATAAGTTCGGGGTGCCGCACTTGTGAAAGTGTTCGGACTTAATTACACCATAATCCGGGGAACAGAAGCCCCTGGTGTATTCGGCCGTACCAAAGTATACGGGTGCAAGATGTCATATAATGAACATATATAAGAGGTAACGCAATTGCAATGAAAAGGTAATGTACTTGCAAAAAGGAGGTGCTGCGTTATTTCTGAAAGAAGGTCAGTTAATAAAGTGGACTGATACAAATAGTGCGGTAAGCAAGGGATTTGGACTAAATTAACATGTCCCCCTCCAGGGATGAGCTGCAGACTTGGTGTATGTAATCGAATTTAATGCTCGTAATGGAGACCACCTGATTGTTCGTCGCAGCCTTCTTGAGTCCCTGACTGTTGCATCGTGAGTTCGGCAAGTGCGCCATCGAGCAAGGCTTCTGATTAATAGAGTCCTGTATTCATGAAAAGAAGAAAAGATAAAAAGTAAACCAAAGGGGGGCGCTCATATGAGCCCCTGGTGTGGTCGAGCCGCACTCTTTGTCCCTTGTGATCAAGCCCCTCCCCTGCGCCCATGGTATCTCCAAAGCGTAATGATGTGCGCGGAGTGTTATTCTTGCGATCATGCGCGGGCGAGGGGTGGGGCCGCATTGCTACGCGTGCTCTGATCGCGCCAGGTGGTCTTGGTTGGCATTGCTCCAGGCGCGTTTTGCTGTATCCGGCTTTTTAATTGCCGGACTTGAGAATTGCCTGAGAAGGCTGCTCTGTACTTCTGCTGCGAGAGCCGCTGTATGTTCCTCCGTTCGGAGGGAGCGTTACGTATTTCCATTGACCGTGATGAATCCACGAGGGCCTGGCATTTTGAGCTTTAGGTATGCATAATGCGGCACCGCGTTGAATTTTGCAAACGCGGTTCGTCCGAGCAGAGCATGATAGCCACTGCAAAACGGGACTATGTCGAAGATTAACTCTTCGCTTCGGAAGTTATCCGGTGATCCGAAGACCACTTCCAGTGTGACTGAGCCTGTACAGTTGCTTCCACTCCTGGGATGACACCTTTAAAGTGAAGGAAATATGCCCTAGAGGCAATAATAAAGTTATTATTTATTTCCTTATTTCATGATAAATGTTTATTATTCATGCTAGAATTGTATTAACCGGAAACATAATACATGTGTGAATACATAGACAAACATAGTGTCACTAGTATGCCTCTACTTGACTAGCTCGTTTATCAGAGATGGTTATGTTTCCTAGCCATGGACAAAAGAGTTGTCATTTGATTAACGGGATGAAAGTGCAACTAATCCCCGGGTGGTTTTGGTAATTAATAACAACATATATATCATTGAACTAATAGTTACTTGAGAATCATTTCAGAGAGTTCAGTGATATGGGTATGGCAAGGATCAAGAAGTGGACCCTCAAAATGCTAAGGCAAGCATTGGCAAAAGCTCAAGACTCCATTTTTGGTTTAGTGATCCAAGATCACATTGAGTCCATAGGAAAAGCCAATACTACTAAAAGGGATGAGGTTATGATGATGATCCGTTTCTCAAGTGCTTAGTGATACATCTCCTAAACTATCAAGAACTTTCACCGCCATATACACTCATAAGTAGTCTCGGTCCCACCGATTTTCAAAACTCAGCCACACCGAGATGAACCACCTCAGCCATAAGCCAAACCCTAGTAAACTCGGATTTTCCGATTCTGAACTCGATCTCACCGAAACATGAGTTGCCAAGCTTCTGTAACCTTCTGCCATCAAATCGGTGTCACCGAGATGATGAAGTCGGTCCCATCGAAACTGGCATGCTCTTGTCATTGCACGAATCGGACTAACCGAGATTGTATTTTCGGTCCCACCGAAAATCCCAACGTTCACATTATTTGAACTATCGGTCTCACCGAGTTGTCAACTTCGGTCCCACCGAGATTGCTCAAATGTGTGTAACGGTTGGATTTTGTGTGGAGGCTATTTATACCCCTCCACCCCCTCTTCATTCGTGGAGAGAGCCATCGAAAGAACTACCACTCCTACCTTACATTTCGAGAAGAGAACTACCTACCCTTGTGTTGAGATCAAGTTGCTCCACTCCCACCATATGAAGCTTGATCTCTAGCCTTCCCAAGTTGCTTTCCTCTCAATCCTTTCTTCCACCACAGCCAAATCAGTGAGGAGAGTTGAGTGTTGGGGAGATTATCATTTGAAGCACAAGAGCAAGGAGTTCATCATCATCTACAACATCTATTACCTTTTGGAGGGTGGTGCCTCCTAGATTGGTTAGGTGTCACTTGGGAGCCTCCGTTGTCGAGATGTGGAGTTGAACCAAGAAGTTTGTAAGGGCAAGGAGATCGCCTACTTCGTGAAGATCTACCCTGAGTAAGGCTAGTCCTCCGTGGGCGTAGGCCATGATGGAATAGACAAGGTTGCTTCTTCGTGGACCCTTCGTGGGTGGAGCCCTCCGTGGACTCGCGCAGCCATTACCCTCCGTGGGTTGAAGACTCCATCAACGTGGAAGTACGATAGCACCACCTATCGGAACCACGAGAAAAATCACCGCGTCTCCAAAATTGCGTTTGCTCTTCTCCACCTCTCTTTACTACATGTGCAATTTACTTTCCGCTGCCTATACTCTAGAATTGCATGTGTAGGGTGATGCTTGACTTGATCATAATTGTGAATCTGCCAAAAACTGTTCTTTGTCAAAAGGCAGAAATTTTATATTGACAAGTAGTCTAATCACCCCCTCTAGACATACTTTCGATCCTACAAGTGGTATCGAGCTTTGGTCTCCATTGTATTGGTTTCCATTGCATTGACTCCATAAGCTTGGTTTCACAACCTAGGAGAGTATGGCATCTAGTGAGGGTAATTTTCGTAGAGGTCCTTACTTTGATGGTACAAATTTTGCTAGTTGGAAGCATAAAATGAAAATGCATATTCTTGGTCATAACCCAGCCGCATGGGGCATTATTTGTGTTGGTATGCAAGGTGAATTCTTCGAGGAAGGAAAAGTTTCGGATCGCAAAGCTACACCGGAAGAATTGCGGATGTTGCAAAACAATGCTCAAGCTTGTGACATTCTCTTCAATGCCTTGTGTCCCGAGGAGTTCAACAAAATCAGCCGTCTTGAGAATGCAAAAGAGATTTGGGATACTTTGGTTGAAATGCACGAAGGTACCGAGTCCGTGAAGGAATCAAAGCTAGATATTCTTCAAGGTCAACTTGACAAGTTCAAGATGAAGGATGGTGAAGGTGTCGCTGAAATGTACTCTAGGCTTGCTCTCATCACAAATGAGATTGCCGGCTTAGGAAGCGAAGAAATGACCGACCGATTCATCATCAAGAAGATTCTCAGAGCTTTGGATGGAAAGTATGACACCGTGTGCACTTTGATCCAAATGATGCCAAACTACAAGACTCTCAAGCCAACCGAAGTCATTGGAAGAATTGTTGCTCATGAGATGACACTTAAGGATAAGGAAGAGCTTCACAACAAGTCAAGTGGTGCTTACAAAGCTACAAGTGATGCTCCCACAACCTCAAGTGACAAGTTTGTTTCCAATGAAGAGATAAGCCTAATGGTCAAGAACTTCAACAAATTCTACAAGAGTAGAAGCAAAGAGAGAAGCTCAAAGTCTAGGTCATATGATGAAAAGAGATCTTCTAGTCGTGATCGAAACTGCTACAATTGTGGAAGACCCGGACACTACTCAAATGAGTGTACGGCTCCCCACAAGAGAAGAGAAGAATCTCCAAGAAGAAGAAGCTCAAGAGATGAGTCACCTCGGAAAGAGAGAAGGAGCAGAGATGATCGTTATGAACGAAGACCTCTCGGAGAAGCAAGGATTAGGAGAGGAAAGACAAGTCATCAAGGAGCTACACAAGAAGAAAACATCAAGCTCATGTAGGTGAATGGGTCTCGGCCCGACTCCGACAATCAATCCGAAGGAAGCTATCACTCCGACTCCGACTACAGTCAAGATGAAGGTGTTGCCGGTCTTGCTCTCGTATCCTCCAACTCCAACTCCTACGACTTATTTGATTCACCAAATGAGGGAATTGGAAGATGCTTCATGGCTAAAGGCCCCAAGGTATCACACACTGAATTCATTGACTTAAATAGTGATGAGGATGACTTGCTTGGTGAAGATGAGCTCTTACATGATAAATCCAGTGAGCCTAGTAACGATGAACATGCTAGTAGTCTTTATAGTCGAGAAGAGTCGAATGACAATGCTATGAAGGAGATTGAGCGTCTAACTAAAGAACTAAACACTCTTAAGTTAGCTCATGAAACAACTCAAGAAGATCATAGAGAGCTCCTAAGATCTCATGAGAAGCTACGCTTCGAGAAGCTCACTCTAGAGCAAGAACATGAGTTTCTAAAAGCAATCAATGACGATCTTCGAAAGAAGAGTTCTTCATATCTTGCCAAACGACTTCTCTTGTCTAATTTCTTGCCACCCATTAAGACTAAGCATGACAAGCATAAGAAAAATTCTTTCTCTAGCAGTAACAATAACCATGCTAAATCCAATGTTGTTGCTTCTAGTAGTTCACTTGATTCCACTAACAATGTTTCAAGCCAAGTTACACTTGAGCAAGAGAATAGTTTATTGAAAGGGATCATAGAGAAAGGTGTCTACAAGAGCCTTGCCGGAAGCAAGAACTTTGAGGAAATTGTTCGCAAGCAAGGAAGGCACCGGAAGAATCAAGGAATTGGTTTTGAGCGAAAGTTCAACGCCGAAGGTGTTGAGTGGGAAGAAGGTCAATATCCTACTCCACAGTTTATTCCTCAAAAGGAGAAGTATGATCCTACTTCTTCCAATGTGGAACAAGCTCAAGATGACCTTCCACCACAAGACCACGAGCTAAAAGGCAAGGACAAGCTTCAAGAGGAGATTGATGCATTTGTTGAAGCACCTCAAGCCATGGTCAAGTGGGTTCCCAAGGAAACGTCAAGTTCTACTTCGTCAAGCTCAACTACAACCCCAAGGATTCCCATCAAGATGATGTGGATCCCGAAGAAGAAGAACTAGAAAGTTCTTGAGGGTGACTCCGCCAACATACTTCACTCACATTCATTTTGGCAAAAACTTGTGCAATCAACTTCCACATCGTGCACTAGTTCATGGAGTCACAAACCCTCTTGTTGGTAAGTCAAGGGACAAGGTAATCATTGCTTTCATGGACATCATCTATTGTGAACTTCAATCTATGTCCATGGATATCCTTGTTTGTTCCTTGTGAGGACTAACCCATGTAGGTATTGAAAGTGCCCGAATCCAAAGGATAGCTCCCAACTCTTGATGATCTCCATCAACATTGAGCATCCACATCTTCAACATCTACATGAAGTCTTCAACGACAACCCAAGGTTAGTTTGACCCTTTAAAAGGGGTTCTCACATCTAGGGGGAGCTTTGCTCTAAAAATTGAGCTAAAGCATCTTCAAATGATGTGAACACATCAATGCTTTATGTAAAAGTGGTAACCCCACTTGTGCTTAAACGATGAGTATGACCTATGATCAAATGTTCTCATTTGGCTCCTAAGTCAATATACTCATATAAAGATGACCTAGTCATCGACAAATTGTGTGTTAGTTGCTAGAGTTTTGGTTGTGCATGTTTGACACATATTTCATTTGCTATCTTATTGTGTGAGCATGTTGGATGCATGATTTTATCCATTCGAGGACATCCATTTGTTGTTTTGGTCGTTTTGATTTTTCTCGACCAAATGGATGGACAAGAATGCCTAAGTACCTCCCTAGCTATCTATGCTTTCTTGTCTCAAATTCTATTCATGCTTACATCACAAATTTTGAACAAGTCATTTTCGGACCCTTCGGTGAGGAGCACTTGAGCCACCGATCCGTCAAGGGCTAATTTCCAAAACCTTCTAATTGATTTCGGTCGGACCAACTCACTCAAACTCGGTCGAACCGAAAGCATTTGGACTGATCTAGGTTTTCATCTCGGTGAAACCGAGTTGTGATTTTCGGCGTGACAAGTGCATAACGCCTAGCGTTATCCATCTCGTGCCATCGAAGTTTACAACTCGGTCCCACCGACAGCGAAGGGGTATATATATTCCGAGGGCCGCGCTGATTCCTCCTTCAAACGTTTCGCCCCACACCCTTGCCGCCGCCGCCTTGGTCTCCGGATCGTCGCCGCCGCCGCTCAGGCGCCGCCGCAGTCTCCGTCGCCGTCAACGGACATCTCCTCCGCGCCGTTGCCGCCGTAGAAAAACTCCACCAAGTTAGGGTGAGTTTTGATCCCACTCGTGCTCCCATCTCCGATTCAATGCACATTTGGATTGCCTAGTATCTTGCCACGATTGAAATTCTCCTGTACACAGATTGGTTCGTTTGAACTAGATTCGAGTAAAAGTTTTAGGGTTAGGTTTCCATGAACACATCTCGGTGAGACCGATTTTATATTTTCGGTATGACCGATTTGGCCTATGGCTATTCAGATCGCACCCTTCGGTCCAACCGAAGTTGTGCAAAATCGGTGTGACCGAAATAAAGATTCTGTGAAACCCTAGTGTTTTCGGCAGATCAAACCCACTTCGTCAAACCGAAAGTGGTGTGCCAAGCTCTGTTTAACACTTCGGATTCATCGAACCTTAAACTCGGTCTCGACCGAAATGTCTTCGTGAAAACTTAATACTAGAATTTGAACTCATTTTGTTTGCAAAAACTTCGCATTTTGTGATGACTCTTCTTCTCTGCCTACACCTTATCTATTCACAAAGTTGTCACCATGTCGATTTAAGTGACAAAGTGAGAACAGGTCGAGACACCCATTGCGAGACATTCCGAGGCAGCACTAGTCCCGATCCTAGTAGCTCATCCGATGATGGTGAGAGGAGTACACCAAGTGGCATGCCTCCTGCAGCCACCAGAGCTAGAAAGAAGAGGAATTCAGATGATGAGGATTCAGATTTTGTTGTTGAGGAAGAGGTGACCTCAAAGCCTAAAGGAAGGTTGTTGCCAAAGAGCAACAAGATCAACAATCTAAGAAGGGCACCAAAGAAAGTCAAGCGATCAACTGTTGCTAAGAAGCTGAATTTGGGAGAGGCAACTGCAAGCAAAGTGAAGAAAACCACCAAGAGAAAGAGAATAGTGCATGATGCGCAAGAGAGGATGAGGATGAGGAAGCACCCAGCCTCCTCCTCGAAGCCAAGTTCATGGGTGATGCCATTAAGGTGGAGCCACATCAAAGCCCAAGAAATCTGCTCCAGCTAAGGCAGCTCCAAAGAAAGCCTCGCTGCCAAGCCCAAGAAGACCATCGAAACATTCCAGCATTCGAAAAGAACAAGGATGATGTGCCACCGGTGAGTCGACGATGAAGGACCAGTTTTCTTTGAAACTTCGCCCAAAACTGCCACTCCATAATGATGCTCATCCTCAAGCCGAGGATATGAAGGCAAGGAAAGATAAAGGTCTCGGGCTATGGAGACAAACTGACCCATATGCCGTGAGGAGAAGAACTGCCTGAGATCCCAGATTTTCACACGAGGAGCAGCAGGACTTCTATGAGACCGTCTTCGATGGACAAGAAGCCCATAGTCGCAGACACCGATATGTTGATTGGAAGTACATTGACAATAAGAGCACAGAGATTTCTTTCCACATGTGCATGAAAGTTTCACCGCATGTGGAGTTGCAGATTTTGTGGGTCGAAATTGACCAGCTTGGAACGATGAGATGATAATGCAATTTTATGCCACACTCACTTCTACCCCGATGGAAAGATTATGTGGATGATGAAGGTCAAAGGTATTCTTCTTCTCGTTGAAGAATGGGCAGAAATTTGAATGCTCCAAAGGCAACGAGAAGATGATATTGATGTATATGGGATTCCAAAGAAGAATCATGAATCCATGAAGAACATGTACAAAGAGGTTCCAGCAGAGGATTTGGGAATCTGGAAGCTCGGCTCGATCTACTATCTCGAGCAGGCTTACCTACCACTAATACCATTTTGAGGCATACCTTGATGCCCAAATCTGGAGATGATCGCATGATCGAGGATACTCTATCAACATGCTGCACATACTTGATGAGAGAGCACCTTTCAAGGTGATGGACTTGATGGTAGAGACCATTAAGAGGACTGCAGCTGACCACAAAAGGTCGTGTGGATTTGCCCCGCAGATTCAGATGCTTATCAATGCCAAGTTTGGCACGGGCACATTCTTGTTGGATAGAGAACATTTACCGTTGAAGCCAGAGCATGAAGACAATGTTGTTGTGATGGATGAGGAGGATCCGACATCTGTTGAAGGTCAAGCCAAGATCGCAGCTGCTAAGAAAGCCAAAGGTGACAAGGAAGCAGCAGCAGCTAAACCAAAGAGTTTCGGAGAGCAAATTCTTGAAGCTACTCAAAGGATTGAACAACGCCTGGCCAGCATTGAACAGTCTCAGGAGAGCTTAGAGAGGATTGTTGAGGATAAGATCCACGCTCGGACGTGAAGTCGATCAAGTACAAGTGACCGCCAACAAGCTCGAGGCAGACATTGAGGAAGCAAAGCAGGAGAAGGCGAGCTTATGCGTGAGTTGCAGGATGACTTAGTCCAGATTCTAATCGATGATCGCTCTGGTTCCCAAAGGATCCCGATCACTGCTATTCCAAAGGATCGACACCGGGACTACAGACTTCAAAGACCTCCCACAGTTCAAAGTAGTTGCTCCTACTCCAGCTCCAGCCCAAAGTGTCCACTCCTCCAAAGACAGACATCACCAAGTCTTCGCCGATGCTGTCATATCCACTCCGACATCAACTCAGACGGGAGCCGCCAGCAGAGTCCACAGTGACGCTTAGCTCTATGCTTTTTCGAACTTTTTGGTAACTTGTTGCCAAAGGGGGAGAAATTGTATAGATCATAGGACTTCGAGAGAGAGAGAGTGCTGTTGTCTTTGCACTTTTGCTCTTTCGTTCTTTTGCGGTTTCTTTGAGATACTTTTGGTTTTCGAGACATTCAGTGTGTTTGATACTCCGTTCGATTCTACCTTAATGAGTGCTTGGTCGTACTATGCTTTAATGTGTGCTTAATGCTTATCATATGCCATTCCTATCTCGTATGACCATTTACTCATGTCTTGGTGATTGGGTGCATGTTGTTCATTCTTATCATTTTGTGCGCTCCACCAAGATGTATGTGACATGGAAGAGTGACCCATGATCCTAATCGATTGTGCATTTGCATTCAAACGCAAATCTTAAATAATGCACAAATTTAGGGGGAGCTCTTGCTTATCACATACTTCTCAAAGCGACGATATTATTCATTGATTATATCCTTTGTCGAGCTTTGATCTATATGTTGTCATCAATTACCAAAAGGGGAGATTGAAAGTGCAACTAATCCCCGGTGGTTTTGGTAATTAATAACAACATATATATCATTGAACTAATAGTTACTTGAGAATCATTTCAGAGAGTTCGTGATATGGGTATGGCAAGGATCAAGAAGTGGACCCTCAAAATGCTAAGGCAAGCATTGGCAAAAGCTCAAGACTCCATTTTGGTTTAGTGATCCAAGATCACATTGAGTCCATAGGAAAAGCCAATACTATTAAAAGGGATGAGGTTATGATGATGATCGTTGCTCAAGTGCTTAGTGATACATCTCCTAAACTATCGGCAACTTTCACCGCCATATACACTCATAAGTAGTCTCGGTCCCACCGATTTTCCAAACTCACCACACCGAGATGAACCACCTCACCATAAGCCAAACCCTAGTAAACTCGGATTTTCCGATTCGAACTCGGTCTCACCGAAACATGAGTTGCCAAGCTTCAGAAACTTCGTCATCAAATCGGTGTCACCGAGATGATGAAGTCGGTCCCACCAAACTGGCATGCTCTTGTCATTGCACGAATCGGCCTAACCGAGATTGTATTTTCGGTCCCACCGAAAATCCCAACGCTCACATTATTTGAACTATCGGTATCACCGAGTTGTCAACCGGTCCCACCGAGATTGCTCAAATGTGTGTAACGGTTGGATTTTGTGTGGAGGCTATTTATACCCCTCCACCCCTCTTCATTCGTGGAGAGAGCCATCGAAAGAACTACCACTCCTACCTTACATTTTCGAGAAGAGAACTACCTACCCTTGTGTTGAGATCAAGTTGCTCCACTCCCACCATATGAAGCTTGATCTCTAGCCTTCCCAAGTTGCTTTCCACTCAATCCTTTCTTCCACCACAGCCAAATCAGTGAGGAGAGTTGAGTGTTGGGGAGATTATCATTTGAAGCACAAGAGCAAGGAGTTCATCATCATCTACAACATCTATTACCTTTTGGAGGGTGGTGCCTCCTAGATTGGTTAGGTGTCGCTTGGGAGCCTCCGTCGTCGAGATGTGGAGTTGAACCAAGAAGTTTGTAAGGGCAAGGAGATCGCCTACTCGTGAAGATCTACCCCGAGTAAGGCTAGTCCTCCGTGGGCGTGAGGCCATGATGGAATAGACAAGGTTGCTTCTTCGTGGACCCTTCGTGGGTGGAGCCTCCGTGGACTCTGGCCGTTACCCTCCGTGGGTTGAAGTCTCCATCAACGTGGAAGTACGATAGCACCACCTATCGGAACCACGAGAAAAATCACCGCGTCTCCAAAATTGTGTTTGCTCTTCTCCACCTCTCTTTACTACATGTGCAATTTACTTTCCGCTGCCTATACTCTAGAATTGCATGTGTAGGGTGATGCTTGACTTGATCATAATTGTGAATCTGCCAAAAACTGTTCTTTGTCAAAAGGCAGAATTTTTATATTGACAAGTAGTCTAATCACCCCCCTCTAGACATACTTTCGATCCTACACGGGATCACATCATTAGGAGAATGATGTGATTGACTTGACCCATTCCGTTAGCTTAGCACTTGATCGTTTAGTATGTTGCTATTGCTTTCTTAATGACTTATACATGTTCCTATAACTATGAGATTATGCAACTACCGTTTGCCGGAGGAACACTTTGGGTGCTACCAAACGTCATAACGTAACTGGGTGATTATAAAGGAGTACTACAGGTGTCTCCAAAGGTACATGTTGAGGTGGCGTATTTCGAGATTAGGTTTTGTCACTCCGATTGTCGGAGAGGTATCTCTGGGCCCTCTCGGTAATACTCATCACTTAAGCCTTGCAAGCATTATAACTAATGAGTTAGTTATGAGATGACGTATTGTGAGCGAGTAAAGAGACTTGCGGTAACGAGATTGAACTAGGTATTGGATACCGACGATCAAATCTCGGGCAAGTAACATACCGATGACAAAGGGAACAACGTATGTTGTTATGCGGTTTGACCGATAAAGATCTTCGTAGAATATGTAGGAACCAATATGGGCATCCAGGTCCCGCTATGTGTTTTTGACCGAGAACAGTTTTAGGTCATGTCTACATAGTTCTCGAACCCGTAGGGTCCGCACGCTTAACATTTCTTTGACGATATAGTATTATATGAGTTATGCATGTTGGTAACCGTATGTTGTTCGGAGTCCCGGATGAGATCATGGACATGACGAGGAACTCCGGAATGGTCCGGAAATAAAGTTTGATATATGGAATAATGGTGTTTGATCTCCGGAAGGGTTCCGGAATTCACCGGAAGGGGTTCCGGATGTTTCCCGAAATGTTTGGGTACGAGAACATGTTATTTGGGCAAAAGGGGAAAGCCCACAAGGTTTTTGGAAAGCGCAAAAGGAAGTTTTATGGAGTCCGGGGGCGACGCCTGTGGTCCTCGGCGTCAGGTCGAGACGCGGGAACCTGGCGTCGCCCCGAGTCCGAGAAGGACTCTTGCCTTTTGGGTGAAACCGACTTTGTGGAGGCTTTTACTCCAAGTTTCGACCCCAAGGCTCAACATATAAATAGAGGGGTAGGGCTAGCACCAAAGACACATCAAAAAACACCAAGCCGTGTGCCGGCAACCCCGTCCCCTCTAGTTTATCTTCCGTCATAGTTTTCGTAGTGCTTAGGCGAAGCCCTGCGGAAATTGTTCTTCACCAACACCGTCACCACGCCGTCGTGCTGCCGGAACTCATCTACTACTTCGCCCGTCTTGCTGGATCGAGAAGGCGAGGACGTCATCGAGCTGAACGTGTGCAGAACTCGGAGGTGTCGTGCGTTCGGTACTTGGATCGGTCGGATCGTGAAGACGTACGACTACATCAACACCGTTGATAAACGCTTCCGCTTAGAGATCTTCAAGGGTATGAAGATACACTCCCCCTCTCGTTGCTATACCATCACCATGATCTTGCGTGTGCGTAGGAAATTTTTTGAAATTACTACGTTCCCCAACAGTGGTATCAGAGCCTAGGTTTTATGCGTTGATGTTATATGCACGAGTAGAACACAAGTGAGTTGTGGACGATATAAGTCATACCGCCTACCAAAGATGTCATACTTTGGTTCAGCGGTATTGTGAGATGAAGCGGCCGGACCGACATTACGCAGACGCTTACGCGAGACTGGTTTCACTGCTACGAGCACTCGTGCTTAAAGGTGGCTGGCGGGTGTCTGTCTCTCTTACTTTAGTTGAACTGAGTGTGGCTACGCCGGTCCTTGTGAAGGTTAAAACAGAGTCTATTTGACAAACTATCGTTGTGGTTTTGATGCGAGGTAAGAACGGTTCTTGCTAAGCCCGTAGCAGCCACGTAAAATTTGCAACAACAAAGTAGAGGACGCCTAACTTGTTTTTGCAGGGCATGTTGTGATGTGATATGGTCAAGACGTGATGCTATATTTTATTGTATGAGATGATCATGTTTTGTAACCGGTTATCGGCAATGGCAGGAGCCATATGGTTGTCGCTTATTGTATGAAATGCAACGCTCTGTAATTGCTTTACTTTATCACTAAGCGGTAGCGATAGTCGAGAAGCAATAGATGGCGAAACGACAACGATGCTACGATGGAGATCAAGGTGTCGCGCCGGTGACGATGGTGATCATGACGGTGCTTCGGAGATGGAGATCACAAGCACAAGATGGCCATATCATATCACTTATATTGATTGCATGTGATGTTTATCCTTTATGCATTTATCTTGCTTTGATTGACGGTAGCATTTTAAGATGATCTCTCACTAATTATCAAGAAGTGTTCTCCCGAGTATGCACCGCGAAAGTTCTTCGGCCGAGACACCACGTGATGATCGGGTGTGATAGGCTCTACGCTCAAATACAACGGTGCAAAACAGTTGCACACGCGGAATACTCAGGTTATACTTGACGAGCCTAGCATATACAGATATGGCCTCGGAACACGGAGACCGAAAGGTCGAGCGTGAATCATATAGTAGATATGATCAACATAGTGATGTTCACCATTGAAACTACTCCATCTCACGTGATGATCGGACATGGTTTAGTTGATTTGGATCATGTGATCACTTAGAGGATTAGAGGGATGTCTATCTAAGTGGGAGTTCTTAAGTAATATGATTAATTGAACTTTAATTTATCATGAACTTAGTCTTAGTAGTATTTTGCAAATTATGTTGTAGATCAATAGCTCGCGTTGTTGCTTTCATATGTTTATTTTGATATGTTCCTAGAGAAAACTGTGTTGAAAGATGTTAGTAGCAATGATGCGGATTAGATCCGTGACATGAGATTTATCCTCATTGCTGCACAGAAGAATTATGTCCCTAATGCACCGCTAGGTGACAGACCTATTGCAGGAGCAGATGCAGACGTTATGAACGTTTATCTAGCTCAATATGATGACTACTTGATAGTTTAGTGCACCATGCTTAACGGCTTAGAATCGGGACTTCAAAGACGTTTTTGAACGTCATGGACCATATAAGATGTTCCAGAGTTGAAGTTAATATTTCAAGCAAATACCCGAGTTGAGAGATATGAAGTCTCCAACAAGTTCTATAGCTAAAAGATGGAGGAGAATCGCTCAACTAGTGAGCATGTGCTCAGATTGTCTGGGTACTTCAATCGCTTGAATCAAGTGGGAGTTAGTCTTCCAGATAAGATAGTGATTGACAGAATTCTCTAGTCACCATCACTAAGTTACTAGAACTTTGTGATGAACTATAGTATGCAAGGGATGACGAAAACGATTCCCGAGCTCTTCGTGATGTTGAAATCGACGAAGGTAGAAATCAAGAAAGAGCATCAAGTGTTGATGATTGACAAGACCACTAGTTTCAAGAAAAAGGGCAAAGGGAAAAGAAGGGGAACTTCAAGAAGAACAGCAAGCAAGTTGCTGCTCAAGTGAAGAAACCCAAGTCTGGTCCTAAGCCTGAGACTAAGTGCTTCTACTGCAAAGAGACTGGTCACTGGAAGCGGTACTACCCCAAGTAATTGGTGGATAAGAAGGATGGCAAAGTGAACATAAGTATATTTGATATACAGGTTATTGATGTGTGCCTTACTAGTGTTTATAGTAGCCCCTGAGTATTTGATACTTGTTCAGTTGCTAAGATTAGTAACTCGAAACAGGAGTTACAGAATAAACAGATACTAGTTGAAGGGAAGGTGACGATGAGTGTTGGAAGTAGTTCCAAGATTGATATGATCATCATCGCACACTCCTTATACTTTCGGGATTAGTGTTAAACCTAAATAAATGTTATTTGGCGTTTGCGTTGAGCATGAATATGATTTGATCATGTTTATTGCAATACGGTTATTCATTTAAAATCGAGAGAATAATTGTTGTTACATTTACATGAATAAAACCTTCAATGGTCATACACCCAATAAAAATATTTTGTTGGATCTCGATCGTAGTGATACACATATTCATAATATTGAGGCCAAAAGATGCAAAGTTAATAATGATAGTGCAACTTATTTGTGGCACAGCCGTTTGGGTCATATCGATTGTAAAGCGCATGAAGAAACTCCATAAAGATGGATTTTCGAATCACTTGGTTATGAATCATTTGATGCTTGCGAACCGTGCCTTTTGGGCAAGATGACTAAAACTCCGTTCTTGAACAATGGAACGAGCTCTTGACTTATTGGAAATAATACATACCGATGTATGCGAGACCAATGAGTATGAAGGCTCGTGGCAAGTATCGTTATTTTTCGACCTTCACAAGATGATTTGAGCAGATATGGGTATATCTACTTGATGAAACATAATTCGAAATAGTTGAAAGGTTCAAAGAATTTCAGAGTGAAGTGGAAAATCATCGTAACAAGAAAATAAAGTTTCGCGATCCGATCGCGGAGACGAATATTTGAGTTATGAGTTTGGTCTTCAATTAAAACAATGTGGAATAGTTTCACAGCTCACGCCACCTGGAACACCACAACGTTATGGTGTGTCCGAACGTCGTAACCGCACTTTATTTGATATGGTGCGATCTATGATGTTTCTTATCAGTTTACCACTATCATTTTGGGGTTATGCATTAGAGACAGCTGCATTCACGTTTAAAATAGGGCACTATCTAAATCCGTTGAGACGACACCGTATGAACTATGGTTTAGCAGTAAACCTAAGCTGTTGTTTCTTAAAGTTTGGGGCTACGATGCTTATGTGAAAAAGTTTCATCCTGATAAGCTCGAACCCAAATCGGAGAAGTGTGTCTTCATAGAATACCCAAAGGAAATTGTTGGGTACACCTTCTATCACAGATCCGAACGCAAGATATTCGTTGCTAAAATGGATCCTTTCCAGAGAAGGAGTTTCTCTCGAAAGAAGTGAGTGGGAGGAAAGTATAACTTGATGAGGTAACTGTACATGCTCCCTTATTGGAAAGTAGTTTATCACAGAAATTAGTTCCTATGACAAACACACCAATTAGTGAGGAAGCTAATGATATTGATCATGAAACTTCAGATCAAGTTACTACAGAACCTCGTAGGTCTTCCAGAGTAAGATCCGCACCATAGTGGTGTAGTTATCATGTTCTGGAAGTCATGTTACTAGACCATGATGAACCTACGAACTATGAGGAAGCGATGATGAGCCCAGATTCCGCGAAATGGCTTGAGGCCATAAAATCTGAGATATGATCCATGTATGAGAACAAAGTATGGACTTTGATTGACTTGCTGATGATCAGCAAGCCATGTTAAATAAATGGATCATCAAGAGGAAGACGGACACTGATAGTAGTGTTACTATCCGCTAAGGTCGACTTGTTGCAAAAGGTTTTCAACAAGTTCAAGGGGTTGAATACGATGAGATTTTCTCACTCGTATTGATGCTTAAGTCTGTCTGAATCATGTTAGCAATTGCCACATTTTATGAAATCTGGCAAATGGATGTCAAAACTGCATTCCTTAATGGATTTATTAAAGAAGAGTTGTATATGATGCAACCAGAAGGTTTTGTCAATCCTAAAGGTGCTAACAAAATGTGCAAGCTCCAATGATCCATCTATGGACTGGTGCAAGCATCTCGAGTTGGAATATACGCTTTGATAAGTTGATCAAAGCATATAGTTTTATATGGACTTACAATGAAGCCTGTATTTACAATAAAGTGAGTGGGAGCACTACAGCCTTTCTCGATTAGTATATGTGAGTGACATATTGTTGATCGAAATGATGTAGAATTTTTCGCAAAGCATAAAGGAGTGTTTTAAAGGAGTACTTTAAAAGAAAAGACCTCAAGAAAAGCTACTTACATATTGAGCATCAAGATCTATTGAGATAGATCAAGACGCTTGATAAGATTTTCAATGAGTACATACCTTGGCAAGATTTTGAAATAGTTCAAAATGGAGCAGTCAAAAGAAAGAGTTCTTGCTGTGTTGCAAAGGTATGAAATTGAGTAAGACTCAAATCCGCACCACAACGAGAAAATAGAAAGAGAATGAAAAGTCATTCCCGATGCCTCACCATAGGTTCTATAAAGTATGCTATGCTATGTACTGCACCTATTGTATACCTTGCTCTGAATTTGGCAAGGAGTACAATAGTGATCTAGGAGTAGATCACTAGACATTGGTCAAGAATATCCTTAGTAAGGACTAAGGAGATGTTTCTCGATTATGGAGGTGATCAAAGAGTTTGTTGTAAAAGTTACATCGAGTGCAAACTTTTACACCGATCCGATGACTCTAAGTCTCAACCTGGATACATATTGAAAGTGGGAGCAATTAGCTAAGAGTAGCTCCGTGCAGAGCATTGTGGACATAAAATATTTGCAAAATACATACGGCTCTGAATGTGACAGACCCGTTGACTAAGCTTCTCTCACGAGCAAAACATGATCACACCTTAGTACTCTTTGGGTGTTAATCACATAGCGATGTGAACTAGATTATTGACTCTAGTAAACCCTTTGGATGTTGGTCACATGATGATGTGAACTTTAGGGTGTTAATCATATACAGATATGAATATTGGTGTTAAATCACATGGCGATGTGAACTAGATTATTGACTCTAGTGCAAGTGGGAGACTGAAGGAAATATGCCCTAGAGGCAATAATAAAGTTATTATTTAATTCCTTATTTCATGATAAATGCTTATTATTCATGCTAGAATTGTATTAACCGGAAACATAATACATGTGTGAATACATAGACAAACATAGTGTCACTAGTATGCCTCTACTTGACTAGCTCGTTTATCAGAGATGGTTATGTTTCCTAGCCATGGACAAAAGAGTTGTCATTTGATTAACGGGATCACATCATTAGGAGAATGATGTGATTGACTTGACCCATTCCGTTAGCTTAGCACTTGATCGTTTAGTATGTTGCTATTGCTTTCTTCATGACTTATACATGTTCCTATAACTATGAGATTATGCAACTCCGCTTGCGGAGGAACACTTTGGGTGCTACCAAACGTCATAACGAATCGGGTGATTATAAAGGAGTACTACAGGTGTCTCCAAAGGTACATGTTGAGTTGGCGATTTGAGATTAGGTTTTGTCACTCCGATTGTCGGAGAGGTATCTCTGGGCCCTCTCGGTAATACTCATCACTTAAGCCTTGCAAGCATTATAACTAATGAGTTAGTTATGAGATGACGATTCTGAGCGAGTAAAGAGACTTGCCGTAACGAGATTGAACTAGGTATTGGATACCGACGATCAAATCTCGGGCAAGTAACATACCGATGACAAAGGGAACAACGTATGTTGTTATGCGGTTTGACCGATAAAGATCTTCGTAGAATATGTAGGAACCAATATGGGCATCCAGGTCCCGCTATTGGTTATTGACCGAGAACAGTTTTAGGTCATGTCTACATAGTTCTCGAACCCGTAGGGTCCGCACGCTTAACGTTTCGTTGACGATATAGTATTATATGAGTTATGCATGTTGGTAACGAATGTTGTTCGAGTCCGGATGAGATCATGGACATGACAAGGAACTCCGAATGGTCCGGAAATAAAGTTTGATATATGGAATAATGGTGTTTGATCTCGGAAGGGTTCGAATTCACCGGAAGGGGTTCCGGATGTTTCAAATGTTTGGGTGCGAGAACATGTTATTTGGGCAAAAGGGAAAGCCCACAAGGTTTTGGAAAGCGCAAAGGAAGTTTTATGAGAGTCGGGCGACGCCAGGTCCTCGGCGTCTCGGGTCCAGACGTTGGGAACCTGGCGTCTCGCCCCGAGTCCGAGAAGGACTCTTGCCTTCGGGTGAAACCGACTTTGTGGAGGCTTTACTCCAAGTTTCGACCCCAAGGCTCAACATATAAATAGAGGGTAGGCTAGCACCAAAGACACATCAAAAACACCAAGCCGTGTGCCGCAACCCCGTCCCCTCTAGTTTATCTTCCGTCATAGTTTTCGTAGTGCTTAGGCGAAGCCTGCGGAAATTGTTCTTCACCAACACCGCTACCACGCCGTCGTGCTGCGGAACTCATCTACTACTTCGCCGCCTTGCTGGATCGAGAAGGCGAGGACGCCATCGAGCTGAACGTGTGCAGAACTCGGAGGTGCCGTGCGTTCGGTACTTGGATCGGTCGGATCGTGAAGACGTACGACTACATCAACCGCGTTGATAAAAGCTTCCGCTTAGCGATCTTCAAGGGTATGAAGATACACTCCCCCTCTCGTTGCTATACCATCACCATGATCTTGCGTGTGCGTAGGAAAATTTTTGAAATTACTACGTTCCCCAACATAAAGGTTGTCTTTGTAGGTTTAATCCTTGATGGGTCTATGCCCATTTTGCGCATTGTATCCTGATAAAGCAGGTTCAGGCTGCTACCGCCGTCCATCAGGACTCGTGTCAGGTGAAACCCATCGACGATTGGGTCTAAAACCAATGCGGCGAATCCGCCATGGCGTATGCTGGTCGGGTGGTCTCTTCGATCGAAAGTGATCGGGCATGAGGACCATGGGTTGAACTTCGGGGCGACTGGCTCCATCGCATAGACGTCCCATAGTGCGCGCTTCCTCTCCCTCTTGGGTATATGGGTCGCGTAAATCATATTCACCATCCGCACTTGTGGGGGGAAACCCTTCTGTCCTTTATTGTTCGGCGGCCGGGTCTCTTCCTCGTCGTCGCTATTTAGCCCCTTGTCATCGTGTTCGGCAATTAACTTGCCGGCCTGCTTGAACACCCAACAATCTCTATTGGTGGGGGTAGCTGGCTTTTCGGGGGTGCCATGTATCTGGCATAGACGGTCGAGTATTCATCCAGATTGGGACGGACCGGAGTGGTTCTTTTGAACGGCTTCTTTCACGACGGGTTTAGAGCCTCGAATCCGGCATTGACCGTCAGATCCTCCTTATCGCCGCCGCACGCGGCGCTTGTTTTGATTCGACGTGACCTGCCGTTCTTGTCCTTAGTATCCGGACTGCCAGTGTTTTTACGAAGATTGTTGCTGCGGGCTAGCCAGCTGTCCTCTCCCGCACAAAAGCGGGTCATTAGCGATGTGAGGGCTGCCATGGATTTTGGCTTTTCCTGCCCCAGGTGCCGGGCTAGCCATTCGTCCCGGATGTTATGCTTGAAGGCTGCAAGGGCCTCTGTATCCGGACAGTCGACGATTTGGTTTTTCTTCATCAGGAACCGTGTCCAGAATTGTCTCGCCGATTCGTCTGGCTGCTGAATGATGTGGCTTAAGTCATCGGCGTCTGGAGGTCGCACATACGTGCCTTGGAAGTTATCAAGAAATGCGGCCTCCAGGTCTTCCCAACACCCAATCGACTCTGCGGGCAGGCTGTTAAGCCAATGCCGAGCTGGTCCTTTAAGCTTGAGTGGGAGATATTTGATGGCATGGAGATCGTCGCCGCGGGCCATATGGATGTGGAGAAGGTAATCTTCAATCCACACCGCGGGGTCTGTTGTACCATCGTAAGATTCGATATTTACGGGTTTAAACCCTTCGGGGATCTGATGATCCATTACTTCATCGGTGAAGCATAGCGGGTGTGCGGCGCCCCTGTATTGAGCAATATCACGACGCAACTCGAGGAAGCGCTGTCTGCTATGTTCGGCCCGGCCGGCATTATGTCCGGCGCGACGGTATTCGTCGTGGGTCGTAGGGCGCCCACGTGATCCATAGATGGATCTGGATTGTTTTGCTTTGTCCTCCAATATATCTCGCAAGTCCAGCGCGTTCCCTCTTGGCTTCGCGCTTTTAGAGCGATGCAGGGGTACATATTTGGCTGAGGGCCTGGACGCCTCTCTATCACGACCACGAGGTGGTCGGTCAGCCATGTCGTGCGCTGGTGATGAAGGTATGTATGCTTCCTCCTCTAGTCGGGGGAGCAGCTTGCGTCTTGGGTAACTTTTGGAGGGGCGTTCGAGTTTATACTCTTGACGCGAGGACCTCGGTCCATCGATCGGCCAGCAGATCTGGTCGACTTGGAGTTGTTGTTGCTTTTCTTTAGGCTATTTGTCGTGGCTATGAGCTGCGCCTGAAGCGTTCTTGTTCGACGGGATCCTCGGGTATGACGAATTCATCATCGTTGAGGCTTACTTCGTCTTCGGAGGGAGGCATATAGTTATCATCCTCAACCCCTTCGTCTGCCGCCCTGTGGTGAGGGCTTGCTTCTGCGTCCTCCTGCGCTGAATTTTGCGGGAGGGGATCGTCTTCGGCACTCTCCGGAGTGTTATTGTCTCCCGTGCCGGAATCTCCATTCTTATTGTGGCGGGATTTAGAGCGGCGCTGCTGACGTCGGCGTCTGGGCTGCTTCTTTAGAGAATCTTCCTCCGCTGCTTTTTCGCCATCTCCTTCTTTTGGGGTATCCACCATGTATACGTCATATGACGAGGTGGCCTTCGGTGCTCGTAGGCGCCGGCTCTTGTAAATCTCCGCATCGCCGTCCATAGCATCGATGTCGCCGAGTCGTAGTCTAGCATGTCGCTTAGATCCTCGGCAGTGGCTACAAAGTGGGTGGTGGGTGGGCTCTGAATTTCTCCATCGTCCGCGCCCAACCGCCCCGCCATAGTCCGCCAGATTCTCCTGATAGCGAGAGATGCTTCAGGGAATTCAGGATATCGCCAAAAGGCGGTGAATTCCATAACCGGCGCCCAATCTGGATTAATCGGCAGGGGCGCGGGAGGCCCGGAGTCCGACGAGGAGCCCGGCGCCTCGGGATCACAAGTTTCGCAGGGGACAGGATTGGTATTCGGCTCCATCGCCGTGGATGTTGAAGCCCTGTGGCGGCGTCTATCCACCGCCCTCGACACGGCAATCGGCTCCGCTAGTGGCAAGCGGATCCGAAGTCGGCCACCAAAGCCTTGTCCGTGGCGAGCTAGATCATGCCCATCGTCACAGTGCGGCGCGCTTGGCTGTGACTCAAGTCCGTCGAAGATCAAGTCTCCACGAATATCGGTCGTGAAGTTTAAGCTTCCAAATCTGACCTGACGGCCAGGGGCGTAGCTTTCGATCTGCTCCAGATGGCCAAGAGAATTGGCCCGCAGTGCAAAGCCGCCGAATACAAAGATCTGTCCGGGGAGAAAAGCCTCACCCACGACAGCGTTGTTGGTTGAAGATGCCATCGAGCCTATCGGTGACGACACAGAGGAACTCTCAATGAAAGCACCAATGTCGGTGTCAAAACCGGCGGATCTCGGTAGGGGTCCCGGCGTGCGTCTAGGCGGATGGTAACAGGAGACGAGGGACACAATGTTTTTACCGGGTTCGTGCCCTCTCGATGGAGGTAAAACCCTACGTCCTGCTTGATTAATATTGATGATATGGGTAGTACAAGAGTAGATCTACCACGAGATCAAGGAGGCTAAACCCTAGAAGCTAGCCTATGGTATGATTGTTGAGATGTATGTTGTCCTACGGACTAAGGCACTCCGGTTTATATAGACACTGGAGAGGCTAGGGTTACACAGAGTCGGTTACAATGGTAGGAGATCTACATATCCGTATCGCCAAGCTTGCCTTCCACGCCAAGGAAAGTACCTTCCGGACACGAGCCGGAGTCTTCAATCTTCTATCTTTGTAGTCTTGGAGTCCGGCGGATATTGATAGTCCGGCTGTCCGGACACCCCCTAGTCCAGGACTCCCTCAACAACTGTGCTTCTCGCGGAAGCAAATCTGCGCTTTTATCTTATTTCGGAAGCACAACTTGTGATTCTTGTGGAAAAGCAATGCTTCCCCAATTTTTTCCATCCCAACTCTAGAGAAAACCATGCAAAACCGAAAAGTAAAAAAACTCATCTAAAAACCAAAAACGCGTACAAAAAAATAGTTATAGAGAAAATCCGCAGGAAGTGCCCAATATGCGACACGTGGTAGAGACTGGACACATCATTTGGCGCGCTCTCAGGCCAAAAAAAAGGCACTCGCCAGGAGCACCCCATGAGTTAACAAACCGTCGCAACATGTTGTACTAGACGTCGTGATTACAGAACTGGAGAAATCACTAATCAAGGGGTATCCCTTACAAAGGTCACTCACACCTTCTGAGACTGTGACAAGTTGTGCACTCCATGTGCCCTATTTGTTGCAACATGGGAGTTTTCCTTTTTTCTTCTTCTGTAAATTCATTTATTCAAAGTATTTTATCTCTTATACCGTGCGTCCAAATCATGAACATTTTCATAGTTGGATTTCTCGTGTTGAGATCTTCAAAACTAGATCCCATGTTAATAGGTTTCAACGAATAATTAGAAGAAAAAAACCGAGCCGGAAGCATGATTTTTCCCGTTTTGTTCTTTTTTGAGAGACACAATTGTGCCTCGCACATAAGCAAATATGGGCTTCCACGGGAAGCAAATATGTGCCTCTCCGTGGAAGAGAAAAAAGACGCTTTTTTTCATTTCTGAGGAAGCAAAACTCTGCCTATAGCGGAAGGAAAAAAACTTTTTTGTCTTCCCCGAATGCCTCTCGTGAAGCAAATTTATGTCTCTCGTGGAAGAACTTTTTTTTTAATCTGGGAGGCCACCTCACCTCCACAGGAAGCAAATATGTGCCTCTTGCGATACATTTTTTTCCTTTTCCGAGAGTAACAGTTGTGCCTTTTGCGAAGCAAACCTGTGCCTCCACGCGAAGCAAATCTGCGCCTCTTGCAGAAGGAAAACATGTTTTTTCCTTTTCCGAGAGACACAGTTTGCCAAAGCAAACTTGTGCCTCCACGGAAAGCAAATATGTGCATATGTGCCTCTTGCGAAAGAAACAAAACACATCTTTTTTCCTTTTCTGAAAGGCACAGCTTTGCCTCTCGTGAAAGCAAATCGTGCCACCACGAGAAGCAAATCTGTACCCCTCACAAAAGAAAAAAAATGTATTTTTTGTGCAAACTTTTTTTGTCCACAACCTAGAGGAGACCAGGTAAAAACCAAAAAACCCCAAAGCAGCCATTTAAAATCCGTAAACGCTAAAAAAATAAAAAAAATACAAAGAAGCACCTAGAACACGACAAGTGACGACAACTGAGAGCGCGCAAATAACGCGCTTTCAGCCCACCAAAAATGACCCTTCAGGGGCCCCAGCAAGAGATGCCCTCGATTAGTCGCTCTGCAGGACTGGCCTCCGGGGAGCTCCTATTGAGTGCTTTAAGCGCCGGCGAAGTCAACCGACGCCTACAGCAAACGACAAGTGGGCCGGCCCATGAATGCACCAGCGCAGAAATTGTTTCGTGAAAAAAGACCCGCAAAAAATCTACGAGTATGAGGTCTCAAACTCGGGTTGCCTCTTCGGAAGATGGTTCAGCTAACCACTACAACGCATAGATCAATGTGACTAAAAGGAATACGAATACTTAAAGAATTATTTCAGCCGCGTTATTTATTACGCAATACAACTTACATTTTTTTATTTTTTATGAAAAAAAGTTTATCTAATATTGAAAGAAGTTCACGAATCGAAAAAGTTCGTTGTTTCTGAAAAAAGTCATCCAATTTGATAATAAAAGTTCATCTATAAGAAAAAATATCCACCAATTTTGAAAAAAATTCACAAAATGTGAAAGAAGTCCATCATTTTCTAAAAAGCTAATAGAATTTGAAAAAAATTTATCAAATGCCAGAAAAGTTCATCATATTTGAGAAAAAGTTCGCTGAATATTGAAAAGTTCATCAAATTTGAAAAGTTCACAGAATTTGAAAAAGTTAATCGGTTTTATAAAAAGTTCACTGAAGCTATAAATAAGTTCAAAATGTTTTAAAAATATCAAAAAAATTGAAAAAAAGTTCATTAAATTTGAAAAAATTTCACTGAATTTGAAAGTGTTCATTGGTTTAAAAAAAGTTCAGCGAAGCTATAAATAAGTTCACCAATTTTTAAGAAGATCACATAATTTGAAAAAAAAGTTCATCATTTTTGAAAAAAGTTCAGAGACTTGAAAATAAGTTCATCGATTTGAAAAAAGTTCGCCGAGTTTCAGGAAAGTCCATTGAAAATATGTGTAGTGAATTTTAAAAAAGTTCATCAAATGTAAAGAAAGTTCATCGAATTTAAAAAAATCATCGAATTTGAAAAATATCATCAATGGATAAAAATAGGTCACTAAAAAAAGTTCATTGACTTTGAAAACAAAATTCAATCAAAATTTTAAAAAACATCATCGATTTGGAAAAAGTTCACACATTTAAGAAAATAAAAAACATGAAAATCGATGAGGAGGAAACCTGAAAAAAAAACAGAAAACATAAATGAAAAAAGGAAAAAAAAGAAAAAAGAGAAAGAAGGAATAACAGTATGGAAAAGTTGCGTACTAACAGATCCCGCTCGGTTAGGTTGTTATTCGAACGAAGTTTGGTGAGTAAGGTCGCCTGTTCGATTCTTTGCGAGGGTGTTTCATTTTTTGCAAATTGACATATACAGTAATGGGCCGTCCTAGCGCAGGGCGCTGCAGGCATGCATTTGTAAATTTGCCTATGACGGGCGCCTGCAGCGCTAAATAGGATTTGCCAGCCTCCGGTGAGCATACTAGGCCGGAGCTCGCTGCCTCCAGAGACCCCGTTCGGCCAAGCCCACGTCCGCATCCGACCAGATTCGGTCTTCTTGCTTCTGATGCTACGAAACGGAAAAGACCGTCACAACGTACGTGTTGTACCGGACGGCCATTCCTCCCTCCCTCGTGATCACTGGCCCTACTGAAGTGGTCCACGTGCAGCCGATGCAAGACCAAATCCTGGACGCGATATATACAGGAGTAAACCGCCTGCTCCTGCTGCAGGCATGGCCGCCCACGTCCACGTGGGGATGGATGGATCCAGTCCGAGATAGATATCGTATCATCAGGTCAGGTCACCTTACTACTCCTACACAGTACAGTAGGTTTCAAAAAAAAAGAGAGAGAGTAGGTTTTACTGCACCGCACGAGGCGGCCACACCATGAAATGCAAAGCACACGTGAACTTGTTGCGCCCGCACAGTTGTTTCAGTTCGCACTGTGCGCCGTCCCGTACGTGCACGAGTGCATGCCCACTGGCGCCTACGATAACTCGTGTCGCCTCCAAGCGCGAGGAATCAATCCGGTCACTGTGCAGGGCTCGCCGCAGGACGACAGCGTGACCAGAACGCTCACGTACTACTACGTGTGCATGCGCGGCTCACCTACAGCTACAGTGGACCAGCCGAATGCATGCATCATTGCCGCTCGCTCGCTGCATATATGCGGGTCTCTGGCGCTCCCAGCCTAGGCATGGCTAGCTACGTCTACCGACGGCGTCCCCGGCTAGAGTAGACGCTAGCCGGCTAGGCTCTACCAGCAGCAAGTAAAGCCGTCGCCGTCGGCGACGCGGCCAGGACGCGTACGTGCGTGCCCCAGCGCGTACGTGCGGCTCGAGGTTGGTGCATGGTGCGCGCGCGCGGCGCGGCCGGCCGGCGGTGGGTTCGACCACGATGCAAATATGCGTGATGCATCATCGGCCTCGCGTCTAGCCTTGGTCAAAAGTGCAGCACAAAAGAAGAGACGCGGCCCATGAGAAATGCATATGCACGATCGAGCTACCTTGTCTAAACTCTAAACAAACAAGGTTGATCATCATTGCAGATAAAGGCCATGGTGATCACGCCCACTCGATCCATCCATCGGCTGCGACCAAAGGTTCCCCCGTGACCACGTACTTGCTATGCATACAATAGCCATTAGTCAATGCTCACATGACCGAAAGTGCGCGATCGAGAGATGATGCCATTTTGCGGCGCCGTCGAGTGATCACCGGCCTGATCATATAAAGATTGCCGTGCCGTGCGCTAGCCGGGGTCTGGGTTTACTCAGTGCACGTACGTACGTGCACGCGCGCCTTGTTACTTTTGTGTGTTCAGTTCGTACGTGCAACAAGGAATAGGACAACGACGGTGGTGCATCTGTGCATGTGTTCGGCTCATAGTTTAACTTGACTTTTGGCCGCGGCGACCAAGGTTTTGGAGGTTTGGACCGACCAGGACCAGCTAAACAACAGGCGATCGGTCATGAGCATGAGCTGCCGGTCACTGGCCGAGCGAGATGGGCAAAACTATTGGTGTTCATGTGCGCTTAGGAAACGATCACATCAGGGGGAAAGTATGACCATATGCATGCATGCCTTAACACCAAGGACAGTACAATACTATTACCTTTTTTCTCATGCTACATAACATAGATATTGTGTGCGCACAAGCCACCACCCTATCGGCCACCTAGCTACAACTCCAATTTACGCACTGCGTGGAGGGTCATCGTTGCCACGCCGCGAAGTCCACGTGAACACATAGTACAATCTAAGATGCCGACATACACACATGCTCATTCTTATGAGTTATGAACGCACGCACGCATGCCCTACCTGATATGAGCATCTTCAAAATACTAAGTCGAGAACCACGGCATAGCCGGGATGGTAGGCATGGGCAGATGCATGCCTGCCCGCTTGGGTTCGAGCCTCCGTGCTCGCAATACCAGCGCGTACTCACCTAATTCTTCTATAAAAGTAAACCGAGGGTTTCTTCCCCTCCGGTCTTGAAAAAAAAATATACTAAGTCGGCACACCATCTTAAGATAAAGGGTCATTGTTGCCACGCCGGGGATTCCTCGAGTTGACTTGATGGAAAAGTCCAAAGGAACATATGAAAACTAAGTACTCCTACAATATGATGGTTTACAAACACTTGTACGCTTGATTAAAATGTAAATTATATAAAATCTAGAAAGTTGGAATTCATTCATTTAAATTATAGACTGGACCAGCTGTATTTCTGCTATGCTTTAATGAAAGGGGTTAAACCCATTTCAAAATATATATTTAAATCATGCATTTACATTATAACTTTGATTATCTTTTTATATTATTTTGTTCACATAATATATGATTTTGGTCGCAAGAAGAAAAATGCATGACATGGATATGATTTGACCAAGTTTTTGGGAGTTACTACTGTTCTTGGGATGCACGTTGATTGCTCTTTTTTAAACTAGCCCATGGGGAGGCCTATGTAACAAGTAGTATCTTCGATCTTATAGGGACTGGCTACCGATCAGTCGACTGATAACCCATTTTGGGCCCACGATGGTTTTTGGCCGTCCGACGCCGATATAGCAGTCAGCCGACCTTCCTCAACCTTCAGCCCATCCCACGTCCTTCTCTAACCACCCCACGTTCCATAGGCCGAACCGCTGGCTTCCGCCATCCATGGCCTGTGGCGCTCTCGCGCCAGTCCGGCTGCCCCGCCCTCCCCTCAGTTGCCGCCCACCGTCGTGCTTCCGCCCACGACCATCCATCTAACCCCGACGGCCTCTGATTCCGACGCCGGCGAACCTACACCCCCCGCCACCTCTAAGATAGACAAGGAGGCTGTTGTTCCCCCGCCCCCGCTACACCCCTAAGATAGATGAGGAGGCTACTCCGCCGCAGCTGCTCCTTCCTTCCTTCTCTTCGGAGAACTTCTTCTTCCAAAAATTGACTGACCCAAATTACAAATTCAGGTGACTTACATATAGCTATTGTGCTTCTTATAATATTAAAATATTCCCTTTATCGCAAAAATATTGTGTCCACCTAGCCTCCGACCCAGCCGACACATGGGCCTGCCATGTAGGACCGCTATGTCCATATCTTTCTTCGGGGAGGGGTTGTTCAAATTTTGGAACGAGCTTGTTAAATCCGGTAATTCGTCGAAAGTTTCCCTTAATGAATTAATTAAAAGTTGTAGAGGTGAAACTGACTCTAGAACTTCCACTATACAATAGCATGTTTTGGTTTAATGAGTTAGTTTTATCAGAAAGATAAAAGGAACTTTTGCCCGTGACAAATGAAAAATATATTGATAATAATAGAGGGCGTGCTACAAACCCAGCTAAAATTAGCTCAACCCCATGAGATAATAACTTATGGAAAAAAAACCTCAATTATCAGTGCAAGTTGCACAACCAAGATCTAAAGGAATATGTTTCCCACATGCACGCACGCAAAAAACAAAAGAAAACACAAAGAAGGCCAGAATGCAGCAGCGTAAACAAACCCACATGAAAAGCCATTAACTTAATCGAGTGGAAGAGACACCTTGCGCGAATCGGAAGGCGCCACGCCACCGCCCCTGGAGTTGCTTTTCTCCAGCGAGAAGGTCAGGCCAGGGCCACCGTGTCGCACGTGCGACGAGCTTATTATTGGCGCCTCCGCCAGCCAGCAGCAACAAAAGAATGGCTGCGTGATCTGCGTGGACCGATCGATATGCATCAATCAGGTCAGAAGAACGTACAACGTACAGCGAAAGCGAGAGGCACTAGCTAGTAGCGCGCTCGTTCCACATGATTGGCGGCTCTGCGATGTGCGTACGTACGTTACGTACTCGCAGCAAAAGCGCAAATCGATCGTGCGTCGTAGTAGTACAGTACAATAATATGCATGTACCGGTGGTTGCAATGCACGTACGCTCCTGAGTGAGTTGCATAATATACAGCCCATTGACAAGTCGTTGCTACTACTACTTGCTAGGTACTAGTAGCTTGGGAATTATAAGACGGCGTCATCGATCGATCGGTCGATCGATACATTTGTTTTTGGTGATCCTGCATGCGTGCGCGCTCTAGCCCTCAGAAGAGGCCCCTTTGGAAGAAAGCTAGCTACAGTAAAGCTTATGATTGATTGCACATTTCAGAAAGAGCATATCCGGAGACTGCCCAAAGTATTTTAGTTTCTTGCATGCAGTTGGGTCTCTTCAGTCGCTGAATTACCAGGACCGACGGCTGCAGCACTCCTACCTGTTATCTTCTTTTTGAGATACGGTGTTGCAGTTTATTACACACTACGTACTCCTGTGTCTGTGTCTGTGTCTGCGTGTATTGGTTGCTGTTGGAGAGGGCGACAACGCCGACATGCACGGCAGCTGGATAGCCATGTGGGCTACCAAATGGATGCGGACCAACTCGATCTCGATCGCATATTAATTGGGTCGGTGGTGCGTGCACCCTGCACATGGCCTGGCCTGGCTGCCCCTCTCCACTCCTCTCGTCGAATGATACACACGCGCGCGCCAATGATGCATCGTTTCATACCATGATCCATCTCTGATTGAACACGGAATGGCAAGGCTTCAACACCGCACGTACACGTACGGCGTCCCAAAATGGAATTGAAGCTGTCCGTACGTGGCACGACATGCAACACCAACAAGTTTTACCTAACATGTACAATACTACGACCATATATGTCATGCATGTGTACCTTCTGTGCCCTCTCAGCTCCGTCTTTTATCTGTATGGAAATTTAATCCTACTCCCTCTGTTCCCAAATATAAGTCTTTCTAAAGATGCCAATAAATGACTACATACGGAGTAAAATGTGTGAATCTACACTCTAAAATATGTTTAAATACATCAGTATGTTGTAGTCTATTTAAAATGTTTAAAAAGATTTATACTCCGTATTTAGGAACGGAGGAAGTACTTACTTCCAAGCTAGCACTAGCTAGTACAGTACCTTGTACTCCGTATTTGTCATTTACTTTGACATGTACTCCCTCCGTTCCTAAATACTTGTCTTTCTAGAGATTTCAACAAGTGACTACATACGGCACAAAATGAGTGAATCTACACTTTAAAATATGTCTACATACATCCGTATGTTGAGTCCATTTGAAATGACTAGAAAGACAAGTATTTGGGAACGAAGGGAGTACTATAACTATATATTGACCTGATATGCTGTCGCAGACGAACAGTACGGATTACCCCACCAGAGATATGGTCAACAAAGCATTTGGCGGAGTTTTCGATCCATCTTGTCATGTTTTTTGTTGATTTGTTGGCGAGTGCCTCACTTGATTGTCCAGAGTGCAGATATTAGGGAGACATCGGTCGTCTTGCAGGCTTGCACAGTAGCTAATATTGGCATACATGGCCACAGGAGCACTACGTTATTAGTGGTACTAGTTAGTTTCTAGCAGCGCTTCTAGAGCTTGTCGATCTTGTCGGATCAGTGGATCATATATCCATTAATATGTTTGGGGTACATATATGTGGGTGAGTTATTTGTCCTGATTCCAGATGTTGACTGCTTGCACATTGTTTTTCTCCCGTTTGAAAGTTTGACGGGGTGTCGTCAGTGCTAACATAAGCAGGATTTCGAATCCCGGGAAACACTACTTCGATCCAAGTACTGCATCCGCGTTGATCCTCTGGCGGGATCCCGGCAAACATTGCCCCTTGGGCAACTATTTTTAGCCCTGAGTGCGTAGGCCCTTCCCAGTGCTCCACGGTGTACAGGTGCTAAGGATGCCACATAGGCAGAAAAATGATGTGACAAAGCAATTAATGAGGAGAGAGAGGATTATGGTGACCCCAACAAGAACCAATGCTAAGCACGTGAACCTAGACAAAAAGACTACCAACCAATACATGAAGGAGTTTTATTACTAAACAATTAAATAGAGAAGGCTTAGCTACAAAACCTAAGCACCGATGCATTGGGGACATTAGTTGCTAAGCATTTTAATGCACCTAGCACCCCACTTTAGCACCAATGCATTGGGAAAGGTCTAAGGCTGGCAGATGCAGATCGAGCTGATATTAAAGAGATATTAATCCCATATATGCAAAAATAGTTTATCTCCACTAACCCAATTCACTTAACTCGCAACTATATGCCAACTCAGCATGCTACCATGCATGCCTGACTAACTTTAATTCTCTGAACATGTAACTATATCAACTCACCATGCCATTATGCGTGACAAAAAGACTCACCTTAACATGCACCATGCATGCTATCCATATTCAATAAATATTCTACAACTAGTATTAAAGAATCAATTACACTCCCTCCGTTCTTAAATATATGATGCTTTGCTAGTTCAAATTAAACTACCGAAACATCTTATATTTAGGAACGGAGGAAGTATAATAAATTGTACGTATTATAGTTTCGATTCTCTTATTCCTAATCCAAATAATAAACTTTTATACTAGCAAAGCACATAGAAATAACTGGAATGCACCCTGTAGCAACGTACGGGGTATTATCTCTAGCTTGTGTTGTTGGGTTTACAAGAAGGATGCATATGTGGACCACTCTACTCGCACGCTCTAGCGAGCGCGCCATGTCTCGCACGCTAAAACTAATAAAGACCGGGAGCAAATATACGAATCTCACTATACTCCAAGTGAATCCACCTACATGTGTAAATTTGAGCATCAAGGTTTAAATATTCTAGTCAACACAAAACATTAATCAACAATCTTACTTGGTACATAAGTAAAACACTGAATAATATGATTGTTTATTTGTATCATTTGCATTTCAGCAACATTCGAAGATATTTACCTCCAAAGAAAAACCTAAGGGACTCCCGAGCAGTATAAATAGCTACCTGAATTTGTGACTAGGAAGACTTGAACTAAGGTGGTGAGGTTGTAACACATTTAAGCCACATTTAGGCTGTAGTGGTTGCCAATGGAAAAATACGTACCTATATGGGAAGCTGTCTACATTATTGATCAACTCCGTACTTGTTCCATGAGCTCCATTGGAAGACATATTGGACCCTGAAATTCTGGAACTTACAATGATACCTGGAAATAAAAGAACTAAATAAACGGATATTGCGTAATCAAATAAAAAAATATTTCTTCAAAACTGAAATTTGTAATCCATGGAACCTAAAAGATCTGAAATGTTTCAGGAAAATACCGGAAACCATTGGATTGTGAAATAATTCTTCTTAGAAATCCTAATAATGGATCTCATAAGTATTCTAAAGTCCAAACGGGGAATATTACAAAGCTATAATTAAACAACTTCTTGAATCCCTGATTTTTCATAACACTTTAGAAAAGTCCAAGATGTTCATTTTTTTTTTGTAGAAACACGGTACATTTTTAAATGACCCCATACACTAATCCATATGCAGGCGCGCGCGCACACACACCAACTATGAGCATCTATTAGAGACTAAGCCAACATCCTTTACTGTATTTATATATAGTTCGCTCATGTTTTCAGATTTCACTAATTGTTTTCATTTCTCATGATTTTAATATATTAAATTGTTTTGCTAATTACATTGCCACGCGTGGGAAACCACCGCTATCTGGCATGCCAAACTTTTCTTTGTATTTTGCCAGAATTGTACTGGTCACACCGGTGTGAGTGTGTCCAGAAGCTAATTTTTTGTTCGATTTTACTATAGTTTAGGGTCCAACTGGATATTGAGTTCATGGACGAAATGCCGAAGGCTTCAGCGGTTGAGGAACGAAAGATGGATTATGTTCCTCCAAACGACACTCTGCAGCACACGGTTGCACAGTAGGTAGATTAGTACGGACAGACACGCGTGGTTAGCAGTCTCGAACTCAAAAGGGCAGTACAGTACAAGTACGGTGTGGCTCACGGATAGGCATGCATGGGCTAGGCTTCAAAAGCCAAACTAGGCATGGAACCTCGGAAAGCAAGAGCACGGCAACAGCAAGTAGGCAAGTACACGAGAGTGGTCATGGACGATCAAAAGCTGTTCGCTGTTCACGTCCGTGCATGCACGCATGCACGCACATGTCCGTAATTGTAGGCACTGTACCACCATGCATCCTCTACTGAGCTCTAGCCACCACGCCCGCATGCATGCATGCATGCACGGTCGGTTTCCCGCGCATGCCCGCACCGCGCGCCGGGGCATGCAGTTACGGCCACGTGCACCCGTGCCATGACCATGCTGCTTGCCTAGCCTTATTAGGTTTGGTACTGCTACCAGCTAGCTAGTGTGGGCGTGTGTACACGTACGTACCGTACGTGTGGAGACGTCGCTAGCATGGCTAGCTAGAGCAACGGGGTGGTACAGCACACGCGTATAAATTTATTGTATTGTTGATCTGTGTGTGTACAGGACTGCACCGCATTGACCATGCATGCTGCTCCATACGGGCCGGCGAATCGAACACTGTGTCCATCGAGGACGACGCATCACGTCATGGGATAAACACACGTATACTGTTGCAAAAACAAAAAGGTATAGGTATACATGTTGCAGGCATGGGTGGGATGGATAATTGTATCATGCAGATTCCGGGCTACGACGTGCTAGCTTCTCGCGACGGCGAGCAGCTGTGTTTTTTTTATAACTATCATGGCGCTTTATTGAAATCAAACCATTTGGAGTTATTGCATTTTTTACAAGAGAATTCAAAACCATGTTAAGGACTTTTTTTAGCCTGTCAGACAACCTCTGGGCCACCATATAGAGGCATTAGCCAAAAACGGAACGATCCTCTACAGCCTAGGGATGGCACCCATGACAGGCCTTTTTCACTATTCTGAGCCTTTGAACAAACTTTGTCATAAAATAAACTCGACATGAAAGTATTTCACGATCTGAACCTTTTAGCAACGCCATAGCCCACGGCGTTTCTACCCAACATACAAACGCCGAGCTAACCAGCGTTTTTGACCAAAGAAGAAACGTCGAAGTGTCTCGGCGTTTCTCACCAGGTAAGCAACGCCAAAGATCATGGCGTTTGTCACCAAGTAAGAAACGTCATAAGGCTTGGCGTTTAGACCCTGGTTATGAAGCAATTTTTTACGTTGGCGTTTCTAAGAAGGCCGGAAACGTCGCCGACCTTGGCGTTTCTAGCCTGGCGTCTCTAGCGGCTGAGGAGAAAGACCGCGATGGGGCAGCGGGTGGGCTGGGTGCCAGTGAAGAAACGCCAAGCCCTATGGCGTTTCTTAGCTGGTCTGCAACGCGAGCTACCTCGGCGTTTCTTATTTGGACGGGAACGCTAGCTAGCTCGGCGTTTTCATTTTGGGCTGAAACGCCGCGGACTATGGCGTTGCTAAAAAGGTCAGATCGTGAAATATTTTCATGTCGAGTTCACTTTGTGACAAAGTTTGCTGAAAGGGTCAGAATAGTGATTTCGGCCCCCATGACACCTCAGAAGAAAAAAAGGTATGGCACCCGTGAGGTGAATCCAGGCCGTTAATCACGCTCTTACCCAGAGGTCAGAGTGAATCAATCGGACTGAAATGTTGCCTCCTTATTGGTAAACGATGTATCTCTACGGGCCTACAGAACATATCATGTTCAGTTAAGTTAAACTCATTGACCCAATAGTAAGAAGAGTAACCCCGGAAAAAATAATAAGAAGAAGAGTAGTTGGAACAACCAAGTCTAGCTAGCTTGTTCGTCCGCCGCCACATTTGCAATTTTTGATTGTTTGCAGTATCCAGTTTCAAATCATAATTTATATTTTAAACCAAAATTACTTCACGCACAACGAATGATCGTCCAATTTTCATACCATGCGACAATGAATGGTGAGGATGCTTCTTATTTCTCCGTTTTTATTTACTCTACATATTAGATTTGTCTAAAGTCCATTTTTACAAACTTTAACAAAATTTGTAGAATAAATATATTAGTAACATATACATTGCCCAATCAATATCATTAGATTCATCATTGAATATATGTTCAAATCATTAGAGAGGGATTGGCGGAATATGATGGTTGTATTATTGAGCCTCGAGGGCGAGTATATATTGAGTACAAGACTTGGAGGGCAAGACACCTCCTAGAGATAAGATGGAAATAACTCTATCTAATCCAGGGCAATCCCTAATAGCAAATATATCTCTAATATCCCCCCGCAGTCGTAGCGTTGCAAACAACAGGAGCGTCGCGGACGGTCAGACTGGAGAGAATAGCAGCCGACGGGCTGACATCCCCCCGCAGTCATAGCGGGAGTGTCGCGGACGGTGTCGCTTTGCGGACGCGTTGACCATAGAGGAAGCCGACGAGTTGCTCATGCGGATGATAACCCTTTGTGCTGATGTCGAGGTAGCCGAGAGCGTAGGGTGGTGTAGCTGCGGTCGAGGTAGCCATGAGAAGAACGCCGTGGTCGATGTCGAGTCGGGGTAGCCGGTGTCGAGGGAGTCGCCGTGGAGCCGCGGGCGTAAGGAGGCGCCGAGTTAGTCATGGACGCAGTGGTGTCGAGGTAGTGATGCATCGGAAGGAGGATGGTGTTGACAAGGCGTCGCATCGGGTGTGCCAAACCCGGAGACACACTAGTAGAAAACTTGGCACTAGTCCCGATTCCAGAGGGCCTTTAGTCTTGGTTCTGGAACCGGGACGAAACGGTCGGGACTAATGCCCAAAACCTTTAGTGCCGGTTTGGCTTACGAACCGGGACCAAAGGAGCTCCATGTGGCCGTTGTGGGACGCCCAGGAAGGAGGGCCTTTAGTCCCGGTTGGTAACACCAACCGGGACTAAAAGACAGCCACGCGCCAACAACTCACATGCGCTGGGGTTTTTTTGAGGGGGGGGGGGGGTGGGGTTAATTAGGGGTTTTGGGGGGGTTTAGGGGTTTCATATTGTGTTAGCTAGCTACTACATATAGAGAGAAGTGACCTCTCTTTCTCCGTGCTTGATCGACGATAGCTACTACATATAGAGAGAACTCGACGCTAGCTATTAAGCAAATGAAGGAACCATTAATTACACAAGATCACCATGAACATATATAGAGAGAAGTGACCTCCCTTTCTCCGTGCTTGGTCAAACAACAAGTTTTTGTATTCTATCTGATGCTACTACATATATACAATATAACATCTCTTACAATCGCTAACATCATCTAGCTAAGATCCATTTGCAATTACATATGGTATTCTCCCTTGTCATGTATGACGTGGTCAAGAAATAATCCCACCAATTCCTCTTGAATTACTCGTATGCGATCATGTGGTAGGAGTTCTTCCAGCATCTGCCGCATCTAATTTAAAGAAGAGGGTCAATACATATATATGAATGAAACTCAACACAATTGATGATAATAAACTAGAATTGTGAATATTGTTTACATACTTCAAATTGTTGGTCAGAGGCGCCCCGCTCAGAGGTCGAGTGGCGCATGAACTCGCAAACATAGTATCCACATAAATTATTCCCGCCTTCATGCCGCAAGCACTTTACGAGAATAGATTTCAATCAAACTGATAATCAAGCATGATAATGGTATTGATGAAACTAGAATCAATGAGAGATGCGCGGAACTAGCTAGTACTACTTACTTTGGGGTATATAAATCACAACTCCTTCTGCAGGCCCGGAACCATTACGGTGGAAATTTTTCAAACCGTGCCCGGCAAAAAAAATGATTACTAGACATAAGGAAATGAATGAAAGTTGCCAATATGGTGCGATAATGATTGAACTTACTTCCGGAGCATTGCAGTCATGTCCGCGTAAGCCTTGGGATCTTTACGCCTCGAGTCTAAGGCAATTACTACTCCCCTGTCAAGCTTAATGGATAGCAGAATAAAATGGAACATGCGCACGCATAACTCATCAATTATATTACTTAACCTCGAGTAAGCGAAACCGAATATGCACAAGATAGTAACACTCACTTGAAGTTGTAAGGAAAGAGTATTTCCCTTTTGTTTTGATGTCGAAGGAACGCTTTTAGCAAGTTATCCTTAGTTTCTTTGGCTCTGCTTTCTACCGTCCATTCATTTACGGTATTTGGGCTAATGAACCCAATGTCATAGATTTGTCCTCTTTTGCATTCGACGATCTTCAATCTGCATAATATAGTGAGGATAATTATATATACATGCAATGAACGAGCTGAGCTAGAGACTTAATTACAGAAGTAATACTTATGGACAATAGTAAGTCATGAGTTGTTTGTCGAGGGTGTCTTGATTGAATAACTATAATTCCACAAATTCAACTTGCATCACCTCAACTCCAACGAAGTCGTGCTCATCTTTAATTCCCAGCAATATACTGTCGGTTCCATGCTTGCTGCAGGTTTCCAAGTACCAGTTATGCAATCTTCGCATCATCGTTGGTAGATGCGGGAGCTGATAAGGTTTGACGAGACGCTTCCCGTGCTCGTATCCAAAGATCTCTACTACCTCAGCCGTTTCAAACTGTACATCATCGCCCACATAATCACCAAGAGTGATACCAGGCAGTACCCCGGATTAGCAATATCGCTAGACACCTTGAGCCGGGGGGGGGGGGCACGATTGCTTCTCCTGTTCGCCGAGCTGGGGAATTTTTCCCACTTCTTCATTTTGCTTATCTTGCAACACTGGTAGTACTTCCCGATCGCCGTGCTTCATCATATGTCCTTTCAATACATCGGTCATGGTTGGATTGCGGCGGAGGCCGTGGTGGTCGCTTAAGGGCATCCAGAGGGCGCTTCGCTTTCACCGGATCTATTGTTTCCTTCGGAGGTAGACATTTCTTCCGTTCGAAATGGGCATGCACTTCGGCCTCCACGATGTCCGCGTTTTCCTCGTCGGTCCTCTCATATGGTAACTTTGGAGGAGGCTTGAGGCTTGGACCATATTTGAATTTCTTCCCGCCTGGTGTACTGCTAGCCGCCGGAGCGGCATCGGCTCTCTTCCGCTATTGCTGATGCGGCGGAGTCCGCTAATGCGCTGGAGGAGGAGGAGGCGGAGTGCGCTGCCACGTCGGAGGAGGCGGAGGCGGAGTCCACTGACGCGTCGGAGACAACTGAGGCGAAAGAGGACTCTGCTGAGGAGGTACATCCGGCTGAGTCTGATGAGGGGCCTCATCCGGCTGAGTCTGCTGAAGCGTTGTCTAGTTTGGAAGCTTGATGTTCTCCTTTCTCCATAGGCACGTACTCCTTAAGGCATTTTCCATAAGAATATCCCCTTCACCTGTAGGGTAGTCAAGCTCCAGCCCCTCAAACCCCTCCATTATTTCATCCATCGTGACAATAGCATAACCATGTGGAATCATACGGCAATGGAAAGTTCCCTCAACTCAAGGAGGTACGACAGAGGCGAGCGCCACCTTCAAGTAAAGGTTACGGCATTTCGCATTAGCACACAATGTTCAGCCTCTATGATACTATCCACGGGGTAGCGAGGAGCCGTGATATCAGGCTGAACGAGCTCCGTGGAAGCCACTCTGCTTCTCCGCTGAGATGGTGGGGTAGCTTCGGGGACAGTGTCGAAGGAAGGATCTTTGTGCCACTGAGATGGTTGGCCGATAGCTCGCTGGCTCTCAAGTTCCTCTAGTTTCGCTAGTCTTGCATTGATCTTCTACATTTCGCTTGCTACCTCTTATCTAAAGATCTCAATGTTTGACGAGAGTACCGGAGAAACGTTTCCGCACGGGTAGCGAGGAAACGTTGCATGCAATTTTTTAAAAAATTATACGCACATGCAATGGTCTATCCATGGAGATGCATAGCAACGAGTGGAAGAGTATGTCTATGTACCCTCGTAGACCGTAAGCGGAAGCGTTTGACAACGCGGTTGGTGTAGTCGAACTTCTTCTAGCTCCAACCGATCAAGCACCGAACGTACGACACCTCCGAGTTCTACACATGTTCAGCTCGGTGACATCCCTCGCCTTCTTGATCCAGCAAGATGTCAAGGTAGTAGACAAGTTATGTCAGCACGCTAGTGTGGTGACAGTGATGGTGAAATGATCCTCTTAGGGCTTCGCCTAAACACTACGAAAATATGACCAAGCCGCTTCATCCCACAATACCATCGAATAAAAATAAGACATTTGTGGTAAACAGTATGACTATCACTGTCCACAACTCTTTGTGTTCTACTCGTGCATATCATCTACGCATAGACGTAGCTCATGATGCCACTGTTGGGAAACGTTGCATGCAATTTCAAAAACAAATTCTACGCACACGCAATGATCTATCCATGCAGATGCATGGAAACAAGGGGAAGATTATGTCTATGTACCCTCGTAGACCGTAAGCGGGCGCGTTTGACAACACGGCTAATGTAGTCGAACTTCTTCTAGCTCCGACCAATCAAGCACCAAACGTATGGCACCTTCGAGTTCTACAAACATTCAGCTTGATGACGTCCCTCGCCTTCTTGATCCAGCAAAATGTCGAGGTAGTAGATGAGTTCCGTCAGCATGCCGGCGTGGTGACGGTGATGGTGAAGTGATCCTCGCAGGACTTCGCCTAAGCACTACAAAAATATGACCGAGGGTGTAAACGGTGGAGGGGGACCCGCGCACTGCTAGGGCATTGTCTAGGGTGTGCTAGGGGCGCCCCCCACATATATATAGGTGGGAGGGAGAGGGGAGGCAACCAGGGTGCACCCCAAGTAGGATCCGAATCCTACTTGGGGTTTCCCCAAGTGGCGCCCCCTTCCATAAAACACCAGAGAGAAAAAAGGGGAACAGAGAAGGAAGGGGGGCGAACCCCCTCTTTTCCTTCTCCCAATCAGCCTCCTACCATAGGGAGGTGCGCCACCCCTAGTGGGTAGGTGTGCTCCCCACTCATGGCCCATATGGCCCATATATTCCCCCAGGGTGTCCGGCAACCCCTCCGGTACTCCGATAAATACCCGATACCTTTCGGAACGCTTTCGGTGTCCGAATACCATCATCCTATATATCAATATTTACCTCTCGACCATTTCGAGACTCCTCGTCATGTCCGTGATCTCATCCGGGACTCCGAACAACATTCGCTCACCAACATCCTATATCGTCAACGAACGTTAAGCGTGTGGACCCTACGGGTTCGAGAACTATCTAGACATGACCGAAACACCTCTCCGGTCAATAACCAATAGCGGAACCTAGATGCCCATATTGGCTCCTGCATATTCTATTAAGATCTTTATCGGTCAAACCGTTATGACAACATATGTAATTCCCTTTGTCCATCGGTATGTTACTTGCCTGAGATTCGATTGTCGGTATCTTCATACCTAGTTCAATCTCGTTACCGGCAAGTCTCTTTACTCATTCTGTAATACATCATCCTGCAACTAACTCATTAGTCACTTTGCTTGCAAGGCTTCTTATGATTTGTATTACCGAGAGGGCCCAGAGATACCTCTCCGGTACTCGGAGTGACAAATCCTAATCTCGATCTATGCCAACTCAACAAACACCTTAAGAGATACCTATAGAGCATCTTTATAATCGTCCAGTTATGTTGTGACGTTTGATAGCACACAAGGCATTCCTCTGGTATCCGGGAGTTGCATAATCTCATAGTCGAAGGAATATGTATTTGACATGAAGAAAGCAGTAGCAATAAAACTGAACGATCAATATGCTAAGCTAACGGATGGGTCTTGTCCATCACATCATTCTCCTAATGATGTGATCCCGTTATCAAATGACAACTCATGTCCATGGTTAGGAAACCTTAACCATCTTTGATTAACGAGCTAGTCAAGTATAGGCTCACTAGGGACACAGTGTTTGTCTATGTATTCACACATGTATTTAGGTTTCCGATCAATACAATTCGAGCATGAATAATAAACATTTATCATGAATAAGGAAATATCAAATAACAACTTTAGTATTGCCTCTAGGGCATATTTCCTTCGGTCCCCCACTTGCACTAGAGTCAATAATCTAGATTACATTGTAATGATTCTAACACCCATGGAGTTTTGGTGCTGATCATGTTTTTCTTGTGGAAGAGGCTTAGTCAATGGGTATGTATGCATTTTGCAAATCTCTATGTATCCCTCCTTGACTTGATCACGGATGGAGTTGAAGCATCTCTTGATGTGTTTGGTTCTTTTGTGAAATCTGGATTCCTTCACTAAGGCAATTGCTCCAGTATTGTCACAAAAGATTTTCATTGGACCTGATGCACTAGGTATTACACCTAGATCTTATATGAACTCCTTCATCTAGACTCCTTCATTTGCTGCTTCCGAAGCAGCTATGTACTCCGCTTCACACGTAGATCCCGCCACGACGCTCTGCTTGGAACTGCACCAACTGACAGCTCCACCATTCAAAATAAATACATATCCAGTTTGTGACTTAGAGTCATCCGGATCAGTGTCAAAACTAGCATCAACGTAACCATTTACGATGAGCTCTTTGTCACCTCCATAAACGAGAAACATATCCTTGGTCTTTTTTAGGTACTTCAGGATGTTCTTGACCGTTGTCTAGTGTCCACTCCTGGATTACTTTGGTACCCCCCTGCCAGACTTATGGCAAGGCACACATCAGGTCTAGTACATAGCATAGCATACATGATAGAACCTATGGCTAATGCATAGGGAATGACTTTCATTTTCTCTCTATCTTCTACAGTGGTCGGGCATTTAGTCTTACTCAATTTCACACCTTGCAACACAAGCAAGAACCCTTTCTTTGACTAATCCATTTTGAACTTATTCAATACTTTGTCAAAGTATGTGCTTTGTGAAAGTCCTATTAAGCATCTTGATCTATCTCTATAGATCTTGATGCCGAATATATAAGCAGCTTCACCGAGGTCTTTCATTGAAAAACTTTTATTCAAGTATCCTTTTATGCTATCCAGAAATTCTACATCATTTCCAATCAACAATATGTCATCCACATATAATATTAAATTGCAATAGAGCTTCCAGATACTTCTCCGTCGTATCTATAATTTTTGATTGTTCCATGCCAATATTCTACAACTTTCATATACTTTTGACAACTTTTTATATTATTTTTGGGACTAACATATTGATCCAGTGCCCAGTACCAGTTCCTGTTTGTTGCATGTTTTATGTTTCGCAGAAACACAATATCAAACGGAGTCCAAACGGGATAAAACGGACGGAGAATATTTTTCTAATATTTATGATTTTTGGGAAGGAAAATCAATGTGAGACGGTGCCCGAGGGGGGCACAAGGTAGGGGGCGCGCCCCTGACCCTCGTGGGCACCCCATAAGGCGATTGACGCTCTTCTTTTGCCGCAAGAAAGCTAATTTTTGGAGAAAAATCTGGGCGAAGGTTTTAATCCAATCGAGTTACGGATCTCCGAATATAAAAGAAACGGCGAAAGGGCAGAATCTGAGAGCGCAGAAACAGAGATAGACAGAGAGACAGATCCAATCTCGGAGGGGCTCTCGCCCCTCCCATGCCATGGGAGCCAAGGACCAGAGGGGAAACCATTCTCCCATCTAGGGAGAAGGTCAAGGAAGAAGAAGAAGAAGGGGGCTCTCTCCCCCTTGCTTCCGGTGGCGCCGGAACACCGCCGGGGGCCATCATCATCACCGCGATCTACATCAACAACTTCACCGCCCTCATCACCAACTCTTCCCCCTCTATGCAGCGGTGTAGCCCCTCTTTTACCCATTGTAATCTGTACTTAAACATGGTGGTCAACGCTATATATTATTTCCCAATGATGTATGGCTATCTTATGATGTTTGACTAGATCCGTTTTGTCCTATGGGTTAATTGATGATCGTGATTGGTTTGAGTTGCATGTTTTATTATTGGTGCTGTCCTATGGTGCTCTCCATGTCGCGCAAGCGTGAGGGATCAGCGCTGTAGTGTTTGCAATATGTTCATGATTTGCTTATGGTGGGTGGCATGAGTGACAGAAGCACATACCCGAGTAAGTAGGTTGTTTGCGTATGGGATAAAGGGGACTTGATGCTTTAATGCTATGGTTGGGTTTTACCTTAATGATCTTTAGTAGTTGCGGATGCTTGCTAGAGTTCCAATCATAAGTGCATATGATGCAAGAAGAGAAAGTATGTTAGCTTATGCCTCTCCTTCAAATAAAATTGCAATAGTGATTACCGGTCTAGTTATCGATTGCCTAGGGACAAATAACTTCCTCGTGACAAAAATCTCTCTACTAAAACTAACTTAGTTGTGTCTTTATCTAAACAACCCCTATTTTATATTTACGTGCTCTTTATTTTCTTGCAAACCTATCCAACAACACCTACAAAGTACTTCTAGTTTCATACTTGTTCTAGGTAAAGCGAACGCTAAGCGTGCGTAGAGTTGTATCGGTGGTCGATTGAACTTGAGGGAATATTTGTTCTACCTTTAGCTCCTCGTTGGGTTCGACACTCTTACTTATCGAAAGAGGCTACAATTGATCCCCTATACTTGTGGGTTATCAAGACCTTTTTACGGCGCCGCGTTCGGGAGTCATAGCGTGGGGTGAATATTCTCATGTGTGCTTGTTTGCTTTATCACTAAGTAGTTTTTATTTGTTGTTCTTAGTTGTTTTCTATCTTTAGTTATGGGTAGGAAACGCAAAATACCAAAAAAATTAGTTGTACCTACTGAACCAATGGTTGAAGAACCACTCAAAATCTATCACACTCCTGAAGCTTTTTACTTGGATCATCTTCGATCCCTTTGTGCTCGTGCTGAAACCCACACTAGCTTAGTTGAGGGCAAACCTTTAGATGAGCATGCTTGTTATGTGCGACACTGTATATCTGAAAAAGGGAAACTTTTACTGGATCAAATTCATCGTTTGCAATGTTATGCTTGGAATTTATGTGAAATATATGATGTTACTTGTTGGTCTGAAAATCCTAAGAAACACCTTCCCTACCAATGTGAGTTTATTGATAACGGAATCGTATCTTCATATGCTAAGGGTGTTTATAATTACTATGATGTTCAATAAGTTGAAGAATTTGTTGCTTTTAAGGGTGCTTATGAAATTGCTTCTTTGATTGAAAAGTATGATGCTACTCTCTACAAATCTGAAAATTTTACATATTTAAATATTATTATGATAATTATGCTTCTAATGCCTATGTTAAACCATATATTGGGGACCCCTCCGCTGTCCAAGAAGGGACCAACATTTTGCAGGAGCCTATTGAAGAAGAAATTGATCAAACTGTGAGGTCATTGGATGAAAAAGATGATGAGGAGAGCGAACAACAAAGGGATGAAGAGCGGATTAGCTACCCGTGCCCACCTTATAATGAGAGTAACTCTTCAACTCATACATTGTTTAATTCCCCTTCGTGGTTACGGAAGGATGATTGCTATGATGATTGCTATGATCCCGTTGATTCTCTTGAAAAATCCCTTTTTGATGATGCTTGCTATGCTTATGGCCAAGATGCCAATATGAATTATGTTTATGGAGATGAACTTGCTATAGTACCTTATGTTAAACATGAAATTGTTGCTATTGCACCCACGCATGATAGTCCTATTATCTTTTTGAATTCTCCCAACTACACTTTATCAGAGAAGTTTGTGCTATTAAGGATTATATTGATGCGTTGCCTTTTACCGTTGCACATGATAATTTTGATAGATATAATATGCATGTGCTTGCTGCTCCTACTTGAAATTATTATGAGAGAGGAACTATATCTCCACCTCTCTATGTTTCCAATATGATAAAATTGCAAGAAACTTCTTATACTATGCATTGGCCTTTACTATGTGTGCATGAATTGTTCTTTTATGACATGCTGATGCATAGAAAGAGAGTTAGACTTCGTCATTGCTTGATATATGTTACTTTGTGCTCACTACTAAATTACAAATCATCGTTAATTAAAATTGACTTTGATATACCTTGGGATCCGGGTGGATTCATTACTTGAGCATTATATGCCTAGCTTAATGGCTTTAAAGAAAGCGCTGCCAGGGAGATAACCCGGAAGTTTTAGAGAGTCATTTATTTCTGTTGAGTGCTTTTATTTAGTCTAAAAACAAAAAATAAATAAAGAGGGGAACCCAAAACTTTTCAAAAAGGAAAGTGAAAGTGAGAAAGACAAGCATTGTTGTAGTGGGGGAGCTCCTTGAACTTTGTTCATGCTCACAAAATCTTTGTGAATCTTAATTACAGAAACTTTTCATCAAAAATAATTATCCCCTTGTACAATTCCATTGTATTATAAAAATAATGTGCTAAGGTTTGCCTTTAGGATGTTTACAATGCTTGTTGGTTTGTACGATTGTAGTGCGCGATTTTACATTTTTTTACTGGAACGTCAAATGGTTCTGATTCTTTTTGCACTGTCTTTCTATAAATTTGTTTTATTTTTACTATTTTTCGTAGAATTTTTGGGGTACCAGAAGTATGGTGAATGTTCATATTGCCACAGACTGTTCTGTTTTTGACAGATTCTGTTTTTGATGCATAGTTTGCTTGTTTTGATGAAACTATCAATTTTCATAAATGGATTAAGCCATGGAAAAGCTATATTACAGTAGACACAATGCAAAAACAAAAATATGAATTGGTTTGCAACAGTACTTAGAGTGGTGATTTGCTTTATTATACTAACGGATCTTACCGAGTTTTCTGTTGAAGTTTTCTGTGGATGTAGTGTCTAATCGAGGATGTCTCGATATGAGGAAAAGGAAGAGAGGCAAGAGTTCAAGCTTGGGGATGCCCGAGGCACCCCAAGTAAATATTCAAGGAGACTCGAGCATCTAAGCTTGGGGATGCCCCGGAAGGCATCCCCTCTTTCTTCAACAAGTATCGGTATGTTTTCGGATTCGTTTCGTTCATGCGATATGTGCAAGTCTTGGAGCGTATTTTGCATTTAGTTTTCGCTTTTCTTTTATGCACCATGCTGGTATGAGATAGTCCTTGGTTGATTTATAGAATGCTCATTGCACTTCACTTAAATCTTTTGAGTGTGGCTTTATAGAATGCTTCATGTGCTTCACTTATATCATTTGAAGTTTGGATTGCCTATTTCTCTTCACATAAAAAACCGCCATTTGTAGAATGCTCTTTTGCTTCTCTTATATTTGTTAGAGCGTGGGCATATCTTTTTTAGAAAGAATTAAACTCTCTTGCTTCACTTATATCTATTTAGAGAGATGACAGGAATTGGTCATTCACATGGTGAGTCATAAAATCCTACATAAACTTGTAGATCGCTGAATATAATATGTTTGATTCCTTGCAATAGTTTTGTGATATAAAGATGGTGATATTAGAGTCATGCTATTGAGTAGTTGTGGATTAGTAAAAATACTTGTGTTGGGGTTTGTGATTCCCGAAGCATGCACGTATGGTGAACCGTTATGTGATGAAGTCGGAGCATGATTTATTTATTGATTGTCTTCCTTATGAGTGGCGGTTGGGGACGAGCGATGGTCTTTTCCTACCAATATATCCCCCTAGGAGCATGCGCGTAGTACTTTGTTTCGATAACTAATAGATTTTTGTAATAAGTATGTGAGTTCTTTATGACTAATGTTGAGTCCATGGATTATACACACTCTCACCCTTCCTTCATGGCTAGCCTCTTCGGTACCATGCATTGCCCTTTCTCACCTCGAGAGTTGGTGCAAACTTCGCCGGTGCATCCAAACCCCGTGATATGATATGCTCTATCACACATAAGCCTCCTTATATCTTCCTCAAAACAGCCACCATACCTACCTATCATGGCATTTCCATAGCCATTCCGAGATATATTGCCATGCAACTTCCTTCATCATCATATACATGACTTGAGCATTCATTGTCATATTTTGCATAATCGTAAGATAGCTAGCATGATGTTTTCATGGGTTGTCCGTTTTTTGATGTCATTGCTACGGTAGATCGTTGCACATCCCGGCACACCGCCGGAGGTATTCATATAGAGTCATATCTTTGTTCTAGAATCGAGTTGTAATATTGAGTTGTAAGTGAATAAAAGTGTGATGATCATCATTATTAGAGCATTGCCCCTGTGAGGAAAGGATGATGGAGACTATGATTCCCCCACAAGTCGGGATGAGACTCCAGACTTAATGAAAAAAGGTCAAAGAAGCCCAAATAAAAAAAGGGGGCGAAGAAGCCCACCAAAAAAAGAGAAAATGAAAAAAAATGAGAGAAAAAGAGAGAAGGAGCAATGCTACTATCCTTTTACCACACTTGTGCTTCAAAGTAGCACCATGTTCTTAATAGAGAGAGTCTCATATGCTTTCACTTTCATATACTAGTGGGAATTTTCATTATAGAACTTGGCTTGTATATTCCGATGATGGGCTTCCTCAAATGCCTGTGGTCTTCATGAGCAAGCAATTTGGATGCAGACCCACTTAGTTTCAGTTTGAGCTGGCATACACTTATAGCTCTTAGTGCATCTGTTGCATGGCAATCCCTACTCCTCACATTGACATCAATTGATGGGCATCTCCATAGCCCGTTGATTAGCCGCGTCGATGTGAGACTTTCTCCCTTTTTTTCTTCTCCACACAACCTCCACCATCATATTCTATTCCACCCATAGTGCTATATCCATGGCTCACGCTCATGTATTGCGTGAAAGTTGAAAAGGTTTGAGAACGCCAAAAGTATGAAACAATTGATTGGCTTGTCATCGGGGTTGTGCATGATTTGAATATTTTGCGTGATGAAGATGGAGCATAGCCAGATGCTACGTCTTGAGCTTGCGTTGGTTTTCCTTGAAGAGGAAAGGGTGATGCAGCAATACTAGCGTAAGTATTTCCCTCAATTTTTAAGAACCAAGGTATTAATCCAGTAGGAGGCTCCTCAGAAGTCCCACGCACCTACACAAACAAACAAGAACTCGCAACCAACACAATAAAGGGGGTGTCAATCCCTTCATGGCCACTTGCAAAAGTAAGATCTAATAGAGATAATATGATAAGATCAATATATTTTTGGTATTTTATGATATAGATTGGAAAAGTAAAGATGCAAATAGCTTGGGCTGCAGCTATAGAGGTAGCGATCATTCAGGCCAAAGCGGCATTCCATCCTCTGATTCGGATGGGTCCGGCTCCCGATGCCGGCGGCTCTCCTGGCACTACGGCTGTGAAGACGACGTCCTCCCCGCCACTCACGTCTCCACCCACCGCCGACTCGGGCCACAGCGGCGCGACCGCTCGCCCAATGGCTGTGGTCCTGGCGGCAGCAGTGGCAGCCAGCGCGGCCTAGCCCGCCAAGCGGGGCCACCTCACAGGCGTTCGTACGCCCATGGCTCCAACGGCGGCTTCCTCGGCGAGGCTACAGGAGCTTGGAGGCGTCGTGATGCCGTCGTCCCCACAACCGCGCAGGGCGTGGATGCCTTAACGGAGACACCCGTCAACAACCCCACGGGCGAGCATGCTGCATCGTCTGGTGCCCTGTAGGAGCAGCCTGCCCCACTGCATCGACTGCCATCCTTATCTTCGCCCAGGCTTGCAAGCTCACATGACGATGTCAACGATGGCAACATCCACAACGAGTCTCCCGTCCTGGCGGCCTTTGCTGTTGGCCCTCCCAGTTCGGGCAATTCGGTGTTGTCCCCTGCTGCATGCATGGCATCCTGTACACCCATGCCCCTTGACACATGCGTGGTTGACCAAGGCCACCTAGCACTGCCCGGTGGACCACAGCTCCCTCTCCCTTGCACAACCGACCTGCTGGAGGATGCTGGCCAGTCGTCCAAGCCACCCATCCAAGCCCAGCCGCTTACCAATATGGTGCAAGAGCCGTCCACCCAGGCCCAGGCCTAGGCCCAGCAGCTACTACAACCCTCCAAGGAAAGGGTCAACGACTTCATAGACCTCATCGCTGCCCCTGCTCCAACCGCCTTGCTCCCCACCCCAACACTGGCACCAACAGCTTCCCAGCGGCCCCCGGCCACCCCCTCCGCCACCTAGCTCTGCAAAAGCTCAAGGCTGGCAAAGATGCAATCCTCTGCGCTCGCACCATCGAGCGCGCCAGGGCAGTCCTTAGGAAGAAATGGGGGATCAGCAAAGAGGAAGACGACGCGCCTGAGGAGGTGCTGTTGCAGCAATTCGTCGACCTGTTCAAGGACCCGCTGACACTGGCCGAGATTGAGGCTGTCAGAGCACTCATGGGGTCATTCAAGATCTCCAAGGCTGCTCCGCCGCCGCCAGGCCTGCCCCTGCTTCCCGTCGGCCAAGGGGTTGAAGGGGCCAGGCCTGATCCCCTGCTGATTGCTTAGATGTGCATCATCATAGCATGATCGACCACACCGCCATGTCGTGGATCACCGACGCTCAGTCTGTGAGTGTATCCCTACCTTACTGTCTTCAGCTTCGGTTTCAGTTTCGCTTGTGTGCAACCTTTGTTGTTCTGTGTTCGTCCGGCTGCTGTAGTCTTTCTAAGCAGCATATGTCTGTTCTGTTCCTTCGAGCTCGTATTAGTGTTTATGGATAATTGCAACTGCACTGTGTTCAACTAGAATGTGAGAGGTTTAAATAATCTGGCTAGGAGGAAGGTAGTTCATGATCTAGTACTACAGAACAGAGCTTCAATTGTTTGTCTGCAAAGAGACAAAGTTGGCATTGATTGTTCGCCAGATTGTTTCGGAAACCTTGGGCGCAGCATTCTGTGATAACTTCAGATTTTTGCCAGCCAATGGAACTGGAGGAGGCTTGCTTCTTGCCGTCTCTCAGGATTTTTTCATGATTGACAGCCACCTTCTCTCTGAGAAGGCTATCACTGCAAACATTATCATACGAGTGAATGACACCAAATGGAGTCTCTCTACAGTCTATGGACCACAATCTGATCAGGAGAAGCTTCTATTTATCAATGAGCTCAAGAGCATCAAGCCTTCTACTCTTCCCTGTTGGCTTGTGATTGGCGATTTCAACTTGTTGTACCGGGCTTCAGACATGAGCAACTCCAATGTCAATCGACGCCTGCTGAACTCCTTCTGAGCTGCCATAAATTCACTGGAGCTGTCTGAATTGCGCCTTCATGGCCGGCGTTTCACTTGGACCAGCACCTGCCAGCAGCAAACTAGAACAAAGATCGACCACGCATTCTGCTCAGCTGACTGGAATATCATGGTCCCTCAGTGTCATCTCTCTGCTGTCACTTCATCCGTGTCTGATCATTGTGCCTTTGTTCCAACCGGGCAAGTTTGGCATTGAAGATATCGAGGTTTCAGATTTGAGCAATACTAGTTGCGTCTTCATTGATTTCAGGATCTTGTCGCCAACTGTTGGGCGAAGCCAGTAAACAACAGTGATGACATGCGCGTCCTACACATTAAGTTACCCAGGTTAGGTAAAGCTCTGCGCCTTTGGAGCAGGACAAGAGTTGGGAACATCAAGCTACTAACTGAGATCGCCAATCAGGTGATCTACGGTCTAGACTATGCTCAAGATCTCAGGGACCTCACCCTGGCTGAAATTCAACTGAGGCAGCACCTTCGGCACAAGGTTCTATGTTTGGCTGCGGTGAATCACATCCCTATAAGGCAATGATCACGATTGATCTGGCTCAAGCACGGAGACACCAACTCCAAGCTGTTCCATATCAGGGCAAATGGGAGAAGACGGAAAAATTTCATCCCGGTATTGGAAGCTGAGGGACAAACCTTCTCTTTACAAGAAGACAAGCAGCGACTTCTCCTGCAGCACTTCAAGAATTCCTTTGGCTCGGTTACACCAACTGGCTGCTCCCTTAATTGGAATGCCCTCGGCATTCCAACGTTCGATCTCACTGAGCTGGATGCACCCTTCATCGAAGACGAGATCAATGCTGCTGTTATGGCATTGCCGACGGATAAGGCCCTTGGACCGGACGGATTCACCGCTGATTTCTTCAAAAAGTGTTGGACCACAATCAAGGGGGGCCTTATGAGGGCCATTCATCAATTTTATGGGCTCAGGGCGAATCGACTACACCTGCTTAACTCAGCGCACATCACCCTCTTGCCAAAATCTGAATCTGCTTCCAAGGTGAAGGATTTTCGGCCTATAAGTCTCACGCACTCTGTTTCTAAAATCATCTGTAAGGCCCTGGCCATCAGACTAGCCCCACACCTACAAAAAATCATTCCCCACTCGCAGAGTGCTTTCATTAAAAAGAGGAACATCCAAGACAACTTCCTATATGTTTGTAATTCCATCACCTCTTTCCACCGCAACCGCAGCCCATCCTTATTCCTCAAGCTTGACATCGCCGGCGCTTTCGACTCGGTTTCTTGGAGTTATCTGCTGGTCTCCTCCAGCACCTCGGCTTTGGTCATCGCTGGAGAGACATGGTTTCCCTTTTATGGAGTTCAGCATCTTCCAAAATTCTTGTCAATGCTCAGCTTGGTGACAGATTCATCCACCGTCAGGGCTTTCGCCAGGGCGACCCTTTATCACCTATGCTCTTCCTGCTGCATTGGATCATCCAAAAAGCTGCCGATTTGTGCCTGCTTACACCCCTTGATCTGCCTCCCTCCAAACTTCGAGTCAGTCTGTACGCCGATAATGCTGCCCTTTGATACGTCTCCATCGTATCTATAATTTTTGATTGTTCCATGCCAATATTCTTCAACTTACATATACTTTCGGCAACTTTTTATACTATTTTTGGGACTAACATATTGATCCAGTGCCCAGTGCCAGTTCCTGTCTGTTGCATGTTTTTTGTTTCACAGAAACCCAATATCAAATGGAGTCCAAACGGGATAAAAATGGACGGAGATTTTTTTTGGAATATTTATGATTTTTGGGAAGTAAAATCACACTACTAGGGAAAAGCCTAGCAGCAACGCGGGTTTTGGGCCTCTCAGTAGCGCGGGGACCGGCGTTACTAATAAGGCGCTACAGCTAACGATAGCGATGGCGCTGTTGTGTCCACTCTCTCGCTATACATGAATAGCTGTAGCGCTCTTTAGAGAAGGGCGCTACTGATATTATCTGCAGCGCTGTTTATAGGGAAGCGCTACTGGTAAGGCGGCGCTACTGCTAAATTTCCCCCCTCGCTACTACTAGTTTTGTTAGTTTTTTTCCTGCATATTTGTTTTGTATTTGAATAGGCTTTATACAATAATCTTTAGCAAATCATACACATACAAATGTAATCATAGCATATACATACAATTGGTCTCATCAAATCATGTCATCATCATAATCATCATCCAACACAAAGTGGTCTCTCGTCATCAATCTCGAAAGTAGCGATACAAGTCTCAATTACTTGCAAATACATCGTCATCCATCTAAACAATGATATACGCAAGAAGAGCTATCACTTTGAGTACATGAGTTCGTATCACTCTCTCGCATTAGCGTGAACCTAAACTAACTACTGCCTGTCGCTCGGAAACCGGAAACCGGTACACCCGGGCCTGACACTCCGGCCACTTGTTGTATATATACTCCTGGTGTAGCACTTCTTCGCCATCTATGATCTATGCACCTGCATCGTCACATGAGTCGATGATATGCAACATATATAGTTGAGAAACAGAAAGAGACAGACTTGGCAAAAATAGAAACAACATATCATAAGCATAAATAACAAAGTTCATCATACCCAAAATGCCCTAACTAGAGTGATTTTCGCTAGTCGAGGAGGAGGACGGTTTAATTACATCACAAATAAAGTTTCACCGTGCATAACTCAAAGTTTTGTCATACAGAAAGTATGGACTAAACGGACACATTGTCATATATCGACAATCACTCCACCATGTCGGGCCATCCATCCATGTCAGGGAGATAGTCCTCGAGCTTAGTGAAAGGCTTCATGTCGAGACGCTGAGAGGCTATCCATGTTCGGACATCTTCCCGCGACATTTGTCCTTCTCCGTAGAACATCCCTGTTTTTCCGACAACCTCCTTCATGATGATTTGGGCAAGTTCGTGCTGGATGTTATAGAACTCAGCTCAAGTCGATGATCCTCGATATCTCCTATGTCCTTTGCCCATTGCAGAATATGGGCATCGCCAGATCTAGGTGACATGCGAAGGTTCGGTGATCCCGTCGTACTCCAAAGCATGTGGTGTAGGACATAGAATCCATAATTAAGAGAATCGTTCGGTTGTTGGATGCGCAGAAGTCGGTCTTATGGTCAAGGCGACCCCGCCGCCCTTCTCTTCTTGTCCCTAACCTCTCCACCCCTTGCTTGGTAGTAAAACATAGCACTGTCGAGACCATCTTTGATGTGGGTGTAATCCTTTTTATGAATGTTCTTCGACGAGTCCAAGTAAAGAGCGTGGGAGAAACGGGGGTAGAGGATGATGAGGACGGCGCGCCCGCTGCTGCGCAAAATAAGTACACCTCAAATTAATTATCCTCCACCATGCAAATGAATTATTGAAATCGAAGGAAGGATAGCAGCGCGGATGACTTACACGGGATGATAAGGCACGAGAATCGCCTCCTTGTCCTTATTGGCGAGCATGAAACTGACGATGTAATCCCTCGCGTATTCACGGTGCTTTGCGCAGACTCCCAAGAAGCCCTCGTGCATGTAGTACGGATCAGCGACACAAATATGACGTATCTGCTCAACCCCAATGATGTAGTTCATGTGCAAGGCATAAAGGCTGACAAACATAAAAACCAGCTTCTTCACGTGAAACATGTCGAATATGTAATCGATTCGGAGGAAGAACTTATCCGCGGGGAAGCTGTCGACGTACGACATTTGCCGCGGAACGTTAACCACGTAGTGTGGGTATCCTGGATCTTTCGAGGCGATGAGGCCTTTCTCTACCCACAGCACATCATCATGAAGTCTCCTTCGATCGCCGAATCTGGCCCGTAGCGCTGTTGCAGGTAGGATTGGTTGACCGGGGATATGCCATTTATCCGCATCGGGGATATCTATACGGTCCTGAAGCCGAGGCTGCTGAGGCGGCTGGATCATAGAATCAGCTTTTTTGCCTTTCCTCGCTCTCTTCCTAGACTTCTTTACTACCGGAAGGTCGTCCATAATACGTTGAGACGGTAATTCAGGCACCGACTCATGACGCTCAAACCCTGAGGAGGCTCCAGTATAGACATACTGTTTAGTGCCATCGTCATCCTCATCCTCATCCATGGCGACGTCATCGGCGACTAATGGAGCCTCCTCCTTACCTCGTCCACTATCACCCAACGCGACACCCGACGCTAATTGGGTAGGTGGGGTGTTGATGTTCATACCTTGCTGAGGCTGCGTGCTCATGGGTGTGCTCCCGGCCGCCTCTAGACGAAGCAGACTCTTTGGCCAAAATAGGACCCACCCATTGCAACAATCACCAAGCCTCCGCGGGGTCTCGTCGTCATCCCCCACTAGTATTAGAGGAGGCAAATTCTTGTGGCCCGGTTTGACACTGGCCAGGGAAACCTTGAAGACGTTTGGGGGGGATCGGCCGGCTGTGGAACAATGGTTCCTTTGGCTCCATTATCGTCGCCTTCCCCACGTCTACCTTCTGGTCGCCGATGGTGTACAATATGGTGCACGGGGTTTCGTCGGCCTGCAAAGAAAAGTCTGCGACGTGAGACATCCGAAAGGCAACGAAAATGGGAGATTATACATTTATATTGAAGGGGGCCAGTGTGACAGATACGGTGAGGGCGTCGAGCTCAGCCAAAGACGAGGCACCACCGAGCATGTCCGGTGCGGGAGTCGCTGCGGGAGCTGGTGCGGGAGCCGATGCGGGAGCCGGTGCGGGAGCAGGTGCGGGAGCCGGTGCGGGAGCAGGTGCTCCCAAGTCAGCAAGGGGAAAGTCCTCTGCATTTTTTCTGGATTTTTCCTTGTCCAAGTGAAAACGCCCGTCACCAAGGAAATAGACAAATCTGCAACCACCTGTTTTGCGGCAGCTACCGCTATGCGATCGGTATCGAGATGATTTCTTCTCAACCGCAATCTCAACCTTCTTGTCAATGTTTTCTTCAGTTAACCTCCGTCTTTCCTTTCTCTCCTCCGTGGTCTCACGGTAGTACTTCTTCCACGTGGCGCCGTCTCCGACACCGTGCACGCGTCCATATGACGGTCGAGTATCCACCGGTTGTCGTTTCAATATGTTCAACGCCCGGTTGAATGGAGTGTCCCACTTGGGCCTCGCCAATGCCTCAGACGGCGAGTCGCTTTCGCCCGCAATCAAGTGCTGCTCTCTCTGCAAAAGGCACAAGGATCATTTACAAATATGACTAACGTGTGCAGTCGAATTGATCAGAAACTAAAATTACCAGCAGCCTCATGAACTCCATAATGACCGGTGGTGTCTCGTAAACCTTCTTCACTGGGTCCCAACGGTGCCGGGCCCTCAGGAAGTCACGCTCCTGCGGGACGGTGAAACCCGCCAAGGGGTCTAGTCGCGGCTTCCGCGTCCTCCTTGGCCCATTTGGACCTCTTTCCGCCGTAACCACGGCTTCCTAGGTGGTGGCTCCCAATGTTCCTCTCTTGAAGCCCCTTCATGTACTTAGACTTTTTTTGGCAGCTTCGGCCTCGCAAGCCTCCTTGAATATTTGAAACTGCTCTTCCGTGATTGTCGGATTATCCTTTACAATCTTGGAGTAGGGTTCCTTCTTGTCGATGATCTTTGCTTTCACTCGAGTTTTCCTGGCGGCAAACGCGTTGCTAAACTTGGTCATGGCGTGTTTGTTTATCTTCTTCATTGCCGGGTCCTCGTCTGGATCTTCATAATCCTTCTCATTCCGGCCCGGGAACAAGAATATCTGGTGAAACTTCTTTAGGAGGGAGCTCCTCATATTTTTTATCTTCTGTAGTTTCTCATCGTTGATGATGGCGGTTGTCCGTACGATGCAGTCTATTTGATTGCTGTAGCACGCACGCGCTTCATCGGGCGCCTTTGGCTCAAAATTGCCATCGTCCACCTCCGTGACCACCAGTCTAGTAGTCCTGAGTTTGTTAGGAAGCCTTTGCCTCTTTGCTTTCGCTTCTACACCGGCTCCGCTCCCCGAGGCAGCACCGGTCTCAGTCTCAGCACCGGTCTCGATGCCCGGTCTGAGTCTCAGCGCCGATCTCAGTCTTAGCACCGGTCTGTGTGTCGGTCTCAGTCCCCGATGCCACCGGTGGGCCCAGCAACAACATCGGTTGATCGTCGGTAAGGCTAAAAATTAAATCGCCGCCCGGTGAGACGTCGTCATAATCACCGAACCCTGTCCTTCATCGTTGCTAGCCATGTTTCCTATGATTAAATCTAGTCAATTAATTCTAGACCTAATAAAATGAATAATGACATAAAAAGGCCTATTGTTTTGCAGGAATGTTGACTCCTTCCTGGTGCGGCAAATCCCGGGCACTCGATATGTCCTAGTTTGTAGCACAAGTCATGCCGAAATTCACGGATTATTTCGGCATGACCTTTGCTAAAAAGTGGACAAATCGAGAACCTGAAATTTGCCGGAACAGAAATAAATCAACATTCCGGCAAAACATAGGCCACTCAGCATCATTCCCTGGAAACATTAAATATCCCTCTTCGACACTGCAACACATGTCCAAATATACACGAGCAACCACATGTCCAAATTTCACAAGCTAATTCAAAAACAAAGTGTAGAAGAAAATTCATTTAACTACTAATAGAACAAAATTCAGTTAACTTTAGTGCTCTATAATGATGAAAGAAAAAAAATTCAGTTAACTACTAATTTCATTCATTTAGGTTATTCATTTAACATCACCTAATTAACCTACTGTACCACTACTACTAGCAGCACTACTAACCTAATTAACCTAGCAAAACTCTAGTGCCCTACCTGAAAAACATCTAATTAACATCTACTAGTACCACTGTTGCCCTAACCTAATTAACATCTACTAGTATCACTATATAGTATACAAGCAGCATCTACCCTAATTAAACCCTACTGCCCTAACTAACTTTAGTTTTAAAGCAAAATTTTTGCTCTAAACTAATTTTTGCTCTAACATCTACTACTTAACATCCTTTGCTCTAAACTAAATTTTTTGCTATAAACAAACTGTTGCTCTACTAATTTTTTCTCTAAAATGCAGAGAGAGAGAGGAGTGGGGGGAGGGGTGGGGGAGTTACAAAGAGGGGAGAGACGATGGCGGGGAGGTGCTCGGTGATGGAGGCAGGGGCGGAGAGGGCGGGCTCGGGCACGGGAAACGGCGGTCCTAGGCGGGCTCAAGCGGCTGTGAGGTGGAGGGCGCCAACGGTGACGTCGAGGGCGGCCTCGGGCGGTGGCGATGAGGATGACGGCGGCCTCAGGGGGAGACGGTGAGGTTGCGGGCGTCCACGCCGGCAGGAGACGGCGACGATGAATTGGGGAGACGGCGGCGAGGGCGAGGGATTTGGGGAAGAAGTGTGGTGGCCAGGGGGCGGGGGGGGGGGACCGTTGTTTAAGTGAAACGTAACGGTAGCGGGTTTCCGAAAACGCGCTATAGCTAAGTTAGCTACAACGCGTTTCCTGTAACCCGCTACTGCTATTCCTTTCTCCTTTTCCCCTTTTTTCTTTTATTTTTCTTTACATTTTATTTTTTTCCTTTCTCCTTTTTCTATTTCTTTCATTTTCAATTACTTTTCTACTTGTTTTCACTTTATTTTATTTCCGTTCGCAGTAGCGCCTTACACATAAGCGCCGCTGACTAAGGAGAGTAGCTTGATAGCGCTGGGCGATATCTGGCGCCATTGCTAGGTTGGGCTAGCCATGTGCGCTTGGTCAAACAAAGCAACAACGCTTTTGCTAGTATCGCCGCTCTTGCTAAAGTCATAGCGAGAGCGCGTTTATTTATTTGGCGCTGCTACTAAGTAGCAGTACTGTATGATTTTGTACAGCGCTACTGGTAACATTCTGTGTATAAGGTTTTCCCTAGTAGTGTCAACACGAAACGGTGTCCGGGGTGGCCCCGAGACAGGGGGGCACGCCCTCCCCCCTGGGCGCGGCCTGGGCTTTCATGGGTCACCCGTAAGGTGGTTGATGCTCTTCTTTTGTCACAAGAAAGCTAATTTTATGAGAAAATTCTGGGCCGAAGATTCACCCCAATCGGAGTTACGGATCTCCGGATATTTAAGAAACGGTGAAGGGGTAGAATATGAAAACGCAGAAATAGAGAGATAGATCCAATCTCATAGGGGCTCTCACCCCTCCCACGCCATGGGAGCCAAGGACCAGAGGGGAAACCCTTCTCCCTTCTAGGGAGGAGGTTAAGGAAGAAGAAGAAGAAGGGGTGCTCTCTCCCCCTTGCTTCCGGTGGCTTCGGAACGCCGCCGGGGGCCATCATCATGATTGCGATCTTCACCAACATCTCCATCATCTTCACCAACATCTCCATCACCTTCCACCATCTATATTCAGCGGTCCACTCTCCCGCAACCCGCTGTACCCTCTACTTGAACATGGTGCTTTATGCTTCATATTATTATCCAATGATGTGTTGCCATCCTATGATGTGTGAGTAGATTTTCGTTGTCCTATTGGTGGTTGATGAATTGCTATGATTGATTTAATTTGCTTGTGGTTATGTTGCTGTCCTATTGTGCCCTCCGTGTCGCGCAAGCGTGAGGGATTCCCGCTGTAGGGTGTTGCAATATGTTCATGATTCTTTTATAGTGGGTTGCGTGAGTGACTGAAACACAAACCCGAGTAAGGAGATTGTTGCATACGGGATTGAAGGGGGACCAATATATCTTAATGCTATGGTTGGGTTTTACCTTAATGAACGTTAGTAGTTGCGGATGCTTGCTAATAGTTCCAATCATAAGTGCATAGAATTCCAAGTCAGGGATGACATGCTAGCTGTGGCCTCTCCCACATAATACTTGCTATCGGTCTAGTAAAGTAGTCAATTGCTTAGGGACAATTCCACAACTCCTACCACCACTTTTCCACACTCACTATACTTACTTTATTGCATCTTTATCTAAACAGCCCCTAGTTTATATTTACGTGCTCTTTATTATCTTGCAAAGCTATCCTATCACACCTAGAAAGTACTTCTAGTTTCATACTTGTTCTAGGTAAAGCAAACGTCAAGCATGCGTAGAGTTGTATCGGTGGTCGATAGAACTTGAGGGAATATTTATTCTACCTTTAGCTCCTCTTTGGGTTCAACACTCTTACTTATCGAAAAATGTTGCGATCCCCTACACTTGTGGGTTATGAAGACCTTTTTCTGGCGCCATTGCAGGGGAGTCATAGCGTGGGGTGAATATTCTCGTGTGTGCTTGTTTGCTTTATCACTAAGTAATTTTTATTTGCCGTTCTTAGTTGTTCTCTATCTTTAGTTATGGATATGGAACACGAAATACCAAAAAAATTAGGTATACTTGCTACTCATGTAGATGGGGTAACTCCTAAAACCCTCGATTCTCATTATGCAAGAGATATTATATACTACTTTGATAATCCTGAGAAAACCCCATTCAACTTTATAATGGAAGACACGTTGGATCAACGTGAATACTTTAGGGATTATCGCTCGACACAAAAAAGGAAACTATTATGGGATCAATTTATTATGTTGCGTTGGTATGCCTGGGCTCTATGCTTGAGATATGATATTACTTGTTGCTCTAGGATGGAGGCTCCACACCTTCCCTTTTCATGCAAATTTAATGATAATGAAACCTTAGCTTGTTATGCTAATGGTATATATGATTACTATGATGTGGAACAAATAGAAGAATTTGTTGCTTTTAAGGCTGCTTATGAAATTGAATCTTTGTTTGAAAAGTATGAAGCTTTAGATGATGATGTTTATAGGCCTGAAAATCTTGCTATAATTAGATATTGCTATGCAAATTATGAATACAATTACTATATTAATGCATGTATTAAGAAAGTCCCCGCTGTCCAAGAAGAGACTAATATTTTGCAGGAAGATATGGAAGAAGAAATTGATGAAACCGTGAGCTCATTGGATGAAAAATATGATGAGGAGAGCGAAGAACAAAAGGAGGAAGAGCGGATTAGCTACCCGTGCCCACCTTCTAATGAGAGTAACCCTCCAACTCATACATTATTTAATTTCCCTTTGTGCTTACCGAAGGATGATTGCTATGACGATTGCTATGATCCCGTTGATTCCCTTGAAATATCCCTTTTTGATGATGCTTGCTATGCTTGTGGCCAAGATGCCAATATGAATTATGCTTATGGAGATGAACTTGCTATAGTTCCTTATGTTAACCATGAAATCGTTGCTATTGCACCCACGCATGATAGTACTATTATCTTTTTGAATTCTCCCGACTTCACTATATCAGAGAAGTTTGTGCTTAGTAAGGATTATATTGATGGGTTGCCTTTTACCGTTGCACATGATGATTTTGATAGATATAATATGCATGTGCTTGCTACTCCTACTTGCAATTATTATGAGATAGGAACTACATCTTCGCCTCTTTATGTTTCCAACACGATAGACTTGCAAGAAACTGCTTATACTATGCATTGGCCTTTACTTGGTGTGCATGAATTGTTCTTTTATGACATGCCGATGCATAGGAAGAGAGTTATACTTCATTGTTGCATGATATATGTTACTTTGTGCTCACTACTAAATTACAAATCATTGTTAATTAAAATTGGTTTTGATATACCTTGGGATCCTGGTGGATTCATTACTTGAGCACTAAATGCCTAGCTTAATGGCTTTAAAGAAAGCGCTGCCAGGGAGACAACCCGGAAGTTTTAGAGAGTCATTTATTTCTGTTGATTGCTTTCATATAGTTTAAAAACAAAATAAAAATAAAGAGGGGAACCTAAAACTTTTCAAAAAGGAAAGTGAAAGTGAGAAAGACAAACATTGTTGAAGTGGGAGCTAGCCTTAAACTTTGTTCATGCTCACAGAAACTTTGTGAATCTTGATTACAGAAACTTTTCATCAAAAATAATTATCCCCTTGTACAATTCCATTGTATTATGAAAATAATGTGCCAAGGTTTGCCTTTAGGATGTTTACAATGCTTGTTGATTTGTACGGTGCAGGACAAAAACTTTGGCTGTAGTGCGCGATTTTACATTTTTAACTGGAACGTCAAATGGTTCTGATTCCTTTTGCATTGTCTTTCTATACAACTTTTTTATATTTTAATAATTTTGGTAGAAGTTTTGGAGTAAGATAAGTATGGTGGATGTTCAGATTGCCACAGACTGTTCTGGTTTTGACAGATTCTGTTTTTGATGCATAGTTTGCTTGTTTTGATGAATCTATCAATTTATATCAGTCGATTAAGCCATGAAAAAGTTATGTTAAAGTAGACACAATGCAATAACAAAATATGAATTGGTTTGCAACAGTACTTAGAGTGGTGAGTTGCTTTATTATACTAACGGATCTTACCGAGTTTTCTGTTGAAGTTTTCTGTGGATGTAGTGTCTAATCGAGGATGTCTCGATATGAGGAAAAGGAAGAGAGGCAAGAGTTCAAGCTTGGGGATGCCCGAGGCACCCCAAGTAAATATTCAAGGAGACTCGAGCGACTAAGCTTGGGGATGCCCCGGAAGGCATCCCCTCTTTCTTCAACAAGTATCGGTATGTTTTCGGATTCGTTTCGTTCATGCGATATGTGCAAGTCTTGGAGCGTATTTTGCATTTAGTTTTCGCTTTTCTTTTATGCACCATGCTGGTATGAGATAGTCCTTGGTTGATTTATAGAATGCTCATTGCACTTCACTTAAATCTTTTGAGTGTGGCTTTATAGAATGCTTCATGTGCTTCACTTATATCATTTGAAGTTTGGATTGCCTATTTCTCATCACATAGAAAACCGCCATTTGTAGAATGCTCTTTTGCTTCTCTTATATTTGTTAGAGCATGGGCATATCTTTTGTAGAAAGAATTAAACTCTCTTGCTTCACTTATATCTATTTAGAGAGATGACAGGAATTGGTCATTCACATGGTGAGTCATAAAATCCTACATAAACTTGTAGATCGCTGAATATAATATGTTTGATTCCTTGCAATAGTTTTGTGATATAAAGATGGTGATATTAGAGTCATGCTATTGAGTAGTTGTGGATTAGTAAAAATACTTGTGTTGGGGTTTGTGATTCCCGAAGCATGCACGTATGGTGAACCGTTATGTGATGAAGTCGGAGCATGATTTATTTATTGATTGTCTTCCTTATGAGTGGCGGTTGGGGACGAGCGATGGTCTTTTCCTACCAATATATCCCCCTAGGAGCATGCGCGTAGTACTTTGTTTCAATAACTAATAGATTTTTGTAATAAGTATGTGAGTTCTTTATGACTAATGTTGAGTCCATGGATTATACACACTCTCACCCTTCCATCATGGCTAGCCTCTTCGGTACCATGCATTGCCCTTTCTCACCTCGAGAGTTGGTGCAAACTTCGCCGGTGCATCCAAACCCCGTGATATGATACGCTCTATCACACATAAGCCTCCTTATATCTTCCTCAAAACAGCCACCATACCTACCTATCATGGCAATTCCATAGCCATTCCGAGATATATTGCCATGCAACTTCCTTCATCATCATATACATGACTTGAGCATTCATTGTCATATTTTGCATAATCGTAAGATAGCTAGCATCATGTTTTCATGGCTTGTCCGTTTTTTGATGTCATTGCTACGCTAGATCGTTGCACATCCCGGCACACCGCCGGAGGTATTCATATAGAGTCATATCTTTGTTCTAGAATCGAGTTGTAATATTGAGTTGTAAGTGAATAAAAGTGTGATGATCATCATTATTAGAGCATTGCCCCTGTGAGGAAAGGATGATGGAGACTATGATTCCCCCACAAGTCGGGATGAGACTCCAGACTTAATGAAAAAAAAGGCAAAAGAAGCCCAAATAAAAAAAAGGGGGCCAAGAAGCACACCAAAAAAAGAGAAAATGAAAAAAATGAGAGAAAAAGAGAGAAGGAGCAATGCTACTATCCTTTTACCACACTTGTGCTTCAAAGTAGCACCATGTTCTTAATAGAGAGAGTCTCATATGCTTTCACTTTCATATACTAGTGGGAATTTTCATTATAGAACTTGGCTTGTATATTCCAATGATGGGCTTCCTCAAATGCCTGAGGTCTTCATGAGCAAGCAATTTAGATGCAGACCCACTTAGTTTCAGTTTGAGCTGGCATACACTTATAGCTCTTAGTGCATCTGTTGCATGGCTATCCCTACTCCTCACATTGACATCAATTGATGTGCATCTCCATAGCCCGTTGATTAGCCGCGTCGATGTGAGACTTTCTCCCTTTTTTTCTTCTCCACACAACCTCCACCATCATATTCTATTCCACCCATAGTGCTATATCCATGGCTCACGCTCATGTATTGCGTGAAAGTTGAAAAGGTTTGAGAACGCCAAAAGTATGAAACAATTGCTTGGCTTGTCATCGGGGTTGTGCATGATTTGAATATTTTGCGTGATGAAGATGGAGCATAGCCAGATGCTACGTCTTGAGCTTGCGTTGGTTTTCCTTGAAGAGGAAAGGGTGATGCAGCAATAGTAGCGTAAGTATTTCCCTCAATTTTTAAGAACCAAGGTATCAATCCAGTAGGAGGCTCCTCAGAAGTCCCACGCACCTACACAAACAAACAAGAACTCGCAACCAACGCAATAAAGGGGGTGTCAATCCCTTCATGGCCACTTGCGAAAGTAAGATCTAATAGAGATAATATGATAAGATCAATATATTTTTGGTATTTTATGATATAGATTGGAAAAGTAAAGATGCAAATAGCTCGGGCTACAGCTACTACGGTAGCGATCATTCAGGCCAAAACGGCATTCCATCCTCTGATTCGGATGGGTCCGGCTCCCGATGCCGGCGGCTCTCCTGGCACTACGGCTGTGAAGACGACGTCCTCCCCGCCACTCGCGTCTCCACCCACCGCCGACTCGGGCCACAGCGGCGCGACCGCTCGCCCAATGGCTGTGGTCCTGGCGGCAGCAGTGGCAGCCAGCGCGGCCTAACCTGCCAAGCGGGGCCACCTCACAGGCGGTCGTACGCCCATGGCTCCAACGGCGGCTTCCTCGGCGAGGCTACAGGAGCTTGGAGGCGTCGTGACGCCGTCGTCCCCACAATCGCGCAGGGCGTGGATGCCTTAACAGAGACACCCGTCAACAACCCCACGAGCGAGCATGCTGCATCGTCTGGTGCCCTGTAGGAGCAGCCTGCCCCACTGCATCGACTGCCATCCTTATCTTCGTCTAGGCTCGCAAGCTCACATGACGATGTCAACGATGGCAACATCCACAATGAGTCTCCCGTCCTGGCGGCCTTTGCTGTTGCCCCTCCCAGTTCGGGCAATTCGGTGTTGTCCCCTGCTGCATGCATGGCATCCTGTACACCCGTGCCCCTTGACACATGCGTGGTTGACCAGGGCCACCTAGCACTGCCCGGTGGACCACAGCTCCCTCTCCCTTGCACAACCGACCTGCTGGAGGATGCTTGCCAGTCGTCCAAGCCACCCATCCAAGCCACCGCCATCGACACGGTGCAAGAGCCGCCCACCTGTGCCTGTGCCTAGGCCCAGCAGCTACTACAACCCTCCAAGGAAAGGGTCAACGACTTCATCGACCTCATCGCTGCCCCTGCTCCAACCGCCCTCCTCCCCACCCCAACACTGGCACCAACAGCTTCCCAGCGGCCCCCGGCCACCCCCTCCGCCACCCAGCTCTGCAAAAGCTCAAGGCTGGCAAAGATGCAATCCTCTGTGCTCGGCACCATCGAGCGCGCCAGGGCAGTCCTTAGGAAGAAATGGGGGATCAGCAAAGAGGAAGACGGCGCGCCTGACGAGGTGCTGTTGCAGCAATTCGTCGACCTGTTCAAGGAACCGCTGACACCGGCCGAGATTGAGGCTGTCAGAGCACTCATGGGGTCATTCAAGATCTCCAAGGCTGCTCCACCGCCGCCAGGCCTGCCCCTGCTTCCCGTCGGCCAAGGGGTCGAAGGGGCCAGGCCTGATCCCCTGCTGACTGCTCAGATGTGCATCATCATAGCATGATCGACCACATCGCCATGTCGTGGATCACCGACGCTTAGTCTGTGAGTGTATCCCTACCTTACTGTCTTCAGCTTCGGTTTCAGTTTCGCTTGTGTGCAACCTTTGTTGTTCTGTGTTCGTCCGGCTGCTGCAGTCTAAGCAGCATATGTCTGTTCTGTTCCTTCGAGCTCGTATTAGTGTTTATGGATAATTGCAACTGCACTGTGTTCAACTAGAATGTGAGAGGTTTAAATAATCTGGCTAGGAGGAAGGTAGTTCATGATCTAGTACTACAGAACAGAGCTTCAATTGTTTGTCTGCAAGAGACAAAGTTGGCATTGATTGATCGCCAGATTGTTTCGGAAACCTTGGGCGCAGCGTTCTGTGATAACTTCAGATTTTTTCCAGCCAATGGAACTTGAGGAGGCTTGCTTCTTGCCGTCTCTCAGGATTTTTTCATGATTGACAGCCACCTTCTCTCTGAGAAGGCTATCACTGCAAACATTATCATACGAGTGAATGACACCAAATGGAGTCTCTCTACAGTCTATGGACCACAATCTGATCAGGAGAAGCTTCTATTTATCAATGAGCTCAAGAGCATCAAGCCTTCTACTCTTCCCTGTTGGCTTGTGATTGGCGATTTCAACTTGTTGTACCGGGCTTCAGACATGAGCAACTCCAATGTCAATCGATGCTCGCTGAACTCCTTCGAGCTGCCATAAATTCACCGGAGCTGTCTGAATTGCGCTTCATGGCGGCGTTTCACTTGGACCAGCACTGCCAAAGAGCAAACTAGAACAAAGATCGACCACGATTCTCGCTTCACCGACCGAATATCATGGTCCTCGGTGTCATCTCTCTCGCTGTCACTTCATCCGTGTCTGATCATTGTGCCTTTGTTCCAACCGGGCAAGTTTGGCATTGAAGATATCAAGGTTTCAGATTTGAGCAATACTATTTGCGTCTTCATTCATTTCAGGATCTTGTCGCCAACTGTTGGGCGAAGCCAGTAAACAACAGTGATGCCATGCGCGTCCTGCACATTAAGTTACCCAGGTTAGGTAAAGCTCTGCGCCTTTGGAGCAGGACAAGAGTTGGGAACATCAAGCTACTAACTGAGATCGCCAATCAGGTGATCTACGGTCTAGACTATGCTCAAGATCTCAGGGACCTCACCCTGGTTGAAATTCAACTGAGGCAGCACCTTCGGCACAAGGTTCTAGGTTTGGCTGCGGTGAATCACATCCGTATAAGGCAATGATCACGATTGATCTGGCTCAAGCACGGAGACACCAACTCCAAGCTGTTCCATATCAGGGCAAATGGCAGAAGATGGAAAAATTTCATCCCAGTTTTGGAAGCTGAGGGACAAACCTTCTCTTTACAAGAAGACAAGCAGCGACTTCTCCTGCATCACTTCAAGAATTCCTTTGGCTCGGTTACACCAACTGGCTGCTCCCTTAATTGGAATGCCCTCGGCATTCCAACGTTCGATCTCACTGAGCTGGATGCACCCTTCATCGAAGACGAGATCAATGCTGCTGTTATGGCATTGCCGACGGATAAGGCTCTTGGACCGGATGGATTCACCGCTGATTTCTTCAAAAAGTGTTGGACCACAATCAAGGGGGGCCTTATGAGGGCTATTCATCAATTTTATGGGCTCAGGGCGAATCGACTACACCTGCTTAACTCAGCGCACATCACCCTGTTGCCAAAATCTGAATCTGCTTCCAAGGTGAAGGATTTTCGGCCTATAAGTCTCACGCACTCTGTTTCTACAATCATCTGTAAGGCCCTGGCCATCAGACTAGCCCCACACCTACAAAAAATCATTCCCCACTCGCAGAGTGCTTTCATTAAAAAGAGGAACATCCAAGACAACTTCCTATATGTTCGTAATTCCATCACCTCTTTCCACCGCAACCGCAGCCCATCCTTATTCCTCAAGCTTGACATCGCCGGCGCTTTCGACTCGGTTTCTTGGAGTTATCTGCTGGTCTCCTCCAGCACCTTGGCTTTGGTCATCGCTGGAGAGACATGGTTTCCCTTTTATGGAGTTTAGCATCTTCCAAAATTCTTGTCAATGCTCAGCTTGGTGACAGATTCATCCACCGTCAGGGCTTTCGCCAGGGCGACCCTTTATCACCTATGCTCTTCCTGCTGCATTGGATCATCCAAAAAGCTGCCGATTTGTGCCTGCTTACACCCCTTAATCTGCCTCCCTCCAAACTTCGAGTCAGTCTGTACGCCGATAATGCTGCCCTTTGATACGTCTCCGTCGTATCTATAATTTTTGATTGTTCCATGCCAATATTCTTCAACTTACATATACTTTCGCAACTTTTTATACTATTTTGGGACTAACATATTGATCCGATTGCCAGTGCCGTTCACTCTCATTGCATGTTTTTGTTTCACGTAAACCCAATATCAAATGGAGTCCAAACGGGATAAAAATGGACGGAGATTTTTTTTTGGAATATTTATGATTTTTGGGAAGTAAAATCACACTACTAGGGAAAAGCCTAGCAGCAACGCGGGTTTTGGGCCTCTCAAGAGCGCTGGGACGGCGTTACTAATAAGGCGCTATAGCTAACGATAGCGATGGCGCTGTTGTCCCACGCCATCGCTATACATGAATAGCTGTAGCGCTCTTTAGAGAAGGGCGCCATCGATATTATCTGCAACGCTGTTTATAGGGAAGCGCCATCGTAAGTAAGGCGCCATCGCTAAATTTCCCCGTCGCTACTACTAGTTTTATTAGTTTTTTTCCATCATATTTGTTTTGTATTTGAATAGGCTTTATACAATAATCTTTAGCAAATCATACACATACAAATGTAATCATAGCATATACATACAATTGGTCTCATCAAATCATGTCATCATCATAATCATCATCCAACACAAAGTGGTCTCTCGTCATCAATCTCGAAAGTAGCGATACAAGTCTCGATTACTTGCAAATACATCGTCATCCATCTAAACAATGATATACGCAAGAAGAGCTATCACTTTGAGTACATGAGTTCGTATCCCTCTCTCACATTAGCGTGAACCTAAACTAACTACTGCCTGTCGCTCGGAAACCGGAAACCGGTACACCCGGGCCTGACACTCTGGCCACTTGTTGTATATATACTCCTGGTGTAGCACTTCTTCGCCATCTATGATCTATGCACCTGCATCGTCACATGAGTCAATGATATGCAACATATATAGTTGAGAAACAGAAAGAGACAGACTTGGCAAAAATAGAAACAACATATCATAAGCATAAATAACAAAGTTCATCGTACCCAAAATGCCCTAACTAGAGTGATTTTCGCTAGTCGAGGAGGAGGACGGTTTAATTACATCACAAATAAAGTTTCACCGTGCATAACTCAAAGTTTTGTCATACAGAAAGTATGGACTAAACGGACACATTGTCATATATCGACAATCACTCCACCATGTCGGGCCATCCATCCATGTCAGGGAGATAGTCCTCGAGCTTAGTGAAAGGCTTCATGTCGAGACGCTGATAGGCTATCCATGTTCGGACATCTTCCCGCGACATTTGTCCTTCTCCGTAGAACATCCCTGTTTTTCCGACAACCTCCTTCATGATGATTTGGGCAAGTTCGTGCTGGATGTTATAGAACTCAGCTCGAAGTCGATGATCCTCGATATCTCCTATGTCCTTTGCCCATTGCAGAATATGGGCATCGCCAGATCTAGGTGACATGCGAAGGTTCTGGTGATCCCGTCTATACTCCAGCATGTGGTGTAGGACATAGAATCCATCATTAAGAGAATCGTTCGGTTGCTGGATGCAGCAGAAGTTGGTCTTATGGCCGAAGGCGACCCTGCTGCCCCTTCTCTTCTTGTCCCTAACCTCTCCACCCCTTGCTTGGTAGTAAAACATAGCACTGTCGAGACCATCTTTGATGTGGGTGTAATCCTTTTTATGAATGTTCTTCGACGAGTCCAAGTAAAGAGCGTGGGAGAAACGGGGGTAGAGGATGATGAGGACGGCGCGCCCGCTGCTGCGCAAAATAAGTACACCTCAAATTAATTATCCGCCACCATGCAAATGAATTATTGAAATCGAAGGAAGGATAGCAGCGCGGATGACTTACACGGGATGATAAGGCACGAGAATCGCCTCCTTGTCCTTATTGGCGAGCATGAAACTGACGATGTAATCCCTCGCGTATGCACGGTGCTTTGCGCAGACTCCCAAGAAGCCCTCATGCATGTAGTACGGATCAGCGACACAGATATGACGTATCTGCTCAACCCCAATGATGTAGTTCATGTGCAAGGCATAAAGGCGGACAAACGTAAAAACCAGCTTCTTCACGTGAAACATGTCGAATATGTAATCGATTCGAAGGAAGAACTTATCCGCGGGGAAGATGTCGACGTACGACATTTGCCGCGGAACGTTAACCACGTAGAGTGGGTATCCTGGATCTTTCGAGGTGTTGAGGCCTTTCTCTACCCGCAGCACATCATCATGAAGTCTCCTTCGATCGCCGAATCTGGCCCGTAGCGCTGTTGCAGGTAGGATTGGTTGACCGGGGATATGCCATTTATCCGCATCGGGGATATCTATACGGTCCTGAAGCCGAGGCTGCTGAGGCGGCTGGATCATAGAATCAGCTTTTTTGCCTTTCCTCGCTCTCTTCCTAGACTTCTTTACTACCGGAAGGTCGTCCATAATACGTTGAGACGGTAATTCAGGCACCGACTCATGACGCTCAAACCCTGAGGAGGCTCCAGTATAGACATACTGTTTAGCGCCATCGTCATCCTCATCCTCATCCATGGCGACGTCATCAGCGACTAATGGAGCCTCCTCCTTACCCCGTCCACTATCACCCAACGCGACACCCGACGCTAATTGGGTAGGTGGGGTGTTGATGTTCATACCTTGCTGAGGCTGCGTGCTCGTGGGTGTGCACCCGGCCGCCTCCAGATGAAGCAGACTCTTTGGCCACAATAGGACCCACCCATTGCAACAATCACCAAGCCTCCGCGGGGTCTCGTCGTCATCCCCCACTAGTATTAGAGGAGGCAAATTCTTGTGGCCCGGTTTGACACTGGCCACGGAAACCTTGAAGACGTTTGGGGGGATCGGCCGGCTGTGGAACAATGGTTCCTTCGGCTCCATTATCGTCGCCTTCCCCACGTCTACCTTCTGGTCGCCGATGGTGTACAATATGGTGCACGGGGTTTCGTCGGCCTGCAAAGAAAAGTCTGCGACGTGAGACATCCGAAAGGCAACGAAAACGGGAGATTATACATTTATATTGAAGGGGGCGGTGACAGATCACGGTGAGGCGTCGAGCTCAGCCAAAGACGAGGCACCACCGAGCATGTCCGGCAAGGGAGTCGGAGCAGGAGCTGGTGCGGGAGCAAAAGGGAGCCGATCGCGGAGCCGGTGCGGGGAGCAAAAGGGAGCGGTGCTCCCAAGTCAGCAAGGGGAAAGTCCTCTGCATTTTTTCTGGATTTTTTCTTGTCCAAGTGAAAACGCCCGTCACCAAGGAAGTAGACAAATCTGCAACCACCTATTTTGCAGCAGCTACCGCTATTGCGACTGTTTGAGATGATTTCTTCTCAACCGCAATCTCAACCTTCTTGTCAATGTTTTCTTCAGTTAACCTCCGTCTTTCCTTTCTCTCCTCCGTGGTCTCACGGTAGTACTTCTTCCACGTGGCGCCGTCTCCGACACCGTGCACGCGTCCATATGACGGTCGAGTATCCACCGGTTGTCGTTTCAATATGTTCAACGCCGGTTGAATGGAGTGTCCCACTTGGCCTCGCCAATGCCTCGACGGCGAAGTCGCCGCCGCAATCCGGTCTGCTCTCTCGCAAAAGGCACAAGGATCATTTACAAATATGACTAACGTGTGCAGTCGAATTGATCAGAAACTAAAATTACCAGCAGCCTCATGAACTCCGTAATGACCGGTGTTGTCTCGTAAACCTTCTTCACTGGGTCCCAACGGTGCCGGGCCCTGAGGACGTCACGCTCCTGCGGGACGGTGAAACCCACCAAGGGGTCTAGTCGCGGCTTCCGCGTCCTCCTTGGCCCATTTGGACCTCTTCCCACCGTAACCACGGCTTCCTAGGTGGTGGCTCCCAATGTTCCTCTCTTGAAGCCCCTTCATGTACTTAGACTTTTTTTGGCAGCTTCGGCCTCGCAAGCCTCCTTGAATATTTGAAACTGCTCTTCCGTGATTGTCGGATTATCCTTTACAATCTTGGAGTAGGGTTCCTTCTTGTCGATGATCTTTGCTTTCACTCGAGTTTTCCAGGCGGCAAACGCGTCGCTAAACTTGGTCATGGTGTGTTTGTTTATCTTCTTCATTGCCGGGTCCTCGTCTGGATCTTCATAATCCTTCTCATTCCAGCCCGGGAACAAGAATATCTGGTGAAACTTCTTTAGGAGGGAGCTCCTCATATTTTTTATCTTCTGTAGTTTCTCATCGTTGATGATGGCGGTTGTCCGTGACGATGCGTCTATTTGATTGCTGTAGCACGCACACGCTTCATCGGGCGCCTTTGGCTCAAAATTGCCATCGTCCACCTCCGTGACCACCAGTCTAGTAGTCCTGAGTTTGTTAGGAAGCCTTTGCCTCTTTGCTTTCGCTTCTACACCGGCTCCGCTCCCCGAGGCAGCACCGGTCTCAGTCTCAGCACCGGTCTCGATGCCCGGTCTGAGTCTCAGCGCTGATCTCAGTCTTAGCACCGGTCTGTGTGTCGGTCTCATCCCGATGCCACCGGTGGGCCCAGAACAACATCGGTTGATCGTCGGTAAGGCTAAAAATTAAATCGCCGCCCGGTAGACGTCGCCGCAATCACCGTAACCCTGTCCTTCATTGTTGCTAGGCATGTCTCCTATGATTAAATCTAGTCAATTAATTCTAGACCTAATAAAATGAATAATGACATAAAAAGGTTTATTGTTTTGCAGGAATGTTGACTCCTTCCGGTGCGGCAAATCCGGCACTCGATATGTCCTAGTTTGTAGCACAAGTCATGCCGAAATTCACGGATTATTTCGGCATGACCGCTGCTAAAAAGTGGACAAATCGAGAACTGAAATTTGCCTAATGTAAATAAATCAACATTCCGCAAAACATAGGCCACTCAAAGATCATTCACTCGAAACATCAAATATCCCTCTTCGACACTGCAACACATGTCCAAATATACACGAGCAACCACATGTCCAAATTTCACAAGCTAATTCAAAAACAAAGTGTAGAAGAAAATTCATTTAACTACTAATAGAACAAAATTCAGTTAACTTTAGTGCTCTATAATGATGAAAGGAAAACATCCAGTTAACTACTAATTTCATTCATTTAGGTTATTCATTTAACATCACCTAATTAACCTACTGTACCACTACTACTAGCAGCACTACTAACCTAATTAACCTAGCAAAACTCTAGTGCCCTACCTGAAAAACATCTAATTAACATCTACTAGTACCACTGTTGCCTTAACCTAATTAACATCTACTAGTATCACTATATAGTATACAAGCAGCATCTACCCTAATTAAACCCTACTGCCCTAACTAACTTTAGTTTTAAACCAAATTTTTTGCTCTAAACTAATTTTTGCTCTAACATCTACTACTTAACATCCTTTTCTCTAAACTAAATTTTTTGCTATAAACAAACTGTTGCTCTACTAATTTTTTCTCTAAAATGCAGAGAGAGAGAGAGAGGAGTGGGGGGAGGGGTGGGGGAGTTACAGAGAGGGGAGAGACGATGGCGGGGAGGTGCTCGGTGATGGAGGCAGGGGCGGAGAGGGCGGGCTCGGGCACGGGAAACGGCGGTCCTGGGCGGGCTCAAGCGGCTGTGAGGTGGAGGGCGCCAACGGTGACGTCGAGGGCGGCCTCGGGCGGTGGCGATGAGGATGACGACGGCCTCAGGGGGAGACGGTGAGGTTGCGGGCGTCCACGCCGGCAGGAGACGGCGACGAAGTGGGGCGACGACGAATTGGGGAGACGGCGGCGAGGGCGAGGGATTTGGGGAAGAGGTGTGGTGGCCGGGGGGCGGGGGGGACCGCTGTTTAAGTGAATAATGTAGCGCTGCGTTTCAAAACGCGCTATAGCTGTTAGCTACAACGTGTTTCTGAAACCCGCCATCGCTATTCCTTTCTCCTTTTCCCTTTTTTCTTTTATTTTTCTTTACATTTTATTTTTCCTTTCTCCTTTTTCTATTTCTTTCATTTTCAATTACTTTTCTACTTGTTTTCACTTTATTTTATTTCGTTAGCGTAGCGCCTTACACATAAGCGCGCACTGACTAAGGAGAGTAGAGAGCGCTGGGCAAGATATGGCGCCATCGCTAGGTTGGGCTAGCCATGTGCGCCTGGTCAAACAAAGCAAAGAACACCTTTTGCTAGTACGCCATGCTAAAGTCATAGCAAGAGCGCGGTTTATTTCTAACGCTGCTACTAAGTAGCAGATCAGTATGATTTTGTACAGCGCCATGGTAACATTCTGTGTATAAGGTTTTCCCTAGTAGTGTCAACACGAAACGGTGTCCGGGGTGGCCCCGAGACAGGGGGGCGCGCCCTCCCCTGGGCGCGGCCTGGGCTTTCATGGGCTACCCGTAAGGCGGTTGATGCTCTTCTTTTGGCACAAGAAAGCTAATTTTATGAGAAAAATCTGGGCGGAAGATTCACCCCAATCGGAGTTACGGATCTCCGGATATTTAAGAAACGGTGAAGGGGTAGAATATGAAAACGCAGAAACAGAGAGATAGATCCAATCTCGTAGGGGCTCTCACCCCTCCCACGCCATGGGAGCCAAGGACCAGAGGGGAAACCCTTCTCCCTTCTAGGGAGGAGGTTAAGGAAGAAGAAGAAGAAGGGGTGCTCTCTCCCCCTTGCTTCCGGTGGCTTCGGAACGCCACCGGGGGCCATCATCATGACCGCGATCTTCACCAACATCTCCATCATCTTCACCAACATCTCCATCACCTTCCCCCATCTATATTCAGTGGTCCACTCTCCCGCAACCCGTTGTACCCTCTACTTGAACTTGGTGCTTTATGCTTCATATTATTATCCAATGATGTGTTTCCATCCTATGATGTGTGAGTAGATTTTCGTTGTCCTATTGGTGGTTGATGAATTGCTATGATTGATTTAATTTGCTTGTGGCTATGTTGCTGTCCTATTGTGCCCTCCGTGTCGCGCAAGCGTGAGGGATTCCCGCTGTAGGGTGTTGCAATATGTTCATGATTCTTTTATAGTGGGTTGCGTGAGTGACTGAAACACAAACCGAGTAAGGAGATTGTTGCATACGGGATTGAAGGGGGACCAATATATCTTAATGCTATGGTTGGGTTTTACCTTAATGAACGTTAGTAGTTGCGGATGCTTGCTAATAGTTCCAAACATAAGTGCATAGAATTCCAAGTCAGGGATGACATGCTAGCTGTGGCCTCTCCCACATAATACTTGCTATCGGTCTAGTAAAGTAGTCAATTGCTTAGGGACAATTCCACAACTCCTACCACCACTTTTCCACACTCACTATACTTACTTTATTGCATCTTTATCTAAACAGCCCCTAGTTTATATTTACGTGCTCTTTATTATCTTGCAAAGCTATCCTATCACACCTAGAAAGTACTTCTAGTTTCATACTTGTTCTAGGTAAAGCAAACGTCAAGCATGCGTAGTGTTGTATCGGTGGTCGATAGAACTTGAGGGAATATTTATTCTACCTTTAGCTCCTCGTTGGGTTCAACACTCTTACTTATCGAAAAATGTTGCGATCCCCTACACTTGTGGGTTATGAAGACCTTTTTCTGGCGCCGTTGCAGGGGAGTCATAGCGTGGGGTGAATATTCTCGTGTGTGCTTGTTTGCTTTATCACTATGTAATTTTTATTTGCTGTTCTTAGTTGTTCTCTATCTTTAGTTATGGATATGGAACATGAAATACAAAAAAAATTAGGTATACTTGCTACTCATGTAGATGGGGTAACTCCTAAAACCCTCGATTCTCATTATGCAAGAGATATTATATACTACTTTGATAATCCTGAGAAAACCCCATTCAACTTTATAATGGAAGACACGTTGGATCAACGTGAATACTTTAGGGATTATCGCTCGACACAAAAAGGGAAACTATTATGGGATCAATTTATTATGTTGCGTTGGTATGCCTGGGCTCTATGCTTGAGATATGATATTACTTGTTGCTCTAGGATGGAGGCTCCACACCTTCCCTTTTCATGTAAATTTAATGATAATGAAACCTTAGCTTGTTATGCTAATGGTATATATGATTACTATGATGTGGAACAAATAGAAGAATTTGTTGCTTTTAAGTCTGCTTATGAAATTGAATCTTTGTTTGCAAAGTATGAAGCTTTAGATGATGATGTTTATAGGCCTGAAAATCTTGCTATAATTAGATATTGCTATGCAAATTATGAATACAATTACTATATTAATGCATGTATTAAGAAAGTCCCCGCTATCCAAGAAGAGACTAATATTTTGCAGGAAGATATGGAAGAAGAAATTGATGAAACCGTGAGCTCATTGGATGAAAAATATGATGAGGAGAGCGAAGAACAAAAGGAGGAAGAGCGGATTAGCTACCCGTGCCCACCTTCTAATGAGAGTAACCCTCCAACTCATACATTATTTAATTTCCCTTCGTGCTTACCGAAGGATGATTGCTATGATGATTGCTATGATCCCGTTGATTCCCTTGAAATATCCCTTTTTGATGATGCTTGCTATGCTTGTGGCCAAGATGCCAATATGAATTATGCTTATGGAGATGAACTTGCTATAGTTCCTTATGTTAACCATGAAATCGTTGCTATTGCACCCACGCATGATAGTACTATTATCTTTTTGAATTCTCCCGACTACACTATATCAGAGAAGTTTGTGCTTAATAAGGATTATATTGATGGGTTGCCTTTTACCGTTGCACATGATGATTTTGATAGATATAATATGCATGTGCTTGATACTCCTACTTGCAATTATTATGAGAGAGGAACTACATCTTCGCCTCTTTATGTTTCCAACACGATAGAATTGCAAGAAACTGCTTATACTATGCATTGGCCTTTACTTGGTGTGCATGAATTGTTCTTTTATGACATGCCGATGCATAGGAAGAGAGTTAGACTTCGTTGTTGCATGATATATGTTACTTTGTGCTCACTACTAAATTACAAATCATTGTTAATTAAAATTGGTTTTGATATACCTTGGGGTCCTGGTGGATTCATTACTTGAGCACTAAATGCCTAGCTTAATGGCTTTAAAGAAAGCGCTGCCAGGGAGACAACCGGAAGTTTTAGAGAGTCATTTATTTCTGTTGATTGCTTTCATATAGTTTAAAAACAAAATAAAAATAAAGAGGGGAACCTAAAACTTTTCAAAAAGGAAAGTGAAAGTGAGAAAGACAAACATTGTTGAAGTGGGAGCTAGCCTTGAACTTTGTTCATGCTCACAGAAACTTTGTGAATCTGGATTACAGAAACATTTCATAAAAAATAATTATCCCCTTGTACAATTCCATTGTATTATAAAAATAATGTGCCAAGGTTTGCCTTTAGGATGTTTACAATGCTTGTTGGTTTGTACGGTGCAGGACAAAAACTTTGGCTGTAGTGCGCGATTTTACATTTTTAACTGGAACATCAAATGGTTCTGATTCCTTTTGCATTGTCTTTCTATACAACTTGTTTATATTTTAATAATTTTGGTAGAAGTTTTGGAGTAAGATAAGTATGGTGGATGTTCAGATTGCTACAGACTGCTCCGGTTTTGACAGATTCTGTTTTTGATGCATAGTTTGCTTGTTTTGATGAATCTATCAATTTATATCAGTCGATTAAGCCATGAAAAAGTTATGTTACAGTAGAAACAATGCAAAATGAAAATATGAATTGGTTTGCAACAGTACTTAGAGTGGTGATTTGCTTTATTATACTAACGGATCTTACCGAGTTTTCTGCTGAAGTTTTCTGTGGATGTAGTGTCTAATCGAGGATGTCTCGATATGAGGAAAAGGAAGAGAGGCAAGAGTTCAAGCTTGGGGATGCCCGAGGCACCCCAAGTAAATATTCAAGGAGACTCGAGCGTCTAAGCTTGGGGATGCCCCGGAAGGCATCCCCTCTTTCTTCAACAAGTATCGGTATGTTTCGGATTCGTTTCGTTCATGCGATATGTGCAAGTCTTGGAGCGTATTTTGCATTTAGTTTTCGCTTTTCTTTTATGCACCATGCTGGTATGATATAGTCCTTGGTTGATTTATAGAATGCTCATTGCACTTCACTTAAATCTTTTGAGTGTGGCTTTATAGAATGCTTCATGTGCTTCACTTATATCATTTGAAGTTTGGATTGCCTATTTCTCTTCACATAGAAAACCGCCATTTGTAGAATGCTCTTTTGCTTCTCTTATATTTGTTAGAGCGTGGGCATATCTTTTGTAGAAAGAATTAAACTCTCTTGCTTCACTTATATCTATTTAGAGAGATGACAGGAATTGGTCATTCACACGGTGAGTCATAAAATCCTACATAAACTTGTAGATCGCTGAATATAATATGTTTGATTCCTTGCAATAGTTTTGTGATATAAAGATGGTGATATTAGAGTCATGCTATTGAGTAGTTGTGGATTAGTAAAAATACTTGTGTTGGGGTTTGTGATTCCCGAAGCATGCACGTCTGGTGAACCGTTATGTGATGAAGTCGGAGCATGATTTATTTATTGATTGTCTTCCTTATGAGTGGCGGTTGGGGACGAGTGATGGTCTTTTCCTACCAATATATCCCCCTAGGAGCATGCGCGTAGTACTTTGTTTCAATAACTAATAGATTTTTGTAATAAGTATGTGAGTTCTTTATTACTAATGTTGAGTCCATGGATTATACACACTCTCACCCTTCCATCATGGCTAGCCTCTTCGGTACCATGCATTGCCCTTTCTCACCTCGAGAGTTGGTGCAAACTTCGCCGGTGCATCCAAACCCCGTGATATGATACGCTCTATCACACATAAGCCTCCTTATATCTTCCTCAAAACAGCCACCATACCTACCTATCATGGCATTTCCATAGACATTCCGAGATATATTGCCATGCAACTTCCTTCATCATCATATACATGACTTGAGCATTCATTGTCATATTTTGCATAATCGTAAGATAGCTAGCATGATGTTTTCATGGCTTGTCCGTTTTTTGATGTCATTGCTACGCTAGATCGTTGCACATCCCGGTACACCGCCGGAGGTATTCATATAGAGTCATATCTTTGTTCTAGAATCGAGTTGTAATATTGAGTTGTAAGTGAATAAAAGTGTGATGATCATCATTATTAGAGCATTGCCCCTGTGAGGAAAGGATGATGGAGACTATGATTCCCCCACAAGTCGGGATGAGACTCCAGACTTAATGAAAAAAAGGCCAAAGAAGCCCAAATAAAAAAAGGGGGGCCAAGAAGCCCACCAAAAAAAGAGAAAATGAAAAAAATGAGAGAAAAAGAGAGAAGGAGCAATGCTACTATCCTTTTACCACACTTGTGCTTCAAAGTAGCACCATGTTCTTAATAGAGAGAGTCTCATATGCTTTCACTTTCATATACTAGTGGGAATTTTCATTATAGAACTTGGCTTGTATATTCCGATGATGGGCTTCCTCAAATGCCTGAGGTCTTCATGAGCAAGCAATTTGGATGCAGACCCACTTAGTTTCAGTTTGAGCTGGCATACACTTATAGCTCTTAGTGCATCTGTTGCATGGCTATCCCTACTCCTCACATTGACATCAATTGATGGGCATCTCCATAGCCCGTTGATTAGCCGCGTCGATGTGAGACTTTCTCCCTTTTTTTCTTCTCCACACAACCTCCACCATCATATTCTATTCCACCCATAGTGCTATATCCATGGCTCACGCTCATGTATTGCGTGAAAGTTGAAAAGGTTTGAGAACGCCAAAAGTATGAAACAATAGCTTGGCTTGTCATCGGGGTTGTGCATGATTTGAATATTTTGCGTGATGAAGATGGAGCTTTTTTTGGAATATTTTTGATTTTTGGGAAGTAAAATCAACGCGAAACGGTGTCCAAATGGGATAAAAACGGACGGAGATTTTTTTGGAATATTTATGATTTTTGGGAAGTAAAATCAACGCGAAACGGTGTCCGGGGTGGCCACAAGACAGGGGGGCGCGCCCTCCCCCCTGGGCGCGGCCTGGGCTCTCGTGGGCCACCCGTAAGGCGGTTTACGCTCTTCTTTTGGTGCAAGAAAGCTAATTTTATGAGAAAAATCTGGGCGGAAGATTCACCCCAATCAGAGTTACGGATCTCCGGATATTTAAGAAACAATGAAGGGGTAGAATCTGAAAACGCAGAAATAGAGAGATAGATCCAATCTCGGAGGCGCTCTCGCCCCTCCCACGCCATGGGAGCCAAGGACCAGAGGGGAAACCCTTCTCCCATCTAGGGAGGAGGTCAAGGAAGAAGAAGGAGAAGAAGGGGGGCTCTCTCCCCCTTGCTTCCGGTGGCTGCGGAAAGCCGCCGGGGCCATCATCATCAGCGCGATCTTCACCAACATCTCCATCGTCTTCACCAACATCTCTATCACCTTCCCCCATCTATATTCAGCGGTCCACTCTCCCGCAACCCGCTGTACCCTCTACTTGAACATGGTGCTTTATGCTTCATATTATTATCCAATGATGTGTTGCCATCCTATGATGTCTGAGTAGATTTTCGTTGTCCTATTGGTGGTTGATGAATTGCTATAATTGATTTAATTTGCTTGTGGTTATGTTGTTGTCCTATTGTGCCCTCCGTGTCGTGCAAGCGTGAGGGATTCCTGCTGTAGGGTGTTGCAATATGTTCATGATTCTTTTATAGTGGGTTGCGTGAGTGACTGAAACACAAACCCGAGTAAGGGGATTGTTGCGTACGGGATTCAAGGGGGACCAATATATCTTAATGCTATGGTTGGGTTTTACCTAAATGAACGTTAGTAGTTGCGGATGCTTGCTAATAGTTCCAATCATAAGTGCATAGAATTCCAAGTCAGGGATGACATGCTAGCTGTGGCCTCTCCCACATAATACTTGCTATCGGTCTAGTAAAGTAGTCAATTGCTTAGGGACAATTCCACAACTTCTACCACCACTTTTCCACACTCGCTATACTTACTTTATTGCATCTTTATCTAAACAGCCCCTAGTTTATATTTACATGCTCTTTGTTATCTTGCAAAGCTATCCTATCACACCTACAAAGTACTTCTAGTTTCATACTTGTTCTAGGTAAAGCGAACGTCGAGCGTGCGTAGAGTTGTATCGGTGGTCGATAGAACTTGAGGGAATATTTATTCTACCTTTAGCTCTTCGTTGGGTTCGACACTCTTACTTATCAAAAGCTGTTGCGATCCCCTACACTTGTGGGTTATCACCCTTTTCATTCACCCTTCACCTCTAGATGTCCTGTTGGTCAAATCGGTTCTCACCTGCTTTGGCAAAGCATCGGGTCTACATGCTAACACCAACAAGTGTGCGTTCTACCCTATCCGCTGTGAGCACCTTCATGTTCCTACACTGCTGCAATCCTTCACAGTACCTATCAAATCCTTTCCTTGTGTCTACTTGGTTCTGCCGCTTCATCACCGTGCTATTTCCAAAGCTGACCTACAACCACTCCTAGATAAAATAGCCGCTAAGCTTCAGAGATGGAGAGGCAAACTCTTGTCTTATGATGCTCGGCTCACATTCATTAATTCGGTCCTTTCAGCCATCCCCATTTATCTTCTCTCCATCTTCAAAGTTGGACGATGGGCCATTAAGCAGATCGATAAGATGAGAAGGAACTTTCTTTGGAAATGAAAGTGCTAGTATCGACTAGAGGGGGGGTGAATAGGCGATTTTTATGAAAGTCTTCAAAACTTGGAAGTTTCGAAGACAAACAACAGAAACAACCTAATTGATATGCAGCGGAAGATAAACTATCCTAAACAAGCCATAGTCAAGTATGTAATGATGTGAAAGTACAGGACTAATAGCAGTTAGGTAGTAAGGATCAAGATGGAAGATAGTGTGAAGCCAATCAACAATAGTAGCAAAGCAATGAAGTCAAACAGATACACAGATAGGCAATGACTTCACGAAGACAAACTAAAGTAAGGATGGGAAGGGATAGAACCAGTTGCTTGTTGAAGACACATGATTTGTTGGACCAGTTCCAGTTGTTGTGACAACTGTACGTCTGGTTAGGGAGGCTGAGATTTAACTCAGAAGAGCCCAATCACTCTGGTAAGTCCTCAAGGGAGACTTCCAAACCTTCACAGACTTCGTTCATCGGCAATCCACAATGACTCTTGGATGCTCAGAACGCGACGCCTAACCGGCTGGAGGATTCACAGTCCTCAAGTGTAATAAGTCTTGAGTCACATGCATGTAAAGACTTGATGATGCCTAACACTCTTTGGCTCTGGGTGTTTGGGCTTTGTCCTTGCAAGGATTTCTCTCTCTCCAGACTCCACCTCTGCCTCCTCCAAAGTAGACTCCTCCTCTGAATCCATTTCCTTGCCAATAAAAGCATGAGCCTTGCCAGATGAGCTCTTCTTGTATGATGAAGACTTGGAAGAAGACTTAGAAGATTTTGAGGATTTCTTCTTCTTCTTGTCATCGGAATCATATTCCTTGCTTTTCTTCTTCTTCTTCTCATTGTCCCACTGTGGACACTCAGATATGTAGTGACCAGGTTTCTTGCACTTGTGGCAGGTTCTCTTCTTGTGATCATGTGTGGAAGCTTCATCATTCCTTGAGCTGGATCGTGAAGACTTTCTGAAGCCTTTCTTCTTTGTGAATTTCTGGAACTTCTTCACAAGCATAGCAAGTTCCCTTCCAATGTCTTCAGGATCTTGAACTGCAATGATTCTTCTTCGATGAGGAAGCAACTTTCGCCTTCAAAGCACGAAGTTCGCCATAGTTTGGGCCATAGATATCTCTTTTCTCAGATAGCTGGAACTCATGTGTGTTGAGCCTCTCAAGTATATCAGACGGATCGAGTGTCTTGAAGTCAAGACGTTCTTGTATCATGAGGGCAAGAGTGTCAAAGGAGCTATCAAGTGATCTCAGCAGTGTCTTGACGATTTCATGCTTGGTAATCTCAGTTGCGCCAAGAGCTTGAAGTTCATTTGTGATATCAGTGAGGCGATCAAACGTGAGCTGGACATTTTCATTGTCGTTTCTCTTGAAGCGGTTGAAGAGGTTGCGAAGAACACCGATTGTTTGATCCTCTAGGTTGAGACGCTTGCCGTTGACCTTGGATAGCCAGTCCTGACTAGCTTCGACGTTTCAGAGCACTCACATGGCCATCTTGTCCTTTGGTCGATGACCATAGATGATGTTCTTTGCAAGAGAGTCCATTGAATGAACTTCTTGACATCGATGGGGTGACACCTTCACGTTTTGGGAACGCCATTCTTGACGACACACCGAGGTCGACATCAATGGCTTCAAGAAGCATGCGCATCTTATTCTTCCAGTAGGGATATTCAGTTCCATCGAACATGGGGCAAGCAGCGGAGACCTTGATTGTCCCTGCAGTCGACATAGCTGAAACTCCAGGTGGTTAAACCGAATCACACAGAACAAGGGAGTACCTTGCTCTGATACCAATTGAAAGTGTTAGTATCGACTAGAGGGGGGGGTGAATAGGCGATTTTTATGAAAGTCTTCAAAACTTGGAAGTTTCAAAGACAAACAACAGAAACAACCTAATTGATATGCAGCGGAAGATAAACTACCCTAAACAAGCCATAGTCAAGTATGTAATGATGTGAAAGTCTGGGACTAATAGCGAGTTAGGTAGTAAGGATCAAGATGGAAGATAGTGTGAAGCCAATCAACAATAGTAGCCAAGCAATGAAGTCAAACAGATACAGATAGGCAATGACTTCACGAAGACAAACTAAAGTAAGGATGGGAAGGGATAGAACCGGTTGCTTGTTGAAAACACAGATTTGTTGGACCAGTTCAATTCTCTGTGACAACTGTTTGTCCGGTTAGGGAGGCTGAGATTTAACTCGAAGACCGTGTCTTCACCTTATTCCCTTGAGCTAAGGACACCCAGTCCTCGCCCAATCACTCTGGTAAGTCTTCAAGGAGACTTCCAAACCTTCACAGACTTCGTTCACCAAAGAATCCACAATGACTCTTGGATGCTCGAACGCGACGCCTAACCGGGTGGAGGATTCACAGATCCTCACTGTAATAAGTCTTCGTGTCACACAGATGTAAAGACTTGATGATGCCTAACACTCTTTGGCTCTGGGTGTTTGGGCTTTGTCCTCGCAAGGATTTTCTCTCTCAAATGCTTGAGGTGGGTTGCTCTCAAACGACAAAAGCCGTGTACAATCTCGAGCAGCCACCAATTTATGGTGTAGGGGTGGGATATTTATAGCCACTAGGCAACCCGACCTGATTTGTCCAAAATGACCCAGGTCATCGAGGAACCGACACGTGTTCCAACGGTCGATTTCAAACACACGCGACAACTTTACTTGGGTTACAAGCAAAGTCGACTCATCCAGCTGGATAAGGTTTGCTCTCATTGTCTTCGCTCAAAGACATAGGATTTGAGTTGAGCATCACTTACCACTCTGACTTAGTTCACTTGGACCCCACTTAACAGTACGGTGGTTCCTATGACTCAACAAAGAAGAAAATGAAACAACAAAACCACACAGTCTTCGCGCTCCATAGTCTTCACACAATGTCTTCTCATGTCATAGTCTTCAATATGAATATCTTCTCATACCACCATTGTCTTCAATATGAATATCTTCTCATACCACCATTGTCTTCAATGTCTTCAATATGAAGATCATGCATGAAATGATATAGCTAGTAGAATGACATGCATAATGAAAAATGGACGTCTGCAGAATGATCTAAGTGCGGAAGTTATCATCGCACATGCAGAATTTATCATCGCATCATAGTAAAGCAAATGAGTAGCAGAAGTAGCAGACGACCATCAAGTTTAGGTGTTACAACTCAAAGAACCAAATGTTTCAAAACGCGAGGGTTGTAAGCACGCACAAAATATAATGCAACCGCCCATATGAACCCGCTTGAAGACTATCAACTCATACGCTTCTCCCCCTTTTGTCAGTAAGGACCAAAAAGGTTTGAAGACAGAGAGCATCTACTCGTCATCATGAGTAGGTGAAGCAGCAGGGTTGTCGTCGATGGTTGGCGGTGCAGACGAGCTTGGTGCAGTGTCGATGCGCGCAGTAGTAGGAGGTGGTGAAGTAGCATCATCTTCATCATCGATCACTCTGGCATTTACCGTTGCCGCGGAGGAGGAATATTCAGAGTCTTCAAGAGATGGAGTTTGACGCAGGGTAGCAGTCCGTGGAGGAGTGGAGTCGAACTGGAATCTTTCATTGAAGCCATCGTCTTGAATGTCTGCTTCAGCACTGAGCAAGGTCAAACTCTTCCATGATCGTCGGCAGGTTTCATGAGCAACAAAGGCATTCTTGGTGGCAAGGTTGCGAATGCGATTGACATCCACCAAGAGGCTTTGCATCTGTATCTTGAGCCAGAAATGATGCTTATCCTGTTTCTGATGAAGGGCCACAAGAAGTTCTCGGTCATTGAGAACGCGAGAATGCTTCCGAGGCCTTTGTGCAATGGTGCTTTTAGTGGCTTTAGTGGGCGCTCTATGAGGCAGACGAGTGTTACCAGCCAGTGGATAGATTCGTGTTGCTGCTTGAACACCTTCAATAGGCTGAGTGAAGCTTTGATGCTCAATGTTCTGAAGACAAAGCGACGTCTTGGCAGAGTCTGAGTATATAGCATCAACTGACATATCAACCTCTGGCAGAAAGATTATATGATTGCGAGCAGAGGGCTGATAATTGACAGATGAGTGTCGCTTGATGAGGCGCATAACCCATGGAGCATAAAACTTCAGACCAAATAGGAGCCTAAATGCGGATTTTTCATGTGGTTGTGGCTGAACGAGAGGATCCCCACAAACGACAATCTGCAGAAGCGCGGTCTGCCAAACAACGGCGCCTGCAACCTTTGCGACCAAGACATCGAGTCCCCCGCCCACCTCCTTCTGCATTGCATCTTCGCGCGCGAGGTTTGGTTCCTCATCGCTGATTGGCTTGCCCATCCAACGCTCATATTGCATGTGGACTCTGGCGCCTCTCCGTCGACATGGTGGCAAGGCACGGCATGCGGCCTGCCTCCTCACCATCTCGTTGTGGCAATTTACGGTTGCTGGAACATATGGAAGGAACGGAACCGAAGGGTCTTCGACAATTCAACCTGTAACGCAGACCAAGTGTTCTGCCTTCTCAAGCAGGAGGTGGCTATTGCTAATGCCCGCATCACCTATAGCGTCTTTGGCGAAAATGAGCCGGAACCCAAGCCGGATTAGGCCTTTTATTTGACGATGAATCTTGTGGCCTGAGGGAGCCCCAATCCCTAACTCTGTAATTGAACCTTATATGCTTCCCTCCTGAAATGCAATAGCAGTACACCTGCTTTTTCCCTAAAAAAAGTAGATTGAAAGCTTATATGATAAAAGATAGACCCAGGGGCCATAGGTTTCACTAGTGGCTTCAGATAGCATAAGTATTACAGTGGGTGAACAAATTACTGTCGAGCAATTGATAGAAAAGTGAATAATTATGAGATTATCTAGGCATGATCATGTATATAGCACTAGTAGAAAAAGCACCTAATATGAGACACATTAGTGCCGGTTTGGTTTTGAGCCGGCACTAATGTGTCCATTAGTGCCGGTTCCAACGGCTAGCCGGCCGTTCTCATTAGTACCGGTTCATGGCGAACCTTTAGTACCGGTTTGTGCCACGAACCGGTACTAAAGAGGGTGGTGGCAGGGTGTTGTCAGTCTAGGGCCCGTCCAACACCTTTAGTACCAGTTCGTGGCACGAACCGGTACTAAAGGTCGACGTACATAAACCCTTCGTCCACCCGAGCCACTCTGTTCTTCCCCTTTCCCCTCACTTCTCCTCTGTTCTTCCCCTTTCCCCTCGAGCTCCTCACAAATTTTGCCCAAAATTTGTCAAGATTTGAAGGCCCCCATCCATTCAAATGATCACAAAGGTTAGCAACTTTGTCCTTTCAACTCTCATTGCTAGATCAGCTCTTGCAATGCTTTGTATAGTGACTAATTTGGGAGGAATTATATTTGCTAGTATTTTATTTATATGCAATTTGAGGTAAAAAATAACACTTAGTTTGCATATGTAGGTGTGGTTTACTTAGTGCCTTCTAAATCTCCGTCGTAACCATCGTCGATCGCCCGCACCGCCCGTCGGCGGCACCACCTTGTGGTGAGGCTCATATTCATGTATGTTTTACATTACCAAATTGATGTTTGTGTGATTTGGATATATAGTTACTCGTATAATTATCTTACCCGTACGTTGTTTGTTATACATAGTGCCATGGTTTTGATATCCGTCCCCGTCGGCCCTCGTCCTTGTTATGATTCGGATGTGGTATATTCTCTTTTAAAACTAGTTGTTGCATTTCGTGTTTATTACAAATTATGCCCATCAAGTTGACATAGATATTTTTATCTAGGAGGTATGTGAACCGGAAATTCCAACCGACCCTATTGTCGAGAGGTTAAATTTAGTTGAAAGAGAAAACGAGTATTTGAAAGAAAAATTGAAAAGAATTGAGGGGGAGAAGATGGAATTGGAGTTGCATGTTGCCGATGTCGTCGATGATCACAAGATCAAGATGGAGAAAATGAGGTTGAAGATTAGAAAGATTAGAAAATATGCCATTGATAGTGTGGCTTGGTATCATCATGCTTTTGGATCAATTGTTACTTTAGTTGCGATCTTCATCGCATTTGTTGTTGCATTTAAATTCTTTAGCTAGAGAGTTATTTGTATGTTGCATTTAATTAAGTGATGTATATGAACTTTATGTATGAACTTTATGTATGAACTTGTATTAATTTGGTCTATTTGGTGTTGTGTAATGAAGATGAGCCGACAATGGATGTATGATGACCAATGCTCTCCCGAGTTCATTAATGGCGTGCATACTTTTTCAAGGGCCGAGGCAAACAAGCGGCGGATGGTTTTATGCCTTGTCCATGTCTGGCTGTAAGAATGGTCAGATTACATTCTGAAAAACCATTCACATCCACCTATTTAAGTCGGTTTCATGCCACACTATAATGTTTGGACCAAGCACGGAGAAATAGGGGTTATGATGGAAGACAATGAAGAATAAGAGGACGATGACGGCTATCCTGGCCATGGGTTCCCTGAATACGATGATACAACAATGGGGGAAGAAGCTGAGCCGGCAATGCGGGAAGAAGCTGAAGAAGAGGCATCAGATGAGCCCGCTGATGATCTAGGTCGGGCCATTGCCGATGCAAAGAGAAACTGCGCAAGTGATCTGGAGAGGACGAAGTTGCAGCGCATGTTAGAGGATCACAAGAAATTGTTGTACCCGAATTGCGAAGCTGACAAAAAAAAGTTGGGCACCACACTTGAATTGCTGCAATGGAAGGCAGAGAATGGTGTATCTGACAAGGGATTTGGAAAGTTGTTGGTAATGATAAAGAATATGCTTCCAAAGGACAACGAATTGCCCGAGAGTACGTATGAAGCAAAGAAGGTTGTCTGCCCTCTAGGGTTAGAGGTGCAAAAGATACATGGATGCCCTAATGACTGCATCCTCTACCGCGGTGAGTACGAGGATTTGAACGCTTGCCCGGTATGTGGTGCATTGCGTTATAAGATCAGTAGCGATGACCCTGGTGATGTCGAGGGCGAGCGCCCTAGGAAGAAGATTCCTGCCAAGGTGATGTGGTATGCTCCTATAATACCATGGTTGAGACGTTTGTTGCAAAACAAAGAGCATGCAAAGGCAATGCAGTGGCACGCAGAAGACCGTAAGAAAGACGGAAAGTTGAGAGTACCCGCTGACGGTTCACAGTGGAGAAAAATTGAGAGAAAGTACTGGGAGGAGTTTGCAGGTGACCCAAGGAACGTATGGTTTGGTCTAAGCGCAGATGGCATTAATCCTTTTGGGGAGCAGAGCAACAACCATAGCACGTGGCCTGTGACTCTATGTTTGTATAACCTTCCTCCTTGGTTATGCATGAAGCGGAAGTTCATTATGATGCCAGTGCTCATCCAAGGCCCTAAGCAACCCGGCAACGACATTGATGTGTACCTAAGGCCATTAGTTGAAGAACTATTACAGCTGTGGAATGGAACATGTGTACGTGAGTGGGATGAGCACGGACAGGAAGAATTTGACCTAAAGGCGTTGTTGTTCGTGACCATCAATGATTGTCCTGCTCTCAGTAACCTTTCAGGACAGACAAACAAGGGATATCGCGGATGCACGCACTGTTTGGATGATACCGACAGTATATATTTGGATAGTTGTAGGAAGAATGTGTACCTGGGACATCATCGATTTCTTCCGACAAGGCATCCCGTAAGAAAGAAAGGCAAGCATTTCAAAGGTGAGGCGGATCACCGGACGAAGCCTCGCCACCGTACTGGTGCTGATGTACATGATATGTTCAAGGATTTGGAGGTAATCTTTGGAAAGGGTCCTGGAGGAAAACCTTTTCCGAAGGACGCTGACGGATGCGCACCCATGTGGAAGAAGAAATCTATATTTCGGGACCTGCCATATTGGAAAGACCTAGAGGTCCGCTCTGCAATCGACGTGATGCACGTGACGAAGAATCTTTGAGTGACCCTGCTTGGCTTTTTGGTCGTGTATGGGAAGACAAAAGATACACTAGAGGCACAGGAGGACCAGCAACGTATGCACGGAAAAGACGGCATACATCAGGGTCAGGCCAGCTACGCTCTTACCAAAGAAGAGAAGGAAATCTTCTTCAATGCCCGCTCAAAGATGAAGGTACCATCTCGCTTCTCGTCGAATATAAAGGGAATAATAAATATGGCAGAGAAAAAGTTCCAGAACCTAAAGTCTCATGTCTGCCACGTGATTATGACGCAACTCCTTCTGGTTGCATTGAGGGGGCTTCTACCGGAAAACGTTCGATTAGCCATTGTGAAGCTATGTGCATTCCTCAATGCAATCTCTCAGAAGGTAATCGATCCAGAAATCATACCAAGGTTACAGAATGATTTGGTGCAATGTCTTGTCAGTTTCGAGTTGGTGTTCCCACCATCCTTCTTCAACATGATGACGCACGTCCTAGTTCACCTTTGCAAAGAGATTAACGTTTTGGGTCCTATATTTCTACACAATATGTTCCCTTCATGGGAGTCTTGAAGAAATATGTTCATAACCGTGCTAGGCCAGAAGGAAGCATCTCGAAGGGCCATGAAAATGAGGAGGTCATTGAGTTTTGTATTGACTTCATTCCTGACCTTAAGCCGATTGGTGTTACTGAATCGCGGCATAAGGGCAGACTGGAAGGAAAAGGCACGCTAGGAGGGCATTAAATAATATGTATGGACGGGTATTCTCTCACAGAAGCACACTACACAGTTCTATAGAATTCCGCCTTGGTGGCTCCGTATATGGAGGAACACAAAAAATTTCTACAGTCCAAACACCCGGAGAAGTCTGACGACTGGATTACACGCGAACAAACGAGGACTTTCGCCGGTTGGTTGCAGAAAAATGCCCTAAATGATGGCGATATTCAAAATGACTGTACTTCACTGTCCCGATTACCATCTTGAATATAATGACTTTCAAAGGGTACCGGATAAATGGGAATACATTTTACACGATCGCCCAAGATAAGAAGAGCACCAACCAAAACAGTGGTGTCCGCTTTGATGCAACAACCAACACGGGAAAGGAAACATATTATAGTTACATAGAGGACATATGGGAACTTAACTATGGATCAGGTGATTTGAAGGTCCCTTTGTTTCGGTGCAAATGGGTCAATATGACACGAGGCGGGGTAACGGAAGACCCACAGTACGGAATGACAACAGTGGATCTCAACAATCTTGCGTATGCAGACGAACCATTCGTCCTAGACAATGATGTGGCGCAGGTTTTTTATGTGAAAGACATGTCTTCCAGGCTGAGAAAAAGAAAATATAAGAAAGCGAATGGATCATACAACGAGCCAAAGCGCCACATAGTTCTTTCAAGAAAAAGAAGCATCGTGGGAGTGGATGACAAGACAGACATGTCAGAAGATTATGAAAAGTTTGATGAAAGTGCTCCATTCACAGTGAATATTGACCCGAGCATCCAGTTAAATGATGAAGATTTTCCATGGTTACGGCGCAAAGGGACACACGCGTAGAAAAAGTTTCACACCGAAAGATCTGAGATGTGATCGGCTTCACTATCATCACTTTCTTCTGTGTTTCACACCCAGGAGGGAATGTCTTTAATAGTTAGGGTAGTTATGTGTTTTGGCATTTGAAACGCGAAGAAATTTTATGTGCAAACAAATTCTTTTCATGCATTTACAGATTTTTTCCAGTTAAATGACCCTGAAATTGAAAAGCATTTCAAATGAACTCAGAAAAGGTTGAAAGTTGGCATGGTATCATAATTTCATACAAATAGCATGTGCAAGAAAGTAGAGAGGGTTACGGAAAAACTGGATGCACCGTGTACAAAATGGACAATCTCTTTCAAGTATCGGGGTTTCATTTAAAACTGAACTGTTACAAAGGCATTTCATTTTTAAATAACCTAAGCATTACCAAATTGAATATAATGATAAAACACACTAATATTAAACATAAGAAAAAGAATCACTGAAAAACTTTTTCAAAGTTAAGTTATTCACAAACTAGTGATTCACACAAATTTCAAATAATTCAAAATTTAAACTATTCAAATTTGAAAACTACCGGCACTAACAGAAAGTTTGTAAATTTTTGTACCTAAAGAAAAATATTCACAAAGAAACTCTAAATACAGCAAAAAACAACTCAAAAATAAATAAAACAAAAATAAATAAAGCGAAAAAAAAGCCCGCCTACTGGGCCAAAGCGGCCTGCATACGACTAGGAACACAACCTTTGTTGGGCCGGGATGCAGAGCCAGAAGGCCCAGAGAGGCCCACCTAAGCGAAGAGGACAGTAGGCCCAGAGGCTTGCTTAGGAGAGGAGCTCGAGAGAGCTACCACATTGGGGCTTATAAACCGGTCTGGTAGCCCTCGGCTAGCGAGGTGGGACTAAACTTGCGCACCGCCTGGAGCAGCCAAGCACCCCTTTAGTACGGGTGGTGGCTCCGACTGCATTAAAGACCCCCCTTTAGTACCGGTTGGTGCCATCACCCGTAGTAAAGGGGTGCGCTTCCGCTTGGTTCAGCCAAAACAGACCTTTAGTACCGGTTGGTGGCTCCAACCGTACTAAAGGTCCATCCTATATATACAACACTTTAAAAATTTCAGTTTCCTCTGTTCTTCCTGTGTTTCCTCCTCCGTCGCGCCTTGCCCGATCGTCGCCGCCCTCGCCCTAAATCGCCGACCCGGCCGCCCCGCCTGTCGTCGTCCCGGCGACGTCGCCGCCGCCGTCCCGTCCCGTCTGCCCGTCGCGCGCCCCGCCCCGCCCGTCGTCGCGCCCCGCCCCGTCGTCCCCGCCGCCCTGCCCTCGTCGTCGCCCCATCCGTCGCCCGATCCCGTCGCCCGTCGTAAATCGCCCCATAAATCGCCTCGCCGGTGAGCTTGCCCCGGCCGCCATGTCCACTCACACACACACTACACACACACACACACACACACACTAGTTTGTTTGTTATAAATTTTTCTGTTTTTTAGTTACAGAAATGTTAGAAATTATTCTGTTTTTTAGTTATATAAATATTAGAAATGTTAGTTTTATAGAAATGTTATAAATGTTTTCTGCAATTTTTCTGTTTTTTAGTTATATAAATATTAGAATTGTTATGGAAATGTTAGTTATATAATCAGGAAATTTTAGAATTAGTTTTAGTTAGATGAATTAGATTAATGTCAAATTGTTAGAATTTGCATATATATAGAATTTTAGTTATCACAATCCAATCATTTAAAAAAAGGTTACTTTTTGCGGGCATATAGTATGTTCTCGACGATATGCCCGGCCCGCATCCTCGCCGTCGACCCGCTCATGACGACGCCCCGCTTGAGGGGACCCATGTCCGGACCTGGCTCCACTGGCTGGCACTCGGAGGTGCTACCTGGAGGAGCGCGCCGCTTGGTGAGGAACCCGACCTCGGGTCCCGTTGTTGACCCTGATCTTCTTTGGTGGCGTTCGCGTGGGCCACATTCGGTGCAGAGGTAGCCGGCCCCGCCGGAGGTGGTGCGTCGCCGTATCAGGGAGGAAGATGAGCACGTCCATCGCTACATGGCTACTATGGACGACGTAAGGTTCTCCACTACTTGGCGGGTTCTTTGGGCAGATGACTGGAGATATGATCCTGTGATGGTTCCTTCTCTTTAGGTGTGCACCGCCCGCGCCCCAGGAACCGCGAGTGGCGCCCTAGATTCTTCTGTAGTACTCGATCTTTATTAGGTAAATAGCCAGTGATGTATTCGATATACAATATTCGAGACGGTGTATTCGAGATTATATATATTAAGACAATCGATGATGTATTCGAGATTATATATTCGAGACGATGTATTCGAGATTCAGTTTTTCCTTATTGATTAATTGCATCCATGCATTGTAATTTGAATACTAAATTGTTTTATATTTCTTCTATATTAGTAAAGTAAAAGCTATGGCGGACAATACTGGCAGAGAGAGAGAAGAGGAATTGTTCGACATCATACGCAGCCCTCACAGGCTAGATGATCTGAATGAAGCAGATGACGGCTCCCAATATCTGAACAATACCGGAGAGGGTGATGAAAAGATATTCGATCTCGACGACCGGGCTGATGAAGTCATGAACTATGATTATGATTATGACACAGACAATGTTTGTGATGACACAGACAATGCTGATCTTCAAATAACAAAGACTACCGGCGAGGTATATTTATATAATGAAGCATGCATTCACATGTTTTTTATTGAAGATATATTAACGAATCGATCTTTCTTCTTTCAGCCCTCTAGATCGAGCAAATCTGCTTCTACAGACAGCAAGACAAAGCGAGGCCCGGGCAGATTGTTGAAGGATGGTGTAAAGTACCACATCGAATCCACCAAACTTAGTGGCGAACCCCTCACGCCTAAGACCGTTGTGGACAAGTGGACTCGTCAGTGCGGAGTTCTTGTAAAGGACAAACTCCCGATGTCCATTCAAGAATGGAAAGAGCCAAAGACTAAACGTCCAGGTGTTACTTGGGTCGACGACAGAGCCAAAAAAGACCTTCTGAAATCTCTGATGGAACATTTCACCCTACCGGATCATTTCACTGAAGCAGATGTGGAGAAAGTCAAGGCCGCTGCTCTTAAGAAGATGGCAATTGCATTCAACACCCACAAGAAAACTGTATGGGCCAACTACCTCGCTAATGAAAGGAAGACTCCAGATTTCACGGGAACACCGGAGAAGCAAAGAGAGCTTTGGGGACGATTTCGTGACCTTCAAGGATTCGAAATATCTAAGGAACGGTCGATGAAAAACAAGGCAAATGCCGCAAGAAAGACACAGCCCATAGGCTGGGTCCGGTGGCTACGCTGTGGGATTGCCTAAGTGGGATAAGTCCGAGCAAGAGATGGAGGATCAGGGTCACTCCGTTACTCGCAAGACTGCCCCCAGTGCGAACTTGGTTCTATGTGCATGGGGGGCGTTGGACCCGAAGACAGGCGAAGTTTCGCGGAAGGCAAGTCTAAGAGGAGCCGAACAAAAGATAATTGACGCAATAGATGAAGCTCGAATGGGGGTGTTCACGGCCAACAGAGAGAACGACGAGCTTACGCGCGTCCTGGGAAATCCTGAACACCCAGGAAGAACACGAGGCATGGGCGTTATTCCCTGGTATGAGGGCTTTTTAGAATGGAACGAGGACTACAGGAGCCGTGCAAGAAGGAAGATGGAGGAGGAGAAGAAAAGGAAGCTGGAGGAGGAGCAGAGGAAGTAGGACGCAGAGCGCCTTCAAGGCCTAGAAGCAAGGCACGCGGACCTGGCACTCAAATTCTAGCAGCAGCAACAGCAGATTGACTCACTTAGCCAGGAAAGTGGGTCTTAGCAGCGGCAGCAGCAAGCGGATGATCGTCCAGCATTGGATAGCACCGTCCCATCCATGCCGAGAAGCAGCATTGGTTCTGCCCCGGGCGACACACTACTCGATACATACCCTGTGGATGAGATCATAGAGAACACTAACTGCGACCTACACTCCAAAATGAAGAACATATCCATGAAGGTGGCGGACAGCGTTGCTTTTCCAGTTACCCCGAAGCAACCTACCATTGCATCCCGATTCTACAGGGCTATGCTCGTGTCATGGTTGATGAAGTGGTGGACCCATATTCGGGGCTAACACTTGACATTCCTGGAGGTGAAGACGAGCGCACACTAGGAGAGGCCATACATCGTATCATCCTATGGAGAAAGGATTGCATCATCTTTCGAAGTCCACCGACACCGCGTCTTCTGCCGACTCCTCCTCGAAGTCCGCCACCTCCTCCAAGTCCCCAACGCGTGAGCTGACTCCTCCGGTTTCAAGCCCGGCACAGCGTCATGCCACTTCTCCGGTTTCAAGTCCGGCACCGTGTCAGGCCACACCTCCTGCTTCAAGTCCGGCACATTGTCAGGCCATTTCTCCTGGTCCAACTCCACATCAGCCGTCTCCGCCGGCTCAGCAATCGCAGAAGAGACATCCCGCAGCTTTGGTGCGTAGCGGTACGAGTCGAGGTAGTTCAGGAAGTACAGGCGGAGGAAAGCGATATAAATATGGTCCAAGCCTCGCTCCTCTTCCTCAGAGGCCTTACGACATGACTGAGGAGCAAAACACAGCCATAGTGCAAGCCCAATTGGACGCCCATTTTGGACCGAAACCGGCACCGCCACCAAAGGAGAAAGTGCCTGAGAAAGTAATTGACCACTTCATTTGTATGGCTAGAGAACCAGCTCCCAAGCCTGTTGACTCGGACTATGAGCGCCAAATCAGGAAGGCACATCGAGAACGACTACAGAAGGAAGCGAGCTCAAGCTCGATCCAACAAGCAGCTGGCAAAAAATGCGGGAAAACCATTCCCCAGTTGGGAGAACGGGCGGCGCAAGTGATCCCCCTGCTTGTTGTGCCAACAACACATGAGAGGAGTAGTACACGCGCCAAATATTATTGTGGGCAAACCGTTAGCGTTCCCCAGCATGGCGATGTGGTAATAACACAGGATCATATAATGCAGGCTCAAATGCTCAATATCTCTGTTGGACAACTCCTCAAAATCGAGCCCATGCCTACCTTTAAAGAATCGGAAAAAGCATGGCAATATGTCCGGGGCAAACCTTTGGTCCATCCAGACAAGGTCAAGGACCTCCCAACGAGAATGTATCAATTGCATCAATGGTACATGAACATTACCAAGATTTCCAATTGAGAGTCCCTCATGGTGAATGTCAAGCATGAGCATTATTACCATGAGAAAGCTCTGACCATTGAGTATCCAGAATTATTTTAGTTATTTAATCAAGACGCACTCAACAAGTCTATCGTCAGTTGCTATTGTTTGTAAGTGATTTCTTTCTGTAATTTAAGTCTCAAGCTATAGTTATGTAGTGATAATTTTGATCAATCATTACATGTAATTATCCTCACTATATTCTTTTTCTGTGGTATAATATGCAGGATGAAGATGTATGAAATGAAAAAGCTGGACGCTATGGCGTTGGGTTCATTGACCCAAATACCATTAATCAGGACATATGGGAGATTGAACATTGTCAAGCTGCTGTAGAGGAAAGCATGCTAGAGTTCTTGAAGCGCCTCAATACCAATGAAGATATACTACTTCCTTACAACTTCCCGTGAGTCACACTGTCTTGTACTACAAATTCTGTTTTTGCTTACTAGCTAGCTAGATGTTAATAATTAAGTGTATACAGTTTATGGTAGTTGATTAATTTTATGCACATGCCCGCTTAAGTAAGACATGCAAACGTGTGCGTATGCAGTTGGCAGTGGGTCTTGTTAGACATTAAAGTTGAGGAAGGAAAAGTTGAATTACTGGACTCACGAACTAAAGAAGATAAAGACTACACCATCGTGAAGGGGATAGTCAACAGGTAATTTCAATCATTATTAACTATATCTTCATTTCCTGATATGAACTATTTAATAACCCCTTTATTAATTTTCTTTGCCGGCGGGCAGGGCATGGGCAAAGTTCATCAAGGTGACTCCAGGCACGTGGCCAAAAAAGTTGTTTTGGCATCGACCCTTGGTAAGTAATTAAGTAGTACTAGCTAGCTACCATCTCTTTAATTCTTGTTTCAATATCATTCATTAATTATCATGCTTGATTAATCATTATCTGATTAATTCCATTCTCGTAAAGGCCCTGAGGCAAGCGCCGGGGAATAATCTGTGTGCATACTACGTTTGCGAGAACATTCGCATGATGACTTGTGAAAGGAGCAGATCTGATAGATGTGATGTACGTTTGTCGATCACTGTTCACACCATTATCGATATCTAGTCACACAACTAACACACATGCATATTGATCTCCTTCTTAACAGTTCAGATCGGTGCGGGATAAGCTCCTACCATCGGACCGCATACAAGCACTTCAAGAGGAAATAGCGGATTTTTGCTCGACCAGGTCATAGATCCCAAAGGAGAATACTATTACCGCCACGCCCCCATGAACCACTTGTCATCGTGTTCCGAAGGCACCAAGGCAACATGTAGGAGAAATTGTATATGTATATACATGTGTATGTGTGAATAGTTAATGGTGTTGGTTGTGAGACATTCGATGATATATTATATATATATATGCGGTTCTACGTACAAGAAAATCTATTTATATATATGCATAATGTGTACAATTTGTAGTATCGTGAAATACCAGCAACCAAAACATATTAAATGTAAAATAAAGCTAAATTGAAAACACAAAATTAAAGCAAAAATTAAAAAAAAACACCCAAACATTTAGTACCGGTTGGTGTTACCAACCGGTACTAATGTCCTACACGCACCCGGGCCTGGCTCGTGCCACGTGTTTGCACTTTAGCGCCGGTTCGTGACGAACCGGTACTAAGGGGGGACCTTTAGTCCCCACTCTTTAGTGCCGGTTCACCAACCGGCACTAAAGGCCGTCACGAACCGGCACTAAAGCCCGGTTCTGCACTAGTGTAGGCATCACGTCCGTGACAAGTAGACCGACTCCTGCCTGCATCTACTACTATTACTCCACACATCGACCGCTATCCAGCATGCATCTAGAGTATTAAGTTCATAAAGAATAGAGTAACGCATTAAGAAAGATGACATGATGTAGAGGGATAAACTCATGCAATATGATATAAACCCCATCTTTTTATCCTCGATGGCAACAATACAATATGTGCCTTGCTTCCCCTGCTGTCACTGGGAAAGGACACCGCAAGATTGAACCCAAAGCTTAGCACTTCTCCCATTGCAAGAAAGATCAATCTAGTAGGCCAAACCAAACTGATAATTCAAAGAGACTTGCAAAGATAACTTAATCACACATAAAAGAATTCAGAGGAGATTCAAATATTTCTCATAGATAAACTTGATCATAAACCCACAATTCATCGGATCTCGACAAACACACCGCAATAAAGAAAAAGAGTTACATCGATTATAACTCCAAGAAGATCGAGGAGAACTTTGTATTGAGATTCAAAGAGAGAGAAGAAGCCATCTAGATAATAACTATGGACCCGAAGGTCTGTGGTAAACTACTCACAACTCATCGGAGAGGCCTTGGAGATGATGTAGAGGCCCTCCGTGATCGATTCCCCCTCTGGTGGAGCGCCGGCGAAGGCTCCAAGATGGGATCTCGCGGATACAGAAGGTTACAGTGGTGGAAATAGTTTTTCATGGTCGCTTCTAATGTTTTCGGGGTACATGGGTATATGTAGGAGAAAGAAGTAGGTCGGTGGACACTCGAGGGGCCTACGAGGGTGGGGGCGCACCCACCTGTTGGGGGCGCGCCGGGCACCCTCGTGGCCGCCTCGCTTGTTTCTTGACTTCCACTCCAACTCCTCTAGATCACGTTTGTTCCAAAAAGATTGCTCCCTAAGGTTTCATTCCGTTTGGACTCCGTTTGATATTCCTTTTCTTCGAAACACTGAAATAGGCAAAAAAACGGCAATTCGGGCTGGGCCACCGGTTAGTACGTTAGTCCCAAAAATGATATAAAAGTGTAGAGTAAAGACCATAAACATCCAAAACGGTTAATATAATAGCATGGAACAATAAAAAATTATAGATACGTTGGAGACGTATCACCAGACTATATGATTTTGTAGGGATAACTTTCTTTGGCCATGTTGTTTTGAAAAGACATGATTGCTTGATTGGTACGCTCGAAATATTATTGTTTTTATGTCAAATGATAGACTATTGCTTTGAATCACTTGGGTCTTAATATTCATGCCATAATTAGATATATTATCAAGATTATGCTAGGTAGCATTCCACATCAATTTTTTTATCATTTACCTACTCGAGGACGAGCAGGAATTAAACTTGGGGATGCTGATACGTGTCCGTTGTATCTATAATTTTTGATTGTTCCATGCCAATATTCTACAACTTTCATATACTTTTGGCAACTTTTTATATTATTTTTGGGACTAACATATTGATCCAGTGCCCAGTGCCAGTTCCTGTTTGTTGCATGTTTTATGTTTCGCAGAAACCCAATATCAAATGGAGTCCAAACAGGATAAAACAGACGGAGAATATTTATGATTTTTGGTAAGAAAAATCAAAGCGAGACGGTGCCCGAGGGGGCCACGAGGCAGGGGGGCGCCCCCGACCCTCGTGGGCACACCGTAAGGCGGTTGACGCTCTTCTTTTGCCGCAAGAAAGCTAATTTTCGGAGAAAAATCTGGGCAAAGGTTTCAATCCAATCAGAGTTACTGATCTCCGGATATAAAAGAAACGGCGAAAGGGCAGAATCTGAGAGCGCAGAAACAGAGAGAGACAGAGAGACAGATCCAATCTCGGAGGGGCTCTCGCCCCTCCCATGCCATGGGACCCAAGGACCAGAGGGGAAACCCTTCTCCCATCTAGGGAGAAGGTCAAGGAAGAAGAAGAAGAAGGGGGGCTCTCTCCCCCTTGCTTCCGGTGGCACCGGAACGCCGCCGGGGGCCATCATCATCAGCGCGATCTACACCAACAACTTCACCGCCCTCATCACCAACTCTTACCCCCTCTATGCAGCGGTGTAATCCCTCTTTTACCCGATGTAATCTCTACTTAAACATGGTGCTCAACGCTATATATTATTTCCCAATGATGTATGGCTATCTTATGATGTTTGAGTAGATCCGTTTTGTCCTATTGGTTAATTGATGATCATGATTGGTTTGAGTCGCATGTTTTATTATTGGTGCTCTCCGTGTCGTGCAAGCATGAGGGATCCCGCTATAGGGTTTGCAATATGTTCATGATTTGCTTGTGGTGGGTGGCGTGAGTGACAGAAGCACAGAGCCGAGTAAGTAGGTTGTTTGCGTATGGGATAAAGGGGACTTGATGCTTTAATGCTAGGGTTGGATTTTACCTTAATGATCTTTAGTAGTTGCGGATGCTTGCTAGAGTTCCAATCATAAGTGCATATGATCCAAGAAGAGAAAGTATGTTAGCTTATGCCTCTCCCTCAAATAAAATTGCAATAGTGATTACCGGTCTAGTTATCGATTGCCTAGGGAAAAATAACTTCCTTGTGACAAAAAGCTCTCTACTAAAACTAACTTAGTTGTGTCTTTATCTAAACAGCCCCTAGTTTATATTTACGTGCTCTTTATTTCTTGCAAACCTATCCAACAACACCTGCAAAGTACTTCTAGTTTCATACTTGTTCCAGGTAAAGCGAATGCTAAGCGTGCGTAGAGTTGTATCGGTGGTTGATAGAACTTGAGGGAATATTTGTTCTACCTTTAGCTCCTCGTTGGGTTCGACACTCTTACTTATCTAAAGAGGCTACAATTGATGCCCTATACTTGTGGGTTATCACTCCCACTCACTTACTTGTAAATACAGGCTTCTCCGAAAGTCTGTATAAAACCTTATGCTTTGATCACCTCATCAAAGCGTATATTCCAACTCCGAGATGCTTGCACCAGTCCATAGATGGATCGCTGGAGCTTGCACACTTCGTTAGCACCTTTAGGATCGAAAAAACCTTCTGGTTGCATCATATACAACTCTTCTTCAAGAAATCCATTAAGGAATGCAGTTTTGACATCCATTTGCCACATTTCATAATCATAAAATGCGGCAGTTGCTAACATGATTCGGACAAACTTAAGGATCGCTACGGGTGAGAAAGTCTCATCGTAGTCAACTCCTTGAACTTGTCAAAAACCTTTTGTAACAAGTCGAGCTTTGTAGACAGTAACATTACCATCAACGTTAGTCTTCTTCTTGAAGATCCAATTATTCTCTATGGCTCGCCGATCCTCGGGCAAGTCCACTAAAGTCCAAACTTTGTTCTCATACATGGATCCTATCTCAGATGTCATGGCCTCAAGCCATTTACCGGAATCAGGGCTCATCATAGCTTCTTCATAGTTCGTATGTTCGCTATGATCTAGTAACATGACTTCCAGAACAGGATTACTGTACCACTCTAGTGCGGATTGTGCTCTGGTTGACCTACGAGGTTCCGTAATAACTTGATCTGATGTTTCATGATCATCATCATTAGCTTCCTCTCTAGTTGGTGTAGGCATCACGAGAATGGATTTCTCTAATGAGCTACTTTCCAAATTGAGAGAAGGTACAATTAACTCATCAAGTTCTACTTTCGTCCCACTCACTTCTTTCGAGAGAAACTCCTTCTCTAGAAAGGTTCCGTTCTTGGCTATAAAGATCTTGCCTTCGGATTTGTGGTAGAAGGTGTACCCAATTGTTTCCTTAGGGTATCCTATGAAGACGCACTTCTCCGATTTGGGTTCGAGCTTATTAGGCTAAATCCTTTTGACATAAGTGTCGCAACCCCAAACTTTAAGAAACGACAGCTTAGGTTTCATGCCAAACCACAGTTCATACAGTGTCGTCTCAACGGATTTAGATGATGGTCTATTTAACATGAATGCAGTTGTCTCTAATGCTTAACCCCAAAATGATAGTGGTAAATCGGTAAGAGAGTTCATAGATCACACCATATCTAATAAAGTACGGTTACGACATTCGGACACACCATTACGTTGTGGTGTTCCAGGTGGCGTGAGTTGTGAAACTATTCCACATTGTTTTAAATGAAGGCCAAACTTGTAACTCAAATATTTGCATCCGCGATCAGATCGTAGAAACTATATTTTCTTGTTATGATGATTCTCCACTTCTCTATGAAATTCTTTGAACTTTTCAAATGTTTCAGACTTGTGTTTCATTAATAGATATACCCATATCTGCTCAAATCATCTATGAAGGTTACAAAATAATGACATCTGTCGTGTGCCTCAACACTCATCGGACCACATACATCGGTATGTATTATTTCCAATAATTCATTGGCTCGCTCCATTGTTCCGATGTACGGAGTTTTGGTCATCTTTCCCATGAGGCATGGTTCACAGGTATCAAATGATTCACAATCAAGTGATTCCAAAAGTCCATATGCATGGAGTTTCTTCATGCGCTTTACACCAATATGACCTAAACGGCAGTGCGACAAATATGTTGCACTATCATTGTCAACTTTGCATCTTTTGGAATCAATATTATGAATATGTGTATCACCACAATCAAGATTCAACAGAAATAGTCCACTCTTCAAGGGTGAATGACCATAAAAGATATTACTCACATAAATAGAACAACTATTATTCTCTGATTTTAATGAATAACCGTCTCACACTAAATAAGATCCAGATATAATGTTCATGCTCAACACTGGCACCAAATAACAATTATTGAGGTCTAAAACTACTCGAAGGTATATGTAGAGGTAGCGTGCCAATGACGATCACATCGACCTTGGAACCATTCTCGACGCGCATCGTCACCTCGTCCTTAGCCAATCTTTGTTTAATCCGTAGCTCCTGTTTCGAGTTACAAGTATGAGCAACCAAACTAGTATCAAATACCCAGGCGCTACTATGAGCATTAGTAAGGTACACATCAATAACATGTATATCAAATATACCTTTGTTCACTTTGCCATCCTTCTTATCCGCCAAATACTTGGGGCAGTTTCGCTTCCAGTGACCTGTCCCTTTGCAGTAGAAGCACTTAGTTTCAGGCTGGGGTCCAGCTTTGGGCTTCTTCCCCGGAGTGGCAACTTGCTTGCCATTCTTCTTGAAGTTCCCTTTCTTTCCCTTGCCCTATTTCTTGAAACTAGTGGTCTTGTTAACCATCAACACTTGATGCTCCTTCTTGATTTCTACCTCCGCGGCCTTGAGCATTGCGAAGAGATCGGGAATTGTCTTCTCCATCTCTTGCATATTATAGTTCATCATGAAGCCTTTGTAGCTTGGTGGCAGTGCTTGGAGAACTCTATCAATAACACTATCATCTGGAAGATTAACTCCCAGCTGAGTCATGTGATTATGATATCCAGACATTCTGAGTATGTGTTCACTGGCAGAACTGTTCTCCTCCATCTTGCAGCTATAGAACTTGTTGGAGACTTCATATCTCTCAACTAGGGCATTTGCTTGAAATATTAACTTCAACTCTTGGAACATCTCATATGCTCCATGACATTCAAAACGTCTTTGAAGTCCCGATTCTAAGACGTAAAGCATGGCACATTGAACTATTGAGTAGTCATCAACACGCGACTGCCAAGCGTTCACAATGTCCCCAGTTGCTAGAGGGGGTGGCACACCTAGAGGTGCATCAAGGACATAATTATTCTGTGCAGCAATGAGGATAATCCTCAAGTTACGGACCCAATCCATGTAGTTTCTACCATCATCTTTCAACTTAGCTTTCTCTAGGAACGCATTAAAATTCAGGGGAACGGTAGCACGGGCCATTGATCTACAACATAGATATGCAAGTACTATCTGGACTAAGTTCATGATAAATTAAGTTCAATTAATCAAATTACTTAAGAACTCCCACTTAGATAGACATCCCTCAAGTCATCTAAATGATACGTGATCCAAATCAACTAACCCATGTCCGACCATCACGTGAGATTGGGTACTCATAAATGGTGAACATCTCTATGTTGATCATATCTACTATATGATTCACGTTTGACCTGTCGGTCTCCAGTGTTCCGAGGCCATGTCTATACATGCTAGGCTCGTCAAGTTTAACCCGAGTATTCCGCATGTGCAAAATTGTCTTGCACCCGTTGTATGTGGATGTAGAGTCTATCACACCCGGTCATCACGTGGTGTCTCAACATGATGAACTGTCGCAACGGTGCATACTCAGGGAGAACACTTATACCTTCAAATTTAGTTAAGGGATCATGTTATAATGCCACCGCCGTACTAAGCAAAATAAGATGCATAAAAGATAAACATCACATGCAACCAAAATATGTGACATGATATGGCCAACATCATCCTGTGCTTTTGATCTCCATCTCCAAAGCATCATCATGATCTCCATCGTCACCGGCTCAACACCTTGATCTCCATCATTGCGTCGTGGTAGGCTCACCAACTATTGCTTCTATAACTATCGCTAACGCATAGTGATAAAGGAAAGCAATTGCATGGTGTTTGCATTTCATACAATAAAGAGACAACCATAAGGCTCCTGCCAGTTGCCGATAACTTACAAAACATGATCATCTCATACAATAACGTATATCACATCATGTCTTGACCATATCACATCACAACATACCTTGCAAAAACAAGTTAGACGTCCTCTACTTTGTTGTTGCAAGTTTTACGTGGCTGCTATGGCTTCTAGCAGGAACCATTCTTACACGCATCAAACTACAATGGTGTTTCATCAAGTTTGTTGTTTTAACCTTCTTCAAGGACCGGTCGCAGTCAAATTCGATTCGACTAAAGTAGGAGAAACAGACACCTGCCAGCCACCTTTATGCAAAACTAATTGCATGTCTATCGGTGGAACCGGTCACATGTGCGTGGACAGGTAAGTTTGGTCCAGGCCGCTTCATCCCACAATACCACCGAATAAAAATAAGACATTTGTGGTAAGCAGTATGACTATCAACGCCCACAACTCTTTGTGTTCTACTCGTGCATATCATCTACGCATAGACATAGATCATGATGCCACTATTGGGAAACATTGCATGCAATTTTGAAAACATATTCCACGCACACGCAATGATCTATGCATGGAAATGCATAGAAATGAGGGGAAGATTATGTGTACGTACCCTCATAGACCGTAAGCGGACGCATTTGACAACATGGTTGATGTAGTCGAACTTCTTCTAGCTCCGACAGATCAAGCACCAAACGTACGACACCTTCGAGTTCTACACACGTTCAGCTCGGTGACGTCCCTCGCCTTCTTGATCCAGCAAGATGTTGAGGTAGTAGATGAGTTCCGTCAGCACGCTGGCATGGTGACGGTGATGGTGAAGTGATCCTCGCAGGGCTTCGCCTAAGCACTACGAAAATATGACCGAGGGTGTAAATAGTGGAGGGGGCGCTGCACACGGCTAGGCCATTGTCTGGGGTGTGCTAGGGGCGCCCCCACATATATATAGGTGGGAGGGAGAGGGGAGGCAGCCAGGGTGCACCCCAAGTAGGATGGATCCTACTTGGGGTTTCCCCAAGTGGCGCCCCTTCCATAGAACACTAGAGAGAAAAGGGAAAGGGGAAGAGAGAAGGAAGGGGGGTGAACCCCCTCTTTTCCTTCTCCCAATCGGCCTCCTGCCATGGGGGGGGCGCCACCCCTTGTGGGCTGATGTGCTCCCCACTCATGGCCCATATATTCCCCCGAGGGTGTCCGGTAACCCCTCCGGTACTCCGATAAATACCCAATACCTTTCGGAATGCTTCCGGTGTCTGAATACCATCGTCCTATATATAAATCTTTACCTCTTGACCATTTCGAGACTCCTCATAATGTCCATGATCTTATCCGGGACTCTGAACAACATTCGGTCACCAAATCACATAACTCATATAATACTATATCGTCAACGAACGTTAAGCGTGTGGACCCTACAGGTTCGAGAACTATGTAGACATGACCGAGACACATCTCCGGTCAATAACCAATAGCGGAACCTGGATTCCCATATTGGCTCATACATATTGTACGAAGATCTTTATCGGTCGAACCGTTATGACAATATATGTAATTCCCTTTATCCATCGGTATGTTACTTGCCCGAGATTCGATCGTCAGTATCTTCATACCTAGTTCAATCTCGTTACCGGCAAGTCTCTTTACTCGTTCCGTAATACATGATACTGCAACTAACTCATTAGTCACTTTGCTTGCAAGGCTTCTTATGATGTGTATTACCGAGAGGGCCCAAAGATACCTCTCTGATATTCGGAGTGACAAATCCTAATCTTGATCTACGACAACACAACAAACACCTTCGGAGATACCTGTAGAGCTTATTTATAATCACCCAGATACGTTGTGATGTTCGATAGCACACAAGGCATTCCTCCGGTATCCGGGAGTTGCATAATGTCGTAGTCGAAGGAATATGTATTTGACATGACGAAAGCAATAGCAATAAAACTGAACGATCAATATGATAACCTAACGGATGGGTCTTGTCATGCACATCATTCTCCTAATGATGTGATCCCGTTATCAAATAACAACTCATGCCCATGGTTAGGAAACCTTAACCATGTTTGATCAACGAGCTAGTCAAGTAGAGGCTCACTAGGGACATTGTGTTTGTCTATGTATTCACACATGTATTTAGGTTTCCGATCAATATAATTCTAGCATGAATAATAAACATTTATCATGAATAAGAAAGTATAAAATAACAACTTTATTATTGCCTTTAGGGCATATTTCCTTCACATTATACCTTCCGATTAAGTCTGCTTCATCGGTTTCTTCCATCCAGTTCAACCTTCTTCGAAGCTCAGCCACAACCTCCTCAAGGCTAGAACCTGTGGGAAACACCATCACTACCGGCTTCTTCTTCGGGTCACCGTACTCCTCGTCTCCCTTCTCAAAGGAGACAAAGTCCACATGATGCACATTCCCGTTCCTCGCCATCTACAATCATAAACACCAAAATGCATCAACGAAATTGTAAAACTGGATGACCTAGGGTTTCCCCAAATCGCCACAATGCGGAGATTTCAACCAACAAAAAGATGAGGAATGAAGAAGAATACCTTGAGGGGTCGAAGGGGAGGATAAATCACTGATTTGGAGCTCCGGTCCATGAAATTTAATGGGCATTAGGGAGGGGCATGAGTGGGGCCGCTGAGGTGGAGAAGGGGAAAAGTAGAGGGTTGTGGGCGGGGGGGGGGGGGGAGGGGCCATCCAGTTTTGTTGATTAAAGGATCATGACGCATTGGGCTGGGGCGTCATGCTGCTGAGCATGGTGCCCTGGCCTGGGGCGCCATGCAACTAGGCCCTGCCAACGTGGCAAGTTAGCGGTGACCACTATGGAGCCCTTGACCAGGGCCTTATGTAAACTAGCATGGCGCCCCGGTTGCGGGCATCATGCAGAAAAGGCCATTTTGTGAAATATTTTGAAAATGAGTTCATTTTGTGGTGAACTTTGTCCAAAGGGCCAGATTTATCATTTTCGAACGCTAATATGCAGAGTAAAAAGAAGAGCGAGCACATATGCGGTGAACACCGCCTATTTTGAATCGTAGAAATATCGTAGGGAATTTTTTGTACGTGAAGCACCACTCTTGACTAATGTTAGCGATTTTTTTAAGATGGTACAATCTAAATCAGGTGCAGCCGCAGCCGCAGCCTAGGGTTTGAGAGAGAGGTCGCGGAGAAATGGAGAGGAAGAGAGAGTGCGGACGACCGTCTCTTTTGACCTAACAGCGCGTCTGATGTGTCAAGTGGGGGGAGAGGGACGACCGGTCCATGTGTCCGGTTTTCTGGCAAAACCAGATTTAGGACTAAAAGTGTCTCCGTTTGGAGAGGTGAGGGACGAAATGAGTGCCCAAAAATGTTGAAGGACCAAGTCTATACTTTTTGGAAACTTGAGGGACGAAAACATACTTTTCTCTTGAATATATGTTCACATCATGTAGATCTGTTATTCTAAATGTTAATATTGTTTTCTCTAAACTTTGCCAAACTTTATAGTTTTTGACTTCAGTCAATGCTAGTATGCAGAGTAAAAGAAAAGGAGCGAGCACATATGCAGTGAACACCACCTATTTTGAATCGTACAAAAATCGTAGGGGCATTTGTTGTACGTGAAGCGCCACTCTTAATGTTACCCTTTTTTTTCTTAACACGACACAATTTAGGTCACTTACATATATGAGCATACACTCACCCATATGAACACACATACGCACACCCTATCGCTATGAGCACCTCTGTGAGTCTAAAGTAGCATAGCATTTTGAGATTTTAGGAAGTCATCATTCGCGCCTCGCAGTCGATGGAAACGTCTCCTCCCACCGAATGAACATCACCAAAAGGCTGAAATAAATTCAAAAATAATGCGAGCACCAATGTCAAGTCTAGGACTTAAACCCTGGTGTACCAGGGACATCACTATCCTCCTAAACATCCAACCACAGGTTGGTTCGCACGTTACCGATTTTTGAAATCTGCCCTGTTGGATCAGGAAAACCATTAGTTTTGTATGGTCCACCGTTTCTGTGATACTTTTTCCATTTTACATATTTTGGCCTTTTTGTGGGTAATGGTTAAAGGAAAACTATGATTTACTCCTCCGTCCTCATTGTTTATTTCTAAGTTGGTTTCCTAGCCTCATGTCGGCCCTGCCGCCGGTCTGGCTCGTCTCCTATGGTCCTTGGACCATGGAGACGCGGTGGACCTCGGCCCTTGCCAGCGGGAGGGCTCCATTTTTAGGTGTTTTTTTAGTTTTGCCAGGGTTTATGCCATGACCAAGAAGATGAGGTGGCAACGCTTCTTGAAGACGAAATAAGATTCTCTCCGCCTAGTTCCCGTCCCAGTGATATTTCAGGTGTCGTCGGAGGGCGTGTGGAGGTGTGTCTCCGGTCAGCGTTTGCCTTCGGTGGATCTTTTTGGATCCGGTCTTCGTTCGTCTACGTCTATGTGTCTGCAGGTTGGATACTTTCGATCTATACTTCTCTTCATCGGCGGCGGTTGTTGTTCTGGTGTGCTAGTCCTATGGAGTCTTAGCACGACGATTTTCGGCTATCTAATATAACAATGTTTGCCCGACTCCAGCGAGGGAGTGGCGATTACGGACGCTCCAGTGTTTGTAGTCGTCGCTAGGTGGTTTACAGACCTAGATGTAAATTTTACATGCAGTGTTTTCTTATTATCTTGACAGTTGATGAATATATATCAAGGGTTTCTTGAAAAAAAAAACTAGTATGATTTCACAAAAAGCTCAAAACTTTCCCGCAGGAAAAGTAACTCCACATTTCCTATTGAGCTGGAGATGCACGTCTTGGTTGCAAAGGAGCATGGATCTTTGGACCAATAATTAATGACTCCTCGCACGGTTGCTGCACACCCAAGGAGCGCACGTACCAATGCGTGCGGCACACCTTGATCCCACGTTTCAATGGATTGGAAGGCGTGGTCGTGGCCGGCCGGTCACGGAGTACACAAAGTCAGGAGGGGAACCGTGGAAGACCACCGTCGCTTCGGCCTTCGGGACGAGAGAGAAATGGCGGAGAGGGGCCGATCGATGATGAATGAATGAGGGCGACATGAATGCGGCCCTCGTGCGGGTGCGGCGAGCCATGATGATGGTGGCCAGTCAAAGGCCCCTCCCTGGCCACCCGTGCGGCTGGCTGGACCGAGTAGTATGAGTAGGCCTAGGCCTGCCACCGCACGGGGAATCGTAGGCTGCAGGTGCGAATCCCAACCAATCAGCCTCCACAGTCACACACGTACGCGTCCACTCACGCACACGAGCGCCCTCTCTCTCTTCATCAGACTGCGCGGCGCGCGCAGGGTGAGGGTGAGGTGAAAGATGGTCAGAGGACAGAGGACGCCCCCCGTGCCGTCTCGAGAGGCGCGACCGGCACAGACCCCCGAGGAGCACAGTGCATGCCTGCCTCTCCCCGTGAGGTGATAGAAAATTGAATCTGGCGCTCGTCGGACGTCTACTCGCTCGCGCCTGCGGCTCGGCATGGGCTGATTGGATTTGCCTCCCTCCCGTCCCGCCTTGCTCCGGTCGATCATCAAGCCGAATGTACAGAAACCTCTTTTCCTGTTTTCCGGAAAAAAGCGCTCTCAGACAAGCTAGTACCAGTACTACGTACTGGCACTGCACAAATCTCGCCTTTGTCACCCTTGTTTGGGTGACGACGACCGAACGTGAAACACGATCGGTCGATCCATCCTTGGCACCGTTAATCATCGCTAATCCCTGCTGCTGCTGACTAGCTAATGGTGAGACGACAAGGACGGACGATTAATAATAATAATCCAAATCTGGTGCTGCCGCTGCTGGATGTGCCAAGGGCAGCCCCACCGCCACAAATCCACAGGAAGATACGGGGCGGGGCAAAGGGACAAGGGGGCGCGCACGGGCTGGGGCATCCGCATCTCGATCGCCTCGGCTCGGGCCGGAGAATAAACGACACGCGCCTACGTACCGCCCCCCTGGCACTGCCACACCTTTGGTCAAAGCTGCCGTAGCCCCAACATGCACGACGACGTAAAAAAATCTCCCACGGACAGACGAGGATGAGGAGGCAGGACATGGCCATCATCCATGCTTGCTGGGCGAAATTAGTAGAGTACAGTGGTACTACCTATTGGCCCCTTTGTTTTGTGCCAAGTTTTGATCAAAGATTTAAATAATAAAATTTTAATGCATGTTAATAAAAAATATATCACTGTATTCGTATTTGAACGTAGTTTTCAGTGATATAATTTTTGGTGACATGCATTAATATTTTGTTAGTTAAATTTATAGCGACAATTTAACACGAAATATAATAAGGATCAATAAACCAGGACAGACGTAGTAACACCAAGATGATCCGTGCGACCGAATTGAAGGCATGGTGGGGGCGACGACCAGGACCGCCAAAAAGAGGCTGTCGATTCGCCCGAGAGAAAGAAAACATCAATAACACAGAGTAGAAATATCTTTGCAAATGTCAACAGATTAATTAGCGCTTGCTTGTGTCCCTGGAAGTTTGCAGGAATATGCGACGGAGCACCCATATATACGTGCGATCGTGAAGGCCAGATAGGTATGCTTAATTACTGGGAAATTAGGCCAGCCGCCGGAAAAGCAGGGAATAACCGCGCAAGCCGCATTGCATCTATATTTTGTGAACATATCAACCAGAAAAAGGCATCGGATCAGGCTACTTAGACGACAAAACATCAAGAGGTCCCGTGCCTACTGCCTAGTCATCTGATCTAGTGTGTATTCCTAGCTCAGTCGTAATTCTGAAGCGATTAGTAGCGGGGGTATCAAATCAAGCTGCCACTGACATGCAATCACGTACAATTCGGTTGTCATTTTTGTTGTTATTTTTCTTGCTGCCACTGACAAGGTCGTTTTTAATCATTGTTGTAGAGACCCTTATGAGACTGCTCAGAGCAACTCCAACGCGCCGACCCATATCGTTCGTGATGAAGTCATGTACCTAGGGTAGGGTCATAGGCCTGATCTAAGTGCCCTACCCAAAGACACCTTTAGAAGAAACTGCCTTTCAGTCGACCAAGAGGGACTTCACTCGACGGACTCGAAGGACTCGACCATGAAGACTCACTCGACCACCAGGAGATCAAGAGCCACTCTGCATCCAAACGGTCTGTAATTAAGTAGCCTTTATGGCATTTAGGACACTTTATGTAAGGCGTTACCAGTAACGCCTAGACTTAATGTACTTTAAACCCCGCATTACTGAGGGCCGGAGGGGTCTGGCGGGCACTATATAAGCCACCGCCCTCCTCAGTGTAAAGGGTTCGCACCCCTGTAATCCATACACGCATAATTCACTCGACCGCCTCCGGGCTCCGAGACGTAGGGCTGTTACGTCCTCCGAGAAGGGCCTGAACTCGTACATCTTTTGTATTTACAACTGCTCCATAGCTAGGATCTTTCCTCTCCATACCTACCCTCCACTCTACTGTCAGACTTAGAACCACGACAGTTGGCGCCCACCTTGGGGCAGGTGTCTTAGCGATTTTTGGAGAAGTTACAATTCTTCCGATTACTTTCATCATGGTTGCTGGTGGAGTTTTGGTCGAGGGCCGCGAGATCCGTCTCGGCGCTCTCACCTTCTTTGCCGACGACTCCGCTTGGCTCCAGGAGGCTCCACTCGACGTTGATGCGTTCCCCGTCCGCGGTGCTACGCATTTTCGTGCATGTGTCCGCGGCGTTCTGCTGCGGCAACCGTCGACTCCATATCGATCGACTCCCTATCGTCCACCCTTCATGTCTCCCTTGCCGCAAGCGCCTGGTCGATCGAGGCTTCGGCGGTGGGTGCGGCCTGTGTGGCTCGCCAGACGCCACCACCAAGTTATGCAATCGAGCCCGACGAGTCCCTCTATGGCCTGTTCGATCTGCTGGTAGCTTCAGAGAGAGCTGCGTCCGAAAAGTCGCGATAGCAGTGATCCAAAGGCAGAGGTCTTGATGGTCAACGGACCTCGCAGCCCTCCCGGTTTCCCCCGCGAGGACAGGGTAGACGGTGGAGGCGACCCCGCTCAAGTCCATGAGGAGTACCAACCCGAGCCACCTAATTCCCTGCAAAGGGAAGAACTTCGCCGCAGGAACATGGATGCCCTGCATACTCCCATCAGGGAGAAACCCCCGAGGCTCGCGCCTTGGAGGAGGCACGCTTTGTAACTTGGTGAAGCGCTCGTCTGGAGAACCTTCAGCGAGCACTTGACGAGCGCGCGTGGCAACGAGTACCCGATTCCAGTCGACGTCAACTCTTCCCGCCGACTCAGGTATATCGAACCCCGATTCAGAATTTAGCAGCTACAACCCGTATAGCAGAGTCCATTCAGCCCTCTCGGTCGGAGGTGGCAGAGGCTTGATGCGATCGAGACTTGCTCCGGCAGCAGGAGATCGAATTCAGACGATGTCGCGCCACGCAATGTAATTCATAGTCGATCCATCGCTGCGAATATGGTTCGATCCACTCATAGCCCAGATCGCCTCCATGGCGTGAAGGACGCGAGAATCGACGGACCAATATGGTGACCGTCACGATCGTGATGATAGGCGTCGAGTGCCCTCCTCCCCGAGGGGTGGGTCTTACGCTCCTCGGCAAGAAGATGATAGGCGTCAACTTCGGCAGGGCGAAGAGCTCCGGTCGACCCCGGAACCGAGCCGACGCGATCCATCATCGTGCAAGGCTTGGTCGATCGGAACAGGCTCATCGAGGTGGCCCCGCGGTGATCGCCCACTAGCAGCCGAAAGTGCATGTTTCAGATCCGGAATGTTTCAAAGAGGCTATCGAGCTGCGGTGATTCCCCAACTTCAGGTTGGCGATCGAGTAAGTATGTTCACGGTGAGTCCAAGCACAAAGCGTGGCTTGAGGACACCGAGTGGCCGTCTGACAGATCGGGCGGGAATGACGAGGTGGCTATGAAGCACTTACCACTCATGTTGGAAGGTTCGGCCAGAGCATGGTTGAATCAGTTAACTCCAAGCAGCATTTACACTTGGGAAGATCTTTCCCGAGTGTTTGTCGAATATTTGAGGAACTTGCAAGCGACTAGCTGGATTAATGAGCTGCAAGTTTGTGTGCAGAAGTCGAATGAGACCTTAAGAGAGTATATTCAGAGATGGATCACTTTGCATCATACCGTGGAGAACGTGTCTGATCATCAGGCAGTCTGCGCCTTCAAGGATGGTGTTAAGAATAGAGAATTAAGTTTGAAGTTTGGTCGAACCGGAGATATGACCCTGAGTCGGATGATGGAAATTGCTACCAAGTACGCCAACGGCGAAGAGGAGGACCGACTCCGGAGCGGCAAGTACAAGCCGAGTCGATCGAGAAAGGAAACTCCGATCGAAGCGAAGCGGAAGGCGAACTAGCGGCTCTGGAGAGGCTCTAGCCGTGACCCAGGGCAAGTTCAAAGGAAAACCCAAAGGATCCTGGAACCCCAAGAAGGTGAAGGATAAAGAAGGAAATGACGTGATGGATATGCCGTGCCACATCCACACGAAGAAAGACGAAGAGGGTAATATCATCTACCCAAAGCATACCACTCGCCAGTGCCGACTCCTGATCCAGCAGTTCCAAGGTAAACAGCCCAAGGACAAGGAAAAGGAGTCGGACAAAGCCGAAGACAAGGAGGACAGTGAGGGAGGATATCCTCACGTTAACTCCACTCTGATGATCTTTGCGGATGTGGAAAGCAAGAGCCGATTGAAGGTTATTAACTGTGAGGTGAACAGGGTCGCCCCGGCGACACCCAGTTATCTGAGATGATCCCAAACTCCCATTACATTCGACCAGTCTGACCACCCGACTCATATAGCCACCCCTGGGAGGCAAGCTTTGGTGGTTAACCCGGTCGTCGAAGGCACTCGACTGACGAAGGTGCTAATGGATGGGGGTAGTGGACTGAATTTGTTGTATGCGGACCTATTTGAAAGGAATGGGCATTCGATGTCTGGTGAGCACCAATAACATGAGTTTTCATGGAGTTATACCAGGAAAGAAAGCCGAGTCACTCGGCCAAATAGCTCTGGACGTGGTGTTCGGTGACTCGAAGGATTTCCGCAAAGAGAAGCTAACCTTTGAAGTCGTGGACTTTTAGAGCGCTTACCACGCTATTTTGGGGAGATCAGCTTACGCACGGTTCATGGCTCGACCATGTTACGTGTACCTCAAGCTGAAAATGCCCGCCCCAAAGGCGTGATCACCATCACCGTGATCGGAAAAAGCGAAGAGTGTTTTAAAGGCTCAAAATTGCCGATTCGTGTGAAAACGGTCGAGTTTCGAGGGATACAAGAAAAATGCAGATCCGAGTGATTTGTTGCAGGCAAAGAAGCCTGCCACAGAGTCAGTGTTTCAGTCGTCCGGTGAGACAAAGCCCGTTCACATTCACCCGACCGACCCCAATGCAGCCCCGACCCATATTTCCACAACACTCGACCCTAAATAGGAAGAAGCGCTCATCCAGTTCCTCCGTGAGAACTGGGACATCTTTGCATGGAAGCTTGCTGACATGCCGGGTGTTCCCAGGGGACTGGCTGAGCATCGCCTTAGAGTCGACTCTACCGCAAAGCCGGTCAAAGAACACCTGCGACGGTCCGCCATCCAGAAGAGAAAAGCAATTGGTGAGGAAGTGGCTCGACTATTGGCGGCAGGATTTATCCGAGAGATATACCACTCCGAGTGGCTCGCCAATGTCGTCATGGTTCCCAAGAAGGACAAGTCACTCCGCATGTGCATCAATTTCAAACACATCAATCGGGCCTGCCCGAAAGATCATTTTCCTCTCCCTCGCATCGATCAAATTGTTGACTCGGCTGCGGGATGCGAGAGATTGTCTTTTCTAGACGCCTATTCCGGGTACCATCAGATCCGTCTGTACGGACCCGATGAGATAAAAACAACTTTCATCACTCCATTCGGGTGCTTCTGCTATATCACCATGCCATTCGGCCTCAAGAATGCCGGAGCCACGTTCATGGGAATGATTCAGAAGTGTTTGCTCACTCAAATCAGTCGGAATGTGGAAGCGTACATGGATGGTATCGTGGTCAAGTCGCGAAAGGGTTCTGACCTGCTGACTGACCTCGCCGAGACATTTGCCAACCTCAGGAGGTATGATATCAAGCTTAATCCATCAAAGTGCACATTCGGAGTTCCTGGTGGCAAGTTACTCGGTTTTCTCGTTTCCGAACGAGGAATCGACGCTAACCCAGAAAAAATCGGCACTATACTCCGAATGAAACGCCCCATATGGGTGCACGATGTCCAGAAGCTTACTGGATGCTTGTCCGCATTAAGTCGATTCATCTCACGACTCGGTGAAAAGGCATTGCCTCTTTACTGACTAATGAAGAAGGCAGACAAGTTCGAGTGGACTCCATAAGCTGATGCAGCGTTTGCCGAGCTAAAAGCTCTGCTCTCCACCCAGCCGGTGCTTGCTGCTCCAATCAACAAAGAGCCTCTGTTGCTTTATATTGCAGCCACAAGACAAGTCGTCAGTACAGTACTTACGGTCGAGCGGGAAGAAGAAGGGAAAGCCTTCAAAGTTCAACGCCCAGTGTATTATCTCTCTGAAGTTTTGACTCCATCCAAGCAAAGATATCCTCATTATCAGAAGCTTGTGTATGGGATCTACATGACCACGAAGAAGGTTGCTCATTATTTCTCGATCATTCCATTACGATCGTCGTGACGCTCCACTTTCGAGATTCTTCACAACAGAGACGAATCGGTCGAGTGGCGAAATGGGCGATTAAACTCCTTCCCCTTGATATCAAGTTTGAGGCAAAGAAAGCCATTAAGTCCCAAGCAATAGCAGATTTCCTTGCCGAGTGGATTGAACAACAACAGCCGACTCAAGTTCACTCGGAGCATTGGACCATGTTCTTTGATGGCTCTAAAATGTTGAATGGTTCGGTCTTTGGGGTTGTTCTGGTTTCCCCAGAGGAGATAAGCTCGATATGTGCTCGATTCACTTTGATTCCTCCAACAATGAGGCGAATGCGAGGCCCTTTTGTATGGGTTGCGCATGGCCATTTCATTTCGGCGTCCGTCGCCTTATGGTTTATGGCGACTCAGATTTGGTGATCAACCAAGTGATGAAGGAGTGGGACGAAGAAGCCCGACCATGATTTGGATCTTGCAATGCAAATGAGGAAGCTGGAAAAGAAGTTTGAGGGGTTAGAGCTCCATTATATACCCCGACTGAAAAATCAAGCGGCTGATGATTTGGCGAAGATAGGTTCCAAAAGAGAGGCCATTCCCAGTGGTGTGTTCCTGGAGCATATCCATACTCCGTCAGTCAAAGAAGATCCTTTTACTGAAGAAGCTCCACAGCCCAAGAGTGCCACAGATCCGACTGAAGTTGAAGTTCCAGCGGTGGTCGACTTGGTCATGGAGGTTTTAGCGATCACTCCCGAGTGGACAGTTCCATATATCGCGTATATCCTAAGAAAAGAGCTCGAGGCTCGACAGATCGTCTGCCGATCCAAAGCCTTTACTGTGATCAAGGGGCAGCTATACAGAGAGAGCGCGACTGGAGTTGGTCAGAAGTGCATAACGCCAGAAGAAGGTCGAATAATCCTTGATGATATCCACTCGGGGACCTGTGGCCATCATGCGTCCTCTCGGACCATCGTGGCCAAAGCATACCGAGCCGGATTTTACTGGCCAAGGGCGAATGAGATGGCAAAGGAGATAGTGGACAAGTGCGAGGGATGTCAGTTTTACTCCAACATGTCACACAAGCCTGCGTCAGCTCTGAAGACCATACCACTCGTTTGGCCCTGCAGTATGGGGATTGGATATGGTGGGCCCCTTGAGGACAGGTCGAAGCGGTTTCACGCATGTACTGGTGGCAGTCGACAAGTTCACCAAGTGGATTGAAGCTAAACCCATTAAGAACCTTGACGCCGGTACTGCTGTCAGTTTCATCAGAGAACTGATATTCAGATATGGAGTCCCGCACAGCATCATCATTGACAATGGGTCAAACTTTGATTCGGAGGAATTCAGAGCATTCTGCACATCTCAAGGCACACGAGTCGACTACGCTTCAGTCACCCATCCTCAGTCGAATGGACAAGCGGAGCGAGCCAATGGCTTGATCCTCAAGGGGTTGAAACATCGACTGGTGCATGCTCTCAAACATGCGGCTGGAGCATGGGTCGACGAACTTCCCTCAGTGCTTTAGGGTCTACAAACCACGCCTAATCGGTCGACCGGAAGAACTCCATTCTTCTTGGTCTATGGAGCTGAAGCGGTCTTGCCGAGTGATCTGCTCCACAATGCTCCTCGAGTTGAGCTCTACAATGAGGCTGAAGCGGAACAAGCGCGGCAAGATGCAGTCGACCTTTTAGAGGAAGAAAGAGAGATGGCTCTGATCCGATCGACCATCTATCAACAGGACTTGCGTCGCTTCCACGCTAGAAACGTGAAGAGTCGAGCCTTCCAGGAAGGAGATTTGGTGCTCCGAGTGGATCAGCAGAAACAACACAAGCTTGCTCCTTCTTGGGAAGGACCCTTCATCGTCACCAAGGTTCTCCACAACGGAGCATACCGTCTCTACACCGTCAAGCACAATATCGACGAGCCCCGAGCTTGGAACGCGGAGCTACTCCGCCCATTTTACACTTAAGTTTTCACTCGGATGAGTTGTAATAAAAGTACTTCTGTAGTTCATGTTTCGCAAGATAATAGTGTCATAATTTCCCCAATGATTTTTGTCACTTTTATTTATTCAGAAAATTTTCCCCCTTAGTGGGTGGCTTAGCTGCGAATCCGTTTCGCCTAAGTTTGTAAAAAAAATCCTTACCGAGTGGAGAGCATGCCTCCCACTCGGGGGCTTAGCTGCGAATCCGTCTCGCCTAAGTTTCAATAAATTCCTACCGAGTGGAGAGCATGCCTCCCACTCGGGGGCTTAGCTGCGAATCTGTCTCGCCTAAGTTTCAATAAAATCCTACCGAGTGGTGAGCCAGACTCCCACTCGGGGGCTTAGCTGCGAATCCGTCTCGCCTAAGTTTCAATAAAATCCTACCGAGTGGTGAGCAGGACTCCCACTCGGGGCTTAGCTGCAGTCAAGTACTCGCCTAAGTTTCAATAAAATCCTACCGAGTGGAGAGCCAGACTCCCACTCGGGGGCTTAGATGCAGTCCAGGTACTCGCCTAAGTTCAAATTCAACGTGCGGTAGCAAGGAAGACGAGGTGCAGGTCGACTGCGACCCTTTCCTCCGAGGTACGCCACAAGTACAACATGCGGTCGCAAGGAAGATGAGGTGTAGGTCGACTGCGACCCTCTCCTCCGAGCTACGCCACAAGTACAACGTGCGGTCGCAAGAAGGACAAGGTACAGGTCGACTGCGACCCTCTCCTCCGAGCTACGCCACAAGTACAACATGCGGTCACAAGAAGGACAAGGTATAGGTCGACCGCGACCCTCTCCTATGAGCTACGCCACAAGTACAACGTGAAAATCCTACTGAGTGGAGAGCAAACCTCCCACTCGGGGGCTTAGCTGCAGCCCAGTGCTCGCCTAAGTTATAAAAATCCTACCGAGTGGAGAGCAGACCTCCCACTCGGGGGCTTAGCCGCAGCCCAGTGCTCGCCTAAGTTATAAAAATCCTACCGAGTGGAGAGCAGACCTCCCACTCGGGGGCTTAGCTGCAGCCCAGTGCTCGCCTAAGTTATAAAAATCCTACCGAGTGGAGAGCAGACCTCCCACTCGGGGGCTTAGCTGCAGCCCAGTGCTCTCCTAAGTTATAAAAATCCTACCGAGTGGATAGCAGACCTCCCACTCGGGGGCTTAGCTGCAGCCCAGTGCTTGCCTAAGTTATAAAAATCCTACCGAGTGGAGAGCACGCCTCCCACTCGGAGGCTTAGACGCAGCTCAGTGCCTGCCTAAGTGAATTGGGGAACAAGTCGATTGCAATGAGCACCTCGCTTTAACCTGCAAAAGACATCTCAAGCCAAATGCAAACATATTCAAACGTCGAATCCAAGTTCGGATAGATACCTAACGGAACCGAAAGTGCTCAGGTGCTAGGCCTGTTAAGGTTTGTCGGTTACAAAATCACTCGGCATACCGTGGCAAATTTAAAGCGTCGAGCTCAAGAAGTTTTTTACCCCTCCTGTGGAAGGCTGGAAGGTGCAACAAACTCATCAAGGTCGATTCCATCCGCGATCCGAGTGGCAGTGGCGATGAAAGTCTCCATGAAAGACCGGAAATCATGCTTCTTGGTGTTAGCCACCGAAGAGCCGCCACTTGTCCTCTCGTGCATCCTTGCAATGGACTCGGGCGGACACAAAGCGACATCTGCACCGCACTGGCGAGAGGACTTCTTCCACTCTCGCACTCGACCGAGGGATCGTGTTTAGTCGAGTCATCGAGACTCGAGGTCATTCTCGAGGCGTCTCCACGGGCGGAGCGTAGTGTTAATGCGGGAAGTGGCGACCTTCAGCCTTGCGAGATAATCAATGACAGCAGCAACACGAGACTCGCACCGGAACACGTTCATGGGGACTTCATCATCCACCGGAGAGTTGATGGAGTCCAGGTTTGGTTCCAGTCGACCAGTCTCCTCTTCAAAGTTTTGGCAAAATTCGCAAGCAAAACCACCGAGTCAAGACAACGATCGAATGGAAAGATCATGTAAAATACTTGCTTGGTGCAAAGGTTTACCTTCGAGCATGAGGAACGACTTCTTGGCAAGTCCGCCCAGATAAGCCTTGATCTTTCTTCTTCCCCACCAACTCACCGGCTTTGTCGTTCGAGGCAATCTTGTCACTTTTCGATCGACTCACTTCTTTATTGGCAATATCAAGAGCAGCTTTCAGATTGGTGTTTTCTTCTTCAAGCACGGTGACGAAGCCAACTTCTCGCTGCGAGCTTGGTCTTCTCTAAAGCTGTCTTCGCATCTCAGCTAGCTCAAGGTCTTTCTTCTTGGGCCTCCTTCACTTTGCTCGCAAAGTTACAAACAAGATCAGACTTTGAAACAAATGAGGGCAAAAGCGATCGTCGAGGCCTCACCAAACATACCTTTGGTCTCCTCCTTTGCCTTCGCCAAATTCTCCTGGACCAGCTTCAGATCAAGCTCGAGTTGGATATGTTTGTTCTCCAACTCGGTGTAACGAGCCGCAAGGTCGCAAGATTTCTACGAAGAACCAATCGACAAAATGTCAAAGATAATTCACTTCCGAGTGACTAAGGAAAAATCATACGTTTCTAAGACTACAGCCGAATACAAACACTCGACCGTAGTCTCGGGGGCTACACCCAGTGGGTGCACTCAGCGTGCCCCCACTAGTTCTATCAAGATAGAGTCGACCAGTAGACCAACAAAAAAAACAGAAAGTGTTCTTCAGACTGTAGTCAATCGCCCGTGATCGACCACGGTCTCGAGGACTACACCGGTGGGTGCACTCAGCGTGCCCCCACTGGTCTGAAAATCCGTTCGACCTAATCGAATGAAGGAAAAATTCAAGACATAAAGACTATGGTCGATTGCCAGATCCACCATAGCCTTAGGGACTACACCGGTGGGTGCACTCAGCGTGCCCCCACTAGTTGAATTTCAATCGACACACCCGGTGGGTGTAGGACAATCACTAAAATTTCGGAAAAGAAGAATCTTGAGACATCATATCCTAATGAGCAAGCGGTGACCGATCGACCGAACGTTACTCGGAGGCGGGCTGGCGTCATAGGCTGCATGGCTAGCCTCCGGATGGCCTTCACTGCTCCATCATGACTCTGGCGTATCGCTTCTTTTGCGCCTTGGCTTGGTCCTCTGGGATGTAGTGGGTCGAGAAGAGTGAAGGCTGTGCAGCACTCGACGATGGGGTGAGCACTTTCGTCAGCGGCACCGCATGAAGATACGGTGGGCAGTGGTGTTCTCCCCCTCCGCGACCAGTGTCTCGGGTGCTGGCATGTCCTGAGTCACCCTGCCAGCAGATGCTTTCCTGCTCCTCCTTTGCTTCAGTGGTTCCTCATTGTCGTCGTCGTCAAGAAGGGTGATAACGACATTGGATGGAGCTACAGAAAAGAATCAGAATTAGAGACTAAGAGCCAATCGACTAAAAGACGGAATTACGAGAGTCATACCAGGTTTTGAAGTGGCAGCGTCTTCCATCTCATGATCGTCAGCCCTAGCTGAGGTATCAGAAGTAGCAGCACTGCGATTCCAAAAGACAGTCGGTTGATTTATGAGTCGACCAAAGATAAGTTCATGGGGAACGGAAAAACTCAAGCAACATCATTACCCTGAGATAGTGGGGATCACCATCTTCATATTCGGCAAGACCTTGGCCAGCTTCGACGGAGCCACCTTGGATTGCTTCGGGGCTTTCTCAGTCGGGCCCGGAGAAGTGGTTCGAGGGCGCTTGGTCGATTGAGCGACGGTTGCGACCACCTTACCACGCTCGGTGGCAGGGTCATGGATGAGCTTTGAGCGTCTCTCCGAGCGAGGCGGTGCAACTTCCTCCTCCTCCTCCTCTTCTTCCTCCCCATCAGAGTCATCACCATCATCGTCATCAGCGGCATCCGAATCCCAGTCCTCTTGACTTTCGCCTCCACTTCCTTCCTCCTCTTCAGTCGGCATCTGTGCTCCATTGGGCATCGGGTATAGTTCGGTGAGGGCCTGACAGACAGCAAGACAAAGATCAATCGAACAATTTGCAGCAAAAGTAGAATAAGTATGGCAAGATTACAATTGGGGATAAAGTGGGCATACCTTGTCTGGAGTGCTAGAATGGTCGAGTGGCGGAATCCTCCTGGCTCCTCGAGGGTTGTCTTTATTCCTGTGACATGCCATCCACCTTTCGGTGTGGCATCGCCGATCGCTTACGGATGGACCCAAGTTTCATCCTCGGTTCCACAGTACAGCCACATACAATGGCCTCGATACTGAAGTGGTTGGATGCGCCGCCTAAGGAAGACCTCCAGAAGGTCCATACCCGTCACTCCTTCACGAACTAGCTGGACTACACGCTCCATCAACATCTTCACTTGGGCTTTCTCCTTAGGGAGCACCTTCAGAGAAGAGGGTTTGCTTGTTCGGTCCATGGTAAACGGAGGGAGACCACTTGACTGCCCCAGCGTCGACTCGTTTTGGCAGTAGAACCAAGTCGACTGCCATCCTCTGACCGACTCAGGAAGGGTCATGGCCGGAAAAGTACTCTTGCTCCTCATCTGAATCCCAAGACCCCCGCACATCTGGATAACCTTAGTCCTATCGTCGTCTGGACTCACCTTTTTCACTGTCTGAGAACGACAAGTGAATATGTGCTTGAACAGACCCCAAAGCGGTCGGCAGCCCAGGAAGTTCTCACACATGGACACGAAGGCAGCAAGGTAGGCGATGGAATTCAGATTGAAGTGGTGGAGTTGCGCCCCAAAGAAATTCAAGAAACCACGAAAGAAAACACTCGGAGGCAGAGAGAACCCACGGTCGACGTGGGTAGCCAGAAGAACACACTCACCCTCTTCTGGCTGTGGTTGCCACTCGTTCCCCGGGAGCCTCGCTGCCCCGTGGGGGATCAAACCCTCGTTGGCCATCTCAGTGAGATCCTTCTCGGTGATGGTCGACTGGATCTAGTCTCCTTGGACCCAGCCATGCGGCAGGCGGGACCTTGACGAGGATCCGCCCGGTGAGTCGCTCTCCCTTCGCCTTCCCGTCGCCGTCGCCTTCTTGGCGGCCAGAGCCGCTGTCTTCTCCTTCACAATTGTTGCGGCGCGCGCGGCGAGGAGTGGTTGGGCGGAGGCGAGAGCAGCACGCAGTGGGCGGAGGCGGAGAGGACGAAGGAGAAGTGGGAGGTCTTGTTCAAAAACCCTCGCCGGGGTAGACTTTATAAGGGCACTTCCAGTGGATGACAAGTGGGCCCAGCAATCCAATCACATCTGAAAGCGATCAGCGCTGATACGTGGCAAAAAAGACGGCGCGAGAATCGGCGTCTATGCCCTATCCCATCCGAAGGCCGCAGGTCCGCCCGCACAAGGCTTCCAAAAATTCGGATCCCACAAAATCCGCTAACAGCAGATCGGTCTGACAGGCGAGAGATTTCCTGCGATCCGTCGCTCGGAAATTATTAAGTTCAAAAGTTCACTCGACGAGAGAAAAGAATGGATCAAGGCGACTGAAAGAAAAGTTGCTGTTATCAACGAAGAGATTATTGGTCCAAGATGATACATGTCCAGAACACAAAAGCAGATCGGAAATATTATCAACTCCTTCCTCACTCAAACCTCGATCCATTCGGGGGCTAATGATGAAGTAATGTACCTAGGGTAGGGTCATAGGCCTGATCTAAGTGCCCTACCCAAGGACACCCTTAGAAAAAGCGCCTTCGATCGACCAAGAGGGACTTCACTCGGCGGACTCGAAGGACTCGACCATGAAGACTCACTCGACCACCGGAGATCAAGAGCCACTCTGCATCCAAACGGTCTGTAATTAAGTAGTCTTTATGGCATTTAGGACACTTTATGTAAGGCGTTACGATGCGCCTAGACTTAATGTACTTTAAACCCCGCATTACTGAGGGCCGGAGGGGTCTGGCGGACACTATATAAGCCACCCCCCTCCTCAGTGTAAAGGGTTCGCACCCCTGTAATCCATACACGCATAATTCACTCGACCGCCTCCGGGCTCCGAGACGTAGGGCTGTTACTTCCTCCGAGAAGGGCCTGAACTCGTACATCTCTTGTATTTACAACTGCTCCATAGCTAGGATCTTTCCTCTC